>JABBOT010000016.1:8792747-9530552 GCA_016165875.1 Acanthopleura granulata
CAAAGAGAAGTCATCAGTAATGAGTTCTCAGTAATGAGTTCTCAGATTCACAAAGAGAAGTCATCAGTAATGAGTTCTCAGATTCACAAAGAGAAGTCATCAGTAATGAGTTCTCAGATTCACGAAGGGAAGTCATCAGTAATGAGTTCTCAGATTCACGAAGGGAAGTCATCAGTAATGAGTTCTCAGATTCACGAAGGGGAAGTCATCAGTAATGAGTTCTCAGATTCACAAAGAGAAGTCATCAGTAATGAGTTCTCAGATTCACAAAGCGGCCATGATTTTGATGTGGAATTTTAAACCTGAATTAAGTACATGTTGGCTTAACCGATACTCCTGTAATGTGTCCCTTTGTACAGGACAACCCTTTGTACATGATATTTCAGTTGTGCTTTAGGACCAGAGAGAAGGAGGCATGACATCACTGTTGACACACATTAACAACATGTTCTTCAAATCAGTTAATGAATAAATTTATTGAGCCAACATGTTCTTGGTATGCAATCAAAACATTGGACAATAAAATCTGCAAAAATCCATGGAGGTATTTTCAGATACAGTTTTTGATGGTCTCTTTAGTTACCAATACTTCATTTTTACAGGGTCTTTTTTTTTTTAAGATAGTTTTCCTAGGAGGTGAGAATTGGTGCCTGGTTGTATTATGTTTGTTGTAATAACTGTTTTTTTACATGCATATCTCTTAGCATTCATGCTCCATAACTTTGATATCTTTTCATTGAAGTATTTTGTATTGAATTAGATTCGAACGTTTAATGATTTGTCAGTTGAAAATCATAGCGGATATGTATAGCAATGTTGTAACCTGGAGAAAGTATCCAGAGTCGGTGTGTAGTGAGTTGAACAATTAAACAATGAAAGACATGTAACCATTAAATAATAGCACATGTACCCAGTTACTTCCCTTTCCTCCTGGGTGGGGGGGGGGGGTTGTGCTGGTAAAATCATGATGCACAAATGTAGAACTTGTAAATCAGATGCTTTTGATCCATGTTCTTGACAATTAAACATACCTTATTCTTGTGATATGTAAGAATACCAACTAATCAGACGAATCCACTTGTAAGCAACATGAACAGTAAAGGTGAAAGCCTCTGAAGTAATATGCTTACACTGGATGCATATGAGAATTTGCTCATATGTAACTCCCTTTGCCACTGGCCCACCAGGTTTTTTAGCCCCGGAAGTTCCAATGGGCATTTATTTAATACGCCACACTTTACAACTCGCTTTGCCTTGCCCTGTGGTTAATTGAGAGAGCACAGTGTTATATGATGCCGTTAACGGCTACGTAAAATCACGTGAAATACATGCATGCAAGGAACATAAGAGGAGGTTAGCTACGTGACTGTTCTATACAGTGTCCCAGTGGACATTATGTTCCGTTCAATTGTAAAATCTTTTGAAACATATTTGTACTTAAGTTTTGATTGGGTGATAGTGAGCCAAGTGGAAGGAGTCAGGACTGTGACAAAAGTTGTATATTAACGAGAATAAAATCAGCCAATCCGCTTCAGTATGCCATCAGACATTCGTAGCCCTTCTCTGACACCCTCACAGCTGTCTCTCTGTATCCCTTGTTCAGCAAGAGGTACTGTGCAATCATTCCTAAACATTCTCAGACAACCTCACAGTTACCTCCCTTTGTTCTTTGATCACCAGGTGGTGCTGTGCAATAAGACACTCCTGAACATCCTCAGCCACTCGGGCAACCACATGTCTTTCGAGGAGATTCTAGCTGGTTTGCACTCGCGGCGCAGATGTCGTGTAGCTTACAGCGAGCTCAACCAGGAGATGCAAAATGTCCTGCGTCATGCAACAAAACTGATACAGATGACAGATGAGAGCTTCACGTTGTCAGCGATTGATGTGGTCCACAGTCCAGAGTATGAGGTTTGTTTTCATCAGCGTCTACTCACTCAGTCACATTTGACCTTTGGGCGTTGTTGTACTGCTTGATGTCTCTCCCTCTGTGTGTCCGCCCGATTTGTTAATTTCCTAATTAGGAGAACATAAACATGAACATTGAAGTAGCAGTACATGTGACAGCAGGTGTTGGTCGGCCACAAACAGTGTAGTGTAGAAATGAGGTCTGTTTTATGAAGCAGTCGCAGATTGCGCTAGACGTGATTTCCGGAACAACACGTTGTAAAGAGATACACCTTCATTATAACTGACAGCTTTCTGAAACAAGTCCTGGTCATGAAATCTTCAGATCGCAAATGATTCCTGAATGATGTTTTGTTAGGCTCTCAATGGTGTGCCTACTTCAAAGTGAATTTAGAGTGTATACCTCTGAGTTGGGATAACCGGGATCAAACCCGGGTCAGGTCATACCAAACACTTTAAAAACTATACTTTTGCTGCTCAGCAAGGAAACAGAACTGGTCGTCCTGGCATCAGTATAATTTGACTGGTTTGGATATCTGTAGTCTTGGGTATAATGTTACAGTGGTGGCAGCACTTTGGCAACATGGACTTGCCCTGCCACGGGAAGACACAATACATAAACATTCTAATGCAAAATTGGACATACATACTTCAGAGTGATCTCCCTTGGTAACATAAGTGATTACGGGCATGGCAGGGCTAAGGGTTGAAAGAAAGCAAGAAAGAATCATACTTGAGGTTTAAGTCAGGAATTGTATTATGACAGTGAAAGAAGTTCTGAGTCTAAAAGCCATATAAATATGTATACATATATCTGTTTTCTTCAGACTTGTGTTGCCAACGGTGACCATGTTGTTGTTCCTCATTGGATGTTGGAACTGGATGTTGTTCATAGAGCTATGAGGCTCTGCCCGGAGACAGCCAATCAGGTTTGAGGATTTGAATTGAGAGAACCATTGGGTACAAAGTAATTCTTGATCTGTTGATTAGATTGTTCAGAATGATTTTCAATCCTGAATATTCATACAGGTGAATCTCTCAAAATTTATGACCAGTTCACTCGGGGTTCGCATGGAAAACGGCTGAAGTTTTGGAAAATTAAGACGCCAACTCCTCAAAATTAAGGTCTTGAATTTCATAAATTTGAATAATGGGTACAGAACTACCTAGCTGTTTGTGTAGTATTTCTAAAAACTCATGAAATATTGAGATGCATGAATTGGATTCTGTTTTGATTGATTTATTGATGTCAGATGATGGCTTGATGGCATATGTGAAGTAAGTAATGTTGCATGCTCTGGGGGTTTTCCAGCCAGTTTCTTTTTAGAAACTCAATTTGTACAAATCAGAAAACTCAAAATTTATCTGTCACCAGTGTATCAAAAACTCAAGTTATTTCATGAAAACTCAATACAAAATATGTCTACAGCTCAGTTTTCGTGTAATTCTCGCTGAGGTTAGAAAAGCCAATGTGTGCTTACCCTCGTAAACGTTGGGCATTGCTCTCTTAATGCTAGTTGTGAAAAAAGAGCTGCAAGTTGGTCTTGAAAAAATTCTGGAAAAGTTTCTGATTGTGGGTTTTAAAAGTCAGGAAAGTGAGAAAAGCCACGTGAACATTTGTGCGAATCTTGAGGAGTAGTGCATGCAAGCTCCTTTGTAAGCCGTTACACCACCTGGTGAAAAGAACTGCACTGTATGCTGAACTTCTAACTAGTCTCAGTCAACGGGCAATTGACTGTACTCTGTGGAATTTGGCAGCCTCCATGGCTGAGAGGGTTAGCGCGCCAGCATGGCGCTGTCACCAATGTGTTTGCTGTGAGTTCAAGTCCAGTTCAAGCTGGGCTTCTCTCCGACCGTACGTGGGAAGGCCTGTCAGGAACCTGCAAATGGGCGTGGGTTTCCTCCGGATCCTGCCTGCTTTCCTCCCACCATAATGCAGGCAGCCATCATTTAAGTGAAATATTCTTGATTGTGACATTAAACACCAATCAAATAAATAAATAAATAAATCTATGGAATCTGCTAATCTGACATGTATGTGTTTTTGCTGTCAGCAGTGCCAGTGCCGAGAAGCCTGGATTTGTTGCGAGGTTTTGGAATTACGTAGGGACAAGGTGGCCAAACTCTCCACAAAGACCTCAAAGGCAGAGACCTTGTCATTGTCCGGCCATTACAGTCACGTCAATCCGCTTCAACCCGTTGTAGCTCTTCTGGCAATGGAGGTAAAATGAAATCAGTGAATCGTTTTGTGTAAATTCATGCCGGAGTTAAAATATGGATTTATTTTATAACATAGTTTAGTGTAGTATATTAATCCCTCAGGCCAAAACGTGCAACCAGCTATTCCAGTGGTCTTTACATTTCCATGTACTCAGTCTTTGTTAAAAATGAAAGGGTGTTTGGATGAAAGAGGCTCTTGAGAACTCTGTTAATTTGTCACTGTGGAGTTAAAATGTTCAAATCTTGGGGGAAACCCGTGACCATCCACAGGTTGCTGGCAGACCTTTCCATGAAAGACTGGAGAGGAAGCCAGGGTGAGCTGGCTTGAACTCACAGTGATTGCATCGATGAGAGGTACATGGGTGATTATATGCTTCACCAACATGCTAACCTCCCTTGAACATGGAGACCCCATTGCTTTAAGAAGCAATTAAAGAAAGTATCTACTTCTGAAGACCTTTGATTCAAATTATCCCTGTGTTTTAACTGTTTGTTTACAGAGTTGTGATCGTACTATGGAAGGTTTCTGTAGAGATCTGAATCATTGTGGGTCTGTGCTGACAGAGAAGGACTGCTCCAGCGTAGACACTTTGGTTACGGAATTACGAGACAGAGAAAAGGCGTATCTGAACAGAATCACAGAGCTAGAGGTATGATATCTGAACAAAGTCACAGAGTTAGAGGTATGATATCTGAACAAAGTCACAGAGTTAGAGGTATGATATCTGAACAAAGTCACAGAGTTAGAGGTAGGATATGTGAACAAAATCACAGAGCTAGAGGTATGATGTGTGAACAAAGTCACAGTTAGAGGTAGGATTTCATAACAAAATCACAAAATTAGAGGTAGGATATCTAAACAAACTCACAGTTAGAGGTAGGATATCAGAACAAAATCACAGAGTTAGAGGTACAATGCCTAAACTAAATCACTGAGTTAGAGGTAGGATATCAGAGCAAAATAACAGATGTAGAATGTCAGAACAAAATCACAGAATTACAGATAGGATATCTAAACAGATCTGTGTTACATCACACATTCTGTATTCACATACTGTAAATGACCTAAAATTTCAACCAAAAAAGTGCCTTTGAGGGGTGGAAAAAATGTCATAAAATACTATTTCCGGGGACGAAACTCACACTTTTCCAGTAAGTTATCCTCCAACCTTCCAAACAAACCTCAAAACACCTTTCTAAAATCAACAGAGCTCTCAAAATCAATTAGGACATTTTGTATATTCACTTATTTTGTATTCACATATGCTGTATATTTATGTATCACACATTTTGTATTCGTGTGTGCTGTAGATTTATGCATCACACATTTTGTATTCACATGTGCTGTATATTCATGTATCACACATTTTGTGTTCATACTTCACGTATATTTATGTATCACATGTTGTATATTTATGTATCACACATTTTGTATTCACACTTCGTGTATATATATGTATCACACATGCTGTATATTTATGTATCACACATTTTGTATTCACACTTCATGTATATTTATGTATCACACAAGCTGTATATGTATCACACATTTTGTATTCACATATGTGTATGCTGTGTATTCA
Source organism: Acanthopleura granulata (assembly GCA_016165875.1). Lineage (NCBI taxonomy): Eukaryota > Metazoa > Mollusca > Polyplacophora > Chitonida > Chitonidae > Acanthopleura > Acanthopleura granulata. The sequence goes on from JABBOT010000016.1 coordinate 8,798,459, forward strand.
TGTGTAGCACATTCTGTATTCACATATCATGTATATTTATCTATCACACATTTTACATTCACTTATGCTGTGTTTTGATGTATCACACATTTTTACATATCCTCTTTAATTATGTATCAGACATTCTGTGTTCACAGAAGGCACTGGAAGAGGAAATGACTGAAAACACCATGAAACTGTCAAAGTTACAGAAAAAGCTGGATTCGATGGACAAAGAGATGATGAGTCGTGAGATTTCATTGGTCGATGCTGAGGAAAAAATAAGACGTCACTGTGAGGATAAGCTTCAGCAGGCAAAGGATGAAAATAATGTAAGAAAAAGGTTGCCAGTTCTTCTTTCTGTTGAACTCTTTTATAAGGTTTTATTGAGTACAGATTTTAGTATGATATAATGTTGTCCGTCTGTTGATTGGTCTGGAGTTTGTTGGTGTTAACATTACGTCCGCATGATTACTTAACTTAGCATTGTGATATTTGACCCCCATTGTTCTCTGCCACCAGAGGGATGTTACTTTGATATTTACAGAGTTATGCCCCTTTTTGTGACGCACTGGCCACTGGTATAAGTGATATATTCTTGAGTGCAACATAAAACACCAATGAAATAAATAAATCAACACTGGTTGGCCTGGTGTGTTGTAATGTGGCTTGTCATGTCTATATATATAACTAACTTTATTTTTTGAGGGTGACAAATGATGAACATTTACTCTGTCAGTTACAAAAACTCTTCTTCTCAGAGGCTCTCTGACAGGGTGACAAAACATACACGCAGTTACAAGTAAATATTAACAGTGACAAGACAAACAGTTTGCACACATAACAATATCAAAAGTAGCCACAGATTGAGTAATTATGCTGTATAAAGCAATACAAAACAAACACAATCGGCAATGGACAGATTACGATCAAAATATTAACTGAGTATATATTGAAAATGGGTTTTTAAGCATTTACATTTTGTTTTTCAAGCATGGTCAAATGAAACTTTTTACACAAGTCTTTCGGAGATTTTGACTCTATAAAGTGCCTTTCTAATGAGTTCCATAGTTTTGAACCATTGTATGAAAGGCTTTGTTTGACGCACTTTGAGATCACCATTCATGGTTGATCAGAGATGTTTTGTACTTGCAAAGTTGACAGGTTGAAATAGTGTATCCAGGTATGTTGGGCACTTTCCGTTCAGTATCTTATACGTGTAGACTCCTGCTTGCTGGGAAATTTTGTCGCTTGAACAGGCTGGAAGTTGGTATGAAATAAGGGGCATTTAATATTAGTCTAGCTGCTCTTTTTCGAAGTTTTGAGATTCTTTCTACCTGGTACTCTCTGGCATATCCCCAGATCGTGCAACAGTGGTCGATATGCGGTGGAATGAAGGAATTATATTACAGAATTTTTGCATTTTTTCCCAGTATATGTTTGTTCCTGTACAATACACATTGTGATCTTTTTGATTGTGATCTTTTCACAGACAGAATCAGTTTGAGAATTCCAGTTGAGGTTTGGATTAAAGTGAAGACCAAGAATTTTGTCACACTGTACGCATTTAAGATTTGAGTTGTATGTTGTAATGTTAATACGAGTGGTCTGGTTTAAGTAATTTATGTTCAGTGCATAGTAGTAGAATGGTTGACTTGTCAGTGTTAAGAAACATTTCATTGTAGTAACACTACCTCTTGATTTGTTCTACGTCCTGATTTGTAGCAGCCTCAAATTCTGTTAGATGTGTGCCATATATATGCGGTGGTGTCATCAGCATGCAAGTAAGTTGTACTCATGGTTGGGTATAACAATAGGTCATTTACATAAATTATAAATAGTACGGGGCCTAGAATGGATCCCTGGGGCACACCAGATTCTACAGGCAAGGAATTCGACCTGCAACCATCAAGGCAAATGAACTGTTTTCGGTCAAAAAGGTATGTTTTCATGAGTTTTAGAGCAGTACTCTTGAGTTTGTAAAGTTTAAGTTTTTTTTAAGATGATATCATGATTAATCGTATCAAAGGCTATTGAAAATCAAGCTTCAAACTGGCCTTGGTCAGTTGATTCTACCATGTTTGTCAATGCATTTTGGCAGGAATGAATGAATGAATGATTATGGCTTAACGCCACATCGGCAATATCTCAGCCATATCGTGGCGAAGTGCTGTGCTCGGAATCCTGACTGTCCTTCACAAAGTAGGTGGAAAGTGGTCAGATAATTGTACAGATGATCATATATATATCATAATTTTTGATAAGGAAGATAGGCTAGTAATTGGACGATAGTTTTTGCACTGTTTGGTTTTTCCTGATTTGCATATGGTCACTACTTTAGCTACTTTCCATGCTTGAGAGAAATCCCCTGTTTCTAGACATTTATTTATTATAACTGTAACAGGTTCTGCAATTACAGTAGCACTCATTGGAGAAAGGAAGGGCCAATCAGGTCAGGGCCTGTACTTTTTTTGACTTCTTCCAGTTCACATAAGTGTTTATACACAGATTCTATGTCTATCTTTGGTAAAGTGAATTTTGTGCCTTGTGGGTTTTTTTCATCTATGAACAGTTTTTATTTTTCATGGGTGTCTGTAAGTGGTTTAAAATTGTTTGGAATTTTAGGTTTAGTTAGTTTTGACGGAATGTTAGTGAAGAAGACGTTCATTTCATCTGACATAAGTTTCTTGTCTGTGATGAAGTGATCATGGTTTGGAGTAGAAGATATTTTAACCTTTTCTGGAACTTGATTGTTGTTGTTTTTAGGATCCATTTCTCTTAACACTTTCCATACATTCTCCTGATGCTTGTTGTTTTCTTTGATCAGTTCTTCAAAGACATTTTTCTTTGCTTTATCAAGCAAATAGTTGACTTCATTACGACACTTGTCTCAATCTCAAAATATTTTTTTGGCATGATATCGACCCTGTAACTTTCTAGCATTAACATTTTCTTTATCTCTTAACCATTTTGGCAATTTTTAACTTTTTACTCTCTTCTCTAAATGGTGCGTGATTATTTAGTGTTTCATGGAATAACTCAGTAAAGACAGTCTGTGCCTTATCTGGAGTGTCTTCAAATTTTATAACTGACCAAGGCTTTTCAAGTAAATCTGATAGAAAAGATTCTGTATTAGATTTGATATTTAACAGACTTGTTCTTTTGTGAACTGAATTTAGGTTTTTGACTTTTACATACCAAGCGTACAGGATAGTGGTCACTTATTGCTATTTTGGGGACGTTTGTTTTTACGACTTTTTCGGGGTATGTAACATAAACATGGTCAATCAATGTGTTTGTCGTATTTGTTACTCTGGTTGGTTTTGTGATGACCTGGTGAAGTTGATATGTTAAAAAGGTTTGTTCCCATTGCTTACATGCATTATTTACACTTAAAAGATCGTAGTTGAAATCTCCAGATAGAATAATTTCGTTGGATTCTATGGAAGCAATGTCCATCAGTTGTTCAAAATCATCCAAGCCTGGTGGTCTGTATTTAAATCCAATTGGTTTGACATGGGCAATTTCACTTTCAATCCAGACAACTTATAGTTTTTCTAACGCTGTGCAATGACTGAAGCCTCCCACCAATGCGGTCGCTGTGAGTTCCAGCCCAGCTCATGCTGGCTTCCTCTCCGGCCGTACGTGGGAAGGTCTGCTCGGTTTCCTCCCACAATAATGTTGGTCGCCATCGTATAAGTGAAATATTCTGTGGCATAAAACACCAATCAAATAAAATAAATAAATAAAATAAATCTAGTTTTTCAAACTGAAGATGTCTGAGACGTTTATATTGGATATTTTTATTTATAAATAAAGCAATTCCCCCTCCCTGTTTAAGCTGTCTACCCTTCCTTTCCAGTTTGAAGCTGCTAATATTTAAAAGTTTGTCTTGGTCTCTTTTCTTGAGAAAAGTTTCTGTGCAGGCAAATATGTCAGCCTCGTTTTATGTGGGTGAAAGAATAGATCTGAGTTCGTCAGTTGAACTGCATTCGGCCTATTTCAGGGGGACACCGTTGTGATAGGGCAGAAATCATGTTGAAATCCCAGTCAGATACACAAACAAAATGCTGACTCTCAGTGGTTATTGCTGACCAGTGAGGTTACCAGTAAAAGCCACTCAAGATCATTATAAACTAAGATGATCAGTCCAATCATGTCTTAATTAGTTGTGTATACTTTGTATACCACTCCTATATTAAAATTGGCAAAGTATTCCTACTGTACAAAAATACAAATAACATCACTCTGTTATCGAAAAATCATACTACCTGGAAACATCCATGTGAGGCCATTAGCTCTCCTCAAAACACCTCCCTGAATACATGTTTGTTCTTGTTATTGATTTAGTAACATCTGTATTTATGTTGTAGGCAAACTGGCAACTCTTTCAGAGAGAGTTGAAAAAGTTAAAAGCAGACATCGTGGAATTACGAGGTGAAGTGAAGTTCAAAGATGAACAGCTGGGTAAAGTTCGTAAAAAGGTAAAAAAAAGAATGAAACATCAATTTATCTCCAGTATTTGTCCCAGTTTGATGTTTACGAAAGGAACTGCAACAAAGGAAGAATTTGTATCGAAATAAATATTCATGAATTAAAAGAAAGAAGGGTTTACCAAATTATCAGAATTTCTCGACAAACTTTCTTGGCTTTGTCAGTTTACAAGCTCAGGGCATTCAATAAGCGTGTGCTGTTTGGGAGCAGGACTACGCTGACAACTTAGTTACTGATAACAACTGTTGCTTTTCTTTTCCTGGACAGTATACTGTGTATTTGGGCATTTTCTTGTTGTACCTGACCCTATCAATCTGTCACCGCGGCCAAAGGTTTGAGGACTGATACCGTTGTATTTTTATCATACACGGAGAAATCTGAGAAGTGAAGTAGTTTCATTATTTCAGATGGATTTTTATGACATCAGATGTAGGGCTTCAAAAATGGAAGGCATTTACGGAACTTTCCACCTTGGCATTTTAAGGCTACGTTTTTTTTCTTTTTGGAAGAGTATATTTACTAGGTCATATTACTGTGGGTACAAATTTAATCAACAAATAATGAACAGTATCGGTAATTAGGTAAACAGTTGTATGTCCCATGTTCGAGGGTGCTTTTTAATTGCTGGATGATCTGTTGGCTTGATATCAGGATTAACACATTGCATTATTTTTACATTTTAAATAAGAAGCAATTCAGACTCAGTCTCAGTTTTTATTAGTTGGCCTTTCCTTAAGGACAAGTGCAGAGTAAGGGATTTTCTAGCCAATTTCTTTGAAGAAACTCGGTTTGAACAAATTAGAAATCTCATCAGTAGTGTATCAAAACCTTATTTCATGAAAACCGAAATTTAAAAAAAAAAATTAAAAAATGTATCTAAAACTCAAATTTGGAAGATTTCTCATTGTAGTGTACTGGTGTAGCTTTTTTATCACATTCTTTCATTCCTAGCCTGGTTTCCTCCAGTTGAAATCACAGCCCCATCGTATAACTGTAAAATACATCTGATTCCAGCATAAAGCTACAAATAAATTATTAAACATATGTAAAAACAGTTGAGCACTGCAATTTTGATGTACCTGTTCGTCTGGTAATATATTTGCCAGCACAGACAAGGTGGAAGAACTCTCTGAAAACTATACAAGTTTCTGAAGGGTTACTTCACTTTTTTTTTTCTGTTCCCAGATGAGCAGTGATGCAGATGTTTTCCGCCGCAAAGAAGAGAATTTAGTGGAGGAACTGCGTCATTACGTGGACAAACTGCGTGACAGGTGAGAGTGTTTGTGTGTCGCCGTAAGGGGAATGAGGTTGATTGCTTTGTTTCCCATTGCAATACTTGCGAGATCCAGTGCAGGCGGTGAAGCAGTTGGAGTTTTTCGGTGATCCTTATTTTCCGGATAGTTTCTCTCTAGTTTCTGGCACAAAATAAAATAATGAAATGAAGAAGTGGTGATGAGACAGAAGAAATCACGAGTGGTTTGCATTATGGCTCTACACCGTATCACAGTGGTGTGTAGTGACACTCTGGGCTGTTATCATGTGTTCTGTGTCGTTATGACAATGTCTTGTCGCCTTGACAGTGTGCCATGTCGTATGGATAGTGTGCCGTGTTATCTGGGCAGTGTGCCGTGTCATCTTGACCGTGTGTTGTCATCTGGACAGTGTGCCGTGTCATCTGAACAGTGTGCCATGTCATCTGGACAGTGTGCTGTGTTATCTGGGCAGTGTGTTGTGTTATCTGGGCAGTGTGTTGTGTTATCTGGGCAGTGTGTTGTGTTATCTGGACAGTGTGCCATGTCATCTGTACAGTGTGCTGTGTTATCTGGGCAGTGTGTTGTGTTATCTGGACAGTGTGTTGTGTTATCTGGACAGTGTGCTGTGTTATCTGGGCCGTGTGTTGTATTATCTGGGCAGTGTGTTGTGTTATCTGGACAGTGCTGTGTTATCTGGGCAGTGTGTTGTGTTATGTGGACAGTGTGCCGTGTCATCTGAACAGTGTGCTGTGTTATCTGGGCAGTGTGTTGTGTTATCTGGACAGTGTGCTGTATTATCTGGACAGTGTGTCGTGTCATCTCAACAGTGTGTCGTGTCATCTTGACAGTGTGACTTGTTATTTTAACAGTGTGCAATTTCATCTTCTTTGTGTGTTACATTTACGTTGGATGTTGCCACTCGTCCAGTGGTTTGTTGACTCTTGTTTTCCGTGCATTGTTCTCTGCAGGACGGAGTTGCTCTCTCAGATCTGCACAGATGGCTCCAACAGTGAGGAGCAGACAACTCAGGACAAGTGTCGCAAGCTGGCAGAAATCTGTGACATAGTTCTCCAAGATTTGCAGGTATCATTACATTATTCCAGTCTCCGTGAAGACAGATCTGGAAGTGGTCGCTATAGTAACGTGCTGCTAATCAGGGACGGGTTTCATGAAGCATACTTAAGCTAAGTAATCCTTAATTACCATGGCAACCTATGTTATACTGATATGAAGTACACTTAGATATGTGCTACTTAGCACCAAGTATGCTTTATGAAGCTGGCCCCTGAACTGAGGTAAACTAATCTGACTGAAGTCGGATGAAGTAGCCCTCCCTGCACAGACTTGTTCCTAGCTAGATCTGAGGTAACACCAGACTTCATTAAAGTCAGATGATGAAGTAGCCCCTCCCTGCACGGACTTGTTGCTAGCTAGATCTGAGGTAACACCAGTCTTCATTAAAGTCAGATGATGAAGTAGCCCTCCCTGCACAGACTTGTTGCTAGCTAGATCTGAGGTAACACCAGTCTTCATTAAAGTCAGATGATGAAGTAGCCCTCCCTGCACAGACTTGTTGCTAGCTAGATTTGAGGTAACACCAGTCTTCATTAAAGTCAGATGATGAAGTAGCCCTCCCTTCACGGCCTTGTTGCGAGTTAGATTTGAGGTAACACCAGTCTTCATTAAAGTCAGATGATGAAGTAGCCCTCCCTGCACGGACTTGTTGCTAGCTAGATCTGAGGTAACACCAGTCTTCATTAAAGTCAGATGATGAAGTAGCCCTCGCTTCACGGACTTGTTGCTTCATTAAAGTCAGATGATGAAGTAGCCCTCCCTGCACAGACTTGTTGCTAGCTAGATCTGAGGTAACACCAGTCTTCATTAAAGTCAGATGATGAAGTAGCCCTCCCTGCACAGACTTGTTGCTAGCTAGATCTGAGGTAACACCAGTCTTCATTAAAGTCAGATGATGAAGTAGCCCTCGCTGCACGGACTTGTTGCTAGCTAGATCTGAGGTAACACCAGTCTTCATTAAAGTCAGATGATGAAGTAGCCCATCCCTTCACGGACTTGTTGCTAGCTAGATCTGAGGTAACACCAGTCTTCATTAAAGTCAGATGGTGAAGTAGCCCTCGCTGCACGGACTTGTTGCTAGCTAGATCTGAGGTAACACCAGTCTTCATTAAAGTCAGATGATGAAGTAGCCCATCCCTTCACGGACTTGTTGCTAGCTAGATCTGAGGTAACACCAGTCTTCATTAAAGTCAGATGATGAAGTAGCCCTCCCTGCACGGACTTGTTGCTAGCTAGATCTGAGGTAACACCAGTCTTCATTAAAGTCAGATGATGAAGTAGCCCCTCCCTTCACGGACTTGTTGCTAGCTAGATCTGAGGTAACACCAGTCTTCATTAAAGTCAGATGATGAAGTAGCCCTCCCTGCATGGACTTGTTGCTAGCTAGATCTGAGGTAACACCAGTCTTCATTAAAGTCAGATGATGAAGTAGCCCTCCCTTCACGGACTTGTTGCTAGCTAGATCTGAGGTAACACCAGTCTTCATTAAAGTCAGATGATGAAGTAGCCCTCCCTGCACGGACTTGTTGCTAGCTAGATCTGAGGTAACACCAGTCTTCATTAAAGTCAGATGATGAAGTAACCCTCCCTGCACAGACTTGTTGCTAGCTAGATCTGAGGTAACACCAGTCTTCATTAAAGTCAGATGATGAAGTAGCCCTCCCTGCATGGACTTGTTGCTAGCTAGATCTGAGGTAATACCAGTCTTCATTAAAGTCAGATGATGAAGTAGCCCTCCCTGCACAGAATTGTTGCTAGCTAGATCTGAGGTAACACCAGTCTTCATTAAAGTCAGATGATGAAGTAGCCCTCCCTGCATGGACTTGTTGCTAGCTAGATCTGAGGTAACACCAGTCTTCATTAAAGTCAGATGATGAAGTAGCCCTCCCTGCACGGACTTGTTGCTAGCTAGATCTGAGGTAACACCAGTCTTCATTAAAGTCAGATGATGAAATAGCCCTCCCTGCACAGACTTGTTGCTAGCTAGATCTGAGGTAACACCAGTCTTCATTAAAGTCAGATGATGAAGTAGCCCTCCCTGCACAGACTTGTTGCTAGTTAGATCTGAGGTAACACCAGTCTTCATTAAAGTCAGATGATGAAGTAGCCCTCCCTTCACGGACTTGTTGCTAGCTAGATCTGAGGTAACACCAGTCTTCATTAAAGTCAGATGATGAAGTAGCCCTCCCTGCACAGACTTGTTGCTAGCTAGATCTGAGGTAACACCAGTCTTCATTAAAGTCAGATGATGAAGTAGCCCTCCCTGCATGGACTTGTTGCTAGCTAGATCTGAGGTAACACCAGTCTTCATTAAAGTCAGATGATGAAGTAGCCCTCCCTGCACGGACTTGTTGCTAGCTAGATCTGAGGTAACACCAGTCTTCATTAAAGTCAGATGATGAAGTAGCCCCTCCCTGCACGGACTTGTTGCTAGCTAGATCTGAGGTAACACCAGTCTTCATTAAAGTCAGATGATGAAGTAGCCCTCCCTGCACGGACTTGTTGCTAGCTAGATCTGAGGTAACACCAGTCTTCATTAAAGTCAGATGATGAAGTAGCCCTCCCTGCATGGACTTGTTGCTAGCTAGATCTGAGGTAACACCAGTCTTCATTAAAGTCAGATGATGAAGTAGCCCTCCCTGCGCAGATTTGTTGCTAGTGAGATCTGAGGTAACACCAGTCTTCATTAAAGTCAGATGATGAAGTAGCCCTCCCTGTGCAGACTTGTTGCTAGCTAGATCTGAGGTAACACCAGTCTTCATTAAAGTCAGATGATGAAGTAGCCCTCGCTGCAGTGACTTGTTGCTAGCTAGATCTGAGGTAACACCAGTCTTCATTAAAGTCAGATGATGAAGTAGCCCTCGCTGCACGGACTTGCTGCTAGCTAGATCTGAGGTAACACCAGTCTTCATTAAAGTCAGATGATGAAGTAGCCCTCGCTGCACGGACTTGTTGCTAGCTAGATCTGAGGTAACACCAGTCTTCATTAAAGTCAGATGATGAAGTAGCCCACGCTTCACGGACTTGTTGCTAGTTAGATCTGAGGTAACACCAGTCTTCATTAAAGTCAGATGATGAAGTAGCCCTCCCTGCATGGACTTGTTGCTAGCTAGATCTGAGGTAACACCAGTCTTCATTAAAGTCAGATGATGAAGTAGCCCTCCCTGCACTGACTTGTTGCTAGCTAGATCTGAGGTAACACCAGTCTTCATTAAAGTCAGATGATGAAGTAGCCCTCCCTGCACTGACTTGTTGCTAGCTAGATCTGAGGTAACACCAGTCTTCATTAAAGTCAGATGATGATGTAGCCCTCCCTGCACAGACTTGTTGCTAGCTAGATCTGAGGTAACACCAGTCTTCATTAAAGTCAGATGATGAAGTAGCCCTCCCTGCACAGACTTGTTGTGGTAGCCCTCCCTTCACGGACTTATTGGTAGCTAGATCTGAGGTAACACCAGCCTTCATTAAAGTCAGATGATGAAGTAGCCCTCCCTGCACAGACTTGTTGCTAGCTAGATCTGAGGTAACACCAGTCTTCATTAAAGTCAGATGATGAAGTAGCCCTCCCTGCACTGACTTGTTGCTAGCTAGATTTGAGGTAACACCAGCCTTCATTAAAGTCAGATGATGAAGTAGCCCTCCCTGCACAGACTTGTTGCTAGCTAGATCTGAGGTAACACCAGTCTTCATTAAAGTCAGATGATGAAGTAGCCCTCCCTGGACTGACTTGTTGCTAGCTAGATATGAGGTAACACCAGTCTTCATTAAAGTCAGATGATGAAGTAGCCCTCCCTGCACAGACTTGTTGCTAGCTAGATCTGAGGTAACACCAGTCTTCATTAAAGTCAGATGATGAAGTAGCCCTCCCTGGACTGACTTGTTGCTAGCTAGATCTGAGGTAACACCAGTCTTCATTAAAGTCAGATGATGAAGTAGCCCTCCCTGCACAGACTTGTTGCTAGCTAGATCTGAGGTAACACCAGTCTTCATTAAAGTCAGATGATGAAGTAGCTCCTCCCTGCACTGACTTGTTGCTAGCTAGATCTGAGGTAACACCAGTCTTCATTAAAGTCAGATGAAGTAGCTCCTCCCTTCACGGACTTGTTGCTAGCTAGATCTGAGGTAACACCAGTCTTCATTAAAGTCAGATGATGAAGTAGCCCTCCCTTCACGGACTTGTTGCTAGCTAGATCTGAGGTAACACCAGTCTTCATTAAAGTCAGATGATGAAGTAGCCCTCCCTGCACTGACTTGTTGCTAGCTAGATCTGAGGTAACACCAGTCTTCATTAAAGTCAGATGATGAAGTAGCTCCTCCCTGCACTGACTTGTTGCTAGCTAGATCTGAGGTAACACCAGTCTTCATTAAAGTCAGATGATGAAGTAGCCTTCCCTTCACGGACTTGTTGCTAGCTAGATCTGAGGTAAAACACCAGTCTTCATTAAAGTCAGAAGCAGTAGCCCCTCCCTGCACGAACTTGTTGCTAGCTAGATCTGAGGTAAAACACCAGTCTTCATTAAAATCAGATGATGAAGTAGCCCTCCCTGCACTGACTTGTTGCTAGCTAGATCTGAGGTAACACCAGCCTTCATTAAAGTCAGATGATGAAGTAGCCCTCCCTGCACAGACTTGTTGCTAGCTAGATCTGAGGTAACACCAGTCTTCATTAAAGTCAGATGATGAAGTAGCTCCTCCCTGCACTGACTTGTTGCTAGCTAGATCTGAGGTAACACCAGTCTTCATTAAAGTCAGATGATGAAGTAGCACCTTGTTGTGGTAGCCCTCCCTTCACGGACTTATTGGTAGCTAGATCTGAGGTAACACCAGCCTTCATTAAAGTCAGATGATGAAGTAGCCCTCCCTGCACAGACTTGTTGCTAGCTAGATCTGAGGTAACACCAGCCTTCATTAAAGTCAGATGATGAAGTAGCCCTCCCTGCACTGACTTGTTGCTAGCTAGATCTGAGGTAACACCAGCCTTCATTAAAGTCAGATGATGAAGTAGCCCTCCCTGCACAGACTTGTTGCTAGTTAGATCTGAGGTAACACCAGTCTTCATTAAAGTCAGATGATGAAGTAGCTCCTCCCTGCACTGACTTGTTGCTAGCTAGATCTGAGGTAACACCAGTCTTCATTAAAATCAGATGATGAAGTAGCCCTCCCTGCACTGACTTGTTGCTAGCTAGATCTGAGGTAACACCAGTCTTCATTAAAATCAGATGATGAAGTAGCCCCTCCCTGCACTGACTTGTTGCTAGCTAGATCTGAGGTAACACCAGTCTTCATTAAAGTCAGATGATGAAGTAGCCCTCGCTGCGCGGACTTGTTGCTAGCTAGATCTGAGGTAACACCAGTCTTCATTAAAGTCAGATGATGAAGTAGCCCTCGCTGCACGGACTAGTTGCTAGCTAGATCTGAGGTAACACCAGTCTTCATTAAAGTCAGATGATGAAGTAGCCCTCGCTGCACGGACTTGTTGCTAGCTAGATCTGAGGTAACACCAGTCTTCATTAAAGTCAGATGATGAAGTAGCCCTCCCTGCACGGACTTGTTGCTAGCTAGATATGAGGTAACACCAGTCTTCATTAAAGTCAGATGATGAAGTAGCCCTCCCTGCACGGACATGTTGCTAGCTAGATCTGAGGTAACACCAGTCTTCATTAAAGTCAGATGAAGTAGCTCCTCCCTGCACTGACTTGTTGCTAGTTAGATCTGAGGTATAACACCAGTCTTAATTAAAGTCAGAAGCAGTAGCCCCTCCCTGCACGAACTTGTTGCTAGCTAGATCTGAGGTAACACCAGATCTTGTACAGAGCCCTGCGCCAAATGTTCCATCAACAAACTCAACGACACGGCCTTGGTCTTCCGTTTTATGCTTCTTGCGAATACAGTTGGGGGCATGTTGATTCATGTGTTACTTGTGGATGAGATTTCTTCAAAACTCTCATTGATAAGGGCTACCCAGTTTGGCACACACATTCTCTTCCCTGTCAGTGTGAACTGATTACTTCTGGAACCTAGAGGCTTTGTTTCTTTTGCCTTCTTTTCTCTCTTTATTTTGGACATTTTATGTTTCCAACAGCCCACGCTTCTAGTTTTCTACTTGTCAGGCATCTCACACCTTTTCCTTTTTGTTTCAGACAGAAAAATTCTTGTGTGCTGTGTGCAAGGCACGCCGAAAAAACACGATGTTCCTTCCATGTGGGCATTACTCATACTGCAACGAGTGTGCGACATCCTTGCACACATCAGGCTGTTGTCCGTTATGCAAATTAAAGATTTCAGGATTCCAGACTGTTTACGAGTAAAAACCAGAACTGTACGAGAAAAAAACAAAAAACAAAATTTGGATATTTCCTTGCAAATTCCTGTACAAAGCAGGAAACAGAAAGGCTTTTTGTGTAGAGAACATGCCAGGGATAAGTGACACACGCATAGTTTGCACAGGAGCATGGTTGATTCATATTATTCATGTCATACTATTTTAAGACATATATTTCATGGTAAAGGTACATCAGAACTTTACTAGAAATCTGCGAAAGAGACCAAAATTTTCTAATTAAATGTTGACAAGGAATTGGTTGTTTTCTGTAGTTGATGAAGAATACAGAAATGTGTGTATTTACATTACAGGTATCAAAGTTTGACCCATATACATGTATAGCGTTTGTATTATGGTTTGCTTTATTTACACCATTCACCAGAATTCACTCTGTATATTTTGTACATGTTACATACCCACAACTTCACAGGTTTACTTGGAAAGACCAGAATCCTCTATAAATTAATGTCAGCCAGGCATTGTAATCTTTTCATACATTTATCCAGAAAACAGAAATTCAGGTATCGAAGTTTCAGGGACATGCTCACTGGTACAGTACTTTGTACTAGAGCATATTTTATTTATATTATTTATTTACAAGTTTTTATATTTGATAGTGTATATTGTAAAAAAAGGAATTCATGTCACATTTTAGTTGTATATATTCTTTATTACTGTGCAAAATTTATTACAGTGAATCTTGTTATGGTTTTAATACTAAGACTTTAAATTCGAAGGCAATTATACTGTATAATGCTGCAATCACAAAATTTTCACTGATAGATGACGACAGCTTATAACTGTAGCACACTGGTGTGCCCGGCATAAACCAGTGACTTTTGGCCAGGTGTCGGCAAAATTCTAGACTTATTTAAGCCGCAGCCAGACTGGCGTGACCCGGATTTGAACTCTGGACCTGACATTGGTAAAGTGAGTCAGCCCTTTAGCCATCCTGGAGCCAGCGTCTAGTGCTCTGCCTGAATGACGATCAGTGTCACACAAGTGAAATGTAATGTATTCTTCAGAGGGCTGCAATATATTACGTCGATCAAATAAATAATTAAACAGTATAGCTCCCCCTAATTATAAATCGTTTCTTAAAATCTTGTGATTCAGTATGACATGGTCATCAATCAATGTGTCATCCGAGGTTTTCACTAAGCTGTTGCTGTCTACATCTGTTGATGTTTTCAGTCGAGGAAGCCCTCAGAGTTTTCATACTTAACAGAGAATTGCTTATCGTGTTATTATTCAATGAAAGGCATAGGCATTTTTCCAGCCATAGGCTCTCAGAGACATGCCTAGAGCGCGGTGTTGCGTACATGACGGGTTATATGATGTCGTGTCTTCTTGCGCGACACGAGAATGCAGCAGTTGAGTAAACTGTAATACGCTGAGATCAGATTGGAACTTTAATAAAATAAAATATTTCTTTTCTGACGACACGCCGTATCGAAACATGATATTTCACTGCAGTGAAAATAACACTTTTATCAGTGAAGGAAATACTGGGATTTCACTGATGTATAAATAAGGAAGTCTTTTATACTACAACCAATGAGGTCACTGCGAGTTAAAGTTCAAGCCCTCCCGTGAGCTCAGCCTGGTTTTCTCACACCATAATGCTGGCTGCCGTCGTATATGTGAAGTATTCTTGAGCACAGCATAAAACACCAATCAAATTGATAACTAATTTTATACTACAGATGTCTTCCAGGTATTTGAGGTTTTATCAGTTCATGATAATTGTCCCCAGAATTGAATTTTTACAGTTTTTTTTTTAAACTACGTATATGAGAAAAAACATATCAAGGAGGTCTATAATATATATTTGAATCAGAATTTTCACTTTCATATCAAACTGTAGATTTTATTTTTCATGGTACACATAACTACCCTAGTTCTTCTAATTTTGGGGACATCTGCCCCGCTTCCTCTTAACTAATGTACATGAAAGGACAACAGGAAGATGGTTTCTCTTTTCTCACATGGTTAGTCTGCCTACTGACCTATCCATATCCACACATTTTACTCCCCCCCCCCCCACCATCCACCCAAACTAGGCCGACATGTTTCCTGAAAATGTCAAGAATTCGGATGCTGTATGAACAAGGAGGTCGTCATAACACACCCAAACCAAAGGCCTCGTGCAGGATCCGCCGCTGTGTTGGACTTGATTCATGTACACGTACAGGGGAATGACTCTCTGGTGACATGTACGAAGAACAAGAACTTGAGTGACAATTTTAACATCCCATTCGAATTTAAACCAATAATGCCTTTCTTCTCTTCACAAACTTTTCAAAGTTTATTTATTTATTTATTTATTTGATTGGTGTTTTACGCCGTACTCAAGAAAATTTCACTTATGTGACGACGGCCAGCATTATTGTAGGAGGAAACCGGGCAGAGCGAGGGGGAAACCCACGACCATCCGCAGGTTGCTGGCAGACCTTCCCACATACGGCTGGAGAGGAAGCCAGCATAAGCTGGGCTTGAACTCACAGTGACCGCACTGGTGGGAGGCCCCGGGTCATTGCGCTGTGTTAGCGCGCTAACCGACTGAGCCACGGAGGCCCCGGGTCATTGCGCTGTGTTAGCGTGCTAACCGACTGAGCCACGGAGGCCCCCAGACTTTTCAAAGTGGCACAGTTAACAGTCACTAAAAACATATCAATATAGACAGTTATGTAGTTCAGCAACACTTTAATAAACATGGTCAATGGATGGAAAGGACATCTAGAACAAGTATTTTATTTGTCTGTTTGTATTTTTATTATAACTTTTCAAAACATATCACAGAGTTTGTATCCAAAGCCTACCTTACGTTGCCCTGCACTAAGACAACTAACGGCAACTGAGTGTAACTTTCAGGGGGCTTAGGTCACACAAGTTTGGACACAGTGACAAGTGGGCAAAACTAACTAGAACTAGCTGATCACAGTCGTAAGAGCTACATGTATAGCACCCTTGTCACCAAGCCCTTTTCCAGTCAGTACCTTGTCTGGATGACAGGACTAGCGTGATTGTGCAAAATGGCGCACCCAAACTCCTGGTAGTCATGGTTGATCAGTTGCCCATAGAATGAATGAATGCTTATTGTTTAACGCCCTACTCAAGAATATTTCACTTATATGAAGGCGATGTCTCCTTGGTGCAGGACGGATTGCCACCGTATCTTTTATCTGGTGCTGCCTCACCAAGATGACTTGCCGAAGACACCCAACAAGCCCCCCTCACCCAGTCACATTATACTGACACCGGGCCAACCAGTCCACCCTCTGTCCTCTTACTGCTGAGCAGGATGTACCATTTTTAAGTCTTTGGTATGACCCGACCCAGGTTTGAACCCACATCTCCCCGACCGAAAGTGGACGCTCTACCAACTGCGCTATCCGGTTCCTGGTCAATTCAAAACGTATCGGATTTCATGCTGACATCAACTTCTGCAAGCACAATACAACATTCGGACCTGGTCGCAGTTTTAAGAAAACTTTTCCCCATGGCTATTCTCTGGGACCTAGTATTTTCTAACTCCTTTGTGGGTACAGCTTTCACAGTTACAAAAAATCTGTGATGGAGAAAAATAATAATAAAAATAGCTGATAGGGATAGCAGTTCCGGGGATCTACCTTGTACGCCCTGCATGTACAAATTGAAACAGCAATTACAAAAACTGATAAACATGGAGAAAATTCATGAAAAAAATGAAAAGGAATCATCTGGATTGGAACTCTAGACTACCAGAAATCATATGCAATACGTCTAGTACTAAATCATCATAAAAGTTCCCCTTTGATCTTCAGCTCACAGCTGATAACAAAAGACAGGAAGAGCACATTGTTGGAAGGTTTGCTCTCCCTGTCCCCACAGCCGTTGCAGTGGGTCCAGCAGGAGTGGATATCGGCAGACTGCTCTCTGCAACAGATACCGACAAGACGCTTTCTATGTGTACCAGTGACTTAACCCACAAAAGGATTTCATGTCGTCTTGCACGAAGCTCCTGTGTTTACAAGATTAATTGCAGGTTTTTGGGGGCAATAACTTGAAAGCTTCTTCCGCTGGACAAAATCTAAGCATATTTCTACCCCCTCATGCTAATCTGCATGTCAACTGGCGACAACAATATCATGTGAAATTTTCAATATGGCCTCCAAGGCTTATTTTGATAACTGTCAAAAAGCAATTCCACACGTTTTATAACTTGTGCTGGGCATTACACATAAAAAATTTAAGGTGCTTCCATCCAGCTGTTTCTTTCTGCTTTCTGTGCCACGTATTTTTAGCTTGTGTTGAAATTTGAAATAGACGGTGCACTTTGAATAGTGCAGAGTAGAGTGTTCCACATTGTGGGGCAAGAGAAAGGCTAGTTTTGCACAGTGAGGAGTTTGGCAAGGGTAAGACTAAGTGGTTTTTATTTGACTTATGTATGTAGTTGCTGTTCCGGGATGCTTATTGCTTTAGATAAATTTTTCGCGTACTCTGGGCAAAAGTCATTTAGGGACTTGTACATAGTAACCTGGTAACAGCTTTGTGTAGCTTTACTAATTCATATACTGAAAGCCAATACTGGAAGACATGCAGAGTGAAGGTAATGCACAGGTACTATAACTGATGTAACTGATATCAAGCTGAATTTACAATATACCAAATAAACCAGAATGAAGGAGTATTAGTTTAGTAGGAAAACAGTAAATTAAGTCTTCACAACATGAAGTGCAAAACTGGACGCACAGACGGATGGAGCATGTTCCTCCAACAATATACGTTAACCATTGTTCATAAGGCTGGAAAGAAACATGGAAACACAGATGCACCATACAGGCATTTATACACTAGTCCAACGAAAGGCATGGAAATAAGCAGCAAAGATATTTTGTCAGCTTTAGCCGATCCTTCGTCTACAGCAGAAGTAAAACTATTGCGTATACCTGATAATAATCTCATTTAAAATAACCAATCCCTCCATCCACAAAACACCTTTCTAAAATCACCAAAACTCTCACGACCGAGAACAATGAGCACATTACTGTAAATGACATAAATTTGGTCCCAAAAAAGCATTTTTCGAAGTACAAAAAGAAGTTGTAAAAAAAACAAAAAAAGTCTCTCTGATGAGACAGTGTGAAGTACCAGTGAGATTGAGTCATTGTGATGTCAAAAACTGATTGTGGTAAAACATCTCCAACATTACAATGTTTGAGTTTCCACTGTAACTTCCTACTGTAGATTTGATGCCAGTAATGTGGTGTGGCAGTCACGATGCTGGGTGTTTACCAGGCCTGAGCTCTGAGATCGAGTGGTGGGCCATGTTCCCAGCTCAGCTTCCAAATTCACCGTTCGAAATTGTTACTTTTACAAATCTGGAACATGATCCTGTCGCCTGTACTGTCCCTTAAGTGTAAAGCTGTATGTTATGAAAATGGATGTACCGTGATCTTACAGTACTTTTTAATCCACATCGACTCTTTTTGTGGGAATGATACCGGCCACAACGTCGCAATTAACACAAATGTAAACGACGCACCCACTCAGACATCATCCAAACTTCGCCAGCTGTGATTTTTAAATCACGTGTCTTAGTTGCTACCATGGACGCCGCCACTCTTTCCTAAATGAAGATCTTCTTTCTTTCCGTGATAGTTGCTCACTGTCTTTACTGATTACTAGTTGTAAGTCGCCATTTTAATGGTGTAAATCTTCTTGGTTTCAATTACAACATTACCCAAGTTACGTTTTTTCTGACCGCTGCTGAGTGCTGCCGACTCAAACCGAAATGGCAGTCTGCAAACTCTGGCTAGCTATTGATGCGCCAGGTACATTTGAAACAATTGTGACCTGATGGTCTTTATTATTTACAAAAATGTAGATGATATTAAGCCAGAACAAGAAAGCATTGAAAGATTGCAAAAATGTATGTCCCTCCTCCAATCAAGAAAAATAAATATATAGTACAATCAGCCATTGGACAGTATTAATATATTTTTAAGAGACTGGGTGCACTTGTGTGCAAATACACAACCTGCATAAGGTGCAAATGAAAGGATTATGTGGTATGTGCACAAATTTGAGCACCGGCAGACAACTTCTAAATTAGATCAAAATGTGCACAAGTTAAGGCCATTTTCCACAGATTGCTGGCAGATCTTCCGACGTACGGCTGGAGAGGAAGCCAGCATAAGCTGGACTTGAGCTCACAGTGACCGCATTGGTGGGAGGCTTCTGGGTCATTGGGCTGTGATAGCACACTAACTGACTGAGTCACGGAGGCCCTCCCATTCCAAATATGAAAATACACGTACATAGAGGCTCTTGATGATGTTTAAAATGTTAAGAGCACCAGTGTTTCTGTAGCTGCCTCAGTTTGTTTAGCCAAATCAGCCGCGGGTGAAAGAAACCTTTGGTTCAGTTATCTGATGTTCATCACATGTTGATGACAATACAGTCGATGGTTCAGTTTGCTGGCCTTCATCATTTCTTGGTGACCACATAGTCTTTGGTTCAGTTTGCTGGCCTTCATCATTTCTTGATGACCACACAGTCTTTGGTTCAGTTTGCTGGCCTTCATCATCTCTTGATGACCACACAGTCTTTGGTTCAGTATGCTGACCTTCATCATTTCTTGATGACCACACAGTCGTTGGTTCAGTATGCTGACCAATATCAGTGGACTGTCCTTCAGGTTCTGGCCGCAACAAGCTAACCCCAGCAGAATCTGTATCCATGGTCTCACGGGGAATCTCACCCAAACGTGTCCCACTGTTTCCATCCTCAGCAGCGTTCACATCATCTTCACTGTCGCTGATACTTCTGTCATCTGCTATGTTGTTGTCACTCCAACTTTCCTCCGTCTCATGGGGCATCCTGTTGGGCTTAGCTGTTCCGAAGTTCTGAAATACGCCGTAAAAAGTAGCATCAAGTTAAATTACTGTACTGTACTTCAACTAAAACCCTAGTTTTTTTCTCGACTCATTTCACTGTTTCATTCACCTTACGAGGTCTTACAAGGTAAGAACTGTTTTGTGAATATTGAGTTTCAAGCTCTGAGTTGGGTCCTGAAAATAAATTTGGTAGCAAGCTACCCCAAGAGCTCCTCTGTGGGAGAAACATGTAAGCCAAAGGTCAGCTCATCACCATAATTTATGGTAATTATTATGTATATATGCACAAGAACCAATAGTTTTGATTTATACTTTAAATGTATTTTGGTCTATAAAGTTAGCGTGCCCCATGAGAGTCAGGGCGTTTTTCTCTAAAGGCCTAAATCCAAGACGCCACTGGAAACAGCATTTTGATGGCAGGTCAATGGAATAGCCAACACAGCACGATTTAAATGATCTGTCTTTTGTCCTTAATACTGGGGTGCATGGCAAGGTTTAGCATGGCAAGCCCAATGTTCACTTGTAGGCCAAACAAAGCCACAGAATAACAATTTATTTGTCTGATTGGTGTTTTACACTGTACTCAGAAATATTTTACTACAGTGTGAGGAAACAAGGCAGTGTCCAGGAGGAACCCACGACCATCCACAGGTTGCTCGCACTTTCTCAGGTACGACCAGAGAAGAAGCCAGTCTGAGCCAGGCTTGAACTCACAGTGATAACACTGGTGAGAGGATCCTATAAAATCATTGCGCTGCAATAGCATGTTAAACTCTCTGCCATGGAGGCCCCAACAGGTGACAAATGCACTTACATAAATATTTACGGTGACAATCCTATTTCCATGGTGAATACTGCCTATGTTGACACCTTCCGCCTCGGCAGGATCAGTCAGAACTGGCCTGGGCGCTGCTAGAACACAGAAATCACGTCTACAACCACCTGAAATACTTCAAAATTTTTCAGCAGAAAGCTGAAGTCATGTACAAAATAACTGTAAATGTTCTAAAATTGCGTCCAAAAAATGCATCTTTAGAGACAAATAAAGGCCATATGAAGAAATACTACTTTCAGTTATCACTTGGAAAGTTAACTTTCCCAACACTTTGTACATTTCATATTACCTTCGAAACTAACTTCAAAATACTTTTCCAGGATCAACAGAGCTCCCCAAAGCAGAGAAAATAAGAAACTTAAACATGGACCAAATTCAAGTCACTTTTAGCAATGCTATTCTTACCGATAGGCAACTGTGAATACCGGAAGACATTGTTAATGGTATCAGAAGTCAAAGGAATTTTTAACATAATGCAATGATATTTTCAACATAAGGCAATGATAATCCTACCAGGAGGCTATGATATTCTTACCAGAAAGCAATTACATTCTTCCCAGGAGAGCAATTACATTCTTACCAGAAGGCAATAATATTCTTACCAGAAGGCAATTACATTCTTACCAGAAGGCAATGATATTCTTACCAGAAGGTAATGATACTCTCACCAGAAGGCAATGACACTCTTACCAGAAGGCAATGACAATTTCACCAGAAGGTAATGACTATCTTACAAGGTGGCAACGACACTTTCACCACAGAACAATGGCCAGTACTAACCTGATTGTTCACTACCGGGACTGTGGATGGATTGTTCCTGAGTATGAGGAGGGCCATCATCTGGCAGAGGAGGCCAACTACATGGAATGTCTTGTCCTTCTGGAGCTGGAGAGCTCAGCAACAAAGGCACATTTGAGAGATCCTCTTGTTCATGACGACATGGTGGGGGGATTCTTCTGGAGCTGGAGAGCTCAGCAACAAAGGCACATTTGAGAGATCCTCTTGTTCATTCACGACATGGTGGGGGGATTCTTCTGGAGCTGGAGAGCTCAGCAACAAAGGCACATTTGAGAGATCCTCTTGTTCATTCACGACATGGTGGGGGGATTCTTCTGGAGCTGGAGAGCTCAGCAACAAAGGCACATTTGAGAGATCCTCTTGTTCAATGACGACATGGTGGGGGGATTCTTCTGGAGCTGGAGATTTGGGCTGAAAAGGCCCACTGGCGGGATCGTCTTGTTCACTAGTGGTATGGTGGGTGGATGATCCGTTCCTAAGCTCGCTGCCACTCCCTACAATCACAAGAGGCACACGAGATCAGCGGTTTATGGTGAGAGAAAACTGGGCAGAGGCCAGGGGAAACCCACAACCATCTGCAGATTGCTGGCCGACCTTCCCACGTACAACCAGAGAAGTAGCCAGCATGAACTGGACTTCAACTCACAGTGACAGCACTGGTGAAAGGCTACTGGGTCATTGCACTGCACCAGTGCGCTGACCAACCGAACCAACTGAGTGACCGAGTAAAACTGAAAAGTCATACCATATAAAATAATCTGAAGTTTCCCCCATGACTCAGTTGCACATTTTGCTTTGCTTCTGAGAGTCCTTAGATTGATTTCTTCAAGTTTGTTTGGAATACAGAGCGATCGACGTCATACATAATTGTCAGCACCAAAAGTAATATTTTATCGCTTTGTGGCAAAAGTTTGGGTCATTTTAATATACAATTCGTATAATTCCTGTGTTCATCTTTACATAACCTAGCTTAATACACATGAAAGGCAGGCTCTTTTGAGATCAGTAGATACTGTGCACTAACCTTGAGGTGGGCTGATGATGCCATTACTTTTAGCTGTGGAAAAAAACAAGGAAAAACATGCAAAAGTACAGACGTTAGCCATATCCCACACTAATTATGCAACGTTTACTTGTGGATCAAGGTAGTTTTTGACCTCGAGGGCAACAAAATAACGCAATGTTTGAAGCAGCTATAGCTTGGAAACCAGAGACCAATCAGAATAAAGGAAATCATTAAATATCCAAGCCTGTGCATATATCGGGCTGGTTTCTGAAGTTACACAAAATGCACCTGGATGCAACATTTTATCAGATAAGATTTTAAGCAATTTTTGCATGGGAGTTCAATGAATAATGAGGATCAAGGAATTCATTAAATATGGAGGAGTTAATGCACGGAAACAAAAAGTGTGACAGGTGGCAAATCCACTTTTTGTGAAAGCACTAGATAAAAGAATCACACCACTGGGGTTGCATAGCAACATACATGTATCAGAATACAGAAAAAGGCTATATCACAAGAGAAAATTTCGATTTCTCCAGTAAACCAGGATTTGATCAACATGTCACTTTCAGTTGGTTTGAATAAAGAGTTTCTAATCCCAGATAGAGACAATGAATACAAAACAACATTGTTACATAGATAACTTCATGAAGACACATGAACAATTGCATATCCCCCCAAAAAACTATTATTTCTTATACCTTAATTCTTCAACTTGTTCAACAACCTCTGCAACCATTATTTTGAAACATTCTGACAGGGGAGTAGAGAAACAATTTGCCCAGATTAATGAAGTGATCATTAATCACACATACAATTTTTAGCATGATTTTCATGAATTCCACAGAAAAAGTTGCTTCAGTGGCGGAAAAGCTCAAAGATTTACAGTATTTACATACTTTTATTTCTTATTCCAATTGGAATTTTATGCCGTACTGAAGAGACCTTCACTTATCTGACAGTGACCAGTATTACGGTGGGAGGAAACCAGACAGAAACCCTCGACCATCCACAGGTTGTTGGTAACCCATCCTACTAGCAACCCCAGAGGAAGCCGGCCAGAACTGGACATGAACTCACAGCGACCGCGGAGGTGAGAGGTTTCTGACTCATTGTACTGCCACAATGCCGTCTGTACAAATGACACCCGACCCCACATACAATGTACGCTATAAACTCAGCCTTGGACAAGCCTTCATCAATCTCACTGTTCATGAGGCTTAGAAAACCAAATCAATGATTAAGATGTTCAAATGGTCAAGACACTTGTAGGAACGTTTGCACTGTCTCACATTTGTTGAAGGCCACATGTATCTCCACTAATTAAGCAACTGGCAACAGAAAATCTTTTACACCTACCTTGATTACTTCTACTCCTGTAACATTTCTTGTACCATATAAGAACTAAAAACAGAAGAAATGGGACAGACATGGAGTATATGGCTAGGTTTTACAGAGCATCATTGGAAGGCACACCATCACCATTCCATAAATGAGGAGAGACAAGCCATGTATGTAAAGATTTCCGTGCAATGATAGTTGAAACTGAGCAAAACGACATTCCCGTCACAACCATAAATGCTTCAACAGCCAACAACACGGGAGACGACACAGACATCTCCAATGACAAAGTTAGACGTTCTAAATGATTTGTAAGAGTTCTGCTGATCTGAAGAAGACCAACAAGGCCAAGAGGAAACCAACAAGGCCAAGAGGAAACCTACTAGGCCAGGAGGAAACCAACTAGGCCAGGAGGAAACTAGCAACTCCCACAGGGAACCCTCAAAAAACCAGAGGAAACCATGTTTAGAGGAGCCATTACAAGTCACCTGGGATTTCTCATATAACCTGACCTCAAGCTGCATCCGTATTCATGGTATGTGATCTTGTTGGACAAAAGTTAGTCATCTATCGGAAGAAACCATTGAATAATTCAATACACACGATCTTGAAACATTACACACCCTTTGTCCACCAAACAAAATCACTTCTCTCAGGGACAATCATCTTCATTTTATCAAGTCAGACACTTCATCTACGTTACGTTTTCTGCTAGGTTTTCTGCCTTGATCCAGCAGGCAGAAGGAACCAGCCCACCGGACTCAACAGCTGATGAATACTGATATAAATATATTATTCAATCAAATAGTGGTTCCCCTAACTAATGGACACCAAAGACGAAACAACAGGTGTTTGCGCACAGGGCTGATGACTTGTAAAGTCTTATGAACACAAGAACTTTCCACACCTCTAAAAATGGGGACAAAACCGGCATAAACAGATGAATCTGGTCTCCTATCATATTAAGAT
This sequence comes from Acanthopleura granulata, assembly GCA_016165875.1. Classification (NCBI taxonomy): domain Eukaryota; kingdom Metazoa; phylum Mollusca; class Polyplacophora; order Chitonida; family Chitonidae; genus Acanthopleura; species Acanthopleura granulata. Next base: position 8,823,411 of record JABBOT010000016.1, read on the forward strand.
GTCGTGCCAAAATACTTCTTGGAGCGTTCGACCATGGAGATTGACCCACCCACTCTGCCTTTGTACTCTGACCACGCAGACTTTAATTAATGTTCTATGTACGATGCCATGCTGCTGAACACATATGTGAGCCAGATGTAGCGTGGTCTCTTCTACCTTCATGGCCTGGTCAACTTGTAATGTTTGGCAGTCATCATGGCTATGTGTTTAAGAGCTTTCAGACACATCTGAAATTTACTATGTGCATAAATTCTTTGTCAACCCGAGCAATCAAGTACTTGATTGGATAACCATGTAGCAATCAATGGAGTGTCTGGCCTGATATAATTAACACGGGGACAATTTGGAAAGAAAAAACTTACCTATAACAATTAGAATCCCAAGAAATATAATAATGGTAATCGGAATTACAATTTCAAGTGTTTTCATAGTATTTTCCGGTTTCCCGTTAGCTGCAGAAAAAAAAAGAATGAGATTATCTTTAGAATACACCTAATAAAAATCAATTTGACTGTATAGATAACACATCCTGGCTCTCAATACAGGCATAATATCACACTTACACAGTTTATATCCAAATTGTTATTTCAAACCACAAACAGGTTTTAATACTTGCAGAAAAACATGTTACATCATGATTTAAAACATGCCAGCTCAGTCTAACCCAAACAACCTCCCCCCCTCCTCACCCTAAAGCTTTTGTTGGGATTTGATGGGTATTTTTTTATTTTTCCCTCCATTGTAATTTCTTTTCATTGAACAGAATGAAAAACATAATTCAGTCACAGCCGACATTTTTTGGATTAGCCCAATGAAGACTTGTACTTTAATTTCTACAATTGTGCACCTTTCGTTAATAAATTGCAGTTGAAACAAGAGCAAAAAATCTAGCCCAGTTACTGTAAAGAACACAAATGTTTCTAATTGTGCAATAAAAAAAAAACAACTGTGAACGTGGTAGTATTAATGTGAAAAGATACAAACACATCAAATGGGAAATAACATGTCAAACAGTGTATTCAAAGAAATGCCACAACAATTCATCCAATCTGCATTTAAATACTGAACTAAAAAAAGCAAATACTGTGCAATACACTTAAAACCAATAGCCCTTAAGCACATACAATGTAACACACAGATACAAATTCAAAAAGATGTTACGTATCACATCAGCCATTCATAAAATTTAACTTAAACAACTGTATTGACCGTAAAACGTCATGCCGGGGTTGTAGGTGTGGTAAAGTTTGGTGAGCTCAGGATAAACTGTTCAACAGATAAAGCGTTAACAAGCTTTTTATAAAATGACCTTGAAGAAAACTTCAAAGTCAGTGAAAATCAACTGGGTGTACCGAAAATCAACTTGGTGTACCACCTCATGCAAATGTGTAATTGTGGTGTAAGTTTGGTGAACTTGGACTAAACTGTTCCAGAGACAGAGCGTTGATAAGACTGTTATGATATTTAACTTAAATGACCCCAATGATCTTGAAGAAAAAGGTTATTATCGCTGAAGATCACTAGGGTTCATTCTCAAGCCAAAGTGCAAGTGTGGTGTAAGTTTTGTGAGCTTACGATACACCGTTCTTGAGATAGAGCGTTTACAAGCCTTGGGGTTAAGAGGGTCAAAAAGGGGTAAAAACCACAAGAGATGAGTGGGAACTGAGAAGTGACTGACATAATGGTACTGTGTCAGTGTTGGACTCAGGAATTTTTCTAGGGTCAGTCAGCTTAAGTCCAACAAACATATTTTAAAGGGTGGCCTGATGGCTGCTTTCTTAGAGCCAGGAAATGATGGGAAAAAAAGCAGAGAACAGTTACATTCTCTGATTCACTCTTCCTAGCATAGCTTTCAGGTTTACAGTTCTGTGCTGTTTCATTAACTCAGTTGGCCCGGCTTTCTGTCAACTGTGCTATCCCGCAAAGTGTCACAACTAAAACCATACAGCACAAAACCAGATCCCCTTTGATCTCCACATATTAACCCTTAATATCCATAAATCAAAGGATGGGGAAAAAAAAAGAAAAAAGAAAAAGAAAAGAAAATGAAAAAAAAAAGAAAAGACAAAAAAAAAAAAAATTTGTAAGCCACATATCCACCAAAGTATTTGGCTTAATGGGAGACACAAACTGCCAAGAGAGAGACTTGAACTCCTGGCTTTGTGCATTGCTGACATTTAGAAGAATGGTTTACCTTCTGTTGTATTGCCCTCTGTGTCATGATCAGGAGACGACAAACTGAAAAAGATCAGCAGATAACAGATTTGACTATTATCCTTATGAACATATGCTGCATCCAACCACTATCACAGAAAACATTATTTTGATATTAATGATGCAAACACCTTTGATCAAGCCCTGTTGGACACCTGATGATCTGGCAGGAGGACTGCAAGACTCACTTCCTGTGTGAATGTGGATGTGTGTGCTACACGTCACAATCACAGCAAGATGCCCCTTTTGGGAGTCTAAATAGGCACACATGGCAGTGTGTACCGTACTGAATCACTGAAGTGCCATGCTGAGGACACCTGGAACAATGCCCTCACCCAGTCACAGTATATAGACACCAGTAATACCCCCACCATGTCTCAGTAAACAGACATCACACATGGCACCATGCCCAGCCTCATTATACAGACATCATGTATGACACCCTCCCCAGTCATAGTATACAGACACCAAACATGACACCATACCCAGTCACAGAATACCAACACCAGGCAGCCCTGTCCAGTCACAGTATAGACACCTGCATGACACCCAGCCCAGTCACAGTATACAGATACAGTTCACAGTACACTGCCACTTGACCCGACACCCCACTCTGTCACAGTATACAGATCCCAGACAAGACACCCAAGACACACAGTATACAGATACCATGCATGACACCCTGTCCTGTCAAAGTACACTGCCACTAGAAATGACGCCCCGTTCTGTCACAGTATACAGATCCCAGACCAGACACCCACTGCCACAGTATACAGACACCATGCATGACAACCTGTCCAATCATAGCATAAGACACCAGACATGATACACTACCCAGCCTCCTGCCAGTACTTAAGTATCCACTTACATGTCTGCCGGGTGGCACTTTCAATGGTTACCAAGTATGTCTGTCATTCACAAAAAAAATTCTGTTTGAAGTCTGATGAAACTGCATTTCATATGGCCAGTAATACATCAAGTTATCGATAGGGGCCTCCCTCATGCCAATGTGTAAGTGTGGTGTAAGTTTGGTGACCTTAAGCCTTTCATAAAAGTGACTTAAATGACCCCAATGACCTTGAAGAAAAGCATCAAGTACCCTGAAAATCATTAGGATTCTTCCAAATGCCAATTTGTAAGTGTGGTGTAGGTTTGGTGAATTTGGGCCAAACCCTGCGAGAGATAGAGCGTTTACAAGCCTTTTATAAAATTTGACTAAAATGATCTCAATCACCTTGAAGAAAAAGGTCAAGGTTACTGAAAATCAACATCGTTCTCCCTGATATCAATGTGTAAGTGTTTTGCAAGTTTGGTGATCTTGAGCTAAACTGTTCGAGAGATAGAGCGTTTACAAGTCTCTCATAAACTTTGATTTGAACGACCCCAGTGACCTCAAAGAAAAAGTTCAAGGTCGCTGAAAATCAACTGGGTTCTTCCAAATGCCAATATGTGGGTGTGGTGTACTTTCAGTGAGCTTGGGCTAATCTGCTCTTAAGATAGAGTGTTTACAAAGATATGGACAAACGAATGGGCGGACGGAAGATGGACGCCAACCACTGCAACAATACACCTTGGCCAACACTGGCTGAGGGGTTAAAAAAAAAAAAAACAAACAACAAAAGTTTTGATCCCCTCCACTCCCCACTTAAAAAAAAGTGTTTTTCATCTTGTGCTGAAACTTACATTTTTCCAGTAGTGCAGTGAAACTTGCGAACAACAACACCTCTAAACACCTTGTCAGTACTGACCACGCCACTTGGGTTTGCTTTTATCTCCATTCACACCCCATGTTATTTTTATCAAATACACCGACGCCTATCTCTTGTGAATACCGACAGGGATTTCCTGTATCTACTGCATCTGGTCCGTGACAATCCACACTGCACAGTCCGACACAGCGTGGCCCTGATCAATTCCTAACCCTCCGTCTTTGTTAACGTTGGGGGTCAAAGACTATCAATAAATACTGCTGTTTATGGCGGCATGCTTGCCCAAATTTCATTGAACTGACCTGCTACGAGACATCGTGTGGAAATGTACCGGTCCCTGATTGATAAAGCTCAACTCATTTCGTCCAACGAGACTTTCCCGAAACCGAAACAAACAGGACTAACCATTTAGGTCAATGATGGGCAATCTACCCTCAGCAATATCCTCAGACAGTTATACTGATGACAAGTAGGGAAAACAAAAATTTCCGTGACAATCAAAGCCTCGGAAATGCTATTAGATTCATGTATGTGTCGGCACACTTAAGTTTCAGTGACACTTACCTTTTTTCACATTTAGACCCTGATGTACAAAAAAAAAAAACTTCAGGCAAATGAAACTTTATGCAAATGAAAATTCACCTTGCTTTCATGCACAGAACTTTGGTTATTAGTGACATCTGTTCAACCCACGTACCAGAAGTGACAGTGACAGTTGTTGTTTGTACACGGCACCTTCCACAAACCAACGTCTTGTGAACACCAACATTTTTTTGCGGTACTGGGGACGGTCGGTTTAGACAAGATTATCCGTATATCATCCTACCTTACAAAGCTTAAAGCATCTTTCTAAGAGAAACAGAACTCTCAGAATCAGGCCAAACGTGTGAAATGTTAGGTCATTACCTGTTCTCATTCATCTCTTACCTGGGTAATGGTGTTGTTGTGGAGGGTGGAAGAGTCGTGGGTGTCACATTTGGGGTTTTTGCAACGCAGTCACCTATATAATCAAACAGAAAAAAAGATCCCAGGCTTATGAAATGAGGCTTATACACGTATTAACTTACATCTATGCTGCCAGCATAGATTCTTTCATAATCAAGTCAAAGCAAATGGGGAGATCACTCTTGAAACCCAAAGGAAGTTAATTGTACAACACCCCCCGTCCACCATATGCCCGCAAAACCATCAAAATCCACAAGGACCTGGTAAAAGCCAGATTCCTGATATGCTCAAGAGGAACAGTCTTCTACAACACTGCCCAGTTCCTTATCAAACTCATAGCACCATGGTCCAAAGCAGCTGACCAATTTACAAACCACTCGGCAGACTTTTGCAACAAAATTAGACAGATAAAAGGACCATGCCAATGCGTGAGCTATGATGTTGTTGACTTATTCACCAATGCCCCGACTAACCTAGCTTGATTTGATCAAGGAAAAAATAACACGCACCCCACCCGTTACCTCCCTATCCTCAGGAAGCATCGTACGCCTGCTAGAATACAGCTTATCATCAACATACTTCACATGGGGGTGACACAATTTACTAGGAGATTCATGGCCTTCCCATGGGATCCCCACTCTCCCCGATAGTCCCCGAGATCTACCTGACAGAACTAGAGAACAAAGCCCTGTCGACATCACCCATCCAACCCATTTGCTTGATGTGGAAAGTCGACAACACTTTTGTAGCTCTACACCAGAACGATGATCCGCCCATATTACCAGACCACCTGAACTCTCAACACCAGCGCATGAAATTCACAATGGAAACAGAAACAGACCAGGAAATACCCTTCCTAGACGTCGAAGTAAAAAGAACCACAGATGGCTTACAAACCACAGTCTACTGCAAACCAACCCACTCTGACCAGTACATCCACTACAAGTCCAACCACCCAACCAAGACTAAGGTTGACATTATTTCAACCCTCACTAGGAGAGCCACGTACATCTGCACCGACAACCTGGGTGAGGAAATCACACACCTGCGTTCGGTCTCCAAACAACTCAATGGATACCAAGCAAACAAAGTCAACAAAACAATCCAGAAAGTTATACAACCTCCACCCAGCCAACAGTCGAGAGTCAGAGATGAAGGCCCTGGAATCCGAATAAGCCTTCCATACATCGGTCCAACCAGTCACAAAATTGCCAGTATATTAAAACGATCCACAGGAATAGAAATCTTCTTTAAAAACCAGTCTACGTTTAAGTCACTCCTCCATGCCACAGGGAAGAGGAGAGTCACCAAGCCCTCACCACCCAAAGGAGTTGTATACCAAATAAAATGCAACTGCAACACATCCTACATTGGAGAAACAGGAAGACCACTAGGAACCCCAATTAAAGAACAAAAGTCATCTGTCGAAAAATCTGATTCCAAATCCCCTATAAGTGACCACATCCAAGAAAACCCACATCACAACATCAACTGGACCACAATCAGAACACTAAACTCTAATCAACTGGACTGGAAGAAACAGAAACTACAGGAAGCCATCCAGATTAAGAGATTAAAGTCCAGCCTCAACAAAGATCAAGGGATTTACCTTCCCTCAGCCTATGATCTATTAATCCTCCAAACTCACCTGGAACCTCACCGAGCCTAGTCCCCGTGTGTACTGTTCACCATTGTTCTACATGCTGACACTTGTATCTCTACTTGTTACATTTACGAGCGTTGATGATTTTGGTTTCACTCACCTGATAACGATGTTGGTATCTATATTGAAACGTCGTGTTAATAAACCAAGAACTTGTATATCCATAAGAAAGACCTGTCTAGTGAACTTATATCCCAACTTCTACATGCCACTCAAACAAGTTATGCACAACGTTACATCTAAGCATACATACATACCTCCATGCTATGCATGGGTTTGTGGTGTCCAACATCTTCACAAAGGGAAGCAGCAGCATGCAGCTTTTGCGTATATGTGTATATTCTTGGGTTTTATGTCAAACTCAATAATTTTTCAGTCATATGAGGAGTCGTATCCTTAAAATGCATATTTAGACATAATGTGTGTTCTTGTGAAAAGGCATGTCCATGCCGCCAAAGTGCTGCTGACACTGGAACATCATGCTGAACACACCAGATATGACACCCTAGATACTGTCATATTACTACACTGACACCAGGCCGACCAGTTTCCTTGCTCTAATCCTTCAGTGCGGAGTGCTAAGCGAGGCAGAAACAAGTATCATTTTTGAAGTCCATGTCATAACCAGAGCTGGTATTGATCTCGGATATTCTGAGCCCGAGCCAGACAATTTAACCACGTGGTCAATGAGCCAGTCAATATATACAGCTTTTCATTTACATATATATCATCACAAATGTCTTAGTTTTGTTCTTGTGCAAATGATTTAGGAAATTGCAGGGCAACATGCCAATCCTTTAACAAGGTGGTGTTTGAGTTTAGATAAAACTTCCTGCAAAATAGCATGTTTTAACCAAACTCACCCAAGAACATCTAATCCTGTTAAATTAGTTTACTACATCCGAGACATACGTACCTCTATTTAAGCACGAAACATTCTGGACATTCTATATCAATACCCATTATAAACCACAGTTAAATTTTACTTACATTTTACAGTAATAAATACGTGAGAATCAATGCATAAAAGCTCCAACTACTCGAATTTGACTCAATTTGACCAAATTCTTTAAGCTCTATTCGGCTTAACAGATATCCATGAATATTTTCAGGGTATCTTTCCTCCCACATTAACAGATATTCTATATTAAACTATGTTAGAATGTTAACAGTAGCTAACACTCAGCCAAGGAGGCCGCTTGTCCATTTGTACAATTTACATTTCCTGCAAATGTGGTTTCGAGTTTCTGAGCTACAATATCATGATGACGTGCGTTTATGCATGTAAATCTCTTCAAATACAAATAAAAAGAACAAAGTACTTTTGTTTATTTGAGGAGTCTTACTTACAATTTTTAGCTTTCTACTCACTTAAGAAGTAGTGACTTAATCCTTACCTGTTGCAGATAGCACTTCATTCTCCTCACAGATCTTGTGGGCGCATTCACAGAGGTCAAAGGGACACGTGTAGTTCGGGTCGCCAGGGTGATAATAGCCCCTCAGGTGGTTACACCCACACAAAGGCTGGTGAGTGCTGTTACCAGGCTTCAAAGGCACAACCGTGCGGTCCGAACATGTACGCATAGGTGAACACACACAGTGTGGTTTGTTCGTCCAACACGGTTGCGGATTGGTTTCGTTGCCTTTGCAAGGAGCACACGTGGGATATAATGTACCATTGGGAAGTGTCCTAAAGTCGAAGCCTTCACCTAATAACACAGACAATTGACAAATGAATAGGTCAGCCCGCTTACTGATCAGGCTTTGCGAGTCCAAGGTTCAGTGACATATTCCACCGAGCAATTTCACACTAACGTGAAACTTTTAAAACTTAAATAAAATCAAAAGAAATGCTAAAATAAATGCATGCATTGTGCATGTAAATCAAATCAAAGCCCAAGAGAGACAAATTTCAAAAACCAGTAAGTTTCAAATAATCTGTAAGATTGAGCCTAAAGAACTTGACTGAGCCAATTGTTTTATGGAACTGGCCTCAGGGCCCCCAAAATGCTGTGTTCGAAAACAACTCAGCAAAACAGCCTAGTTTTATAATCCTAAACATATTTTTGTAAAACTTCAAGTTTATTTTCACAATACTAAACCTTTTGCATGAAAACTAGCAGGTAAGTCAAATAATAACTGGTAAGCGTTCTCTGTGTAAGCCTAATAATTCAACTGGAGCCCAAGGGCTGTGAAATGGTTCTATTGCTCTTCTTTTAATTTTATTCTTCTTGTAACTAGTGACCAGTTGTCTTCCATTACAATTCGCTAGTCTTCTCCATGCACAAAGTGCCTATTCATTTTTGTTTTCATAATGGAGGACCCGGCAGCAACACTTTGCACCATTTTATGTCAATCTTTTCTTCCCCAACTCATGACATTAGTTTAAATGGAAAGCACTGCACTCGAACGCCATACTGTGACTTGCTGTAAGACTGAAGACGTTTTGCCTAACAAAAGTCCTTACCATTTCTATTTGTTCAGTCAGTGTAAGCACTAACTAAATTCATAATATCTTCATTATTTGTACCACTGCTGTACATGGCGATAGGTCAAGGCAACACGTCATAATGCAATACATGTTTTTGCCAAGCTTACATTGGGGAAAATTTTCAGCCTGATGCTTTGGAACCTTTGTACCCTTCAAATTTATCACCACTGCTTGTAACTGGTGATGGGACATCAGCTAAATGCATTCTGTCAACTGAATACTGGCACCGTTTGATTGTGGTTTGAGAATTGTAAGCTGACTTGAGACCTTGTACAGAATCACTCAACTGCTAACACCAATATTATAGAAATAAATTGCTATGCGCAAAACCCCATAGAAAACAACTGATTAACAAATGTAGTACTGTCATATGAGATGCACGTGTACAAAAATTACTCTCAAATGAAATGAAATAAAATATTTAAAAAACTTTACACATTCATCATTCAACATCATAGCTAACAGGTATTTCGTATGTTAAAATTGCTAATTTGAATAAGACAATTGATTACCGCGGACGATAAGGGGCATTTTCAAGAAGCATATACATGTATACTAAACTGAAAATCCAGCCTCCTGTGAATGGTTGTGGGTTTTCCCCGGGCTCTATCCGGTTTCCTCACGCCATAATGCTGGTCTCCGTCATATAAGAGAAATATTCTTGAGTACGGCATTAAACACCAATCAAATAAATATTGAATCGAAAATCACATACTTCCCTAACACTCAACATTTAAAATCATATCAAGCTGGGCAACACATTTCTTTCAAAACAGATTTAAGACTGTCCACAAATCTGCAAATGTTTCACAATATGTTCATTAAAATTCTATAACAGCAAACAAGTGCCTGCAAGCGCTCATATGCACAGAACCAGTGTTAAAGTTACCCGGACAGAGAAGGCAAAGAGAGTGAAAGGCCAAAAATTGCACTTGAACTTTGCTAAGAAACTATGAAAGCATCACCTATGTACTTTTTTTATAATATATATTTATATAATAATGTTACATATGTTCTTATCCTATTATACCATTAATTCAGCTTATAAAGCTTATTTTTGATGTGACTGCTGACAAACTATATATATATATAAGGGTGTTCATCAGTAGCCAGCAAGCGGCGATTTTTGGTATCTGTGGGTGGCATAAATGTTTCAGAAAACCTCCCTCTTTTCGAAAGGAGGATATAAACAAGGGAATAACAGGTATAACACTTTGGCTCTTACATGCCTGCAAGTAGGTGCCTGACATCTTTGAAAACACTGCTTTGGAAGAAGTGGTATGACCATGTTTTCCATGTTATACAGTACAAAACAAAGTTCACTTGGGTCACACCAATTCCAACAAAGGGGTGTTTTGAAAAATGTCAGGCACCTATTTGCAAACTTACTCTAATATCTAGACACTGATGTGACAACAGTGATTACCTTCCTGGCATCGTACAGGGACATAGCATCCATCCTCCGCATGACCATTTTTGACATTTTTACAATGGTACTTCAATGCACCACTGCAGCCTGCCAAATCCTTGTCACTGAATTCGCAGAGGTAGCGACTTACTCCAGCTTCTGACATCACCCCTCTAAAGAAGATGATGATGATGGCAAGCGTGACCATATCCATATCTCTAGTTAAACAGAACAGAATTATTAGTAAACGATATCAGTCCACTCTACCGCCACCATCCACCCATAACCCCACCCCGAGCCCAACGCCCAAACCAATTAAACTCGGTTATTCTAATCTTATCAGAGGCCATTATTATAAATATGTTCATTGGCATAATCTGATCGACTATCCAAAACAAAAGAGTCCTGGCACAAACAACATGTACATGTTACGTCTTCAAAATAGTCACAGCTTGGATGATAATTCAGGAAATATTACCCTTATTCAAAAAAAACAAAAACAAACAAACTTGTGCACCAGAACAATATTATACCCAACTGTAACATATCTCAAAATTTCTTTTTTAAAATGCCTGAAAAAATGTTCACGAGTGTTCCCAGAAATACACATGCACATATTCACAATGCCAGCATCACTTACCCAAGCTTCTCCACTAGCCAATAAGAACTTCATAAAACAGGGACAAACAGAGACAGCAGCCTGACAGAAAAAGCTGATTGTATACGCCTGGGGGTATAAAAAAAAATGTCATCACAGATTACTTACATCTTTGTTATAAATTTGACTGGACATCATATTGTATCATGATTCGGTGGAAGTACTCAAACCTTCTTCAGGCCAAAGTGTTGCAGACCTGGAGACGGGCTTATGTCCCAAGTTTGAAACCCATGACCATCCTCAGGGAGTCAAGCATGTACACGGTGTTTACGTACACACTACAACGTCATGAATGCCTCCAACTGAAACACTGTGTCGGTTCGGCGCTTACCTCCTCTCTTGCTCTCTTAATGTTTACTATCGGTTCTTCAACTTCAAGAAATCTACACTGCTAGCATTCCACAGCCGTGGCATCCATGCAGAAGGTGTTACGGGCCGCGTTACATTGCTGGTCTTTCGGTTGGGTCGACCAGATTGCCCGCCTTGACACATGACCTCAGTTACTCCTCATGACATCTGGCCAAAAGGTCACATCTCAAATGTCAATCCAAGGAAATTATACATTTGAAGACCACGCGTTTGTTTTCCTTTTTGTTCTTCACTGAGACCTGACCTTTCTGTGAATCATACGTCTTAATTTTAACTGCTTTTCCTCCTGGATAACATCTATGGCATTCTGACGTTTTTCGGCAGAATTGAACAATTAAGTTCCAAAGTGACCTTACGGCCAAATATTGTGACGAGTAAATGAAGTCATGTGCAATGGTGGGCAAGCAAGGCGACATGGAATCGAGAGATCAGCAATCAATCACGGCCTGTAGCACCTTCTGCATGGATACCACGTCTGTAGACTAAGCAGTGTAGATTTTTTGAAGTCGAAGAAGCGATAGGAGTCTGTAGGAGAGCCGTGGGAGAAGCAGGAATGGGCCCGTGAGAAGGTAAGCATCAAATTGACACAGCGATTCAGTTAGAGGCATCCATGACGTTGTAGCGTGTACGTAGCCACGTATACACTTAGCTAATCATCAGCTTGTTGGTGCACTATGGTGCACCTTTCAACGTAGGTTACACGCGGAGAGGAAGCCAGAGGGAGCTGGGATTGAACTTTGTCCTAAGTAGTCAACCACAATGAATGAAAAGGGAATCTTAACACAAGCTGTACTCTGTGTTGGAATAAAAGGGCTGGCAGTTGTAAGACTAGGGCTATGCTTTTTGGGTTGCTGACCCACTTTTCCCATGTTTATTGAGAAAATGACATTCTTCAATGAATTGACATCACTCAACCACATGACAGAACCCTAGTTTTTACTACTGCGAACTTTTGAGTACGACGTAAAAGCCCAAGCAAACATACATACTTACTGTTATCTGTATGTGACACTTTTCCGTTCCGGAAAAGCCCGAACTATAAATAGATTGTGTAATCCCCCAGGGGAAAAACAACTAACTAAAAATAGATCGTGGTCATCCTCCACGCACATCTGGCAAGCCAGGGGTCCGTTATACGGAGAGGTTGGAACACGATTGCGGCTCAACTGATCCACTGACTGATTCACCGCAGCGTCGAGCAGAGTCACTGAATTCTGGTATCAAACAAGATGTCCAACGGACCTGGGACTATCGGCTGCAGAACATTAGGTTTTAAACGATGTTTTTTTGTCCTAACCTGCGTAAAATTGGTTTCTGCGAAGACACAACGCGTAAAGGAAGGCTTCAAAACAAACTCACACTGTCCGTACTCCAATGTGGACGACAAAATCACACGGTTTCGGCGCACCAGTTGCCTTCGCTTCGATGGGTTGGTCGCCATTTGGGGCTGTCGTATTCGCCGTCATGTGACCTGGGATTCCGGCTAGAAACGTCATAAGCTATAAATAGATTGAGCGTCACACAGTGCTTCAGTTCTCCCCAACAGCAAAAGGCTAAATGTAACATCCCTCAGATCTTTTGATTTGTTGACAACTCGTTACACAGAAAATCTTTGGACATGTCCCCATGCTGTGGCAAAATGATAGTCGACAACTTCTCACGTTTCTCCTGTACTGAGTGTGACCCTTGGCCAAATCCCGGGAAAGCCCAGTAAACAAAACCACGTGATTCGGAAATTTAGTCCAAACATGGCGGCAGTAAACCGAAGCGAAGACGTTTCGTCAAACCACCAAGGATTTACTCTACGCGTTGATCGGAATATAAAACTCAAGCTACAGTTCTATGCAGACATGATTCATCGATGCATAAACCTACCAAGGTCAGGGATTTATTTAAGATTTAACACTTAAGATTTAAGGTCGCTCTTGAGGTACACGTAGAAAAGCTAGTCCGAGGTTGTTCGGACGTTGAAATTTGTATTAGAAATGACGCGATGGCCAGCAATGCGGTCTGACTTTTAGACCAGCCTTCTACATCCACGAAACGCGCCTAGCATGATCCTAAAACCGTAATAAAAAAAATACCCTCCGGAAACCTTGGTGACTACAAACCGTTCTATTTCTCCTATGTAAATTATTCCGGGCTTCGGTGCTTACCTAAAGCAAATCCAAAACGGCTCCCTCTCAGTTCGCCTGAAACACTGAAGACATCTCGAACGCGTGACGACAACAGACAGTTTTCTGGCAGTCATCGTTCGGGGATACCAGTCATCAGTCTCAAGCTAGAAATCTACCTTAGATGGGCTAAATAACATGTTACGTAGTTATATATGTTTCCAGGGAGGGGTTTTGTAACAGTTTAGGCCTGTGTTAGGTTTGTTTGAGAAGAGGGCCGGTCTGACAGTCAGGCCGCATTGCCGCATGGTTGTGTGTGTGCGGCCAAGCTTAAAGGTAAGAGCCACAGTTGACACCTGTATTGGACTTCAAACTACCTTCAGGAAGGACTTATCTGATTTGGTGTAAAAGTTCGAATGCTCTACCATTTCTGGAGCAAGTCCTTGTCTCGTGGTATGCATGATACAGCAACCCTCAGAATGAGGACAGTTCTACTGAGTTCCGCTGTGAAGGGACACATCATATCCCTTATCCTATAGAAACACAGACGGTGAGTTAGTCCACTATTGTGAAAAGCCGTCACGTGGGTTGCCTTTGACGTCACCGTGGCATCACGGGGATTCCCCCGCTGTTCTCGGCCTTTCGGCCCTGTCGACCACGCGAAAATTCGATCAGACCATTTCAGCTAAAATATAAGCCTTTTAAATGTAAAATACAAACAAAATATTGTGATAACATTGACTGCTCAGGTACAAAGAACACTTCTGTGAGGGATTATGAGCTGAAGTCTGAATATATTGAAGGATGCAGATGGATTTAGTTTTGTCTGAAAAGCCCAGCTTTCAAGTTCCCTTTTGAATTCGTGCGAAGCACGTGTAGCAACTAGTTTCTGATAAATCTAGTACTAAGCACTTGAACGTTATAAGCCCAATTAGCACATACAGGCTTCATAAATAGTGAGATTTGATAACAGATAATTATGAGTATGTGTGTACATATTACATTACAGTAGGTAGTTCTCTCAGTGTTCCATCTGTGCAGGCTGTAATTAACGCACCGGTGTCACCTGGATCTGGTGAGACAAGTTTCAGGCACAGTGTGTCCCAAACAACCAAGTCGCTATACCCAGCAGACGGGCATCTGCATTATTTATACATGTGTGTCTACTCCATAGAACATGCATTTATTTAAATACCAGTACAATAAATTAAATATGTATGTCTACATATATATACTTGTTCAATTCTAATTTTCCTTTAACTGTTTTCCAGAAGAAATCTAATAGTTAACATGTATTGTCCATAAGGAATGATGGATGTCCTGTTGTCTGTCGGGAATTTGAAGAAAGAAAAGAGAAGGGGAGCACACTACAGTCTGTAATTTAAAATTTACAGATGGCATGTTTAACACAATGTTAATTCAGTATAATTAAATAAATAATTTTTGTGGGATTACTTTTATAATCTCATGCTGGGCAAGCCACATCAATCCCTTACCTATTCATATATATGTATGTATACTTGGTTTTTACGTCATCCTTAACAATTTCTCCGTCATGACGACGCAGAGTCCTTAGAATGTATAAACATGTATACTGTGTCTTGTTGTGACAGGGTGAGTCTATGCCGCCAGTGTGCTGCTGCCACTGGAACATCATGCTGAAGACACCAGACACGACACCCCACTCATGGCAGTCACATTATACTGACACCGGGCTGACCAGTCCTATATCCGTGCTCTAACCTCTCAGTGCTGAGCACCAAGCAAGGCAGCAACAAGAAACATTTTCAAAGTCTTTGGTATGACCCTGTCTGGGATTGATTCCGGATCTCCCGACCCGTAGGCGATAAAAGTGTATGTATATGCTTGATCTACCCACAATGTCGTCAGACAAAATGTCATTTCAAAACTTCATTTGACATAATGACAGGTCACATGACGATGCGCTGCTCTTTGATTGGCCACATTTTCCCCTCGCGCTGAGGTGATAATTCGCATCAACGCACACACTGAGGATTTTGCCTCTCGGTGTAAGAAATATCAAACAAGACAGACATTTTCTTCAACTTTGGTCCTCAGGAATTCATTTGGCAGGCATGACATCGGTCTGATGAACATTTTGAACAATAGAACTACTGCTTGCTTTTCACCTTTAAAATCTGTTTTGTTCAAATACACGCTGCCATTTTCAGCCAAGATGTCTGTAGTGATGAACTAAGAAGCGGAATTTCATTTATCCATAAGACCAGCTCAAAAATTGGATGGATGTTCATTCTGGACGTTAGCGACATTCGGTGTGACCAGCATATACTAACTATGCATATCGTTTTTGTTTCAATGGGTATATATATATATATATATATATATATATATACATACAGAGATTCATCCTTGATTGCCCGAGTGCAAGTGTCTTCCACAGTTTTCTTCAGAAGGCAAACATCATTCACAGTATTACACTGTATTCTAATTCATATATGTGGCTGGTTTGTTGTATTCCTTTTCACATATTATTGCAAGTAACGTAACTAAAAGTTGTTTTTGATTGTTAGGTGTGGGAGGAAGGCATGCTCTGGTAGTTTGATGCTTGCCTTTCAATGTTAAGAAACAACATTTTACAGTCTGCGATGTACTAGATGGGTCCAACCTCGCAGCAATTCAAAAGCTGGGTTCTCCTTTGGAAACATGACAACTCACAAAATATATTGGTGCAAACTTACCATAGAAAAGTGCCTCTTGTATTGTAACCCAGGCTCTGGTTTGCAAGACTAGCAGTTTGGAATACAGGACCACCGACAACCATACACGACACAGGACACGGGGATGTGGTTAAAATCTGTTCCTAAGGAGAGAAACAGTTGTATTTTATTAGAAAAACATTAGCACAACTTTTCACGTAACAAGAAATTCCAACTGAATATGATCTGTGAATACATACATGTATTACAATATGAGTATTACAACCTGACTAGATCTGTTTAGATTTGTATTTGTCATATATATATATATATATATGCTCATCTGGGAAGCACACCATGTCACCGTGGAGTAAGAACTACTTTTGATACAGTGAGCCTCTAATCGCATTCTGCGTGGGATTTCTTAGAGTGTACAAACGTAGCAAATGCTAATAAATTATAACATTCAAAACACAAGATTTCTCAGGGTGTACATCTCAACAAATGCCAACCAATTATATACTTCACATTTAGAACACTACATTTCATACAGTGTAACAGAAGTCTACCAGCAACACAGCATTTCCTGGATTATACATGTGAAAAAAAAAATTAATATCTATTCACGTACTGTAAACTCTCTAAGCAGTGTAACTTAGCGTCTGTGCAATGTTATCGGTTCTACATTTTGCAAAGAGCATTCACATTTCTGAACACGGGGGGGGGGGGCTGACGATCCTCGTCGGTAAACTATGTACAAATTACATCAATTAAACGACTAAAACACATCAAAAAGTCACTAACATTACTCACAGTCTGTGCGTACTACGGCCTAACTTCGCAACTTTTCTCACAAAAAAAATTACTAGATTCATCAAAAGCCATAATCTAGTAAACAACCTGTTGCGCAACCAGGGTTACAAAACATGCCGAGAGAATAGCGGCTAGTCGTGTTTACGTTTATGACAAAGCGTACAACAAAAATGAATGACTTGTGCCGGGTGATTTACTGAAATTGTCCAAAGTATAATTATTTGCCATTATGTCATCAATTAAATGAAATTCCCACCTAGAGCCATGCCTTCTGCGCATAAAATAAATCAGGCAGCGTGTTTCTCGTCTGTTACCATATGTACCTCCATACACCGGAGAGCGGTACACTGGTCATCAAGTGCACCCGGGTTATAGTATATAGTTTCTGTCGATGACAGTGCGGTAAAACCTTTAACTAACGGGTGTTATTTGTTTTATTTTAATGAAAAGTTTGTATAGACCTGCTTCTAGTTGATGTAATCTATTTATGTAACCTGTTGCGTAATACAGCAAGGCCCTGTAAGCCAATATAGCATTTGTGACCCATGTGCCTATAGCTTCCGAGTCAAACAAAGATTTTGCTATAGACTTGTGCTGTTAGGGTGGCCATCTTGACTAGTTTTCCCACAGCCTTTCTTCTTCTCATAGCAAGCTCGTAAACTCATGCAGGTTATTTTTTTTGGTGTGTGTGGGGGGGGGGGGTCGGATTTTTAGACTAAAACTTGAAAAAAAAAATCGCAGTTTAACCATGTTGAAGAAATAGAAAAATCAATGATAGTAAAAATTAAAATCAGAGTATCACAGGCGACAATGTCATGAGTTTTTATGGTCACAAATGCATAAAAAACATAATTTGGCCAGATTTTAGAAGAGAAGTCTCCACTTTTTTGGGGGGGGGGGAAGCTTCCGTGTTTTAAGATTTGACCAGTCAAATGCAGAACCATGAAATTAAAATAATTGAGGTTATATATAAGAAGCGATTCTTGAAGAAACAAGATCTCTTTGTAATATGGTTTTGGCATGTAGTCTGCCCGTCACTGAATTAAATTTGATTTCTTTATTTGCTCAGTTGGTGTTTTACGTCGTTCTGAAGAGTATTTCATTTATACGACGGCGACCAGCATCGTGGTGGGAGGAAACCAGCCTGACCATTCGCAGGCTGCTGTCAGAACTTTTCGTGTTCTTTTCGGATAGGAAGCCAGCATGACCTGGGCTTGAATTCACGCCAACAGCATTGGTGAGAGGCTCCTGGGCCCATTGCACTGCGCCAGCACGGTAACTTCCTTCCGCCACGGAAGCTCCCAGTCATTAAATGAGTAATGCTGTGAGAATCCTGTATATAGGGCCTGTATAAAGGTTAGTGCTCAACAGCATACATGTGCCTAAAACCCCGGAAAATGTGGCATTGAATTTACCAAATTCTGTCGTTTGTTTTCGTTGATTTTAATGTATTATTTTACTGTATATATCTTTGTCATGATGCCTATAAAATGATGCTTTATGTTAAACGTATCAATAATGTTTTCCCTCGGAGATGAAGAGGTTATTTGATGAAAAAAACAAACAAAACAGAAACAAAAACAAAAAAAGATCAGCTCACTGTCAGTTCACAGAGGACAGCGCGAAATGAGCACACACATTGCACGATTATGGGTACAGTGGAAGTCTGGTAACACATCACATGGGTCACATATACTGTAAAGATCATAACACTCAGTAGCATGACGAGCACTTTTACCGTCACATTGTTACTGACATGAACTTCAGTTTGTATACACACCTCTCGACCCCACTTACCGAGGTGTTCCGATCCGCAGGGAGCGGGAGACGGCGAAATGATAGCGCAATCAGACCACGTTGTAGAGGCCACAACCACGTGGTGGATCAAGGTCACCGTCACGTGGACAATGTTCTGATCAGAGTCCATAGCATCTAGGATCACAGACATCGCTATGACATACACAGGGTATAGGTCTGCATACGAGAAGCCTGTATCTCGCAGTAGTTAGGCCAGTAATCTGTTGTGAATCTGGACGTCTTTTACGTAGTTATATTGATGTATGTTGTGTCATTGTTTATTGAGGACTGACACTGGTTGTACAGCCTGGCTGCAGCGTATGCAGAATATCGAAGAATAAACACTTTACGTAAGGCTGTTCAGAGCGCGAACTAATAGGCAATACATCTGAACACGTGGTTACTTGTAACATATAAGGATTAGGCCGACCAACTGAACATCACTCCTGCAGTTACCGCCTGCGGCACTGAACATCGCGAGGATTAGCTTGACTTGGAGAAGAGGACGCTGCAAGAGGATGCAGCTAAGGTTCTACAAGCAAGGGATCACCTCTTCTAATACTTGCTGGTAGATGACGCTATATGAAAGGAGAGGATCAAATGTTCAGATAATTTCTGGTAAAGGACGATACAACCAGAGGGTCAACTCGTCAGATAATTGCAGGTACAGGACGCTACAAGAGGAAGATCAACGGTTCAGATAATTGCTGGTGAAAATGCTACAGGCAGAGGATCAGCGTCTCAGATAATTTCGGGTACAGCTGGCTACAATCTAAGGATCAGCTGTTTAGATAATTCCTGGTTCAGGGCGCCCACAAATTATTGCGTATACCAAACTGTACAAAAGGCCCACCCGTTTTTCTTGCAATTGCAGAACTGTGCAATGGAGTCATCGTTTACACGGGACGGTGAAGTCAAAAAGTCATCCGCTTTTTAATGCAAATGCATCACTCGAAAGATCAAAATCAAAAGACATCCGCTTTTTTTTTGCAAACGCAGGACTTTATAGTGTTAAAGGACTAACCCCTTTTATTTCTGATAGGCAATACGGGAAGATTTCGTATTAGGAACGACAGCATTTTCCTGCATTGACGTGAAACTCGTTCCCGGACGGGGTTTTTCGACCAGTACCGCTTTCCCTGTTGACAACAACATAGCAACCATAGATCACTTTCAGTCGGAATACAAATTTTGTGATGCGAGATCCGAGAGGTGAGTCCGATCGTTCCACCGCTTGAAAAGCAGCAAACCAAGGTATTGTAGTGGGCAGACGTTTTAGTTAAAACCCTGGAAACAAATGAGATTTTGTTTGTAAGCAGGTGACACTTAGCAAGTAATCTGCATCTCTCCACAACAACGCGGTGAACAATGCAATCAGTGTCGCCTGATTTTATAATCAAACGAGTATAATCGATAACACCAGCTGTAAAGCAGTTTTCAGGGTAAAACAGGGACAGAGTAATATTCCTCCACAATTAACGCCTTTCTGTGCGGTTGTAATTCTCTCTCCAATAGGCGGAGAAAGAGACGAGGCTAAGGAAACATACTAGCTTAAGGAAGAGAACGTTCCAACACTGTAAAAGGATCATGGAATGCTCGAATCGGACAGTGAAAAAACAGGCGTTTAAGAGCCTTCTGTTGTTGTCGGTGACTTTTCAGATCATGTTCACAGCTTATCTCGCTTTACAGAACCTTCAGAGCAGCCTGAACCAAGAAGCCGGGCTGGGAACTGTGTCCCTCAGTGCCCTGTACGCCTGTATAATAGTGTCAGGAACGCTGGCGCCCGTTTGCATCTCCATGATCGGCGCCAAGTGGTCCCTGGTGGCCGCCTGGGTCAGCCATTGTCTGTACACGGGCGCCAATTTCTACCCGCGCTGGGCGACGTTAGTTCCGGCGTCAGTCCTGGTAGGCGGTTTCGCCGGTCCCCTGTGGACGTCACAGAGCGTGTATTTGACGCACCAGGCGTACGTGTACGCCGACGCCAACGACGAGGCGTCGTCCGCGGTCCTCAGCAAGTTCAACGGCATTTTCTTTACGCTGTTCGAAACGACGCAAATCACCGGCAACCTCATCTCCTCTCTGGTGTTGAAACAGCAGCCTGAGAGAGACGCGACGTTCGACGCTGCCAACGTCAACGTCACGTCCGCGAACGTCACGCTGACGTGCGGCGCTGACGACTGTCCCACGTCGTCTAACGCCACTGTCATCGAGGAGCCACCAACGTATGTTGTGTACACTCTACTGGGAGTTTTTATGGCGTTAGACGTTATCGGGCTTGTCTTGACTGTCGCATTCTTACCGTCTCTGAACCGGAAATCATCACAGGAAAAACCGAGCGTACTGAAATCCGCCATGTCTTGCGGTAGACAGTTGACGGAGAGTAAAATGTTCCTTCTTGTTCCCCTGATATCATTTATGGCGATGGAGCAGGCCATTCTGTGGTCAGAATTCACCAAGGTAAGTGTCTGTAAGATATCACTGGTCTGTCATTTCCTCTCTGATGTCATTTGTGGCGATGGATAATACTTGGAAAAAAAATACGCACAAGATTTCAAGGAGACCCCGCGTCGGAAAGTTCGTGAGAAGCTTGCCAAAGCTCGATGGTTTACTTTGGTATACGGTTTACTATAACTCATTTCTGAAAAATTCTTGAGTATAGCGTTAAACATCAAGCAATTCGAATGAAATCAATTCTAGTCAACGTGACCAGAAGGAAATTAGCACTGCGGTGAAGTTGGTCTCGACCCGCGACGGCTTGACCCTCGATAACATTACACGCGACAATTTTGACACGCGTTCGCGTTACTGACACTTTACTCCCCCCCCTCCCCCCACACACACAGACCGACTTAGATTCCCAGTGACAGGCCATGGATACATACCTATATATAATCAGTAAAAAGTGATCCACTTTTCCCTACCAAGATAAACTATGTACTTACTGCGCTGTCTGGCCGACCCACAAGTTTTGTTTACTTGTTTGATCAGAGTTCAGCACACCCGTCCAAATTATAACGGTCAGTATTTCCGTCAGGGGCCACTTTCACAAAACTCATCTTCATTATGTCAAGCCAGACAGTCTGTGTATCGCTACGCGTTTGTAACTCTGCTTTTTTGCCTTGATCAATCGACTGGACGAATCTGTTCCAGTCTGAACTTGAAAAGCCGTCATCGTTATCCAATCAAACACTTGCGTGCTCGGGTTGGCAAAGAATATTATGCACGTAGTAAATTTCAAACGTGTCAATCAAATGTACTGAAAACTCTTAAACACGTGGTGGGCGAACATTACGAGTTGACCGCGCCATGAAGGTAGAATATACCGCGCTGTGTCCGGCTTGTGTAATGTTTTGCAGTACCACACCATAGAATATTAAAGTCTGCGCAAACACGGGAAACCTAATGCAGAGTACAAAGACGCGGTGGGTAATTCTGGCGGCCGTCTCGCTCTGTTCTTACGTCTTCGGTCACAGGCTGACTTTTTGAATAGTCAAGAAATTTTGGAGCTCTAAGCCGAATCGGCATTGCGTAAGTCTCCCGGGTTCACGCTGGTTTTGGACGAGACAGAGTGGGGGCTCTCACGCCCAACAACACCAAGATCATTGTTACTCTACATGAGATCACGGCAGGTCGCGAGAGCCCCCACTCTGTCTCAGCCAAATTCCGCGTGATCTCGAGAGACTTCTGCAATGCCGGTTCGGCTTACTCTATCTGCATAATTCGACGCTGCAAGAAATATTTTGACGTCACGTCTTAAATGACAGCAGGCCAGCATCTGTGTGTTTATGCCGGTTTTATCCCCATCCTTACAGGTGTAGGAAGTTCTTTTGTTTCTAAGATTTTACATACTATTGGTCGTGTACGCGGACATATGTTGTTTCGCCTTTGTTGTCAAGCAATTAGGGGAACTGCTATTTGATTAGATAATATATTTGCATTGATATTCATCAGTTTTTCTGTGCCTCCTAGATCGAGGCAGAAAGCGTAGCTATAGGCGGTGTCTGACTTGATAAAATGAAGATGACAAGACTTTGCTAGCCTTGTTTCTCGTAACTTTTTGTAGGAGATGTTGCCGAGGTTGTAGCGCCACAAGTCGACGTGATTTACGAGAAAAGTTACGAAATATCTGTGTACGAAGCTTTCTGAAAGTTGGCCAAGGTCGCTTTGCAACAATACGGCCGACTTTATTTTTGAACTATACAGGTCGGGGACCAGAAGAGGCTATGTATTGGCAAGGTGTCCGTCTGTCTGTCTGTCTGTCTGTTGGGCGTCTGCTATCTTTTCCTTCAAAACGCTTCTCCTCTTACAGTTTTTGCCCGATTTCAACGAAACTTTCGTCAAGTGTAGACTACACCAAGATACAGAATTCGTAGTATCGACTTTCCATTTCGATGATTGGTTGTCTGTTTGTGTGTCTGTTTATCCAGAATGTGATAACATTTTTTAAACGCTACATCAACAGTTTATGTTCGATTTCAATGAAACTTAGTTCAAGTGAAGACTACATACACAATTCTTACTATCGATTTTTCATTTTGATGATCGGTTGTCCGTCTGTCCGTGTTAACGTTTCTTTTAAAATATTACCACTCTTGCACTTTTTGTAGGTTTCAATGTTTTAACTTGGTTCAGATGTAAACTACTTTCAGATACATAATTCATAGCATCAATTTTCCATTTGGATGATTTGTTGTCCGTCTGTCTTTCCGTTTATCCGTCATGTTAACTTATCCTTCAAAACGCTACCTCATAATGTTTTTGTTCAATTTTTATGGTTGAAGGGTAGACTACGTCAAGATACTTAATTGGTAGTATTGGTTTTTAATTTCGATGATCCTTTGTCCGTCTGCCTATTCATTGTTGCATGTGTTAACATTTCTTTAAGAAAGTTACTACTCCTAAAGTTTTTGTCTGATTTCAATGAAACTTGGATGAAGTGATTCATGATACAGTACTGATTTTCAATTTTGAATGTCGATTATCCGTTATATATACATCACTTTGTAATCGACTACGTCATAATTTTATTCCAACCAGTAGAACTACCGTCTCATTAGTGACCCTGGTTTGTACTGCCTTATACTCACCTTAAACGCCAGGGACCGATTCCACAAAGCACCTTTGTACTTAAGTAAAACTTAACTGAATTAAACATTCTTGATGCAAAAGTGACACAAATCTCAAAATTAGTATAAAATAATCTATAAAACTGAGTTTAAAAGTTTAGACTTAAGTAAAAATTTGTTTTGTAGAATAGGTTCCAGCCCATTGTGATCGAAAATGTTTAAGCATAATGTGTGTAGGCTACATTACATAGCATTTTAAATATTCAATTAACGAAACTTAATTTTATTTACAGTAGCAATAAAAATGCGTCTATGCAGTGACAGTGTGTTTTTTGTTGTTGACCCCAGTCGTACATCAGCTGCGCCTTGGGAATCGGCATGGTTGGATACATCATGGCGGCTTATGGAGGCTCCACTACCGTCTTCGCTTTTCTCTTCAGCCGATTGGCTGAATACACCGGACGTTACGTCATGTTTGGCCTCGCGGGTTCCGCCAACATGGCGATCCTCGTGTTGTTGTTGTATTGGCAGCCTTCGTCTGATGCCATCCCTATTTATTTCGTCATCGTCATCGTGTGGGGATTGGCCGAGGGAATCTGGCAGACACAATCCAATGGTAAGAAAACAATTTTTGTGTTAACATGTATCAGTATTCTCGTGTTTCTGCTTGGCCGATTAAACCGTCTTGTACGAATTACGTTGGAAATGACTTGCTTTAGCAATATGCCTTTCCGAACTGTCAATCAAAAACACGCATTTGACCCATCATAATCAATAATGTTGCAAGGAGTTCAACCGGATGTCTCATAAAATGGTTACCAATGTTCATTCTTTCTGTGACACCGTGGTGACCCCATTGCTTTCACCCCGGAATGTAACGTGGTCGGGAGAATGGGTAGTGGCACGTCGGATGTGGTGGATTTATCCGTAGGACACATTCTATCTGTGCAATTCCCCGGGATCTGTACGGTTTCCTCCCACCATAATTCTGGTTATCGTCGCGTACGTGAAAGAAATATAGAAATAAATGTCTGTGCGTGGCAAGATCATCATTTAGTCGGCTCCCGGTTTCCTTGACTCGTAGATCTGAGTGTTATCATATAGAGGAATAGAGGGCCTCCTGGCTGGGTTGGTTAGCGCCCTAGCGCAGCGTAAAGACCCAGAAGCTTCCCATCAATGCGATCACTGTGAGTTCATGTTCAACTCATGCTGGCCTTCTCTCCGGCCGTACCTGGGAAGGTCTGCCAGCGACCTGCGGATGATCGTGGGTCTGTCGTGTTTCCTCCCACCATAATGCTGGCCGCCGTGGTATAAGTGAAATACGTAATTCAGTATATATGTCGCCATGGCACTTACCGTGAGTCAACTGAGCGCACGATAGCTTAGAGGGGAATGGAAACCACTTTCACGAAATTTCGTAAATCAGTTTCTCTTAACTCTCCGTGTAAAAGACGTTGTCTTTGGTCATATATAAACCTAGGCAACGCCTTTTACGAAAAGAAGTTACGAGAATTATGACCTACGATATTTTTTGAATGTGGTCCGGGGTCCAGGGCCCCATTTCACTAAAGGTCGCAAGTCATATGTCAGCTCCTAAGATACTTACGACATGCGACCGTTTCACTAAACAATACTACATGTGCTTTACTCTCTACCGACTGGTAAAACTTAGGACTTACAACGTAAGGTTAAGACTACGACGTAAGATTTGTTAGTGAAGTATGACGTTGGGTCCGCCGCAGCCAGTGTATTATGTAACACACGGTCATTGTCCTCTTACCCAATGCACTGAAGCAGCTTACAGAACAAAGAGATTAAACGTTTGAATTTCCAAACTCACAATATCTAATCAATGACAATTGAGAACCACAGTATCAAATTATTCAACAGATTAAATCTGGTAAAAACAAGAAGAAGAGCAAACACACCCGTGGTAGAAGTCTAAACGTCAGATTCACTTTGAAATGTGACGGTCATGATATTTTGTTTTAATGCTGATAGCTAATATATTCATATTACGGAAGACAGTTAGTGCCACACGGGAAAGATTTTTTTTTTTTAAACAGATCTCGTAATTACGAGATATTTATATAGTTTATAAGTGTTCTGATACACATAGCAATTCTGTGTATATGAGCTAAGGAGCGGAAGATATGAGAATAACTTAATCCCAGATTCACTAACAGGCCTTCCGTATCATAAAGAGGCCTATGTGAGTGTAAATCTGTTGTCATACAGTTATGTCAGCCGTTGATACAGCTGTCACATTGTAGAGAAAGCAGAGTGTTGTTTTCGGCGAGGAGTTCGGGAGGTCTAAAATAAGAACAGGACACGCGCGCCGGAAACCTGGAACCATTCACCAGGGCAGCACGAGATAAAAAGTAGTCGGGATATCCGTGACTAATATCGGGTCGGGGCATAAAACTATACCAAGTTAAAAATGGTATACTGAGAAACTTATTGTGAAGGCAATTTACTGACTCTCTTGATTACCTCGATGGCCTGGTGATTAGAGCGCCTCGGTGTCGGAAGACCCTAGATCAATTCCCCTCAAGTCATACCAACGACTATAAATATGATACTTTTTGCTGCCTCATTTGGCGCTCAGTACTGAGAGGTTAGAGCAAGGAAACAGGACTGGTCGGCCCGCGGTGTCAGTGTAATGTGACAGGGTGGAGTGTCATATCTGGTGTCTTCGGCATGATGTTTCAGGGGCGACAGCACTTTGGTGGCATGGACTCGCCCTGCCACAAGAAGACGCAGTATGTGGACATACTAACGGCATCTCGTCGTCATCTGACTACCAAATATAAAGGACGACCTAAACCCTAAGCATATATATCAAATTCTTATACATGTATATAAATTTGAAAACTCACTATGACTCTTCTGTTGATACGTGAATTAAATATACACTTTCTTATCTTATCTTCCTGTTTTTAAAATTTTTGTCATGGTAAACCAGTTGCCTCAACATATACATGTATGAACGGGCGTAATTCGAAAAGTATTATGCTTTCTTTGTTCCGTGATCCAAATAAAATGTTGTTAAACCGAAATCTGAAATCCAGCCGGATCGATGCACAAGTTTTGCCCTTTTACCTTTGGGCTGTGATCTGTACATATATTGCATAAGGGTTTGACGTTGACAGAATAATGACGTGTCGGACATGATGATGCTTACCTGAAAACGTTACCGACAAAGCTAATTCTGGTCCCAACCGTGTAGTCCTTAGTTCAACCCTGCATTTAAGATGGCGCTCTATGGGCAAACTGATAACGTATTACTCGTGCAGTGTAATAGAACAGTCAGCTATGCTTGGGAACGAATTGCCATTGCACGGGAAAAGCATGGTGTCCAGATTTCATTTTTGTCTCACAAATCTCTCCATTGTTGAAAATGTAGAAATGTAAATGATTTTCTGCATAGTGCAGAAAGTTGGGGCAGAAAAAACCTACATGTAAGTGCTACGGGGGATGGATTTGTGGAGTCAGTAAAAGCACGAAAGACGCACAAAGCTCCAAATCATTATCACGTAACATACACAGATAGATCAGTATAAAAGACAACATCGCAGAGGGTAAAACCAGAGCAGCGACGACAGTGTGATAGTAGACAGATGGCCACGTTACAGGCGAAATCTGGCCCCTTCTCAATTTACCTCAGGGTTTTATTCAAACTGTTCATGTTGAAAAGGTAGCAGCTTATACACCCCCATAGCACTGTGGCTTAAGTAGAAGCAGGTAAAAACAAAAAATTGTAGTGACGTGCAAAAGTGCAAAATACTACAGATATTGGTTTAGGATTACTGAAATTGCTGTGTTGTCATCTCATTTTATGAATACATGTACACAGTAACATGAAAATAACGCAAAGAGATTAGTTATATATATATTTCATTTATTTATCTGATTGGTGTTTTGACGCCATACTCAAGAACATTTCACTTACACGACGGCGGGCAGCATTATGGCGGGAGGAAACCGGGCAGATCCCTGGGGAAACGCACGGCCATCCGCAGCTTGCTGATGGATCCAGTTATGTAAACAAATGATTTCTAGGTCACTGGTGATGAATATGTGAATTGATATGATTAATAGATGTTTGATGAACCTCTTAGAGTTCTTAATATAATAATATAATAATATTGATATATGTTAATATATACGCACAACATACCTTGAAATTTTAATATTTAATGTAATATTAATAGATTGATGCTATTCCAAAGCGATAACTGCAGTTTTTACATCTTAATCTCCTTAATATATGTACTTTACCTATTTTTGAGTTTTAATATTTGATGTGACATCCAGAATGATCGCATACTCAATAAAACGGTGAAACCGTGTGGATCTAACCCCTGCTATAGGAGCCTTCGTGGCTGAAGTTGGTTGCGTGTTATAGCGCAGCTTATTGACCCAGGTTCTCACCAATGGGGTCACTGTGAAATCATGTCCAGCTCATTCCTCTCCGGTCGAAGGTGGGAAAGTCGGCCAGCTACCTGCGGATGGTCGAGTGTTTGGCCAAGGCTCTGCCCGATTTCCTCTCACAATAATGTTGCATGGTCACCATCCTATAAGTGAAATATCCTTAAGTACGGCGTGAAACACCAATCAAATGAGTAAATAAGCACATGTGCATGTCCAGATACATCTAATCTCTGCTCCTGTTTTTTCTCCTTTCAGCCTTGGTGGCTCTGGTATTCCGCGAGTCTCCGGATCCTGCCTTCGCCAATTATCACACGTGGAAGGCCGTGGGTTTCACCGTCACCTTCGCCTACAGCAGCTTTCTCTGCGCCTCCACGAAACTCTACGTCGGCATAGGGTTACTCGCCCTTGGCATGCTGGGCTATCTCATCGTAGAAGTGAAACTGAAAGTAGCCCAATCCTCTGAGGGTTCCTACGATGTCCCCGAGGCAGCAGACGACGTGAAAAGCGACTCCAAGGCAAGGTACAAGTCGCAGAAAGAGAGTGCCTTGCTTAAGAATAGGTCCTTATGAAATGGGATTGGAAAGTAAGGTATGATGACGAATTGTCATAAACTCCGCCACTTTTAGTTATTATATCATATTTTCTGGTGCTTTTTTGTGGCGCATCGTCGGAGGTGCTCTGACATATACGAGCGGAGGCTCACTTTTATTAAGTATCGTAAATTTACTTTGTAAATTTTTCCGTACCGCGAAAAGTACACGGTAAAGTTTATGAAAGCTTTGGTCTGTAACCTATAAAGCGCTTTAGCTTGTCGGTTAAAACGTTTTGGCCCGTAAACTACGGCGTTTGGGGCATGTAAGCTAAAGTAATTTGGAAAGTAAGCTAAAGCACTTTGGCATATCGTCTACGACGTTTAGGTGCATCGGTAGAAGCATGTTCGCACGTATATGCCTATGCGTTTCAGCTCAACATCTGAATGCGTTTAGGCACTGTACAGTCATAAATGCCTCATCCGCACATTTTCAAATGTACTTTACACTCGTCAGAAAAGTATTTGAATACTTCATTTTACTTGAGATTTGTTATACACGCAGTTGAGTTGATTTTGTGCATTTAGCACATCCTGAAGGATTGTGTTCGTGTTTGTCCGCTAACATCAGATAAGTCAAACATTTCTTGCGTTTTGAGTGTCCCATCCACAAATTCGATGTTTAGATCTTTCGCAATTTATACTTTTATTAAATTTAAAGGTCTTCATTTAACCTGTTTAGTACGTCATAGAAGTTTTTGTAAATTATATATTATATATTCCAAGAAGATTTAATGACATTTCAACTTGAAATATAATTTATAAGTGCAGGCGTAAAACAATGTCGGATCAATGGATACAAGTATTGATTTTGTCTTCAGTGGTAAACGTTATGCTGTATGATATTGGAAACGATGCATTATCTTCCGTTCATGGAGACCCGTGCAATTTCATGGGTCCATTTTCCGTAAAGGGCATGTTCTCAATAATGGCATGGATGTACTTTCTGTTATGCTTGTTTCAGGGCGACCCAACTAATTTGAAAGTCTTGTTTTTACCCTATCTGTAGTGATGATACCGATACACTGTCGGCTATTTTGGGCATGTGGTCGGAAGCCTGATTTTTGTATTAGATTTCTGATTTAAAAATTATGGAGATATTTCAGTCAGTAGGCTAACGGGTTGTAAAAGCAAAAGTGATGTTGAAGCATTGTACTGAGTATCTTGTTGGGGCAGCATTTAGCTGAGTAGTTCAACTTGTTGTGAAAGCACTTTACCGAGAAACTTGTTGTGAAAGCACTTTACCGAGAAACTTGTTGTGAAAGCACTTTACCGAGAAACTTGTTGTGAAAGCACTTTACCGAGAAACTTGTTGTGAAAGCTTTATATTGAGTTGGCAAATTGTTGTGAAAGCATTTTACTGAGTATATTATTTTGAAACAATTTTACTGAGTAACTTGTGAAAGCATTGTACTGAGTATCTTGTTGGCACAGCATTTTACTCAGTGGGCTAACTTGTTGGCTGAGTAACTTGTGACAGCATTTTACAAAGTAACTTGGCAAAACATTTTATGGAGTACCTTGTTAGAACAGCACAGGTTAACTTGTTCGGACGGCATTTTACTGAGTAAATTGTTTTGAAAGCATTTTGTTGAGAAGCTTATGGGGAGGCAGTTTGCTGAGTATCTTGTCCGCCTCGGGGTCGGGAGATTCGGGGTCAGTCATGGGTTGGATCATACCAAAGACTTTATAATGGTACCTATTGCTCAGCACTGAGAGGTTAGAGCAAGGAAACAGAACTGGTCAGCCCTGTGTCAGTTTAATGTGACTGGGTGGTGTGTCATGTCTGATGTCTTCGACATTATGCTCCAGTGGCGGCAGCACTTTGATGGCATAGACTCGCCCTGCCACAAGAAGACACAGCATATATATATATGCTCACACATCCTAAGGACTCCTCCTCGTTATAAGCACTTTTTGCGAAAGCATTTTACTAAGTATCTTCTTGTGAAAGCATTTTACTGAGTATCTTGTTATGAAAGCACTTGACTGAGTATCTTGTGAAAGCATTTTACTGAGTATCTTGTTATGAAAGTACTTTACTGAGTATCTTGTGAAAGCATTTTACTGAGCATCTTGTGGTGAAAGCATTTTACGGAGTGTCTTGTTGTGAAAGCATTTTACTCAATATCTTGTTGTGAAAGCACTTTACTGAGTATCTTGTGGTGAAAGCGTTTTACTTGTGGTGAAATCATTTTACTGAGTGTCTTGTTGTGAAAGCATTTTGCTGAGTATCTTGTTGTGAAAGCATTTTCTTACGAAAGCATTTTACTGGGCACCTTCCATCATATTGAGTATCTTGGAGTTTAACTGCATCCTTCAAGAAGTAAATGTGCCTTTCAACTATTTAAAACCTCCACATATTATTATAATTTTTTTGACCCAATTTGTGGTCTTGCCGTGTTTCCTATTATAAATTTAAAGGGACACAACTCTCCAGGTTATCAAGTGACATACAATGTCATTTGAAGGTTATTCACGTTTTCTGCATATATGATGCTGTAAATTCCTAAAAAAAGCAGTTTATGAGCGTATTTATTCAATCATTTTTTCTTACAAAAGGCAATGTTTTTTTGGACAAATCAATTTTTTACACGGAATATTAGTTTTACCAACTAAATTTAGTCAGCCCAGTAACTTTGTTTAATGTGTATCTGTTTTATATAAGTGCATGTATTTTTGTTATCATGTCATTTTTGTTATCATATTGTACTGCCCATGCGACGTGCGTCAGTTTCTGCTGTGGAGTTTTCGCGTTGTATTTGGCAGAATACCGTTATATCAGCAAGTAAACCTTCGAAGTTTAACGCTTCGTTTGTTTCCACTTTTTTAACTTTCCGGTGCCCTTTCCGCATTGTCTTTCAATGCTTCTGTTGTGCTTCTGTCTTTCAATGTTTCTGTTGTGCTTATGTCTATTCTGTCTTTCTTCTTATTCGTCTTTCTGTCTTCCCACTGCCCAACCGCCTACTTATTGTCGCTTTGTCTATTCACTGTCTTTTTTTCCCTGCCTTTCTGTCTCCCTGTAACCTGTCGCCTGTTCACTGTACTACTCTTTCCATTGTCTTTTTCCTGTTCAGACATTGTCTTACTGTGTATTCAATGTCTTTCCCCTTGTTAACTGTCTTTCTGCCCCATCATCCCGTGAACAATTCACTGTACCCCTGCTCTTTCCACTGTCATTCTGCACACTCAGACTTTGTCTTTCTGCCTATTCGGTCTCGCTGACGTCTTATTATCTATTCCCTGTCTTTCTGTCTATTCAATGACTTTCTGCCTTTCGTCTGTTTTTCTTTTTTTTTTCTCCGTATTATACTACACATGTATATCCTGGGGGCCTCCGTGGCTCAGTCAGTTAGCGCGCTAACGCGACGTAATGACCCAGAGGCCTCCAATGCGGTCGCTGTGAGTTCAAGTCCAGCTCATGCTGCGCCCGTGGGAATGTCTGTCAGCAACCTGCGAATGATCGTGGATTTTCACCGGGCTCTAGCTGATTTCCTTCCACCATAATCCTGACCGCCGTCGTATAAGTGAAATATTCTTGAGTACGGCGTAAAACATCACTCAAATAAATAAATAAATGTATATCCTTCCGCATTAAATGGTCCGTGGGGTTATACGTTAACTATTACGGAATGCGGCGTTAAACATAAATTATGAATGAATGAATGGAAGATTGAATGAGTCAATCAATAATTCCATCAAACGATCAATCAGTCAAGCGAAAGTTCTCTGGTATTCCTTGGAAAATAAATCTTACATAAATCCAGCGTCCAATCACGCGATAACGCGTTACTATAGAAACAATCCGTATAACGACTGGACGCTTGATTTACTTCGTCCGTGGAGCTATAAACATGTCCTCCTGTTCCGTCCTCCGCGGGGAAAGTAGTGCTTCCCCCGGATCAGCCACCTGCGCAAGGTAGCGGCTGCAGCCAGTTATAGTAGCGTTCCCGGGTTACACTTTACTAACCACAAGCAGCTCGAGGATGTCAGAACGCTAGAATAATTAAAATCTCGGGACATTTTGACCTGTAATCTTTGACGTCTAAGCTTTGTCTTCACGAGCCGCGCGTTCCTCTTCATGGATCTTGTCTAGATTGGTTCAAAGGCCGTTGACCAGCCAGGTTTCGTGTTTGAATCCAGTGTTGTTTCGGCAGCGGCATTAAATCAGGAGGCAGAATGCTCAATGCACACTGGTTTCCTCCACAATAAACCTGGGACCCTTTTCACAAAGTGATTTTGGCCTTAAGCTTAAAATGGGCAACTCGTAAAGCTCCTCCCAGCCTTTAACAACGGGATCTGAAGCCGTCTGCCTCTTTGTTCTTTGTCGGATTGCGTCACACTTCTGTATGCATACATGTGTGCTCAGAAAGCACTTAGGCAGAACACAAACACCGCGGCGTCACAGCAGAAAACGATGTGTTTCTCTGCTGTTTAGACCTTCCTCTTTAGCCCGCCAGAGTCTCCCATTGCAATCCAAAGTAATATCATAAGTAAATGTATCACACCCGTACAATTTCAGCAAAGTTTGAAGATCCAGTTTCAGATATTTCGTTTTCGTTGAACAGGATTAAATTTTGGCATTTTACATCAAAATGGCCTCCTGGATGATGCAGGGGCTAAACTCAAAAAAAAAAAAAAAATACGTAAATCAAACTCTCGTAATTCTTATCGTAAATGGCGTTGCTTTTGATATATATATATATGAGATAAATATGACACCAAACCCATTCACGTTATACTGACACAGAGCAGACCAGTCTTGTTTCCTTGCTCTCTCCTGTCAGTGCTAAAAGGCAAACGAGACAGCAACTAGTTCCATTTTGAGAGTCTCTGGTATTACCCGATCGGGGATCAATCCCGGATCTGTCGACCTCGAAGCTGACACCCTGACCACTAGACCAAGGAGTTTGTCTGGCTCTGTGCATTGCACATCGTTCCAGATAACCCTTGGACCACCACATGTTGACTGACGACTGATCGTAGTCACGTGATCAAAAATAGTGACAGCTCCATCAGGCATAAGCCATCAGCTTCAGTCGAGGACAAAGAAAAAAACGAGGAAAAGAACAAGTTAAAACATATGCTTACATGGATGTGGTAGTGGATGGATTTCTCCCATTTACGAGTTCTCCTTCGGAACATTCAAAGTTTGTATTAAACCTGGATGGATCATAGTTCACGTCACAGAAAAAAAGTTAAATATAAATACAAAGCGCGCTTGGCAAAAGGCATACGTTGGCAAATAAAATATATATTACCACTACAAGATGCGTGAATTGATGCGACACATGGTAACATGGCAGATGAGCACTCTGTCTTCGACGTTTTTTGTGTCTTTCATTTAACAAGCTGAGATTTCTAAAATGTTCAAATATAATATTCCCATGAAATCCATGATGTCCAACAAATGAGTAATTTTCTTCCGGGCAGCGGCGGCCCGGGTCTGTAGTTCACTGGTTTGTTCACAAATCCTCGAGGCCCGGGTCTGTAGTTCACTGGTTTGTTCACAAATCCTCAAGGCCCGGGTCTGCAGTTCGCTGGTTTGTTCACAAATCCTCATGACCCAGGTCTGTAGTTCACTGGTTTGTTCACAAATCCTCATGGCAAAGGCAGAAATGAACAATATACCACACAGCTTAGGCCAGAACTACCGTATAGGCATTTAAGGTTTCTCACTGGTTACCGTCTGCTGTAAACTGGAAGACTATAGCAGCATTCTTCAAACTGTTCTGTTTAACCATCTGTTTAACACTCAGTAAGTTTTTGGGGCATATTGTAAGACTTTAATGGCAAGCTTTTCACATCTTTCCTAGTAGTAATCTGGCCTGTATAAAACCTACAGTTTACCCTCTGCGCACTATCAACCCTTCCCGTGGTACGCGTACTCTAAACACTGGTCATGATATGGAACCTATTTCTTCTTATTTCTCCTATTTTCTTTTCTTCCTGTTTTATCGACAGGTGAAATTATTGTAAACAGTTTTTATTTTAACAGTCATTTACTTCTCGGT
This sequence comes from Acanthopleura granulata, assembly GCA_016165875.1. Lineage (NCBI taxonomy): Eukaryota > Metazoa > Mollusca > Polyplacophora > Chitonida > Chitonidae > Acanthopleura > Acanthopleura granulata. Next base: position 8,858,373 of record JABBOT010000016.1, read on the forward strand.
AAGTATGAATTATTCACAATCAAAAGCCACAGTTATTAAAACGCCAACTATGTGGTTCACATAACGTACCATGACGTTTCAGTGCGGTGAACTGATACGTGCAGTCTAAGATTTATTTATATTTATTTATTTGATTGATGTTATGGTGGGAGGAAACCGGGCCGAACCCAGGGGAAACCCACGACCATCTGCAGGTTGTAGTCAGACCTTCAGACGTGCGTCTTGGTCATTACGCTGCGCTATTGCGCTGACCAATTGAGCCACGGAGGCGTCCCCTTCCGACAGTCTGAAAGAAATAGGACAAGCTCTATATGCTTCATACAGTTTGTAGGTGGCCTCCATGGCCGAGAGGCTTGGCGTGCCAGATCGGCGTAATGACCCAGTTGCTTAGCTCTCACCAATGCGGTCGTTGTGAGTTCAAGTCCAACTCATGCTGGTTTCCTTTCCGGTTGTATGTGTGAAGGTCGGCCAGCAACCTGTGGATGGTCGTGGGTCGCCATAATGTTGGTCGCTAATTAGTGAAATATACGTGAGCACAAGGCGTGAAGCCCAATAAAACTAACAAACAATTTGTGCCTTTCGACAATAACCTATCAAGAGTTCACATGTGAGTTTGTCGAATTTTGGATCTATTAACCACAAACAACACGGCGTAAAATTGACTTTATGCAACTGGACTGTGTTTTTCTTCCTAGCACTTGCAGTCTGTAGACACATGGCCTACACACTCATACACACAATACGGAGAGAAAACCTTGGCTAAAGGAGATAGTGGCAGGTGGCAGGCATATCGCTGATTTGTTCCTGGTGTCAGATATTTATAGGAAGCCTTGTCTGTGTTTAATCATAAACAAGCAACTCATAAGTACAATATCTCATCCCCAAGGTTCAGCTCTGACAGACTCTGCCGCGGTTTTATATCTGCGCAGTTCTGCTGACAGTTGGATTTTAGTCGATACCTGACGGTTTATTAAGCAGCCTGGCTGAAGTCCGCCTGCTATAGAACATGAAACTGACAATCGCTTCAATGAAGTCTACTTGAGAACGGTGTGAAATAGAAGAATTCATCAAAAGTACTGAGCAATATTTATGAAGGATTGACTGGGGACGAGTATATCAGGAGATGGGGTGAGGGTTGGGGTTGATGGGAGAGGAGATATCACTTTCAGGTGTCTTATGTAGCACCGAATTAGTTTTAAGCATTATAACAAAGATTTGATGAGGTATTTTTCGTTTACAGCAACACTAATAACAAAAGGGTAATTAACAATAATTGCTGCCGCTATTGAAGCTCGGCACTGAGAGGTTAGAACAAGCAAACAAGACTGGTCGCCTCAGTGTCAGTATTATGTGATTGGGTGGGGTGTCAAGTCTGGTGTCTTCGCCATGATGTTCCAGTTGCGACAGCACTTTGGCGGTATGGACTCGCCCTGCCAAAAGAATACACATCACCGTATATATATATATATATATTCTAAGGACTCCTCGTCGTCATGTAACTGAAAAATTACTGAGTGCGACGTTAAGCCCAAGTATACATAGATATATTCATAATAATTGTCAAAGAATTGCGAATTCTTTTATTTTGTTCTAATAACTCGAAGGCGAATACATTGAAGTCGCTGTAAGACAGTTGTTCCTAACGTCGCATGCACATGGGCTCCTTAATATATATATATGTATAACACGAATGTTTCTGCCGAACTTTATGTGAGCTCAGGATTCTTGTTTGGGCAAAGTTTAATTTGCAACATCCTGCGGACTAATCTGGGCTAAACCATCTTGGTACCAAAAGAAAAGAAAGAAAAAACTTCAACAACATCAACAAAAACATGTGACTGAAAGTATTATAGCGGAAACATGCTGGCTTTCTCTCCGATCGTACGTGTGAAGGTCTGTCACAACCTGCAGATGGTCGTGGGTTTTCCACTTTGTATCATCCTTGTCGCGTAACACTATGCAAATAAGCTACATAAAACTCCTTTGAATTAGAGTATTTATATGGGTTTAACTGTGTCAAAGAACACTAATATGATGAAACGACCTTTAAAAGATAATATTTGAAATTGTGTAAGCCGGTCCCAAAAAAAAACACAAAATAAAACAAAACAAAAAAAAAAACAAACAAAGAAACACTATATCAATATGGAACTATAAAGAATCACGTTTAAATTAGAATATTTAAACGGGTTTAAGCCTATCAAGAAAGTGTTTAAAACAAAGTGTTGAATGTTTTAGATACAGGTTTGTTTATTAGAGTGTAAGATGTGGTGACGATTTCTTTTCGTTGTCTATTCCTTTAATGGGTTTGCAGGAGATAGAAGGTATGAACTGATTAATTAATGGACTGAATTAATGCATTATCTACACAATCTGTTATATGTTTCTAAAATTTATTTATTTATTTGATTGGTGTTTTACGAAGTAGTCGAGAATATTTCACTTATACAACGGGGGCAAGCATTATAGTGGGAGGAAATAGAGCCCGGAGGAAACCCACGACCATCCGCGGGTTGCTAGCAGCCCTTCCCACGTACGTGTTTCTAAAAGGAACACTGCATGGATATGGATTTTTAGTTGTGAATTTTTCTCGGGATGAAAAATACTGTAATAAAAATGATATATAATGTATGTACCTAATTGATATAATGGGCAACTCTTTGATCTCTGTTAATAATTCTTTTTTTTATAAAATCTCATAACGTATACGCACCGTGCGTGCATCATCATGTCTTTATTCACCTCTAGCCGGGCAGATCATGGTCTGTAGGAGTAAATTATCAAGAACCCCTGGGGCCGTCGACCTTCATCGAAGTCTTTAACTCCCTTTCCGGTCTTTGATGATCAGAGGGAAGGCGTAATTACGGGAAACAGGGCTTTACAGATAAACAGGTGGCTAGCGGGCAAGATCCCTTTAGCTAGAAATGTCAGCGTATGATTTAATAAGGTATAATAAGGGTGAGTAATCTAAGTATCTGGGCTCTTTATGCCTTTTTGCATCATTTGGAAAATTGCGAGTTTCATAATGTAGGCCTACATGTAGCATGTTGTTGCCACAGAAAGCAACTGATCACTTTGTTTGTATTGGAAGGTCTACAAGCAGCCTGTAGATGGGCTTGGGTATAGCCTGGGCTCTGCCCGGTTTTCTCTCACCGTAATGACAACCGGCGTCATAAGGAAATAAATAAATAAGTAACTAAATAATTAAATACATAAATAAATACTTTCTGTGTATTATTTGTATCGACATTATTTAATACTTGAAGTCATTTATTTAACTGCCTGTTGTTAAATGACGTATTCAAGAAGGTTTCATTTCCCTTTTCCTTTTTTTGTTGGTGTAGGAAACCTGCCATCCCAACAGAGAAACCCACCTTTCTCTTTGTCCGATATATCAGATACTTGTAGATTGCACCTAAATTTATTTCCAGAGGTGGATTCGAACCCCGACCGTATTTGCTAAGGTGAGAACGGATTGAGCTTGCCCAAGGATAAAGCCTGCATTTGTCGTGCCAGCAGTTTGGAGTCCTTAACAGCGAGCCGGGTCTCGCTGCCTGGAGTGGCATGTACGGCTGAGGCGACGGCACCCTGTCCTGCTGTAGCGATAGCTACACTTATACATCGGCTCGTCATTTTACGTCCTTGGTATCGGTGACACGAGTATTGATGTCTCCAAGCGATGCGACAACACCGGGAGTGCACAGCTTGATTGTTGCCTAGGAGACACACGCGGAGTCGGAGAGAAGGGACAGGAGCTCCGCTGAGACTGCGAAACAAGAGGACTACAGCCAAGCCAGTGAAGGAACTCGTTGTATAAGTGCCAGGGATGGTTATGGTGCGAGCTTCAGCCATACAGTCATGGTCATAGTACCAGCTAGCCAGCTTTAACTCCGCGGTCAAGAGATATACTCCCCTCTCTCTTCCTGTGGAGTACAAGAGCCGGTAATATCCAAGGAACAGTTAAGGAATGGACAACAGAGGTCGGGAGACAGGTGAGGGAGATACCTGAGCTAACGTCCAAGGAGTACTTCTATATCCAGTATCACCGACGCCACTATGAGCGAAGTTTCATGTCCAGGGGACATCTTTACTGCAGTGCTGAAATGATTCCAAACCCTTCCCAAGGAACCTCGAGGAGCATTCTCAAAGGTAATTGTGAACAAACACACAATTAAGAATACGGAGCCGAAGCGGTTTCTAGCCGGGCGAAGACGACCATGATCTTAATACGTTCATTTTAGGAGCTGGAACTCTTGGTATACCACGTGCCCCTCTGAGGACGTACCAGAGCTTTTCTTCTTCATTGACATGTTAAAAGTGACGTCGACGTCCCTTTAAGTGTTTCGTGCAGTTTGGTAAGAACTTTCTATTATCATCACAGTCCTTAGATGAACTTCTCTGTGACAGCGTGGCGTCGATGCCCAACTCCTGGTGGATCAATCTTCACGGGTAAATGTATACTTAACATCGCCTTTTACCTTCATTTAATGTGATAACAGAACCTTTAGTGACAGATTGATATTGCCGGCACATATAATGTTTTTGATAAGTTTTTAAGAGATGTTTACCTTCATTTAAAGTGCATTCATTCATAATGTAAGACTGAGAGTGCCGGCACGGATAATGTTTGTGACAAGTTAGTATTAGCAGAGTTATGAGAACGGCAGCAAGTACACACATCTTTATTTAAGGTTTTTGTGAAAAATAAAAGTCCTTCTCAGTAGCGTCGACATCCATTTAAAACCGTCCCGAGGAATAATATTATCCACAATTATGGAGACAATAATCTTACTGTGTTTTCCACATTGAATAAGGGAGGTTTTTTTTCTTTGCGAATTCACTTTTATAAAGCCGCCTATGTTCACGTAAGGCTGCTGTAGGACTTATTTTGAGATACTGATATACGCCACCTATGTTCATGTAAGTTATTTGACATATGGAGACATGCGTGTAGCGCCGCCTATCTTTGTGGAACTTTTTGAGATAGGAAGACACGCTTATAGCGCCACCTATCTTCACGGAACTTTTTTAACGCATGGAGACATGCGTATAGCGCCACCTGTCTTCATGTGAGACATTTCCAGATCGAGACATGGTTATAGTGCCTCGATGCTGAGATATGCCCAACTCCTCTAACGGTACTGACATGGAGATCCAAGTTTCCCAGCCGACGGCCACAATGGCATGGTTTCTGCCAACGTTCGTGGCCGTTTTCATGGTGGTCTTCTTAGCCGTGTCGTTTGCCTTACACCATCGGAGGTTCCGCGGGCGGCACAAACGGAAGGAACTCTTGGAATACTTCCTGGAACTTCACGTGGAAGGTGGTTTGAAGCGCATCGCAGCGCCGTCCACGCCGTCTTCCTTCAGGACGCATGAAACGCCAACGGACGAAGCCACGGGGAGTGTCCAGTTCCAGGCGGCGCTGGCAGCCAGGATGTCGACGGACGCCAGCGTCGGTGCCAACGGACGCCAGCTACCGAAATCCAAACAGAAAAAACTCCGAAAAGCCGCCAAAGTTCGGCATCAGGACAGCAACCCGTTTTTCCGGTTTTTCTTGCAGCCGACTAAAAGATCGGCCATTTCGAAGGACAGGGATGTGGCACCAGAGACGATATCCGGAAACTTAACTGGGCATTTTAACCCTTCACCCGTATTTAACAACACGTTCTGTGTCAGAAATCTGCTGCCACCGATCTCACCTATCTCCTCACCTACTCCCAGACCGGGAGCCCCACCTGTAGATCGCCCCAACGCGCCAGACTGTAATGGCAACGGCAACTCCAAACCAGGTAAGATCAAAAAATCTTTTGTTTTGTTTAATATTGCAACGGACCAGTTTGGGCATTACGTCATTACCCACGAAAGCTCTGCAATATGATGTTTGAGGAAGGGCTAGAGCAGAGAACAACAGGTGCGAACCCCGGGTTGAACAGGCCTGGGTCCACTTTCACAGAAATTTGTCAATCAGATTTCGCCTTTCTTTTAAATGACGTGACTAGATAATAGCGTCATAACTGACGACAATATTTCATCCAGCATTGACTTGCATGATTGTCAAAATTCGGCACATGATTTAAAAGCTTATTTTTAGACGATATCAGTTAAAATTTGGAACACTTAACAAGTGGTATATATGTTTTGACCAATTTGTCAAGTTTCGAATCCATTGAGACAAGAAGTAAGTAGTATGTGAAGGTTTTCGGTTTTAACTTCTATGATAAATGACTGTGGAATTGGCCCCATGTCTGAAAAGCCTTAAATGCTGAGAAAACTGCAATGGAAACGGTTAGAGACATTTTACTCCATACTGACAGGAATAGATGCCCCCCCCCCCCAACTGAAATACAGATCACTCAGGTTTAAATTGTGGAGTTTGATTTTTTCAGCATATTGTTCCAAACACTCGCTTATATAATTCTTATCTCCGGCTTTTTTTTCCCTGTCTCCGGTCAAGTCATTATCAACACTTGATGGTGGCTTTGAATTACAACGAAATATCGGTGTAAATGGCGTCATTGTTCGGCGTTATTCTCACTGTTGAGCCTCATCAATCACGTCTGTGGCTGATATAGCTGTTGTCTTTGTTTAGTAGGCGAAACTTCAGAGAAAGATATCTTGCTCTGTTTGTACATGGATCGATCTAGGGAACACAGAATTACGCCGTATCAGGTTTATTCACAGTTCGCATAAAAATCAGTATGGCGGCTCTTAGCCTACTTGGCCTCGTAGTCACGGCGCCGTAGGTCATCGTATTAAAGGGTTGCTTTAGTTAAGTTAAATTTAATGTAAATTTAGTTTCAGCGTTTGATACTGTTTCACGGCAATGGTGCCACAGGTTATATAAGTTTGCTTTGGAAATTCAAGGCCCTTTGCGATTATCGACTTGGAACGCTCCCTTCATGCAAGATTTATAATTGACATACACCGATGTACGAGCTGATGTTTAGGTTTTCTTCTACCCTGATTCAAAACCTTGAGACGCCTGCCCCTGCACGGAGTTAACCCAATATGCGCATAGTACCCTATAAGTTATAACACTGGTATATAAGAGTACTCCTATAAATTTCGGTGTTTAACTTATTAACACTTTTTATGCATCAGATTTGAAATACATAGAGATTATAGCATTATAGTATGGGCCTATATATACATGTTTTAGACACTTATGTTTAATACTTAAATATATGTGTATATTTATTAAACACGATTGTTTGAAGTTTAATGACCCATTAAACACGTTGGGCGTTGGTCATTTGACAGTGTACGTTTCCGACTGGGTCCGTTAAAATCATTGACTGATCAGGAAACGAAAGAAAAAACGGGAATTGTACAAACAACGAAATCAGACTATTACTTGGAGTCCTGTAAGACGCACCCTGGCTTATATACGCATCATTAGAGGCGCGCCGTGTGAACTAATACGGGGCAACTGTTCTGGTCGAAGCCAGCACTATAAATCACAGTGAATGTTCCAGGCAATTAACCATGATATATATAGGTGTTGTCTGAAGTCCAGTCGTCTGGGTGATACTGTATAGTGGGTATCATAGTGCAGGGTACGGTACATATATCAGTAACATGGCGCCTGGTTATACAGAGTCTATGGTCTTAGGGCTAAGCAGAATATCATATCAAAACACAAAGGGATACTTCGATAAATCATAGTTCAGTGATTTTCCTTGCTGTTTTTTTTTTTTGGATTTTTTTTATTATGACACTTCCTGTCTTGCCCGAATGTGTTTCATAAACTCACGTATACACCAAAAATGAGTACAGTACAGTACCGGTCAATCTTTACATGGTACAAACTTAATATAGTATCTGACATTATAGGATGAATGAATGCCTGCAATTTATTCGACCGTGCGGCTGCACGTAAACAAAGGCTAGCTCTGGATATTAAGTGGAATTATTAGCTCCTATAAACTGGTATTTAACTATGTAATCATGTATCAAAATCATTATCTGCACGCGGAGGTAGATATCACTGACTATGTTATTAAGGTCAGAAAATGATATATGTATATATGTTTATCTTCACAATCACGTATAAAATAATCATATGCAACTCTTGGACGTATCGTTTGGAATCTAGATGGCAATTAATGGAAGCAATTTTCCATGTTTGTATGCCCCTGAATTGGTCTGCCCAATTTCCTGTCTCCATTTACCATCCATTATTAAGCAATTTTTGAAAAAAAAGCCTGCTAAAGTTTGCAGTTTTAGTCAAATTACCGGTTGTTCTATATTCCGCCCTTGTAGATAATCATTTCTGCTTCATTTTCAAACGACATGGATCTCACCGGAATAATGCAACATTTATACCGGAGTAAAAGTTTACGCCCAGGCGTCCTGACAAAAGCTATACCATCGTGCATTTGTGGTCACGCACTCGCTATGTTTCACTTTCTGTGTCAGGAATATATGCATATTTTACATGTAATTTTTTATTTATTAAATGTCAGGACAACAGGCATTTTGAGTAATGCTATATCAGCATCCAATAAATATGATCAATTCATACATGTTACCCAACTCTCCGCGGCCAAATTTGGGAAGGTTCGCCAGCAACCTGCGGACGGTCGTGGGTTTCCCCCGGGATCTGTCCGGTTTCCTCCCACCATATTGCTGGCCGCCGTCGTATAAGTGAAATGAGTATGGCGTAGAACACCAATCAAATAAATAAACAAATAAATAAATCAGCTTATGCCATGGCATTGGGCGAGGTATCAATTCCTACTTTTTAATCATTTACATGAAGAGCCTTTGGAATATAACCTTAACAGGTAAATTGACAAGAGGCCGAGCTTAACAGTTTACCTGTGAATATTTGCCACCAGTCACAGTGACGTCCCTTCTCTGGGTTTACTCTACGTCTTGCAATCTACATCCTGTATTACATGTAATGCCCAGCTTTTGTTGTTTTAATATTCATGTCAAAGTGAAAGACAGCTCATGTTCTAAGTTAAGTTCGCCCAAAAGGTTGCACAATATTATATTTATTTCGGTAAAGTATTTTTTCTAACAGTTACTACAACAGCGGAAACAGACATATGACAGTGCTCCATCGACTAGCGTGAATCGCAGCGATTCTGTCTAGCTTGGGAAGTAATTGATCCAAGCGCGGAACACTCTTGTCACCCGAGACTGTAGTAAGTTGTTCGGATTGCGTTTGTAACTTAAGTGTATATGTCAATTTATAACATGAAATGATCAAGAAACTTAATCCCGCCACAACGCAATGATCTGCAAATACTTTGCATTGTCGTTCAACCATGTGCTTGCTATAACTAAAACACATAACATTAACACAGTGTGCTGTTTCTATATTATTACATGTTACCCTGACAAGACAACTCAGAACATTAGGTCACAGCTAACGAAAAGCTGATATCTCCTAGCTCTCTGACTGGTTGTCCCTCATAAGCTTCAAAGCATGGGTGCCTACAGATCCCTTGTCGGACGTACAATACTCCATACTTCAAACGAAGATAATTCAGCAATGAATTCATACAATTTCAAACAGGTTTTTACATTCAAGAGAGAATTTTACAATCTGTTCAAAGAACAGTAGCTCAGTCATGACTTGTTTTTTACTTTTCTTTTAATGAAATTTTCCACCCATTTTTGCTGATAGGAATATTCAAATCATTATATACCAGTACAGGTAGATATTTTTGATTCATAAGGACATCGAATTCATAAAGAAATAAAGAAGCATTGTCTTAACATTCACAAAAAGTAATGAAAAAGCATAGGCCGTGTTTCCCTGGATTTGCTTTACCTGATCGAATTGTTCAACCTCAGATGCGTGATGGTGCGATTTGAAACTGAAAATATATAGCTTTTCCAATAATCTGTACCCTAGATCGTTATCGGTTTCCAAACTTTATATTGTTTGCTCAAAATTTAATTTTGTTTTGTTCTTCCTCCATTCTAATGCATACATGTTCGTACATATCATTAGACGAGGCCAGGCTCAGTTTACCAATTTGTAATTACCCACCTGACACGTAATTTGTCTTCTTCAAAGTTAAAAACGAGATGGTCGAGGTAGACGAATGTACAGCTGATTCCCAATGGCTCCCAAATCAATTCTGCCATCTGGTTTGATAGCTCAGATGGTAGAGCGGCGGTGCTAGACATCTTTAATCCTGAGTTTGAATCTCACTCGAGTCAATATTCTCTCTGATCTCGATATGTGATTGTATGAAATCATATCTATTCAATGTTAACCTCTATAAGTGTATTTTCGACACCATGCCTTATAACATCAGATCCCGTTTATTGATGCCTTATAACATCGGCATTCAGAGGAAACAGGTGTCGGTCCGGTGTGAGTATAATGTGACTGGTTGAGGTGTCATGTCCTGGAATCGCCATGCCACAAGGAGACACACCACATACAAATTCTAAGGGCTCCTCGTCGTCATTTGACTGAAAAATTGTAGAGTACGAGTTTACACACTCGCACACGCACATGCACACGCACATGCACACACGCACACACACACACACACCACGGATGACGTCTTGCACATAGTCACTAAAAAAACCAGTGGTATCCTGGATGATTAGCGTGTCGAGTAATTTTCTCTAACTCAAGTGGTTAGAGCAATCCACCTGCAGTAGCCATTGTGAAGTAAACGCTACTGGAACCAGGAATAGACTACACTATTTTTTTTTATTGTAATTACTCAACATTTGAATATAGGGCAACATCGTCGTGAGCTCGCATTGCTAGAAGAGGTAACATAAATTTCATTTGATCAGGTTATATTATAAGTCAAACCTGGAAACAATTTTAAACATGGCAGTGTCATTATTCAGTGTGCCATCGGTTTTTGAACCATTATGACGTCACCCGAGGCAATGAAGTCTTCGCCTCGAAAACAAGCTTATGGAGTTTAACACTATTTCTGACAACACTTTCCTTGCACATAACATGGAGGTTGAGCATACCATGATACATGTCGTTAACTAAAGGCAATTTCGGTCGTGACTATGGGCTGAATATATGCTACAAATGAAATGAATCAGACTGTAACTGTTTTGTAAAATTAACATGCAATAATACGGATAAATGAATTTATTTATTTGATTGTTGTTCAAAGCCGTTCCAAAGAATTTTATGTTAAAAGTTGACCCTGTTGTGGCAGACTCGACAATGTGCCAAGATATTGCAGTTGGATTGTAAAGTCGGCAGCCCGGATTATCTTACATGGTCACGTACCTAGGCGTCGGAACCGACATTCGTGTACCAGCCGTCAACCAAAATGGGAGGTCCGGGTCAATAATCTCAAGACCAGTTTCCAAAAACGACAAATTGCACAAACTACCAAAGAACTAAGAGAGTATATGAAATGTAAAAATTAAGGGGGAGAAGCAGTCAACAATTATTAGTGATGACGAAAAGACACAATGAATCTTCTAGGCGGGTAATTAAAATCAGGTTTCAAATCGTGTACCATCTCAGTCGTTTCACACTGATATATTTGCTCTGTACGTGTTTGGAACGAGGGTTCTAAATTGCTTTGTAGCAGTTGAACACAAATCCTTTAACTCCCTGCACTCAGCTTAACTGACTATAAAATCCACACTAACCTATAATCCTTTTGGTACTGTTTATCCGATCTTAACACACATATATGCGTGACTGGTGGAAGCTTCTGAGTCCCTGCAAAGACTGAGTCATTGATGTGTGACCTGACTCCATAGGTTCAATACCAATACAGTGGTCGTGTAATTGTGAAACGTATTATTTCTAATTCGCCGAACAGTAATGCTATGGCACTGAAGCAGACGACATTTCCTGCATATCACGTGACTCGGGCTAATTCCAAGTTAGTCATGTCGATGTTTTGCGGTAATTGATACAGGTGGCTATAAAAACAGTGGTGGGGATCAGCGCTGTAAAACCCAGACTGTGGCTCCGTTAATTGTCCTCCCTCCAGCTTTACAGCATGGTGGATAGTATGGTGGATACTCACTTCCGGTAACCCCAGAGGCTTTCGCTTCACTTCATTACAAACATAAGGCATGCTCAGATTGAAAGGAAAAATCGAGCGCAGAAAATGGAGTTACACGAACACCGGATTTCAGTTTCCAGTTTTCAACGCAGTTATTGTTTTTTTCATATTGATCGACTAGTACTTTTATCAGAGTGGCAATCTTCCAGTATTTCAGCGATGCCTTTCCGAACAAATCCAATACCCATGAATCAACATACACAAGTGTGACACTTTGGTATACGGGATCAAACAATTTGTGTTAATTTGATCGATTATCATGGAGATAAGTAGTTTATTCCAGAACAGATAAAGCAAGTGTTGTTGACTTTCGAATACTGGACCGAAACACATCAAGGAGTCCTTCATTCAGAATGCTGAATTTATAACACGAAATCCACAGAATATAAGGGTGGACATACGTCTTTGGTCATCATTGTTGCGCCACCGATGAAAAATGCAACATTTGTCACATATCCCTCAATAAATACATCGATCGACTTTTGAAGTGGCTGGATCCACGCAAGTCTAACTTTTCACTTCCGGTTTAAATAAAGGTAACGACTTGTATCTCGGGATATTGGATGAATCATGGCTAGCAGGAGACTGGAGATATTAAAGCGGCAAATATAACCTGTGACCTGCTTTTTAGATAATTACTCACTAGGCTGTTCGATAATTCCTTTGTCAAAGCCACACGAGGCTAGGAGAGCTTCTTCTACACCGCATACCTGTACAAATCAATCAAGTGGAATTAACAAAGGTGCTCTACTTCTAAACGTGATCGATAGTTCAGGCGCTGGGCGCACCTTCAGTGCGTTGCTTAGTGTGTGGGCTTCTGTCTAATGCATTTCACTCATCTTTCTTTTCATCCACGTATGTTTGCGAGAGACCGGGATACATCCCTATTGCCGAGATCTTGGGCACAGATCACATATCACGTGAACTATGCGCAAAGTATTCCTTCGCGCAGAACATTCATAACATCTTTCCGTCATCACTGAAAACTGTTGACTGCTTCTCTTTGCATGAGTCCGTCCTAATTTTATATTTATATGTTTATACATTTTCTCAGTTCTTTGTGGGTTGAGTTATTTGTCGTTTTTGGAAACTGGTCTTCCGATTATTGATCCGGAACGCCCATTTTGGTTGACGGCTGGTATACAAATGTCGGTTCCGGCGCCTAGATTTGTCTTCATCTGACAAACTTGTGCCTTTATGGCCTACTGTACATTAGATCTGTTGAAAGGAATTGCCTTTGCTTACACTGGACAGGCTTGCGAGATGTGAAATCTGCATTGTGGATTGCAAGGAAGACACTCATAGATGTATCACTCTCTGCACTTGAGAGACCCGTACCTTTAGGATTGTCTAACTGTATTAAATAGACTGGAAATATCCCCTTTGTTTACATTTGACTTAAATGGTGAAATACGACATAGAATTTACACTGTATATATAAAAGACTTCATCCAGGAGAGTAAAACTAGAACAGCGACAACCGTGTGGTACTTGGCAAATGGCCGCACAGTATCTGTGAAATCCGTCCTCGCAGAGAACAGTCGCACATAAGACCGTTAACTTAACCTGCACCTTTGAGGTTGTATATAGTAGATCAACATCTACCTGTACATAGTCTGTTTACTCAGAACACAGATATATAATCCTCACAGCTGGGAATTTAAATTTTGCATATCGTACAAAAACGTGATTTTAACGTCTCTTTACTGTTTTCTACTGTACATGAGGCCGATTCAAATATAACCCCTTTGCTCACGCTGGCCATCCGTCCTATTTTTGATACAGTATATATACTTTCCGAGTTCTTTGATGATCTGTGTTATTTGTCGTTGTTGGAAACTGGTGTTTACAGTATTGACCCGGAATGCCCATATTGGTTGACTGTGGTTGGAAGAAACCGGGCATATTTCGGGGGAAACACACGACCATCCTCAGTTTGCCGGGAGAGGCGGACAGTCCAACGCGACGTACAACCAGAGGGGAAATCATCGTGAGCTGCAAGGATTGGGACCATTGGTGAGAGATAAAAGGGTAATTGCACTGTATAAGCAGGCTAAGCGCTAGCCTGACGACCATCGTTTTGGCGCAGACCTATGTGGCTAAGAACTAAGGTATACATCCTCGTGAAAATATTCTATACGCAAAAATGGATGCAAGTAATTCTGTTCAACGCATTATTGCGATCCGCACTACTGTGAACTCCGATTCACGTACCAACATTATAGTGAGCCGTTTAACTCCGAACCCTGTTGCTGAGAAAATGATGACTCTGAACCGCATACTTAGAAATACATGACTCCTGGCCGCAAAGCCGAAAAACGTATGATTCTGAGCCGGGCTTCAACATGTGAAACGCATGCCTCAGACCTGCGTGAATGTGAAACACATGCCTCCGACCTGCGTGAATGTGAAACACATGCCTCCGACCTGCGTGAATGTGAAACGCATGCCTCCGACCTGCGTGAATGTGAAACGCATGCCTCCGACCTGCGTGAATGTGAAACACATGCCTCCGACCTGCGTGAATGTGAAACGCATGCCTCCGACCTGCGTGAATGTGAAACGCATGACTCCGAACTGCGTAAATGGGACACACATGCCTCAGACCTGCGTGAATGTGAAACGCATGCCTCCGACCTGCGTGAATGTGAAACACATGCCTCCGACCTGCGTGAATGTGAAACGCATGACTCCGAACTGCGTAAATGGGACACGCATGATTATGAACAGGGTAAACAATGGTACAGCGAACCAAGAAACTGCTCACACCAAGGCGCTCGGGGCGAGTAAGTTTCTGTTGTTTAAGAATTTACGTGAACATTTTGGTTAATCCCTAACTGATGTAAACTGAAAAGAGGCTGTGTATTTCACGAGTTACGTGTGATTTTCTGCCAACTATCACGATCTCGTCGCAGCCCTGGTTTTACTCCCTGTGGTGTAGTTTTTTACATCGTATTCCTGCATAGCACGGTATTCTGTTGGTGGAATAATTATCGTACGAAGCCTCACTCCTTACGTACAAGGGTTGGAAGGAAGGTTGGGAAGGGGAGGGGTGTAAACTGATACTGTTAAAGCATTTGCATGAACCGTTGGAATAAAAATCCCATTTGAGGTAAGTGTTCACCGGTAACGTGTCACCATTTGTCAACTGTCACACTGTTGTCGCAGCTATGGGTTTGCTCTATCTGCTATATTTTCCTTCACATTGAGAGCCGCATTAAAGTCAACTGTAAGCCACTTTACCCAGAGCAGCAATACTGTGTGGTGCACTGACGTCAACCTAAATGGGCGTTCCGAAATTCGTACACGAGCTGTCAAGTATAAATGCTCAATGCGACATTCGTATACCAGACGTCAACCTAAATAGGCGTTCCGACATTCGTACACCAGCCGTCAACCTAAATGGGTATTTCGACATTGGTATGCCCACCGTCAACCTAAATGGGCGTTTCAGGTTAATAATGGCAAGTACCCATACACAGTCTTGTTTTTTACAAGTCGCTACAATTCCATTTCATTTGCTGGCTTTTCTGTATGAATAAAATAGAAGTGTCTTAGGTAATGGTTATGTATTATTGATACACGCACACGGAGATAAAAACACTGCTATATTAGCGAGGAGAGAGAGAGAGAATAAGAGCAGCAGATGAATAAATCATGCGGTTGCCTGGACGTGGAGCTGTTGCCTTGTGATAGCGTCCACAGGGAAATAGTAGGCGGGCAAAATGCATTGAATTCTACATATAAAATGAAACGTTTGGCGCAAAACACTTTGATCAATGACGGATACAAGAGGGCTACAGGTAGATTTTTTTTCCATCGGAGTAATATGCTTTTAAACTATCGGATTCTCTGCTGTGGTCTGTGTGGATCCAGTGTATGCCAATGAGGCTATATCGGTATTTTGCATGTCTCGATGTAGATCGTTTCCAGATCCATTCGGACACCACAGCTCTATATATGTATATATAGTTTGAATTAAAACGTTGAACGTGTTAGGAGGAAAAAACAAGATTCGGTGTCACTGGTCAAACTATGGCTAGGAAAGAACACCACAGAATCCAGTGTTTCCAATGCTTTTTTTACTTGTTTGAAGATATTGTGCAAAACTAAAGCTGTTAAGTTCTTTTCCTTTTTAATGATCTTCCACCGGGCATAACTTAGTCTTAAGCGTTTTCGCTGCCTTTAAATCGTATCATGAGCTATTGCCTGTAGTTTGTGACGTTGTTTGGGCGAAAGTATTAAACATCATCGATCGGTGTGTAAATAAATGCCAACACGCTGATCTGAAGCTTTTAAGGTGGCGATAGTGAACCAGGATAATACTGGAGACGTCAACCATGGAAATCCACCGCATACATCCCAGTGTGTGTTTGTGTGTGTTTTGTGGCAGCGGTGTACCTGTGTTTCTGATTCATTTAATTTGTTGGCAGCCTTTTACATTTACAGGTCAACACTGGACAATATTCAGAGAGCTGCGGCTGAAAATAACCAGAAATTGCATTGTATTTTACTACCGTTCAATCTACAAAGCATATGTAAATTATGAACGTTTACGAAACCTAGTTTTGGACTTTGAGGCCCTGAAGCAGAGTTTTCTATTAACGTCCATGTTATTTTGACGATGTTTTCACCGCCGTTTCTCAGCGAGCAAAGCGTGTTGGCGCTAATGCCCGGATGTCCACGGTCTCGAATGTCACAAACCACGTTAGATTTTCTCCTTGTGAAACCGGCTTTCATGCCGTAATGGATTAACTGTTCCAATCAGAGCATATCTGAGATACGGCTTCAGGTTCCCGTTCGATTAACCCCTAATGTAGAGCAGACAACAGCCGTGTAACTGAACATAGATGACTATAGGTCATTTAGATTTGCTGGAGAACTAGTTTGAGCCAGATTAACACCGCCGCCTCTCGACAGGGACGGAATTATTCCGGTAGTATCGTTATTTGGGATTACACGGGGCCTCCGTGGCCAATGGGATTAGAACGCCAGCGTAATGCAATTACCCAGGATGCTCTCCTTCTGCTGGAAAATTCAGATTTTGAATCTGGTAATCCAGATCACGCTGGCTCCCTTTCTAACCACACGAGGAAAGACCCGCCAGCAATGTTCGGATTCTCATTGATTTCAACGGGGCCCTGTGCGGCTTCTTCCCACCATCATGCTGGTCGACATCGTATAAGTGAAATATTCTTGAATATGGTGTAAAAAAACCAATCCCCCCCCCCCAAAAAAAAACAATTAAACTTTATACTTATTGATTTACGCTTATATATAGAGTTTATACATTAGAGAATGGTCCGAGACCATTCCGAGTTCGAAGTTGTGTTTCGAAATTACAGCCTCAAAGTCAGACAGCAAATACATGTCAACCATCTTGACCAGCTATAGTACTAATATTTAAAGCCCGCTTTCAAAATGAAAGATCCCTCTTACCACCACCCCCCTCCTCAACTTAAATAATAGAATAGTCAAGTGAAGGCTGTATTTTGTTTAATGCTGATTGAGGTAGTAGATACTCTCGGAGCAAAATATCATAGCACAGCTAAGTATACAAATCCCCATAAACATGAATTCAAATTCCATGTCATATCATTTAAAATATCATTAACAAAATATCTAGATCCTTTTTCAGATGCAGATCACCAATCAAAATTCAATGAAGTGGTGTTTATCAAAATCAGCGGGCATAAACTTGCAGACAAATAGACAAATAACCTTAACATTACAACAAATACTAACGGTGTTTTTTTTTTTTTTTTGATTTTTTTTCTTTTTTTTCGATTCTCCGCCCACATTTGGAAGATCGGTTGCAGTTTAAAAGTTTACAGCAATGGGAGTATATTGGAGAAGCCACAACTGTGTAAACGTAGGCAAATGGTCTTAGATAACCAGTGAAATCGGGCCTCATCTAGAATTAATGTAAATACATAAATATATACACCCCTCTGGCACCGCGCCTTAAGCAGTTTTGTAAAAATGCAGTGATCTAAATTGCGATGTAGTAGACAACGCTCTATGGCGTTAGGCATAACGGACTATGAGAAAGGACGGTGGTGGCAACGGGATGCCATACCGTTAGGGTATCTACATTACCCCGAACCGGGTGCCAGGAGAATTGACCACTTTGTTTGTTTTATTTGTTCTCCGGCAATGTTTGAATATGCGTTACCCATTTGTCAGCAAAACTTCATCACAAAGTCAAATTAGAACAACAGACCACACTGAGAGAAAAGTTTGGTTCAACGGATTACAAAATCTTAGTTTTCAAGTACAGTTAATTCAACACAGAAAACTCAGTCATAGGTCTACGACCAGATCAACTGAGTCACTTATTATCTTACTGAATCACAAATGGTTGATGTCCTTTGATTTCTCTTGTAAATCACCCAAGTAATCAGATGAGTCTTTGATGACTCAGTCAATTTGGTCATGTGGCTTATTATTCTCACTGGAATTAGCTTTACTGGAAAATTCAGATTTTTGAACATCGAAATAACCGACATCGGTATACCTGCCTTTAACAAATTTGGGCACTCCGGGTGAATAATTGCATTTTCCAAAAACGATAAAATAACACAAACCAAAAAAGGACAAAAGGGAATATAAAATAAAAAAATTAGGACGGATTCATGCAAAGAGATACAGTCAGCAGTTTCCAATGGTGACGGAAAGGCACAATGAATACTTAAAATCAGTACTGTGTACTATTTTAGTGTATATCTTACCGTTAATAAATATGTATCTCAGTTGTTTGGGTGAACTTAGGTGTCAATAATGACATTCATATACCAGCCGTCGACCAGAATGCCTGTTCCGCGGGTCAGTAATCACCAGGCCAGATTCCATAAACGACAAATAACACTAACGACCAAAGAACTAAGAAACTAAGCTTCTGTATAAAATATAAAAAAATATTCGCGACGGATTCAAGCGAGGAGAAGCAGTTAGCGATTCCCAGTGATGTATGACAAAAAGACGGAATGAATGCTCTTGGTGGATGAATAAAATCTGCATCCCAAATCGTGTACCATTTTAGTATATATGTTGTCGTTAATCAAATATGTATCTCATATGCGCTTTGATTGCAACTGTTCATATATCCAACGTGGAAATCATATTTAACACGATGAACATAAGGACTCTAACTCTAGGTTAAGCGGAATTAGACACAACTGTGAAGCAGATTCCCAGAGGCACTACGTCCGTATTTGCAAGGAAGATAAATGTTTCAATTTTAAAATTTATGAAACTTAGATTGAAGGCGTTTGATGGAAACCTTTGTCACTGAAAGATAGCAAAGTTAAAAGCCTTGTATACTTTGTGAAAAATCAGAAATGAGCATTTCAAGTCCTCACCTGTATTTCCAAACAGCGTCAGGAAGGTAAAGACACAATTCTACGACAATAGACAATGAATGGATCAATAAAAACCCGGCTCGCTGCCAACGTCGTTTACAAAAAGCTGAATGGTGTAAGGCTCCAGAGAAGCGCTAAGCTTTGCATCGCAGAAGTGCCTGTAAATATTCCCATACACATATTAAAAAGGGACGTATACTGTGAGACAAAGAGAAGGTCTCTGCTGCGGAAATGGTCGGCGTAAAGGTCTGTGTTTGACCATTCGGCTGGATCGATAAGGACCAGCGGTAACTTCCAAAGGCGAGTGGTTTTAGACACGATGCCATATTGCGAGTTTTTATGTCACCGTGAAATACCTGTCCGGTGTTAATTTACAGGTGGTCAGAGCTCGAGGGTTACACAAAGACCGGCAGGTGAAAATCCGTTAGTCGTACTGTTTAGAGGAAAGTTCAATTAGCGAGGATGCTTACCCGCGTTAATTTCCCTTTGACAGCTACGATTATATTATACACTACAATCCGTTTCCTTTAGCTTTTCGCCATCTGTAAAGTTACCCCTACTCACTACCGTCATGGCCTTTTTGTCAGCGACACATAACATCAAAGACTCTTCATCCACATGTTAAGCTCTGCTAAAGCAGAATGATGTTGTGTAATGGTTTCGTCTTATTTCACACAAAGTTACTACGATATGGGAAATGCAAGCAATAGAGTGAACAAGACATCCCATGTTTGTAGTGGCAGCTCAGTGAACAAGAAGACATGCCATATATAAAGTGGCAATACAATGAACAACGAGACTTCCCATGTATGTAGTGGCAACACAGCGAACAACGAGACAGCCCATGTATGTAGTGGCAACTCTTTGAACATCGAGACATCCCCTGTCTGTAGTGGAAATGAAGAAGTTGCATTTGACCGGTTTTAGTAAACATTGGAACAGGTAATGACGAAAATTCTGCGTACTGTAAAAAGTGGATAAAGGTCATGAACTTACACGGCATGTTTAGACAATCTGTTTCTCCATTTGAAGTATTTTGAGTTCTTAAGAGATGACCAGGGTTTGTTTTGGAATAGCGCTCTAGTCATACGTCCGAATTGGCTGTAGTTCTTGTTGTACCTCCTTTAAGGTGCCGTTTGCCCGAGAATGTTAAGAAAAAATGCATTCACTGAATATATCCGACAAGTCACAGAAATCTGTCCGAGTACTATCATTCCTGTTACACCCAAATACATCACTGAACTGCTAAAATAATCTCATGCAACATGTTACAGCCTAGCACTATTGCAACACATCACAAAGACAGATATGACCTACGGGGAAAAACCTCTCTAATCTTGTCTAACACAATTTTTGTATCGGGGCCAAGAGCTCCGCCGCTATATAGTGCACCCAGAGAAAGCAGGTGCAAGTCAGATGGTACACCTTCTTGTCTGTCACGTCGTTCACTGCGGCTTAGTGGCGCACATGCGCAATGAAGCACAAATCGTTCTTCTTCACGATCGTTATTAGTTGTAGACATAAGCTGGTTAAGCAATCACCCCGTGGGTTTCCTTTTTGCTAGCTACAGGCGGCTTGGAGACTGTGTGTGTAGGGTGGGAGAAAGGGTGGGAGAAAGGGTGGGGGAGAAGCAATGTCGAACAAAAGCTTTCACTAGGAGTTCAAACGGATTTCCTGCAGGACAAGGAATGCCTTTCATTTCCGTGGAAATACAGACGAACTCACGAGACAATGAGATGCTTTAATTGCAACTAGACTATGTTCTCTTTTTAATTATGTGATATAGATGTTCCGTTCGTTAATTTTCAGCCAGAGATCAGGGAAGAGAAAATTCAATGTCTTAATGAATAAGCCGAATCGGCATTGGAGCCATCTCGCGAGATTGACGCTGTTTGGGCGAGACATGAGTGGATGCTTTCGCAAACTAACGCACAACAGCGCCAAAGAGACGTGATTTCCGCTCATCGCTATTCCTTAGAATGTTGTTGCGTTATTTTGCATTAATTTGCGAGAGCGTCCACCCATGCCTAGCCCCAACGGCGTTAATCTCGCCAGACGGCTCCCGTGCCGATTCGACTAATTCCCCATTTACACTATCTCAAACGACTCGGAGTTATGGAAGTGCCGTGTCAAACTACTTTAACATCCGGCTTCCGTTTCATGCGGTACAATAAACCTGTTTCGAAAGACAGTTTGAGCTATCCATACATGTGCCCCCAATGCTACCATTTTTGTAACTGTATGCACGCAAAGCGGCTATATCTGTCAGTGTGCATTGTCTAATTAAACGAAAACAATATATAACTGGTCGAAATGTATGTTCCATACGATGAATGCGTGCGTCCTTGAAAGAACAGACATACATGTATTAAAAACTCCAGCATCCGAAGACGCATAGGTCTGGTCTGGAATAACTCTTCTCCAGCTTTTCCTTTTATAGGTTTATGCCATTTAATTCAAAGAATCAAAGGACATGCTGCCGAGGGTTCATCGAAGTGTATGTTATCGATCGATATTGATTAGTATAAATCCAGGTGACGACAAAGATACCATTAGCGGCGAGGCCAAATCTGGACAAGATTAGCAGATGTGTATATGAGCTAAAAGTAAAGCTAGCGTCGACCCCAGACTCAGTCTCACTTAGACTGAGATGATGAACTTGGTGTTCCTCATGGATGGCCATCTCCTCACATGCGAAGAGTTTCCGGGAAGACATCGCGGCATATCCTCGGTGTTTTCAGATTTGATTTATGTATTCATTTATTTATTTGATTGGTATTTTACGCCGTACTCAAGAATATTTCATTTATACGACAGCGGCCAGCATTATGGTGGGAGGCATTCAGCAGGTTGCTGGCAGGCCTTCCCTCGTACGGCCGGAGAGGAAGCCAGCATGAGCTGGACTTGAACTCACAGCAACCGCGTTGGTACGAGGCTTCTGTCTTATTACTCTGCGTTAGCGAGGTAACCAACTGAGCCACGGAGGCCCCTTTCAGATTTGTATTGACCGGCTCGATAGTTACGACAGCTTACGGTATCCACTAAAATGGAAGATCCGTTTTTCTCATGTGTTCTTTCTTTGAATGTTAATTTCTGCCCTATACTACAACATGCTATAAAGTGCACGTTTTCTTTTATGAGTTTGTAACCTGCAAATCAATAGAAATCCTATTCTTAGGCTTGACAGCTCCTACGGCCCTCTCCCCACAAAAAGCTTGTAAATCTCGACAAGATGACCACTAAAACAGAACTTCACAACTCCAACAATTAGCGTTCGCTTCGCTTAGAGAGGAACCCTAGACTTAAATGGACACTGTAGTCAGTTCGACCCACTTACAGATTAGCGTTGATTATGTCATCCAAAGAAATCTCTTAGTGCAAACCATCATCTAATATCTTGTTTGCAGAGGAATACTGTAATTGGTCAGAACATCTGTTTCGCTCTTCGCAATTGTTTGTTCCAAAAGTCTCGCATACTCATCTTGAATCGCCCATCGTAGACGCCAGATTTAACCATGATACTCCCCCGAAAAAGCGAGGATGCCAAAACATCCCTCGCCTATTGGCTGATTCCTCGATTTGACTCGAAAGCTACATGCAGGTATTGCAACCGCCTAAACGTTAATTTTCCGTTTACTTACATGTTAACATGCGAGCATCTTACTCTACAGCCCTGATAATCCTTGTCCACAGCGACAATTCCACTCAAACATCTGATAGGTTGTTGACAATTAAAATTTTTCTAAAAACTGACCAACAACCGATAGGGGTAAAAAAAAAACAAAACAACGTTTTCGTCCAATGTGTAAGAAAGGCATACATTACCGGTCTTGGCGTGAGTACGCTATGACTAATATTTCTGGCTTTGCCGTCTGGTGTGTAAGAAAGGCGTACATAACCGATCTTGGCGTGAGTACACTGTGACTAATATTTCTGGCTTTGCCGTCTGGTGTGTAAGAAAGGCGTACATAACCGATCTTGGCGTGAGTACACTGTGACTAATATTTCTGGCTTTGCCGTCTGGTGTGTGAGAAAGACGTACATAGCCTTGTTTGGTGTGAGTACACTGTGACTAATATTTCTGGCTATGTTGTGTGGCGTGTAAGAAAAGCGCACACGGCCAGGCTTGGCGTGAATTCACTGCGACTAATATTTCTGGCCTTTTGGTCTAGTCAGCTGTCTTCGACATGATGTTTTAATATGTACACGTGATAGAAATACGAATGGGCGCCATGAATGACATGCTACATGTACATATATTCACTGTCGTCTTTTATTATATAAATGGACCTTCCTGATAACTGTGGTGTAGCTCCGACACATTTACGAAATGAAAAGATGAGATATTCCCAATTTACTTGTCACTGTAGGCTTTCAGATTATAGAGCTTTATCATTACGCTGGTTAAGATGTGAGTTCATGTCTCGCTGGGGAGGCATTTTGTGGTCTGTCTAATCAAAAACATCTGATATCTTTGCGCTTTTCCGGTCAATATCCCTCTGTAAGAAACTTTAAAGATGCCTTCAGCTTTTCCTGTCGTTCAAGGCCGCATCTCCCCGGTTATTAATTATAAATTAAGTTCGGTTTTGCCGCATTGAAATCAGCACTACGTACAATTAAAGCGGATCTGACATGACTGCTTTCGGAGAATGCTGACGGATTTTGGGTATAAAAGTCGATGCACAGGACGCAGCAACCAATTCCTCAAACACATTTCAAGGAAATGAAATCTTTCTTAACTGCTGTTAATTAATAGCTGTTGGAGGTCGCCATTGTCGTCGTTGTCGTCGTTGTTGTTTTGCTGGGGAGGGGAATCTTCTTGTTATTGATCCTGCGTAAGGTGCACGCATTATTTAAATGCGCAAGCGCCTAAGTTTGTGATTGTGTGACAAGGGTCATTTTAGTTCACTTTGATTTAGTAACACCATTCCCGCTCCCTATGAACCGGAGCGACGAGAGATTCACCGAGCTGTTCTATTACAGTATGGTCACAAACACAAATGTATAGATGTCAACATTGATGCAACTCCTAAAACGCTGTAAAATGTGAGTACCAACTTAAAATGTTACACCACGTAGTGACATTATCTAAAGCGCTGTAAAATGTGAGTGCCAATTTAAAATGTTACACCACGTAATGACATTACCTAAAACGCTGCAAAATGTAAGTTCAAACTTAAAATGTTACGCACTTAAAAAGTGCTTCCAAATTGCAGTATAACGTTAGATAACAAGATTTTTAATATTTAAATATCCTACAGGGCACCTACGACTGATATTGATTTGACATACCGGTAAGTGTTTTAAACTACAGTATTTTATGAGCATTTTGTAAAGTGACAAATATTAAACACTTTAGAAAGTGTGAACTTAACATTAAGAGAGCTTTCTCTCTTTCAACATTTCAAAATGTTGGATTTAACTTTACTTATGTTATCTAGATGATTTCGGTTTCAAGGGAGCAGAAATGATACCCCTCCTTTGGCGCCATGGGCACATGGGATTATCCTTGTACCAGTTATGCAGGTCCAGGAAGCCTCAAACCAAGTTTACCATTTTTCCTCTCAATGCAGATCGGTGTCCACGCACAGGAGTGTGATGTCGACCATGAGTCAACAAAAACACATGTTATACATTTCCGGTGATGTCATAAAGAAATGATATCATGAATTGGACTGTCAGTATTTTGCACTACAAAACAATAAGCTTTTAGCTGTTGCATTTAGGATTTCTTTGTCGTTGGATTTTGTTCTGTTTAATTTTGTACTGGTTGCCATTTACACTTGATTGATTAATTTAGCAATTGCAAACTTGATAAATCCTGTACTTCCTACATTTCAAGACGGAACGTACATGCAAGCAAATTTGTATATATAACATCCATAATGTCGTAACCTAAGAGTTATTTTCCTTGGCAAATGATATATGGCATGACCTTGCACAGGATGCCAGCTGGCAGACTTTCCCAGACGTGGTGGGAGAGGAAGCCGACATGAGCAACCCCATTGTTGAGAGGCTCCTGGGTCATTACGTTACGCTGTCAAGTCTTCGGTGTTATTCACCAAACATGGTGTTCTTTAAGTGCAGTTCGTTCGTTCGATTGGGGGTTTAACGTCACTTTTATCATTATCTCTGTCTTACTCCGACGGCGTTTTCTTGGACAGCAGGTCGAACCCCAATGTCGGCATAGTTATAGTTCTGCCTCACTGAATGAAATACCAAGCGGAAGACGCTAGACCCGGCACCTCACCCAATCACATGATACTGACACCGGGCCGACCAGTTCCTGGCCCATACCTTTCATGTTCATCGTCATTCAAACTGTACCCTTAAGTTCATATGTGAGCGTTTCAGTCCTCGAGATTAATCTCTCCTGTTGCCTGTCCCTCCTTCACCGGTAACGGGCGTGACATAAAGCAAACATATCAATGTTTACAGTAAATTCCTGAAAACTCTGCTTGAGCATCGATTTCTGGACGCAATGTTAATTAGTCCATCAATACAAGGTTTGACAAAAACTTCTCCGAGGGGGCTTATGGCGGGTTATGCGCTTTTATCCCGCAAATGATGACGTCATCAGTGTGTGTGCGTCAGTGAGTTTAGTTTGAGCTTCATGTTTAAAAGAGTAGACAGCTTTAAGGTGACAGGTACTCTATGTTGCTGTAACAAGAGAAGAGTGTTGTAGACAAATCTTAAGTAGCATTGTTTGCTCAAAGATTGTAACTTAAAAGAGTTAACAAACAGCCCCCTCTGCACCATCCCCTATTTCCATCAGACAGGGATTCGAGAAGAGGATGGAAATGACAATAAAAACTACTGTACTTATGTTACCATGCAACGATGTAGAAGAGAGAAGGACAGAGATCTAGGGTAACATGTGCCAATGAAACCAATAGGTACCAGGTTCAATCCCAGCCTTCGACAAATATTTTCTTTTGTCACCTAACTTGCATCTTTGTGAAATATATTGATATAAAATCGTACGTAACTAAACCCCCCAGAAAATAAAATTAAAAAACATAATAAAAAAAAACACAACTATGATAAAAAAAATAAGAAAAAAGAAATAGAAAAATTAAAAAATAAACAACAAACCGTTAGTCTGTTATTATGCACAGATGCGATGAAAAAGAAGAAAAATCGAAATAGAAGTACAAAATCGTATTAGTGCACATGGTTTAACAGTCATCTTTTTGTACCCGGCCTGGATAGATAGACGGCCTATTCAGTATGTTCCTTCTTAATACAAAAGATATAGATTTATACGTTGGCTACAGTTTCTGTTTGTTTTTTCTACTTTCAGAACTGGCCCACGTCACAGAAGATTCCGGTACGATATTGTTGTCGGCGAAACATTTGTCAGCCCTGGAAAGTTTGCCGGATGTACATTGGCTGGAGCATGCGAACAGTGAACAAACTCCTGTATGAAGACAGGCGCAATCGGAGAAGGTCACACAAGTATACCAGGATTGCTATAGTGTTGTCAAATGTTCATGTTACAAATCACTTCCGGTATGTCATTGGAAGCATTACATAAGCTATCATGGCAACGAACTTCTAATTCCTGAATCTTAACAATGGCCCGGCAGAAGTCAAATGTACAGGCATTTCCACACACACACACACACACACACACACACACACACACACACACATATATATATATATATATATATATATATATATATATATTAGACTATGTTCACAGCATGTTACGTACACAAAGCATTACTAACAATGGATAGAACACAAACAGTCCAGTAATTTTCTTTTGCGTCTGTGACAGGCTGGTGCTAGTCTCCCAAATGATAGGCGATGTGTGGAACGCTACTGCCACCGGGTGGCCAGAATGGCAAACACACTTTAAGATTCGTCGCCTGATAGGCACTCCTGTTACACAAGAAAGCGTTTCAACGATGATGTCACTTCCGGCGTATACTAACCAAGCGGCATATAACAGTATACAACGACTGGGAAAATTAAATCCATCAAAGCGTATTTTCTTGAGGGTGCGTAGTCCACATCGAATTCCAAGCAACTTGACAAATAATATCTGGTAGCCTGTCGTGAAACCGAAACAACACGACTCACCACAGATTTTTTTTTTTTTTGGCGTTGGAGTGGCTTCATGATGTTGGACATCTCGCTCAGTTTCCGGTACTTCCCAGATAACGACATTTCTGTTCTGGGACTAAGATTCACGAGCACTCCAAAATTACCGAGGAAAAGATTAAGCATTACGAGGATTTCTTGCATACGATTGTTGTATGTGGCTGGCTAGGACAGGTCATATGTATATATACGCAACCCGGTAAACACGGCGCCATTTTGTGTGGAGTCGTCTGGAAACCTCAGATAACAGGGTATGTCTAGTATCGACAGAAGAACAGATAAGGTAGAGAAACCATCCATTCTCAAGCAACTTCATGCTTAGGTCGATCGAAGTGTTTGTGAATTAACGAGGGGCAAGGCACGTAATATTTTATCGAATTTTGTAGAAAAAATGGTGGATATATTTGTGTTCGAACATGTTTCTCTTGGAGCATGGGTATTTTCTTTTGTGTCCTGGAAGCGGTGTACGATTCTGCTTAAACCATGGTGTTAATGGGGGGAGAGGGGCGTGTAATTTTTTTTGCTTAAACACTTACAGGAACAGTTGGAATAAGTCCCTAACTGAGGTCAGTTGACAAGAGGACAAGAGGCCAGATTTCACCGGTAACCTGTGACCATTTGTCAACCACCACACAGTCGTTGCTGCTCTGGTTTTACTCTCTGTGTTGTAGTATTTTATATTACACACCAGTCTTGCTGTACTAGATGTTGAACATGTCTTCAGAGTTGATTCTGACATATTTGGGGGAATAATTTGAGTTCAGTTGAAATCCACGTAACCAAACGAAGTGCCAGACGAAAGGAGTTGTCGTGACCAATGGGAGAATCCCAGTTAAATGTACACCAGAGACGTGAACAAGATATTTAAATAAAGTTCTGTACTCAGAGATTTCACTGATGATCTGTTTGAGGCTGAACCTGAACAGTGTCGAGCTATCTGCAATGTCCATTTCAATCAAGGGTTCTCCTGCAGTGAAACGAAAGACACCCTTCTCCATTGTGAAGGTTGTACACACTTGTCTCTGCGAACTGCCCAAGGGATTGTTTTGCAAAGCTGTTGCAGCTCTGCAACTCAGTAGAATTTGGCGGCAAAAACCAGTCCACGGCGCTTGTAGGGGGTTATTTATTTATTTACTTATTTGATTGTTGTTTTACGCCGTACTCAAGAATATTTCACTTATACGACGGCGACCAGCATTACGGTGGGAGGGAACCGGGCAACGCCCGGGTGAAACCCACGACCATCCACAGTTTGCTGGCAGACCTTGCCACGTACGGCCGGAGAGGAAGCCAGCATGAGCTGGTCTTGAACTCACAGCAACCGCATTGGTGGGAGGCTTCAGATCATTGTGCTGCGATAGCGCGCTAACCGACTGAGTCACGGAGGTCCTCCTGTAGGGGGTTACGTGGTTCTCTTGAAAAGCACGTGACAGTTACAAGTATTGTATTACCTATATATCAAGTCAATTGGGGACTTCTGTGGCCGAAGTGGGCAGGGTACTAGGACAGTATAGTGACCCAGGTGCCTCTCACCAATGCGGCCGCTGTGAGTTCGTCCAGCGTATGCTGGCTTCCTCTCCTTCCATACGTGGGAAAGTCCGGTAGCCACTTGCCCGGTTTCCTTCCTCCATGACCCTGGCCGCCGTCGTATAAGTGAATTATTTTTATTGCGTCGTAAAGCAGCAATGAAATAAGTAAAAAAATAAGTTATTTGTTTGAAATGCAAATCTCCAAAATCTCGCCTCGGCAAATTGTGAATTTTGCATAAAAGTGAGAATTGTGAGCCCGCTGAAAACGGGGGTCTATTCTTTTCGTGTTCATATTCGCGTTACATTATAAGGATGTTACATGCCGCACGAGGGATATGACATCAGAAATTGACAAAGTGACGTTCAGTGGGTGCGAAGGGAGATAACTGTTTTAGAAAAGCGCCGGAGACCATTGGTTACTCGCGTGTGATCGTTTGCACTAGCTTCGTGAACGTGGGATACTAGGCCTACTCTGTGAGTACGTTATCGTTATACATTGTGTTTTGCGGAATATTGTGTATCGTCCAATGGCAAACATGAACAACTCCATGAGGAATAATAATGATATGGTCACATAGAAGTATTACATCATGATAATGTGGTCACATAGAAGTATTACGTCATGATAATGTGGTCACATAGAAGTATTACGTCATGATAATGTGGTCACATAGTAGTATTACATCAAGGGTGGCTTCTCTTTACAAAAGATGTCTTATTCTATTGATATCTTTCAATCGCTACGTGGGAATTCCTGTTTTTGTGCCAGGAGCCAGCGGATGGCCGTTGGTTTCCTTCGATCTCTGCCCAGTTTTCTCCCACCATAGTGCTAGCCGCCGTCGTATAAGTGAAATATTCTTGAGTATGGCGAAAAACAACCCAATGAAATAAATACATTTCAATCGCCAGGAAACACGCTGTGCGGATTCAATCCTGGCCTTGGACGGGGAATTTGTAGATTCCCCAATCACTGACTGCCTGTAAAGCCTTAAACTTGGTGACAATGATCAACCTTTGACGGCAATCTTGTGGCCGCCTGCGCTGTCTATCTTTCGTAGAGGACAACATGACTTCCAGCAATATGGTGTAGGTCATATATATGGGAAAGTTTCTCAGTAACGTGCCAAAGGTTGCTGGTTTACGCCGGGCAATCGTGTTTCCTCCATTCGTAAAACTGACTACCTGGGTATAAGTGAGAAATGAATAACAGGTAAACAATAACGCTAAATAAATAAAGGCATATTTTGATGCTGCACTGGAGTAGTAAAAATGTATATAAACCGGCTCATCTGGCATGAGTCCGCTAATTTTCTGTGTGCATTTGTAAAGTTTAGAGAATATGTCGAAAGAAATAAGAAAAAAATTAACGTCATATATATTCTTACTTCGTAAATCAAGTCTCTTTTGGTCATAATTCATGACCCAGCAAATGACCCTTATCTATGCCTTAGAATTAATCAAAAGACACTATAACTGTTTTAAACAACTTTGATTGCAACAGACTTTATCAAAAATAAACCCACTGATAATTCATATACGCTGTAACACTTTATTTAGCGATTTTTTGGACACAAATGGTACACATTTTGATCACGAGTTCAAACCAGCTGCAGGCGGCGGTTTTTAATTTCCAACTAGTTATTCGGTCTGTATAGTCACTTATGCGCTGGAACATCAGTTTCTGTAAAACATTCTTCTGTCAGTTAGTAGTTGGATTTTTACATTGTTGAATTTGCCGTTCTTGTGTCTTAGCCTGTAAAACTTTTTGCTATTTGTAAAATTTAAACACATTGCTTTCCGTCTTGTTAAACGTGTTACTATTTTTAAGGATAAAGCATGTTGCTATTTATAAGTATAAATGTATTGCCGTTTGTAAAGTAAAAAATGTATTGCTCTTCACTGGTTTTAACTTGTACCTTTTTACCATGTTAAACGTGTTC
Organism: Acanthopleura granulata; assembly: GCA_016165875.1. Taxonomy (NCBI): domain Eukaryota; kingdom Metazoa; phylum Mollusca; class Polyplacophora; order Chitonida; family Chitonidae; genus Acanthopleura; species Acanthopleura granulata. The sequence continues at coordinate 8,889,344 of JABBOT010000016.1, forward strand.
ATATTTACCATGTTAAATGTGTTTAGCTTTACCATGTTAAATCTGTTGCTCTATAGTACGTATAAGATATTGTTCCGTGCGTGCCTTACTAAGTGCGTTCCGTCTCATCATGTCAAACGTGTTACATTTTAACCTGTTAAATCATTTTAGTCGGAATTATTTTAAACGTGTAGTTATTTTTTTACCACCTTAACCGCGTAGTGTTTTACCATTTTAGGCCTGTTACGTATTTTATCATGCATGTTAAACATAGTGTCTTTCATAATATTAAACGCATTGCTTTTCACCATAATAAATTTGTGGTTCTTTACTTTGTTAAACGCGATGCTATTTAGCATTTTAGGCCTGTGGTCAGTTAACATAATAAACGCGTTGCTCTTTACCATGTTCAGTTAATTTGTTAAACATTTTAAACCTGTTGCTTTTTGCCATGTTAAACGTGTTGCTCTTTACCATTTTAAGCCTGTGATCTTTTACCATTTTAAAAGCAATGTTCTTTACCATGTTCAGTTGTTTTGTTTTCCTGTATCATTTTAAAACTGTTTGCTTTTTGTCATCTTAAAGGTGTTGCTCTTTACCGTTTTAAGCCTGTGATCTTTTACCATTTTAAACGCATCGTTCTTTACCATGTTCAGTTATTTTCTTTTCCTGTTGCTTTCTGTCATGTTACAGGTGTTGCTCTTTACAGGTGTTGCTCTTTAAACCTGTGATATTTTACCATGTTAAAGGCATTGTTCTTTACTACGTTTAGTTATTTTGTTTTCATGTATCCTGTTGCTTTTTACGATTTTAAGCATGCTATTTTGCACCGTGCTAAGCATGATGTCTTTCATCATATTAATCCTGTTTATTTTAACCATCTCACTTGCTCTCCAGCGTGCTAAGTTTTTCTTTACTTCTCTGCCATCTTAAATCTATTGAAATAATTGCCTTTTACCACGTTAAACGTTTCGTGTAATATGTTACAAAGTGTTTACATTGCTACATGTGTACTTCCCATGTCTTCTTGTCTATATTGCCACAACGTCCTTTGTTGTACATTGGGATTCGGCGGTTGGTCAGCAAGCGGGAGGGACGTGTTTTTCCACTTGTAAGCTGAGGTTATGTTGTTGTTGCACTCCAGTTGCTTGTACCTGACTAAATCTGTGTACTTTTCAAAGTAAATGTATATAGCTAAGTAGGTTAGCGTGATTGTATGTAGTCTCCAGTGACTTTGTAGCCTAAATGGTCTATTGTTCTGTGAGGTTAGCTGATTCTTGTACATTGCACTGTCACTCTTGAACTAACAAGGGCTCCTTTCGTCTTTCACATCGGCCTCTGAGTCGCCCCAGAGGCACCCCTCCTCTCTCCTAACTGTCTTGTAAATAATCTCACTGTGCTTGCACCTAGTTAATTTACGCTTCTGTTAGTCATTTGAGCTACAATGGGCGACGGTTACAACGATATGGACTTTACTGAGGTGCGACGTTCAGGGCAGGACAAGCGGGTGAGAAACAGACATGACAACGAGGAAGGCGAGGGCGGAAAGAAAGCACGAGAAGCTGAAACAAACAGTAGTTTAGATGTTGTCATGTCGGGTGTAGGTGGATTCGCTGTGTGCTCGTTGAAACCTCCAAAATTTGGTGAAGTTGTTGGGAGAGTGAAGACTGCCATCACGTGACTTGCAGGTAACATGCTCGGACAGGGGCTAGGTCAAGTGTTTGCTTAGTGACTTTGATAAGTGTAATCTACTAGCGGAAAAGTTTGCGCATGTTTCAAGTTCTAGCAGATTTGATTCTGATTTTATCAAACACAAAGAACAACAAGAGCTACTCCATAGTTTTGATAATATTTTTTTCGATGATCTGGCCATTAATGACGAATTTTCTCTCCTGGAACTCAAACAAGGTCTGAATGGGAAAAAAGACTCCACACCAGGGGAGGCCGGGGTATATTACTCTATGTTAAAAAAACTACTTGGTGAATGCCTTAAAATTATGTTGTTGTTGTACAACACTATTTGGTCAAGAATGAGTCTCCCCGTGCGCTGGAAAACGGCCACTGTGATACCTATTGCCAAGTCAGGAAAGAATGCTACAGAGCCGGGGTCGTACCGTCCAATAGCATTAACATCAGTGCTGTGCAAAACGATGGAGACCATGGTGAACTCTAGACTTGTGTGGTTTCTAACTAAAAATAATATACTTTCAGACGTGCAGAGTGGGTTTAGAAATAACCGCAGCACATCAGATCATTTAGTGCATTTAGAGTCCACTATCCAAAAGTCATTTTTAAACAGAGAATCTGTCTTGGCTGTGTTCTCGGATATAGAGAAGGCATACCACATGATATGGAGAAAAGAGTTACTCATCAAGATGCAGAATATTGATATCGGAGGTGAAATACTCGGATGGGTGAAAGGCTTTTTGTCTGAGAGAGTTATACGAGTTCGAATTGGCAAGACCTACTCAAATCCAGTGAATATTGAGAATGGTACTCCTCAGGGTAGTGTAATATCTTCCACGCTTTTTAACATTGCTGTAAATGACCTGCCCTCTGTCCTTCATCCAATGATCCCTTGTACTCTTTTTGCAGACGACAAAGCTCTTTGGTTCCAGTGCCAGGATCTGAACGCTGCAAAGTGGGATATCCAACAGGCTCTAGACTCAATAACACGATGGAGTAAGCTTTGGGGGTTCCGGTTTTTCGTGCTTGAAGTCAGAGGCGGTTGTGTTCACGAAAAGGAGGATTTTGCCACACATATCACTTAAGCTCCCTAACACAAACATAAAGCTGTCTTCATTCTTCCGATACTTAGGTGTCACTTTTGACACCAAATTGACCTGGCGCAAACACGTTAATAATGTTGTTCTCAAATGCAAAAAAGTGCTTAACTTGATGAGGTCAATATCTGAGAAAAGCTGGGAAGCTGATTATAAATCCTTAATCTTAATATACAGGTCGTTATTCATCAAGGCTCGATTATGGATGTGAAGCATTTGATTCGGCGTGCGATACTTTAAAATCTAGACTTGACTCTACCCAGTGTACAGCGTTACGAATTTGCACTGGAGCAATGAAAACAACTCATTTAAATGTTCTTCAGGTCCACTGCCATTAATGGCCTCTTTCAATTAGACGCAAACTGCGCACAGCAAAATTTGGGATGAAGTTAGAAAGCTCTCTACATAATTCAGCCAGTTCAGTGTTTTCACCATCTTGTTATGATTCTCTCTATAATGCCAACAAAAAGTCACAGCCTTTCAATGTTCGTGCCTAGAATATTTTGCAGAGTGCTGAGGTCAATATTGGACATCTGCAGAAGGAATGTGTCCCGCCATCTCCCCGATGGAAGGACCAACCACCATCTGTATACATGGACCTGCACTCTCAGGTCCAGAAATCAGACAGTCCTCACCATATTTCGGTGACTTCTAACGAATACGTAAGCTACAATTGGTCTGCATACATCAAATTTATACCGATGCTTCTAAGTGCTCTGCTACTGGTAAGGTTGAGGCTTCGGTTTGCGTACCAGAATTGCGATATGAAAAAGTTCTTAGATTGTCGGATAACCTGTCTGTATATTCAGCAGAACTCTATGCAGTTCTGAATGCTCTGCCCTTTCTTTTGGATGTAAGACCATTCAGAGCTGTTATATTCACAGATTCTCTTAGTGCTTTACAGTCAGTGATGCCATTTAAGTGGACAAAATGCTACCCTGTTCTGTACGAAGTAGTTTTTCTATCGTCCTCTCTATTCTTTGCTGGTCTTGACATTTGCTTCGCTTGGGTTCCTGGGCATTCTAGGGTGTCCGGTAATGAACGAGCAGATAGACTAGCCAAACAAGCCCTAAGGCTGGGTGATGTCACCTCTCATATCAAACTGACCATATCCGAGACGCTAAATGAAATAAAGCCATTGTCATTTAAACTATAGCAAACTAACTGGGACGCCTCAGAAAAGGGTCGTTTTTATCACTCATTTAACCCAGCTGTCAAATTTCATAACAGATCCCCTTTTCCCTTTTTCCAGCAGAAAAGCAGAAATCCTGTGTTTCCAACTTCGGTCAGGACACCTCCCAGTTAATAGCTACTTAAAAAGATTCAAGGCAAGAGATTCGGGTCTGTGTGATGTTTGTCAGGCTGAGGAGACCATCCATCATGTTTTACTCGTGTGTCCGCAGTACACTGCTCAGAGACGAATCCTTTTTTCTGATCTTAAACACGTGGGAATTATTGGCCCAACTCTGAGGACTGAGTTCTGTTCACAGAGGAATGCAGGTTTGGTTTTCAAAGCCGTGGGGAATTATTTGTATAGGATCCACAGACTTTAGGTTACGCCATTGTGGCAGTAGTTCTCTGTGAATTGACTATGATTGATTAGAGCAGCCTAAATCCCTGAAAGACACCCTGTTGCCTCGGCGCAAATCATTCCATGGAATGGAGTCGCCATATAAAACCAATATATGTATGTATGTATTTGTTTCACACTGAGAAATGGCTCTGTCTATTTTGATTTACACTATATAAGTTTACATTTGAGACCAAATTGTGATCAAATGGCGCAAATAATTAATCTGACCTGTTTTATTTGGTTGGTAACGGAGATTCTCCCAAACAGTACGCTACCAAACTGTGGGTCTTGGCGAAACATAAACCCAGCTGAAAGTGTGAAACAAGGGACGCTACTCTAGACAGAAAGCTGGCACAAAACTTAAGCGGACTCTACCCTGAACTGGGTGTAGGTTGTTATTTCCAACAAAGCCTCATCACGTTGGAACGTAAGCATTGTCATCTGGAAGATATTATTTATTTTAACAACTTAAGGATTATATACATGCACAATTTATTATTTTCCTTAAAAATCTCAGTAAAATGTCAAATGTTTGATATTTGTATACTATTCACAGAGGAGTGTGTCCTTATACCATGAGATATTGTCTTCGGAAAGTAAACAAAAAATAAAAGCATTAACAAAAAGTAAATAAAAGACGCATGCTACTATTAAGCCTTTTGGAAGCCATGTACCAATCTGGTTTAAAACATTTAGCTAACAACACTAATTAAACATTTATGCATTCAACACAAGATACCCAGAACAAGTAAGATTACGACGTGAGATTACGAAGTGAAATAATAAAAGAAGGAATTTAGAAAAGTAATATTTCCGAGGTCAAAAAATAGTTCTTGAGAGAAATATCTTGCGACAACGAGATTTATTTCGCTAGGGGGAGCTATGTCATGTGACACACTCGGATGGAGGAGTCTTTGATGTGACAACGGAGTCATGTACCTGTCTGTACATGAGTCGCCATATATATATGATAGTGCGTGTCAGCGCAGTTGTTTTTGTACCTAAACTTTGTGATTCTAACTAGTTGTCTCTGCATGAAAGAGATAATTGTCTACCCGCTGGAAACAGATGTGTATTCTTTTAGTGTCCATATGCTGGTTACATTATACGGATGGTACTCGCCGTGCGTGGGATATGATATCAGAAATTAACAGCTCGACGCAAAGTGACGTGCAGAGGGTGCAAACGGAGATGGCCATTGGTTATTTGCGTGTGATCGTTTGCTCTAGCTTCGTGAACGTGTGATATTGTCCAATGGCAAACAAGAACCGCTCCATAAGGAATAATAATGATAGAATGTAGTCACAGCACATTGAAATATTACATTATGGGTGGCTTCTCTTTACACAGATGTCTTGTTTTACTGATATCCTTCAATGGCTACGTGGGAATTGCCGTTGTTGAGCCAGGGTGGCCGTGGGTCACTTCTAACTTGTTCTTCATGAATCATTTTATTGCCTTGAAAAAGAAAGCTGATAAAAAAGCTTTATCGTTCAGGGGCATCCGTGGCGGAGTGATTAGTGTGCTAGTGCAGTGCAATGACCAAGGAGACTCTCACCAATGCAGTCGCTGTGTCTGCCAGTAACCTGCCATTGACTGTGGGCTTCCCCCGGGCTCTGCCCGGTTTCCTCCCACCATAATGCTGCCCGCCGTCGTATAAGTGAAATAATCTTGAGTACGGCGCGAAACACCAATAAATACATAATTGATGAGCCTCGCCCACGACCGAGCCTAAATATTGCTGTCATTCTGATTCTCATGATGTGACGGCCATATCACCCTAATTAGCGGGCATACTGATAATGGAGAGGCATCGTTTTCCCGCTATCTATATATATATATCCCAAGCGGCAAGCAAATGACACATTCTGTACCATTTGTCCAGGAAGCAGGAAGCCGACGGAGCTCTTGTTGCCGGATTCCCTTATTAGCTCGCTCTGACAACAGGATGTGCATTTAAATAAATAAATTTTCTCCCCTTCATGACCTTTTTTGCTTCAATTTTTCTCGTTTTCATCGGTCCACCACCTACTCTCCCCACTCCCACCACGCACACACATAATTTTACGCCACTGACATTTCTCAGGCAGACAGGCCACGGGATTAAATCAGTTTCGTTAACTGTGTATGCCGAACACTGTGTATGCCGAATCAGCCCTCTTAACATAGCGACGTGATGTTGCAGCGCTGGATGCTACAGCTTGTGTACAGTTATGTGCATAAGCGTATAAACTCTAAACCAGCGCGGTGAAAGCGTGCCTGGATATCTGCTATTGCCGCATTCCTGCTTACGTACTTTATAATACCACCCTTGTTTATTATTATTATTATTTTTTGGGGGGGTTTCAAGTGTACCTTCTCATTACCCCGGGTTTGTGGCCTAGTTTTACACACACAGGTGAGATAACAGGTTTATTTGAACTGCCATCTCTATACCTGAGAATAATTATTCAGCCAGCGTGAAATTTGCCTCCATATTGTTAACGACAACCTGAACAGACTTGTATGAGATGCATACGGACACCATCTCTATGGCTCCACGTGACTGCCTTCGTGGGAGTTCAGTTGTTGTTACTTTTTCTTTTGTTAGCGTCGATCTCGTGCACATCAGATACACTATTGAATAGCACGCACAGTCAAGTTACAAACCCTGGAGCGCAATTTTATCACATGTGTGGGTCTTACGTGTAACTCAAATAACTAAGGTCTACCAGGCATACAGCACACTGTGGTTGAATAGGCTTATATAGAAGGCCGAATACAATGCCGGTAATATCACTGCATTTTTTTCTACCTAATTCTGCTTGAGTGATGTTTCTAGCGAGCGCCTGAGTTGCTTCTGTTTTCAGCATTTATTTCAACAGTGAGAATAAACCCCTTACTGAGGTAAAAGTCCGCGTTTCACGGGTTATATGGGGACTATTATATGCCAACTGTCACACGGTCCTGCCTGTCCCTTCACTCTCTATGCTGTAGTCTTTCTGTATTAAGCATGACCTCCATAGGCACAACATATGAGCCGTGTGGCCCGGACTATTCAGGTGCGGCTCGCAGCGTACAAGCAGCATCATTAGCCACCAGCACACAGAACATCACAGAGGATATTTCATTCTGTGTTGGACGTGACCTATTTTCCTAGGAGTAATGCACCGGTACAGCTAGCACTTTAATTTACAGCTGTGACGATCGAGCTTTACATGATACATGTAGTCTTGTTGTAATAACTGTAGATATATACATGTTAATACAGGCCTGACGGCGGCGCGCTGCCTCACACTCACATCGATATGCAGTTTGTGGAGGTCAGTGATGGAGCCACTGAATAAACAGAGACCTTGGGTTGATTCCACAAAGCTTTTTCTGACTTTAAAAAAATTCCGAAATACGATATTAGGGGTAATTGTTTGCTCTCGATATTCAAATTCTGACCACGTCATAACGATTTCTTGAGATAAATGTGCCACAGTTTTAACTGCCAGTGCCAAAAACTTAAGCATTGTGACGAGGTAAGAAATGGCGGTAATAGAACCTCACCCCCAGTCACAACCGGATATACACTCGTACGTTACCGTCTAAAAACTGAAGTGACTTGTACATTAGTAAACATGTTCCTTTTAGGCTCTAAATACTATTGAAGTGGTGTTATGCCACAACCATTCAATTATTCTGCTGTGAATAACCTAGTCTGTAAGGCCTGTCGCTATATACATGTACAATGCTACCGTCAAAACTTAAAGATGCGCTACAGCGAAATATACCATGGTTTTCACATGTATACCTACAATGAAATACCATGGCTTCCACATGTATGCCTACAATGGATACTATGGCTTCCTGATGTAGACCCACACTGAACACCCTGGCTTCCACATCTATACCTAGAATGAATACAATGGCTTTCACATGCTTGCATGCTTATTGTTTAACGCCCTACTCAAGAATATTTCACTTATACGAAGGCGGTGTCTCCTTGGTGCAGGACGAATTTCCACCGTATCTTTTATCTGGTGCTGCCTCACCGAGACGACTTGCCGAAGACACCCAACAAGCCCCCTCACCCAGTCACATTATACTGACACCGGGCCGACCAGGTTTGAACCCAGATCTCCCCGCCTGAAAACAGACGCTACCAATTGCGCTATCCGGGCGGATTCCACAAATATATCTCCAATGAATATCGCGGCTTTCAAATGCAGAAGACCTACAATGAATATCACGGTTTCCACATGTATGTCTAAAATGAATACCCTGCCTTCCATATGCATATCCATAATGAATACCTTTGCTTGGACATGTAGACCCAAAATGAATACCATGGCTTCCACATGTATACCTACAATGCTTACCATACTTCAACATAGGCATAATGAATACCACTACTTCCACATGTATACCTCTACATGTACAATACAGTGAAACTGCTTCATGCGCTTCAATGCATAGCACAGTCCCCACATCTACAGGCATACAGTGGAACTTACGCGTGTGCTACAGAGAATAAAACAGCCCACATCGTAAATATATAATGAACTTGGACTTGTGCTGCAATGAATAACACATCACGTATGTAGCTTTCACGTGTATTCCACGTGCCTATAATCCCCTGGGACCTCCAGGTGTCTGCCTATAACCCCCTGGGACTTTCATGTGTATGCTTATAACCCTCTGGGACTTCCATTTGTCTGCCTATAATCCCCTGGGACTTCCATGTGTATACTTATAACCCTCTGGGACTTCCATATGTATGCCTATAACCCCCTGGGACTTCCAGGTGTGTGCCTGTAACCCCCTGGAACTTCCATATGTATGCCTATAACCCCCTGGGACTTCCAGGTGTATGCCTATAACCCCCTGGGACTTCCATAAGTATACCTATAATCCCCTGAGACTTCCAAGGGTGTCCCTATAATCCCCTGGGACTTCCATGTGTATGCCTATAACCCCCTGGGACTTGCATATGTATGTCTATCATCCCCCTGCGACTTCCACTTGTATGCCTATGATCCCCTGAGACTTCCAAGTGTCTCCCTATAATTCCCTGCGACTTCCATGTGTATGCCTGTAATTCCCTATGACTTCCACTTATATACCTACAATACTCTGTGACGTCCAATTGTGCTACAAAGGCTGACACAGTTCCCATGGCCACCACGTGTATGCGCACCATACAATTTGCCGGTGTGTTAAAATGAATAACGCAGTCTCTGTCCCCAACTTTATGCCCATAACCCCCTAAAAATTATTCATGTGTCTCAATGAATAATGAAGTCTCTGGATTCCCTCCATCTATCTGCTTCCATATGAACTATGCGTTTTAAACCGTAATACTTGCGGACGACTGTACCGTATTTCTGGCATTCAGTATTGGAAGGCGTGGCCAAACGATTTGGTTTGGTTAAAACCTGTTTCGTATGCCATGGACATAGCGAGTGAACAAAAATGATAGAGATATTGAAGACGTTGATGTTGTCTTATATTTCTTAACAAATCATTCATCATTAAGACACACATCAAGATGGTTTATTTTCAACAGATATGTAAAATAGGGGTGTTCTAGTCACCAACTGGAAACTGAGAGAAAATATTTTGTTTATACAATAAAATAGACTACCAAAAAATAATAAAATAGATAAGTGCAATAGGCTTTCTTACAGTCGTCATTTTATTAAAAACCTTTCCATAGTTTACAATCTCGAGACTTTTCATTAAAGTAGATCAAAGAAAGAAAAAAGAAAAAAAGGAAGAAAAAACCAAATCAGCTGAAAGTGTTGGCATAGTTATTTGGGCATGAGGTCCGATGCAAACTTTACGTCATTCTATACTGTCGCTATTCATTGTTTCCAGGCGTCTCTCAGTGAAGGATTTGTTATTTTCTTTTCTCCACGATATTCCATGTTAAAATCGGAATTGTTTCCGAGACATTTCCATGCTCGATTGTTACTTGGGGAATTGGAATGTTAATGTTACTTACTTTCTTAATGACGTCGTCTGGTCAACGGTATTGCGTACCAGTGTGTATATCCTTATTAAGGCCATAGAACCGAAAATTCCAAAGATAAGACAAAATCCAAAAGGACTGGCGTAACTTAAATTCATAAACGTCTTGCCTACAGTCTGTGCATCGAAATCATGATATTTGCCATCCCAGATCGTGTTGCTTGAAGATTTGATATGTTGAATTGATATCACCACAACTGAGCTAAACTATTGCCAAAACTCTTGTCACGGTGTTGCCAAGCTCTTGCTACAGCGTTGCCTCAATGTTGTCACAGCGTTGTCACAATGTTGCCTAGATGTTAACACGCATTTGAAACGACGTTGCAACAATGTTGCCACTTCCTCTCACTCTCTCTCGATAGCCATGGATTTTAGAGGAGGGGCAGTTAACTCTTGCGACTCTTGCACGAGGGCACAGAAGTGGCAAAAACAGATGGCGCAGAAATCGCCCAGGCAGGAGCCGTGGATGTTGCGTGTCTCACGAATCTTCCTTCGCACGTTGAGAAGAGCCACGATGTTCACGACGGGGATGAAATAGATGCAGCCACAGATTAGGCAGCCGTCCCCCACCTGCTCAGCGTTCTTACCGAATGTATAACAGGGGCACACATAAGTGATAAGACAAAGCCCACAGTTGTTGAAACATCCGCAAAGTCCGTATTGCCAGTCGGCCATCTTGAACGTTGAAAATGTCTGGTCAATTTCGTCAAAGTCACCGGTTACTATTTTATCTTGTAAAAGATATGTTTTTTCGTGAAGCTTGGAAATCTTCGTCTGTAAAATACACACACAAAAGAAGATTAGACGTTTTTTCGGAGAAGTGAACTTTACCTACCTTTCAGAAAGGAAATATTTATGTTCTTAAACATATATGTTCTTAAACATAAATATCGCAGTTAAGTAAACTCTTTAATGTGTACATCCAAGTTTTTCCCAACGTATACAAACTAAAATCTAAAATCCACCTGCTAGCGTGTCTTTCTGGCGCACACCCTGCTTTCTGTCAGGTCCACAGTATCCGACTGTCCGCGATCGCCCGGAATGCTGGGAGTTTCATCCGAGCTTTAACAGCAGCTGTGTTATTAGTCGCAGCTGCGTGCAGCGACGCATTTTCCATTGTTATTGTTGTTATTGATGCAAACTCTGAGTAAATGGCCCGCCGGCAATATGCCAGTTATTGCAAAATGCACGATGTATAGGCAGAATAAACGGCGGGCCAATGAATGATTGGAGAACGATGGTTGAAAATAGGTCAAATATGGCGATCAGGCGAGTGGTACATCTGCCCTCTTATATTACCGAGGGCAACATGAAAAAGAATGGCAGTGATTGCAATTTTAGGCCTGTCTAAACAGTAAAGCTCATTTAAACCCGAATTTCTCTTAATGTAAGTGACGTGAACCATTGCATATGCCTTACTGAGTTGCGTTGGTTTCATCATAAGTATTCAAGTCATTGTTACAAACTTGAGCGCTTTTGACTCAACTGACTGCAGTATATTACATACACGAGTCACACGATGTATTTGTGGTTGTCGGCATACTGCTTTCCAGACGTAACCCAGACGTAATCCAGACGTCACATTATTTATGTGGTCGTCATCATACAGCATTTCCAGACGTAACCCTATTCATTTACTCAAGTCACATTGTATATGTGGTTTTCAGCATACTGCTTTCCCGACGTAAACCTATTCGTTTACTCGAGTCACAATATATACGCTGTTGTCAGCATACTGCTTTTTCCAGCCGTAACACTGTTAGTCAACTCAAGTCACAATGTATATGTGGTCGCCATCATCTTGATTTCCAGACGTAACCCTATTGGTTTCCTCAAGTCACAATGTATATGTGGTTGTCATTGTACTGTTATTTTTTTTTCGTTTACTCGTCACATTATATATGTGGTCGTCATTATATTGCTTTTGCGGACGTAACCCTATTCGTTTACTCAAGACGCAATGTAAATGTCATCATACCGTTTTTCCAGACGTAACCCTATTCGTTTACTCATGTCACATTGTATATGTGGTTTTCAGCATACTGCTTTCCAGATGCAACCCTATTCGATTACTCAAGTCACATTGTATATTAGTCGTCATCTTACTGCTTTTTACGGACGTAACCCTATTCGTTTACTCAATTCACAATGTATACGTGGTTGTCATCATACTGCTTTAAACCTATCCGTTATAATTATATAATTGTTCTCCGCAGAACTATAATAGTAAACAATATCGGCGAAATACCAGCATATCTGACAAGGGTAATATAAATTTATTCATTTCTTAGTGTTTTTCGCCGTACACCATAAAAAGACTCTCCTATATATCGGCGGCCAACATCAAGGTAGAAGGAAACGGTGCAGAAAGCAGGGGAAACCCACGACCATCCGCAGGTTGCTGGCTGACCTTCCTATATGAAGGACCAGAAGGAAATGATCTAAATACCGCACAACGTATTTACTTCCTGTGTGTATTTGTCTAACTTTAAATCCACGTCATAACGGTGTCCTCGCTGGTCCAGCCATATGCCGGGTTCATTCTTTGAACTATACGTTCGAATCCAGCTCAAGACGGTTGCGTTAAGTCTCCTCGTTACGTTACGATATTGTTTAACACGACAGAAACACCAAAAATATTTATTCAACCCAATGTATTGTGACGTGATTGTGTTTTATGTTTTTTTTTTTTTTTTTTTTACCTGCATGGCTGTGCCCGACGTGTCTCTACACTCTGAGTAGACACGTGTCACCATTATGGTTTTAATGCCCAAGGGTTGTATATGATGTACCACGTGTTGAAATTCGTCTATACCCCGAACACATTGGGTTTGATGTCTGGAGGCAACCTCCTCCATGAACAATCGTACTTGAACCTCAACTGGTTTTATTGTTCATCACTGAGTTACATTCAGAACAAGAAGCATTGTCATAAACTATGTACATTGTAGTATTCTCAAGAATATTTCACTTGTACGACGGCGGCCAGCATTATGGTGGGCGGGTGGGCAGAGCATGGGGGAAACCCTCGACCATCCTCCCTCTCCGAGCGCAGAGGAAGCCCGTCTGAACTGGGCTTGAAGAAACTACATCGTACATGCAGATTTACTTAATAGGCCCAGGTGTTGAAAAAAAAGAATCTAAGCTTGTTTTTTTTATGTCTGAGTTTATACATATAATCGTCATTAAAATATAAATCTGACTAGACTTTTATTGCTTTACAACTGGATCCCGAACTATTCTAACGTAAAGTTTTTGCTGCACCGGACGACCCGACTCCCATCAGCACAAATATACAGCGTGGACGTCGGAATGATTAGGCTACACATGGGCACTTGTCCTGCTATACGCCCACACATGATATCACCCCTGTGTACCTTTGTAACAGACCTTAAAGCCTCACTATGGTCAGAATACAAACTGCGTGGAAACATTAAACTTATATGAAAGAAATCGTATGGCGAACAAGCCTAGCACCATGGTTCAAAGGGATTTTCGATGAATGACTCTACTTAACCCACATAACTAAAGATCCTTAAAGAGACTTGTTCCGGAGAATTTCTACAGTGTGAATGGTATACGCACGGGTTAATAAAGTAGCATTGCATTGCCTGGTGTGACGTCACACCACGCAAAGTGGAAAGAACGCAATAATCTTGTTTCCATATTCCCTCACGGAATGCATAATATAGGTTTTAGGGGTCATTCCCCTCAATCGTTTGCCTCGGTTTCGGTTTAAACGAGTAAAACGAAGGAATAGTCAAACTAAAGGTGTCGAGTTCATTCGTTTTTTCGGTACAGCCGATTATTTGAAGCCGCCGTGTAGAGAGCTACCCTGCCGAAAGTAGCCCCGCTGGCACGCGGGAGTGGGAAGGGGGGTGAGGATGTCTCGTATAACAAAGACACACTTCAGTGAACAGAACTGTCATAAGAGCATTCATTATAATTAAGTTTATGTTTTGACCACATAGTAAAATAAATACCAAATTAAAGTCAGCTAAATTAAAATACGATTAAGTTTTCAGTTTTCTCAGCTTTCTCACCTTTTAGGAAAAAGGTTCAACAAAATATTATACCAGTATGTCCAGTAAACTGGATGATTGCTGTGTAACCGAGATTTATAGGGGAATGACCCCACCACATTTAATAGCCAAATCCACTCGAGTGTTTCGAATTTCTCTCTCCCAGGTTGTGTATGGTGTCCATTCATGAATGGAACGTGGTGGAATGCCGTTTCAGCATTCACACTGACCACCCTTATAGGTATATGTATGTGAATAAAGCGTGGGTGGCCAACTTGAATTCCCATATCCTTGGCAGGATTTGAACCCGACAGTCCATTTTCAAGGATGGGGAGGATGGATAAGGCTTTACAATTTTCTGAAAGGCATCAATTCGAGCCAAATTATCTACTTTTAAAATCTCGTTCAACACAAAACTAGATAGCTAATAATTTATATCCTGGAGTATTTCAAGAGAAATGTTCGTGGTAAATTCATGCAGAATACATCATTCACGAAAACGTATGGGGCTTTATACTTTTGCTTACTTAATAAACATAACGCGCGAAGAATTTGTCAGTGAGGCCAGACCTAACTGAAAAGAAGAAATATCTCATTTCCGGACGGCAAACCAGACTTGGCACCTGTTGCTCTGTGACACGTGAGGCTCTGGAAGGTCTTCCATAATCTGATACAAAACCGTAATTGTGACATTTCTACTGTAAAGTGTGACATGCGAATTCATTTCTTCGCATGTGTATTCTTTATATATTAAGAGTGATAAATTTGTGCCAAAGTTGCGAATTATGTAGCCTGACGTGCCATGTTATTGTAAAAACAAAGCAGCGTTCGTTCAGCTCTCGTCCCTCGGTAGCCTCACTCAATTCTATCATATTTGGATTAAACTAGCTTAAAGTGTCTTCTCGACAAACTTTTCAATCTTCAGCAAGACGATGGTTAGGCAAACATGGCCCTACAATGTATATGGCTAACAAAAGTCAGACTGCAAAACAACCCCTACAGCTGCTGGCTTTAGCAATCACACAACGAAAAGCTTGATTAGAGTGTTTATTTTAGACTTCAGACAAAAGCTGGTAGTTGGCAGCTTGCGTGCATCTTCCGGCTGACATTTTCTAAGCAGCTTTTCCAAATCATCGTCAGGCCTGCGGATTAACGTACCTATTTTTTGTACTAAATGACGATGACCGATTGAGAAATAAACCCGTAGATTTCTTTTCAACAAGGCTTGGTTTGAGTAAATGTTGACACTTCATTTTCATTTTCAATACGACAATGAAAGCTTTAAAATCACCAGAAGCAGGACTTGATCCTCAGAAGTCTCCAACACCCGACGGCTCGGACCACATTCAGTCTCATGATTGGATATAGACCATTCACGCTTAATCTTTAGTAAACCTCCCGCCATGATTTCTTTACAATTGGACAAACATGGCCGAAATAGATGCGACTATTGCATGGAATGTTCGTCAGTGTGCAGAGTTTTAACACCGTGTGAGCCTGAATACGAGTTAACGAAATGTTTCATTTCGACTTACTTTATACACCTAAATATATCTTTTCCTGTGCAACTTGAATTAAGGTTGTCCTGAAGTTTTTTTCTCAATTTTTCTCAAGGACGCTTTCTCAAATAATTCACGGGTCACATCCACTTTGCATTCCTTGGCAACCACACAATTCACAATTAGACTTTGTCTGAAGGTGTGTAAAGTTTCTCTAAATGCTAAAGTCTGCGCTCATTAGATGGCAGTGAAGACAGGATAAAGTGTTGTATTTTGTCAAACATTCTCGCGTGTGCTACTTTGATTTTTTTACCCACAAACGGATCTCACGCCATCACATCCAAGATATCCAACGTACAAGTTGAATCCAACGAACTTTTTGTTGTAATAAAAGAATACAGCACTGACAGTAAAACCAGGGCAGCGACGACAGTGTGATAGTTGGCGAACACGCACCAGGTGAATCATGTTTCTTATCACTCTACCCCAGTTAGGGTTTTATTCTAACTGTTCATGTAAAGGCTTAAACAGTTGCAACATAACCCACAGACCCCACGCACAGCAACAGACCCCACAAACAGCAGCAGATCCCACCCACAGCAGCAGACACCACTCACAGCAACAGACCCCGAGTGAATTACTAGAGGTGTGTCACGTACAGCGGCTCACGGTTACTGGCCAATTCGACCAGTTGGGTCCAAGATTTCGCTCCGAATTGAAGAATGCAGAAGCATTGAATGGATAATACTGCCACACAGACAGTCTAGGTTGTTGACACACTATGAATTTCTGTACTATCATTTTACGCGCGAGTTAAGATATATCAGAATTTCATCTGCTTTGGATACAACTGAAAACTTTTTGCAAGGGGCACTACACACCCTCCCTAGAGGTTACCAAGGTGACAATATGCTATTACGTCACTTCCAGGAACAACAAAAATGGTGGTCATGCTATGTTGATTTTTTGATATGATGTAGAGAAAAGTTCAAGCTCTGTGTGGTATGCCATACCACCACGCGAAAGTTTGGGGATATATATTTTGGGAGTTGAAGTTGACAAATTTACTACATAAATAATAAGGAAAATCAATGCGCTTGTTTAACCTCATCGATGAACGTTGAATCTGAGAGCATTACAGCGGCATACGCTCACTGCGTCTACCATGGTACATAATATATTGTGCAATACGAACTTCAGAACCGTGTTACCATGACAACGCTCACCTGGCTGAGGGTGTTTTGTCATATGGAAGTCACTGGCTATATATCAGGAAAAACAGATTACGCCCGTGGTGGCAGTGTATAGGACGCACCTAGGTTAGTGTGACACCATACGGCGCACTGTAGTCGTCGCGGGGTTGATACTGTTCATGTTTTATTCTTCTGGCGTTTGTCACACTACCCTTTTGTGTGTCATAGCGATTGTGTTCCAAGCATCCATGCACAACATCTTATCCTTCAACGGCTTATTTATGTATTTATTTCATTGGTGTTTTACGCCGTTATGCGACCAGCATTATGGTTTGAGGAAAGCGGGCAGAGCCTGGGTGAAACCCACGACCATCTGCAAGTTGCTGGCAGACCTTCCCACGTACGGCTGGAGAGGAGGCCAACAAGAGCTGGACTTGAACTGACAGCGACCGCATTGGTGGGAGGCTTCCGGGTTATTGCGCTGCGCTAGCGCGCAAACCGATTGAGCCTCGGAGGTCCTCCAAAACAGGATCATAGGAATAACAATGACTAAGTCATTTTAATGCATTTTGTATATTGTGAAAAGCTACATGGCACTTAACAAGACATATTCATCAGTAAATGATTGCAATTTTGTTTCACAGCACAAAGGTTGATTTGGCAAGTTAGTCATTTATAGAATTAAAAAACCAAGAAGGCAAGAAAGTACATGAGTGAATCACGTGAATCACTGAGGGCATGAAATCTTCATGGTAACTGTCAATTAAACAACATATTCGAAAAATATACGTCTTCGTTTCGACAATTCAGTGTCATAATTAAATGCATATACAGATATTGTGATATATACATAGGAAAATTCACCATGGCTGGTAGGTAAATAGCTAAGGAAATCATCCTTGAAGGAAATTCAGCTCAAAATGGAAGTAAGCCTCTCTAGAGAGACTGGTTAAAACTATGTCTTAGACAATTTCACTCATATTATTAAAATTTTTGAATTCTGAGGTCAAAATTGTCACCGATTTACCGCAGTAGTTCCAGTTTCAGAGTGTACTGTCGCGGTGTGTTTTACCATCTTTGAAATGCTTTCTTCTATTTGGGCAGGTAAGCCCCACGACAGCATTGTCACTGTAGCAGCACTACGTAACTAAGTGATGAAATAGGACTCCAGAAATTTATAGACAATAACATTTGAGTCTTCTTTGCAGGCACTCTTTTGCTTTATGATACAGTATGTCGGAATTTTCGGTGATTCGGTCAGGCGAACATTAAAAAGAATGTTTGTTGTGGGCACCACGACCCACTCGCTAATTTCGGGCTGACTCAAACTTTTTTCACGAATTCTGAGGACTTTTTTTGGACAAAAATAAAAATTCCAGGAATCTCCTTGAAAATTCTGTGTGGAGCATATCATTCCTTTGCAATCAAAACGTGAAAAGCTCAATTCGTGGGGCTAAGTTTTCAAAACAAAATATTAACGTGTTTCAGCCGATTGCTCGTCGGCGTCGCACTATACAGGGCCCAATTTCCGCTACACTTCTACACGAACCATACGCATTTTACTTTGGTTCTAACAACAATCTGGGTCATTATATATCGCACTGGGGTCGTGTATTACCTCCTATTCATTACCCTTGGTAGCATGCAGTGTAAGAGTCACTCAGCTAAAAAGCTGAGCTATGTGAGAGTATGGAGGTATTTTATCTCCGTGCTGCCTGCAATCCCCACGTTTCTCCTGCTGGTAAGTCAGTAGTATTGCATTAACAATGTTATAGGCCTAAGGTTGAGAAAATACTGCGTGGTAAGGATTTTCAGTCAGAAGGAAATTTAGAAGTAGAGTTTATTTAGCTGAGAAAAAGTCAACGCCAAATATTTGTTCATAAATTACTGCTTGAACGACATATAAAGCAGGATAGCTTCTAGTGTTCATGGTTGAAGCAAAGTATAATTCTCCTGTTTTTACTTGCTTGTTTGCTATTCTTTCAGATAAATATGGTGAAATAAATTTATCATGATTTTAAAATTAGATACTCTTAAAAATAAATGCAAGATAAAGTCTTCATATAAAATTAAGATTTCGTCATTAAAAACTCTTGGAATTTCATACTATCTACTTACGCAATTGTTTTTTCTTATTATTTTTTTTGTTGGAAGGTGAATTACACGGATGCTGTGTCCATCAGTATGCTTGTTCATATAGCCTAGCCCCTTTACGGTCCCCAACCGATCCTTTTCAGCCTCAACAGGCTGAGAATTTCTGACAGCTGCCAATCAAAAATCTCTCCTCTTAAAATACCACACTTTTGTAAGGGGCGGGTTTATGAAAATAAATTGACGCCATTTATCCATGTTGAAATCTTTTAAGCTGTCAAATATTTAAATGATACCAATGAAATTTCGAGCTGTTTCATATATTTCCAACATTTATGTCCTATTTTGGGCAGTTAACCTGACTTTCCAGATGCATTGTACTCTAAATTGAAACATAATACATGATCAGTAACTTTTCTTGGTAAAACCAAGATCTGATCTGTTTCGCTCAGTCAAGAAAAAAAATTATGTCATTTTTGTTCTGGTATAGATTTGACCTAGCTATTCTATTAGCTCAAATCAACAAGAATCATGTCTTGCTTTCACAGTTTAACGCTTCTAGAATGCTCTATCCAGATGAAATATTTTGCTAAAACCCAGTGTTGATGCTCAAACAGTCCAGTATATGCACTTCACTTAAGAATCCGAATCCAAGTTATATAAAGAAAACTTCCGTTTTAATCCCATCCAATACTTTATTATCTAGCTCTTGCACTACGCAATAACCAGATCCGTTTTAAACATAACAGGTTCTAGTTGTAACATAAAAGACTACAGCACAGAGAGTAAAACCAGAGCAGCGATGACAGTGCATGACACCGAGCAAATGGTCACATGGAACCTCGAGGTTAAAACTGAATTTTATGCTAACGCAAATCTGTGACAGTATAAACTTTTGTCACCGTAACCTTTTCACCCCATTAGATTAAAAAAATTTTGAACTAAGTCAAAAATCATCGTCCCTTAATTTCGGATTGTATTAGTAATGTTACAATATTTTTGCTTCGCCATGACTTCCTCTGTCAGAAGAGGCAACGAATGAGCACAACTTGTGTTTGTGTTTATCATAAATCCTCGTTCGGTGATTGGCTGAGAGAAGAGGTACAGGTGACCATCGCTTACATCCGTTGTCTTTCTCTCGCTATAGCCAGTCTGCGATCCATCTGTTTCCCGATATCCAAAAGGGGGCTGATATGTCCGCCATTTTGTTTTCTCACATCCAAAGCGTTAAAGGGATAGATGAAATATTAGCCCTATGCTATAAGCAAAGGTACAAGAAATATTTCAGTTGATAAATCATACCGGCGTACCACGTTGTTTGAACAATTCACCCGATAAAAGATTTGGTTCACATGGGCAAGAAAAAAAGGACTGAGACGTCTGTGGCAAGATGAAAAAAAAAACAACAAAAAATAAAAGCAAGTGAGTCGTGGGGCGGATTTCTATGTACCAACGGTAAGAATATCAAAAACCGTGACAGCACATTTGCTTACAAAAAGAAATTTTTGAAAAAATTGAACAATATAGAGTAAAGTTGATTTTGTTTTTTGAGCTTAGCAGATGTTATATTCTGTATATAGGGAGAAAAAAATGAAACGTTCTCGCGTTCTATTCTTCAAAATCACAGACGATTAATGCTGATCTGACGTATGCACTGCGCATGACCGACGCTGTTGGACACATGCCCCTTGTCATGGAAGCAAGGAGAGGCTGATACTGCGCATTAAAGATAAAGTGTTTCTAATTTTCCATTCTATTTAGCATATTTCAAGCTAAGATCAAATGTCGAGGTAAATTTCTTATCGTTTGGGATCTTCTTTTCACAAGCCAGCTAGTTCTATGCATGTTCTACGAAGAAAGCAAAATGTCAATTCGATCGGGTCATCGAAAAGGGAGGAAGTGTGGCGAGGGAGTGGTCGGTTCAATTGACCCTAGACATTACATTAGCATATAGCTTGTATATACTTCTTTTTGTATATAAAGGTTTCCCTTGTGACAAAAAAAATCATTGTATATACATGCTATTTCTCCCACACCCAACACTGCATCCAACACTATTCCCTCTCTATAGCCATGCCCCGATGAACCGTCCCTTGTATTTCTTGGGCCTCTTGCACCAGAGCACATAAATGACAGAAGAAGTGGATACAAAAATCGCCGATACAAGATCCACTGATCCCGCGGGCATTCCGGATCTTGCCACGAACGCTGATGATGGCCACGATGTCGGCGATCGGGATCAGGTAGCACAGACAACACAAGCAGCAGCTGTCACCGACGCCCTCGGCGTTCTTGCCGAACGTGTAACAGGGGCAGAAATACGTGATGATACAGAGGCCGCAGTTGTCGAAGCAGCCGCAGATGCCGTGTTGCCAGTCGCCGGACATTTTGGAGGATTTAGGTCAGTGTTCCGCTAACAAAAGGTCAAGGATACAGCTTTCGAAGGTCGATGAGGTCGATTTTCCGATTTTAATCTGTCAAAAGAAAAAAATACGTGACTGTTATCCGTTTCTGAGAAATGGTAGATTGTTATTAAACAGACAGTCTCACCTAGTAAATTATGACATATCTGCCATTCCAATAATATGCCGTACTACAACGTAGGGAGTAAAACCAGAACAGCAGAGACAATGTGATAGTTGGCAAATGGTCATACCTTACGGGTGAAATCCGGTCTGTTGTCAATTTACCTCAGTTAGGGTTTTATTCTAACTGTTCATGTAAGTGTTTAACAAGTAACAACCTACACTCCCTGGGACTATGGCTTAAGCAGAATTAGGTAAAAAAAAAATTGAAGTCCTCTCAAATGCAATATACTAGACGTCACTGATATAGAATTACTCCAAATGTCATCACATTTAACATATGTACACAATAACATGAAAACAACGCAAAGGGACCAGGCCTCGGGGATGCTTGGTAAGTATGTAAACACAGTGATTCCTACAAATGTGTTAATTAAGAAATAAAACCTGATATGCCGGGTTCAAATCATCTAAATAACGCACAGAAGACGCGAGGTGTCCACTGTTTGAAGACATGATACCTACCATTCTTATTTAATATACTATCAGAAAATAACAGGGCCTTTATATATACAGGGCCTGATATCGAAATTTAAAACAAGAGCAAGGCTGAGCATGCGCTTTCCTCTTTCGCCAGTCTACGTGTATAACAATTTTGGGATGCTGTCATGGGTTTGGGCAAATCCATACCCGTGAAAATAACACGACGGTGACATAAATCCCGTTAGTGTTTGTCGTCTAAAATCGCCTCTTGATCGATGATACAAAGGCAAAGTGCCTAATGCGTGATCGGAAATCTTAACAGCATAATCAGTAAGTAAATCAGTTAATGTTTCATTAAGCCAAAGCTATCACATTTTGACGAAATCAAACGTTAAGAGTAGTTTATACGACTGGATTACAGTTGAAAGATGGTTTACCGGCACCGGTTTTGGCATTTTACGTTCCGGTTGGTTCAAGAAATCGACTCATGCCAAATGTAAGGTAGGGTTCGGGGTGTTATTTGTCGTGAAATTTTCACCATGGACTTCTATAGGACCGATGCTGAGCGCTACGGTAACGTACGTAGGCGATCAGCAAGCTGTGCAGAGTGCTGGGAGGTATGTTAGAATGTACAGAAATATACGCGTGACAAGAACCGACGAACGAAAGTGAAAGATCACTCAACAATGAAGCTGTGGTGTGTGAAAATACCTTTACTGATTTTTACCATTTTTTTTACGAAAAATTAAACACAACCAAATGTTTTGACTGTATGGTGGCTTTTAAGGACCATACAGAACACACTGAGGAACAGTGACGTCTGGTACCTTCGCAAGCGAAGGAATAAATAACAGACTACAGAACTTATGCCTGGAGTTACTTGAACGGCTCACAAACATAGCGTAGGTTTATGGAGCAAGAGAGATAACTGTCATACTTTGTCCTATTGTCTGCGTGAACACGTCAGAATGACAGAACACATGAGCATGACACAGTGATCCGTGGGAAATGCTGCCCTGCTTCTCATCCGCAGGGAAGCGTACGCCCCGGCGGCTGTCACGCTTATGTATCTTTGACTGACAGTTAAAGGTCAAGGTCGGAGTTGAAGGTCAAGTATTTTTTCGCTGGTGGTATTGCAAGAATGAAATAAATGACTATATTCATTGATTTATTTAACACGAAACAGCCACAGACATACAGACTATAGGTATGTTGAAGTGAAAGTTCGGCCGATAAGGCCTATACAGTGCTTGAAAAAAGGACTTTATAGATCTAAACTAATTTACTTATACTTCTGTATTTGGTGTTTATGAGGGGGTTGGGGGGGTTGGGGGGGACAATGGAGTGTCCGCAGCAGATCATAGTTCTTGAGGAATAATGACACCTATACTGCAAAACTACTTAAGACTACCTTGGACCGAAATCTGGAATCATCGTCTGAAAAATCCTGGGGTGTCTTAGTAAATTAGCCTTCGTAAATCTGAGGATATATGTCTCCAACGATCAGCAAGCGGTCTGAGTGGTCGATGGTCACAGTGGCCGAGTTCATTAGCGAGCTCAGTAGCATAGCGCAATGGCCCGGGGGTTTCTCACCAATGCAGCAGCTGTGAGCTAAAGTGCAACTTCCTGTCCAGCCTTACGCTGGAAAGTCTGTCAGCCATCTGTGGATGGCCCTGTGTTTCCCAGGGGTTCTGCCCGGATTCCTCCCACCACAATGCAGGCCGCCATTTTTCACTACGGCATAAAACACCAATCAGTTAAATGAAAATAAACAGACTTAATCGGTTCGGCTTTGTAGAGACCTATATTTTGGGAATTGAAGTCGACAAATGTACTACATAAATAGTAAGGAAGATGACTGCGCTTGTGCAACCTGTAGCGAGAGCGCTTAACTGCTCGGCTAAATAGTTGTACAGCTGTATACCATAGAGAATGAGCCAAAGACGGCAAGCTATATTTATATCTATATATAGCCTTACACACAGGTCTTTAAAGGAAGAGGCAGCAAATACTAAACATTACTGATAATAGTTGTAAAAACTGCTCTGTTTTCTAGAAAACGGAAGGGCCGAGTGTTTGAGGCGGAGATCGCAGACCTAGTTCTCAAACAGTGGGCACGGTCGTTTTTCTTGCATATATGTCATTTTCGGCAAAATATTTTTTTATGTCCTTACAAACACACCAGAAATCTAGGGGAAAGCGTTAATATACAGAGATTTTTTTAATTGGTTATTGAGTAAAATAATGGAGCTATAACCCCTTCTACTTTGTCACGTTGTACCAGACCAGAGACGATCACAAAAGGTCAGATTTTAAGAAGTCCTACCAGGAAGAATGAAACTTTATCCCTTTTCTCTCAACCTCGTACACCGGATACATCCGAAGAGGTCACGCGATATTGATTTTTTGTGTATTAACATTGGTATTAAGCTCGATACGCTGTGACACAGGATATGTTCCAACCTTTATTTGGACGAGTCTAAGTGTCACATGAAACGTTGTTAGTTAGTGCCTGCAAGAGAAACTTCCATCTATCGTTCGTTTTGGGCCAGACGCTAAAGAGCCCTGTGTAAAAAGCGTTTTGACTGGCAAATGGTGACAAGGCCTCAAACAATGGCTACGTCGAAACGGAAAGCGTGTTTTCTATATAAGGCGTAAGTTTAAACGTATGTTTCAAGCCACAGACATAACAGAAAGGTTTGAATTTATTACCACAAAAAAGTAAAAGTCTTGGGCTTTCCTTTAATACCGCGTATATCTGAGTTGCTGCTTCTCCCTTTAGTTATCATGTCACGGACACGGAAATATGGGTATGCAAGAGGTCGATATTATACAATCATGCAGGTTTATATGGGTTGCCGCTGTGCTATTTATTCCCGCCCTGTAACCACATGGACTTTCCACTACGCTACAACGCCATGGGATCGTCCCACTAAACACTAATGGCGCAAAGTCGGCCGCCTACCGTCCGGCATTCACCCGATCAGTTCGGCTCTGTTTCCTTGGTGCATTTTTCTCATTAGGTTTGGCACTTTGCATCCGCTACAATGATTACTTGGCTATATTTATTGCTCATTTCTAAAACTTTGAAACAATTTTTAAGGGTTTATAATTCATGTTTAAAGCTTTTCAATTAAACACTGCCTGGAAAATACAGACGGCTCCCTGGAAATGCAGGAAAAGAGATCGCCACATTTACAGGGGCCATAAACTGACTATACAATACTTCCAAGCTTAAGGGCATAAAACACATGATCGTAATGTCCTCGCCATGTTATAAAACCCTAATGCAAAGAGTAAGACTTGTAGAAGTTGTTGTCTGCCCACAGCGGAGAAGGGGCAGTGTTTTCATAACCTCTCCGTGCAATTAAACCTTAGTAAGTCACTTGCGGTGGGGACCAGTCTCTTTTCTTAAAAACATTAAAGGTATGCTTAAAATTTAAGGATGGATGTCACTTTTAAAGCTTTGACAATGATATCCATTTTTAAAGCTCTGAAAGTCGTTATTATTTGTAAAGTATTAAAAATGATTTCTAGAGCTTCAAAGTGATTTTCAAGGCCTTAAAACCTATTATTAAAGCTTGGAAAATATTTCTAAGGCTTTACAAATAGCGAAAAAATAGCATAGTACGACAATAAATGTTGTTGTTGTTGAAGGGCAGGTATAATTTTCGCCTAACTGACGAACCATGAGGCTATATCAGGCTAGCTCTATGTCTAGTCAGAATTGATAAACACTGGATCATGTTGTAACAGGGCTAATTCCAACCATACAAGTATCATCACCCAGTTAAGATACACACGCAGAAAAGGTATGTGAACCCGTATATGTGTCAATGATCTAAACAGATCTATCGCCTCAGGCATTTCTGCTCAACAAGAGCCTCGTCGTCTTAACAGGACCCACTCACCTCTTCATCTCCTTTCCTCACTTTTTCGATAAGCTACCAAGCAAAGTAAAAAAAGGCAAAACAACGCAAAGAATAAAGAAATAACTGAAATTTGTAGACTTATATAGCGCACACATGCGGTATGGCGTGTTGAATGATATCTTTAATCTTTTATCGCATCGCTCACGTTCTCTCTCTATGTATAAGATGGGGTAGTAATATCACCGGTATTTTTGTATCTAGGCATATAAAACCAGCCATATGGGAGGCGGGGGCGTACCCCTCATGTTACCTGGCAAAAAGTCTCTCCCGATGCAACCGAGTTCACTCGACTCTACTCCCATCGTCGTTACCCATGAGGAGATGATGTGCTAAAGCATAGAGTGAAAGCAATGTCGGTCGGCAATACGGGTGACCAGGCGTTTGTTATCCGCAGATCTAACACTACTGGTCGTTGTTCGATCGAACCAAAACAAAAACTGGACAAAGGGTTTACCCGGTCTGTAGAATTCCCGGTGTGTTCAGCCACCTGTCCTTGAATCTCTTCAGCACCTCTTAAAACAGCGTTCGTTTCCTCCCTAGCAGAACACTGTAGGTTCTTATCCTGTCCCTTTTTTCAATAGCTCTCGGGTATTATATATAGGTCACCATGCAAACAGTTACCCTGATGCACTCGGTCACGTGACCACTAAACATGCCTCGTGAGCAGCGGCGCATCGCAGCGCTCTTGTGTATCCCAGGACGGCGGCTGTATAGGCTCGAGGCCAAAATAACCTCTGTCACGAGCAATCCGCCATGACAGGGCAAATACAACGGCAAATGGCCACACACCACAATTAACTTCCCGTTTACTTACATGCTAACGTTTGACCTCACAGCGCTGTCCCTAAATCTGCAAAGGCTTAAACCCTCTGAGCCTGATGGTCCTTGTCACCTGAGAAAACTCCAGTCAAATTCCTGATAGGTGTTGACCGACGAAATTTTTCGCAACCTTGACCAACGGCTGACAGGTGCCAAACCCATCCAGTCAGAAGTCAATGCACCCTGATTTATCACTACTTTTGCTTAGTGTGCATCCCCCTCCATTTCCCACAAAGCACACAAATTTATACCTGGAATGAAACTTTGAAGCCTGTCCAACCAAATAATACCACCCAACAATCAGAAAAAATGAAAAACGGCAACCCAAAGGAGCAAAAGAAAATATGTCTAAAAATAGTACGACCAGAGGCATTAATTGTTGAAAGTAGCCATATTGATCTGAACCCGCAAGGTTGTTTCAAATGACCGGTGTTTTAAATGATCATTGCTTAGCCGCCACTCTGGTAATATTTCAGCCATATCTTGCATGGTGATCCACATCTGATGTGGAGATATGTGCTGTAGGCCAAGTTTTAACATTCAGACAAATATCCTATTTATTTATTTGATTGGTGTTTAACGCTGTTCTGAAAATATACGACACATCTGTGAATTCATCAGGATGAGGGGTGTGGTGCGAAACGAACGAAAGAAAAACAAAACGACAGCAAAAACCAAACAAATACGGAATCAGAGAATGTGCTCTAAGTATTGTCGGAACACAAGGTCCATTTTCAGAATTTTATTTCATTGGTTTATTTATATACTTATTTACTTAATTGGGCTTTAACGTTCTTGAAAAGAATATTAACCAGTATGACGGCGATCAAGTACTGTATACGGGTAAAAGAAACCAGAGTGAGGGTAAAAAAATACACCGATTTTAGCAAAGTCCCTGGCAAACCCACTGACTTAAAGCCGCGGCCGAAACAGCGAGAGCAGGGTTCGAACACCCGACTTGACAGATCAAGCGTTTTAACCATTTGAACTAGCGAGGCAATGACTTTAGTGTCTTTAACTAATGTCATGATAAATCATCTTGGTCGGATATCCCACAGACATAAATATATTACACGTAAAGCGTTCTACAACTATTCACTTTAACAATCACGTCACACTAAGTGCCTATACTAAGTGGCACATTCTGATATCCTATCTCTAAGCTATCCCAGCCTTATTCTGGGGTGCCTTTGGATTGTTTTCACTTTATTGTGTGGATGTATTAAATGTGATGACACCACAGGATTTGAATAATTCTATTATATTGCATTTGATATCACTGCAATTTTTTTTCTTCTGTTTATGCCATGGATCTAGGCGGGTGTAGGTTGTTACTTCTTAAACACTTACATGCATGAACAGTTAGAATAAAACCCTAACTGAGGTAAACTGGCAAGAGGTCGGATTTCATCGGTAACGTGTAACCATTTGCCAAATATCACACTGTCGTCGTTGCTCTGGTTTACTCTCCATGCTGTGGTCTTTTATATTATACATGCCAATATAAACGGGGCCGGGTAAATTGGCGCATTTCGACGGCTAAAATTGCTACTTTTTAGACAATCGGGTTTCACTTATCGTTTACCAATCCGTGACCTGTTTTATAAAGCTGTACGGCCGTGGTATAAGTGAAATATTCTTGAGTACGGCGTAAAACACCAATCAACTAACTAAATAAATAAATAAATATAAAGCTGTCCCAACATCACGCCAAACGACTTTACCAAGGTGACATGTCTCTTCACTATACGGTGTCGCGGAAGTGTGCGCTAGGCTTAACTTGCGATTGCAATTGCAGGTCCCTTAATTGTCTTCACACACAATATTATATAAGCCAGTGCACGTAAGACCAGTAAGCTGTGAAGGGGGTGGGGGTGCGGGGTGTTGGTGGTGGATTATTTTTTAAATGTTGTATATGCAACAACCGTTTATGTGCACTGCCATTTAACATAGAGTTTAAATATAGTTTTTTTCCTCCCTGACCATGTTCACATGTGTACATGATAAAATAAATGTGGACATGACAAAACATCTGTTCAGTAAAAGAAGTAAAAAAACAAAAATAACTCCGTTTTGGCTGGATTTGAACTTCTATACGTTCACATCGCTTAAATATATATATATATCTCATTAGCAGGTATTCTCTGTAGTGTGTAATTGCCAGTACAGACACGGTATGAACATATTCATGTATATATGTTTTAGGACAAACAGACCAGCTCAGGTCTGGTGTTTTCGCAGGGTCGGTGTAGCCAAACTCTTCGCTGTGAGTAGTTTGATAAATGACAAAGCTCACCTGATTTATACACTCTCTTCCTTGTGTTATAATCGTATGGGCGTTCTTCGAACGCATTCCATCGTGCACCAGGGGAATTACAGTGAACAACGTTAAAGGCACGGTTTCCGACGGTGTTGCTGTACATACATAAACGCGGTATCTTTGAGTCATGATCATAAGACAATTAATTCTCGTCTGATTGCGCAATATTTTCATTCGGTGACGTGTTGTGACGATTGTATCTATCACGTGACACGGCTGTTACCTGTATTATGCATGAATATGTGAATATTAAATGAGTGACGTGTTGAATGAAAGAATGAACGAAAAGACGTAATGAACGTAGGAAAAATTATCCCTAATACAGATCATATTCTTTTCCGATTAATAGGCTTTATTTATTTACTTATTTATTTTGTTGATTGGTATCTCATGCCGTTCTCAAGAATTTGTGACTTGTAGATTGGTGGATTAGGTTGGGAGGAAATAGGGCATAGCCCGGAGAAATCCACGAAAATCTGCATCCGGACCATTCCAAGCATGTACCATTTGATTTCATCGACTACGCTGAGCCTTAAAGAAGGGAAACAATCATAAATGGTTGTACGCGTGCATGGCAACCTGAATCACGGAATTAGCAATCTAAAGCCTTATTTCACAGAGAAGAAATTTGGTCATAATTTCAAGGATATGGTCAGTATAAAAGACTACCGTACAGAGAGTAAAACCAATGCAACGACGACAGATGGCCACACATTATCGGTGAAATCCGGCCTCTTGTCAACTTACCTCAGTTAGGGATTTATTCTAACTGTTCATGTAAATGATTACGAAGTAGCAACCTTTCTAGCAGCATGGCTTAAGCAGAATTAGGTAAAAAATTACAGTGATGTTAAATGTAATTTATTAGATTTATTTATATCATTTATTTGATTGTTGTTTTACACCATATTCAAGAATATTTCATTTACACGACGGTGGCAAGCATTATGGTGGGAGGAAACCGAGCAGAGCGCGGGGTAAACCCACGACCATGCTGACAGACCTTCCCACCTACGGCCGGAGAGGAAGCTAGCATGAGGTTGACTTGCACTTACTGCGCCAGCATTAATGAGAGGCTCCTGGGTCATTGCGCTGCGCTAGAGCTCTAACCGACGGAACAATTTATTAGACATCACTGATTTAGAATTACTCAAGGTTCTGTGTCGTCGTCACATTTAACACATGTATACACAATAACATGAAATCAATGGAAATGGACTAGGGCCCACTTTTACGAAGCCCTGTTAACGTTACGAGCACGTAACTACCATGGCAACCAGCACTGTAGGCATTACGTCGCCATGGCAGCAACGTGCTCGAAAAGTTAAAGAGGCTTCGCACAAGTGGGCCCAGGCCTCGGAGATGCTCAGTCCACCGGCAGAATCTTAATACACTTAATCATCTCCGCTAACAGATTATGTTGTTGTCGGTGTTTGTCGATCTGTCCGTCTGCCGCCTGTTCGTCTGTTCGTGTGAATGTTTGTCTACATTTCTGTTTGCATCTGTGAAAAATTATCAACGGATGTAATTGAAATTTTGTGCATAGTTTACACGACATTTAAAATTTTGGTGATGATCCCCAATTGGGTCTGCCGATCAAGGGAACTATAGAACGATTCTTCATTGTGGAAAATGTCTGGAATGGCCGTGTTTAGTGAAACTAAATCGTTTCGCTTTGGCACAAGCACCAGTCCGTTTCATTTCTGGGGAAGATCTGATTTTGGTGGGATCCAGGAATTTTTGTGTCGATTCTTAATGAATGTGTCGATTCTTAATGAAAACAAAATGTCGTACAAAACAAAGTCATGTGCAGATTTTGACGAAACTGTATGCATGCACAACTTCATCTTGGTAATCTTTGGCGGTTTAGAGCTGATCTAATCTGGATTCGGATGCCGAAATTGATGTTTCTTCTGTCAGATACTTTACCACAAAGTTAAGATGGAAATTGCCATGGTTTGCCCTTGGCGGAGGACTAAGCTGCCCTAAATCCGGGTATTCATTGATGGATTCTTCACCCGTTGGAAGACGGAATTGGCAGAATGAATTCAGAGTGTCGCCCCTTTAGAGTGGGAATTTAAAGATAGGGTGCATGCAGGACTGCACCGTACGCATGGCACCCGGAGTAAACCACTGACCTTTGGCACGTCACTGACGATCTTTACCCACGTGTAACGTAAAGCTGGGCCCCCCGTGGTATGTTTTTTGTGGAATGCAAATGGTGTTCGTTCAAGGTTAGGCCGGCTTAACTGCCACACGAAAGCTGTCAGCCATTTATTGTCACCAACTTCCTGTATATCACAAACAGTGAGAGGGGGGAATCCATGAAAAGTCTTGGCCTTAGTTACTCCGAGACTGAATCCGCAGCAAATATGCCTACATTGTTAGGAATCGTTCACCTTACTGACAGCCACGCGTTGCTATAGACTCTATTTGTCCAATAAGAGAAAAATGAAATTATGGTGAGTATAAAGGCTAGAAAAAACTGTACCTGGAAAACACAATCACTTAGTCAAATGTTTTGATGGTATGGTGCATGTGTGGTATTGCTAATGTGTGCAGCAAATGACGTCACGCCGACTTTTCTCCGGGGTTCAAGCAGAACCTTAGCATGTCACATTGGCTTCCTCATACACAGACACACATTACAGGAATATACGGTTCCCAAGAACTTTATACAGGGCTCAATTCCTCCGGGATCTGCACGGTTTCCTCTCACCATAATATTCTGGAGTAGGGCGTGAAACACCAATCAAATAAATAAATAAACAAATATTTAGACTCAACTCAAAAATTGTACAAGAAGGTTTTATGACTTCATTGATGAGACAAATTATCAACATGGTCCATAAAACTCACCCTACGATCAAAGCATTTAATTGTATTTAATTTGGTGAAAAATTAAAAAAAAGTACTGAAGGCATTTTCAGATACATTTCTCAACAGTCTTTTTACTCAGCGTGAATTTATTTTAAGTTTTAGCCTAATAACCAGCATAATGAAGTTTTAACGTTTCAGCTAAACTCAAAAATGACTTCGGAATCTTATTAACAGCCATCAAGTTTATGGCTACAGGAAAACGGACAGATCCCCAAATAATCCATCCGTCCTCGGCACTCATGATCTAATGTCGCGAGACGACACATTCGATGTTTTCATTTTGTTTGACTGATGTTCAGTGTCGCAATTAACATTATTTCGCTACGATGTCTCCATGTAGCAGACTGGACCCAATGACAAAAACACTACACACCACTCCCCACCCAGCCTCACTATACTGACACCGAACCGACGAGTTCTTGGTCTAATTCTGATATGCTGAGCGCCAGGCGAGGTTGAGTCTGGATTATCTGCAGTAAAATCTTAGGTGTGACTCCAGTCGGTATCGAACTCCTGATCCACAGTTTCCGTCCATTGGTCAATGGCTTGTACGGCCTGAACAGTGGTCTAAAGAACTAAGTGTTCGGATATCTCCATCATGGTCTTTATGTATCGGTCAAATAGTGTTTCTCATTTGAAAGGATATCCTTGGACACAGCATCAATAACCAATTAATGTGGGCCAGTTAGTGTTACAATCAGTTACAGTGGAAATTCTTCCTGTGATCAGTGGTGACTTATTGATTCCTTTCCGTTTGATCCGAGTTCAGGTGGTGTGTACGACGCTTATGCATGTCTCCTTTAAAAACCGACAGGTCAGTCATCTGAGGTCAGAGAAGGAAGGGGGGATTAGATGCCTTTACCGTTCAGTCTCTATGATCGACAAGTTGAGGGTTCAAACCCGGTCATAGATAAGGATTTTGACGAACCCTACCTCACAAAGGTAATGGGCCCTTGGAACATGACAATAGGCGGTCGGCGACGCCCGCGTGACCGTTTCTTAAGTCCACTTCTCTTCCGCCAATATACAGTGTTCATGAAGTTCGTCAGTAACTTGCCAAAGGTCGGAGGTTTGAGCCGGGCACTCTGGCTTCCTCCACCGCTATTTCATTACATATTTATTTGATTCGTGTTTTACGCCGTACTCAAGAATATTTCAATTATACGACGGCGGCCGGCATGATGGCGGGAGGAAACCAGGAAGAGCCTGGGGGAACCCAAAACCATGAGCAGGTTGCTTGTCAAGTAGATCTTACACTGCTATATATCTGATTATACAGTATATATATAGTATATATATATTGTCTTCCAATAATAATTGGTGTGCACATCTGTGTACGTCACGTCGAAAGCTCGCAAGCAACTTGCTGAAGGTCGGAGGTTCATGCAACTAAGCGCCATGGTATACGTGAAAAACGTTCAAGTATGGTTTTTCTTTGACTGTATGGCTGTCCTCACCATTATATCCACCTCCTCTCCTTGAAATCTGTTTGGTGACGGCACCAGTGTAAAGGATGACAGATTTACTCTGTTGGTCACACACGGATTTGAACTCGGGATCTATGCAGCAGAATCCAGCGCTCCACCAACTGAGCTAATAGTACATTTTCGCGGGATACAGCTAGAGTTAGTGCTGGAATGGTGCTCCCGTTACACATGTATAATGACATCAACGCCATGCCACACTCCACTGAAAACTGTGTGTAAAACACCTTCACTTTTTTTTTTATTGTAACGTTCTTCACCAGACCTACCCATTCAAAAATTTGAATTGCAAAGCGCACATTACGGAGCATGTTGATTGTTGACAGGCTCCTATGAGGTGACGAAGTTTTACAGGCCGTTTACGGGTGGCCATTTGCTAACAATCTCATTGTTCTGGTTTCACTCTTGGGTACGCTAATCATTTATAACCACAGCCCTAACGATATAAATACGATCTAATATTCAAGTCATATATTCTGTTCGAGAAAAATTTAATGGAAAGATAAGTGAAGGTATTGCAGACACAGGTGCCAGTGGAGTGTGTGACACTTTGATTTGTTTGTCTGTCATTTCCTCTCAAGCAAAGAGCTGTGTTTAATCCAGGCCCTCCATTCATAGACGCGATCGCCAGTTTTTTAACTGAAACATTTAAATCCTAATCATGTAGATAGATGCGATTTTTTCCCTTCTTTAGGAGGGTGACACGAACTATCTCATCCGTGGAAAATTTAGGCTCCTGCAGTTACACTAAATTAAACTTACCATTAATTAAGACATTCTTCGACCGAAAATTGTGGGTAATCGTTGTAAATTTGGGATTGCAAGTTCGCATAATTTGTGGGGTATATCTTCGCGAATCGTGACGATTTTCGACCTTTCGACAGTGTGTGCCGAGGTGGACGAAATATTACCAGAAGGCTCAGTAGGTTTTGTATCTGGGACCTTAGTTATCGTGGAAGAAATTTGGCTGATCTTGGATCGATTGGGCATATGTAGAAACATCGTAAACGATTTTCAGTCAAGTTGGCACATTGTTGTCACAGATTCTCTGTGATTTTAAGTGGCCAAGTGGCCGCTGCAGATAAGTAGCAGAGCCACCCTAGACTTGTCCATCGTTATAGTTCTGTGAATTAAGACAACAGCGTAAACCATCCATTTACACACAAAGTCGCACTCGCTCAGAACCAATTTTGACGAATCCATCAACTCCTGTACGTACAGCCTAAATAATCGTACGTGATTGTAGTTCATCTCATAGAAATCGCCCGAAAAGTCGGCATAAATCTAGATACCTCTTACGTCTACCTCTTCGACAATCCCACACGTACGACCTTTGAACGACGGCTCTTTGGTAATCGGAAAATATTACCTTTACGATTGTCGCATAGGAATGACGTGAAAAAAGCCGTATTATGTCATTTTAGGACTGCAGCAGATTAAAACATATACAAAACAATCAAGTAAAAAAACAAAAACGTGTCTGAGGAGATATCGAAAGAAAACAAAGCAGAATGCATTTGCATAATTCCATAGCTTTTTTATTATTTAGGTAACGTTGATTCAATTATTTCTTCCGTATAATATTAACAAACAAACAAAAAATCTTCGAAAGACATTTTACATACTCAACACATGTGTTGTATGATGTTACAAGGAACTTAAAGTCATTGTATGCATACATGTTCTATAGTGTTTACAAAGGACCTTAAGTCATTGTATGAATACACGTGTTGTATAGTGTTTACGAAGAACCTTATGTACAGACGTAAGATCTCGGACGTACCCGTGTGTTAATAGCTTGGTAACAATACAAACGAACAGTTAGCAACATTTATCAACAGTCAAATCAATCAATCAATCGGTGAATAACTCAATCAACAGATCTAGAAGTCAATATCACAACCTCCCGTATAGAGAGGAGTTCTTGAGTGACACAAGCTTAAGGACAACGCGCCACTGTATGTCAGCCATATTTAAAACCACAGAAGTGGTCGCCGACGCCCGTGTGACCGTCTGTGCAGTCTAAAGCTCGCTGAAGACCACGTGTCTTCCATGCACCAACACGAAGAGAATATCTGTGCGCCACACGTGGGAAAGTTTATCAGCAACTTGCCAAAGGTCGGTGGTTTACGCTGGACACCCAGTTTCTTCCACTTTCAAAACTGACTGCCATTACAGAAGTGAAATATTCTTGAGTATGGAATTAAGAAACAATCAAAGAAAGTCCAAAATTAAAATTATCTTATATCAAAAATCGAAAGCTGCATTGTTAAACCTGGTCTAATTTTTGCATAGAGGTATTTTTCTATTTAACTTGAAGTAAAACGGGTATATGACGTTTATTTTACATTTCTATACACCAGAACAGGATGTATGTACAATTCTTTTGCACATATCTATATAATATCTAGAGAATAAATATCTAAGCGGCTTGTCATGCATAAGGGGTGCTATTTGAAATGAGTCTGCTATACATGATTGTTAGATCTATTCATGTTTTAAGTAAATACTGATCAGTCTTCAAGTCTGCGATAAGCCATCAAACTGTTGATTCAGATGATGTACAACTTCGGAAGAACTCGCTCTGTTTGTGTACCGGTATTGCTTGGATGCAGAGTTTGTGTACTTCAAGTACACAAAGGTGCAAATGTTCACATTGTGTACTCTAACTCAGACAAATACAGTCGTTGTGAAGCATTATTCTTATCCACCCCAACAGATTAACTTAAGATCTTTGGAGGAACATTCCAACACCAAGATTAACAGAACAACTCGAGCCCATGCGTATGTTTAATGCCCCCTCACCCTCTCCGCTCCCTCATTCATTCCGGCTCCACTGTTCTCCTAGTTGTTGTTTTACAGCCTTCACAATCAAAGTCGCTGGCCTAGCCCACCAGCTGTCAAGCTGACTGTTTTAACCTGTGTGATGGCGTATTATTCATATGAACCTCTATTTCTACCCCTATTATGGACACTGAAAAGGTTGCCTATACCTTTACATGATATCACGTGAATATCACGTGAATTCTATCACAAAATACCACGCAGTGTTTTGACAAGAATATTCCTCATTCATTTTAATGGAATAAAGAGAATGCATATTTTTAAATTGAACACGCCGTATCTAACCGTGTTTAAAAACAAACACATAATGTTTCATATAATTACCTAGTCCTGTAATTTCAACAGATAAGGGATGCTGAAAATTTGATAACATATATTATTCCAACAGATAAAAATTTCATTCAGCCAAAGCCTCATTCTCAGGCCCCGTTTGGCGAGATTCTGCTGCCAACTGTTGAAAAATATTTTATAAGTGGGGATTGGCTTCTGAGTGGGATGGAACCATCTGAATTGACTTTTCTATATTCTGAAGGTCTCAGTCTCGTCTGCAGAAGCTCTCGCGACAATGCGATCAACACCAACCAAGGGAGGCAACTCGTCTGTCATTGCAACTATGCTTGGACATTCAGCTAAGGACCCATGGTCTAACACAGAGGTGCACTTTGTAACTTTATAATAAGAGTGTAACTACGTTCTAATCGAATATAAATGTGATGTAACAAACCATGCAACCAAATATAGTCATCATATCACACGCTGAGCAAATCATTTCCCAGAATAGCCTCAATTTCGTTATGTATTTTTTACTGCTGAATTAAAACTTCATCAATATCTGTGTCTGTGAAATATGACTGAATATTTTTTTTCAGTCAGTCAGCGTGGAAGACGTTCAAAGAAACCAGCTTTCAACGAAGCCCTTGCAACAAACAGTACAATTATCCAAAGCAAAAACATCAGAGTGTTTAGTTTAGTTTAGTTTATAATGATTATACTGTTACACAATTATTTTTGGGCTATTTGTAAAACTGAAGACTCGGAATAAGTAAAATCTGATATTAAGCATTCAGACACTTTTGAACAACCGAGCCCTAATCTCTAAGCCTCGTAGAATTCACTGAAAGCAATAATTTCCCCACTTTTGAAAACCGTAATATCTGAAGAGTTCTGTACGAAGATAACAGAGGCACAGTCTCTTTAACATGTAGTTCATTTCAGTCTTTATGCTTTATATTATATGTTTGTTTATAGCCTTGAATTAAACGAAAACAAAGTTTAATTATCCTTATTGTCCTTTTCGGAGTGATAAAAAGGAAGGGTACATTTAGAAACTGAATTGTAAGGATTTCAACGCTTAGGCCAGTTCTAAACCAAAGAGAAAACGTACGTTTTAGTCTTTTTGATTATATTACAAGGAAAAATAAAATCTTACGTCAGAATGAATCCACGTGCCTTCATGTTAAATTAAGGGACTAAATGGCGTTAGCATACAGGGATTGCTCTATCTTCATGTAATATGAATACTTTACAGCGAAGACATTTTTACGGAGCCGTAAAAGTAACCAATGCAAAAGAAAATATTTGTAATAAAAACAAAAACACACACACAGAGTATTTAAGTTTGTGTGTTTTTTTAACAAGCCGTGCTCTCGAGATTTTTGACCAACAGAAACGCTTCATTATCTCGTGCGCAGCGCTTTGTGAGGATCTCGTGTGCACGTCATAATAAAGATGTCGAGAGCACGAGATAATTGTTATGTCGTACCAACGATCCTCTCGACAACTTTATTATGTCGTGCGCATGAGATCTTTACTAAGTCGTGCTCACGAGACAATTGTGGGTTTCTATTGGTCAATTGTCTCAAGAGCACGACTTAGTAAAGGTGTCGTAAAAACGACTTATTAAAAAAACACACACACGGGAAAATTTAAATACTGTGTGTGTTCATTTTTTATTAGCAATATTTTTCTTTTCCAGCATGTCGCATTTACGGCTTCGTACATTTTCCCTATAGACTGACGAAATGCAATCTCTCAATTCCACACAGACGCACTTAGAATGAAGTTTTTTTTATCAAGTACGGATAAATACTGATTAGCATGAAGACATTTAACAATCTATTTATCTACATAAATTGCACCTCACATTAAGTACAGTATACATTGTTATAAATACACATCATATATTATAATCATACGTCCAGAAAACACACCGATTAAACTCAGACTGAATTTATGGTAAATAATAATAATAATAACAATAATAATCATAGTATAATATTTATAATAAGAAATACTTGCATGCCCTCGAAGGATGATATGGAATGAATCATGAATGGTGAGAAATGGGGAGGGGGCAATCCTTCCTGTGTCCGGTATGATCAGTGTCAGTGACTTAGAACGGTCACATTGAGCATTATTATTGGACGAAACACGGTGGTTTCCGACAGAGTCAAATGAATGTGGAACCAACTAAGTTTTTCTTCTACGGAAATCTCGCGTGATTTCGGGGCTCCCAAAATATCAGTGCTGATTGGAAGCCTTCAGTCGTCGTGTATTGGTGCACACAACTGTATATACGTCGTGTGCACCAATTTTTGTGTACTTATAGTTTTCGCTTTCGTTTTTAAGCAGCTACACTCCAACAGGATGTTCAGAAGACTGAGAAAAGATGGCTGCACTCCTCGTCATACACACAGAGATCTTATCACATCCTGCCAAAGGTGGTTGTGGCTAATAATTGAAATTTTTGGATTGAGGCTAAAAAAAAAATTTTAATTTGCATGACGTCAGATACCTTGGAATACCTTAAAAGCAACTTGCAAGTTTTCAGGTTTAACTCCCTGGTATACAAACCTCTTCTGATGCACGTTGTCCAGCGCACTATCTTCCGGGTGCAGATACTGATTTCCATGGAACCAGCAGAAGTGCTTGGAAATGGGATCCCACATGTATGCTCTAAGAGAACAACATGATCGGATCAAAGTTGCGTCGCCTTATTGAGACACGGGTAGCTTTCCATATAGCTGATTCTCTCTTGAAGAAGAAGAAAAGGAGACGAAGCCAAAAACATCCATAACTCGATAAAAAACACGAGCAATCCGCTGTACTCCCATCACAGACAGGTCTCCTGTTTCACATATCACAAGATTTAACGTCATAAAACGTGTTAGTCTTTGGCCCAGAATTCCCGGAAATACATCCGGGGTTAATTTGGTCGATTTGGCTGAAGGTCACAAACATTGTGACTGGTACCTTGGTAAAGATTCTGGTACCTTTCCCCACACTGGTACATTTCCGAGTCAGTTGGGTCACACGTCCGATGATTCCTCTTCCAAGACCTGGCTTAAATATTGTTCTTCCGGGGTCTGCAGCGGGGGTAAAAACAGAAGTCCTGTGGTTTATGGCTCAAAAATGCTTTGAAACAAATGTCACACTTTAAGAAACTTGTTTGAAAGTTTGAGTAGACCATCTCCGTTTTTTTTATTAAGAAAGCACATTTTTTGGCGTGAGTTAATATCTCGTGGGTGAAAAGCATTTGTCCAAGCTTAGTTGTTCCTGAAGATGATACAAAAAACAGAAACAGAAGAAAATACGAAAATTGTCACCCTTATTTATTACTTGAGTTAGTTTTTACGTATTACGTTATTACAAGTTTACAAACTGTACACGTTACATTGATTACAGTAAACCCTGATACTGACAAAACGTCAGGTGACATGCAAATGTTATATTCATGCACAGCACGCCTGGACACAGAAACTGAAAAAGAAATCACACGCTTTTGCTGCAAAGGGTAGCTTGCGACAACATTCATTCACAGGCAGATCATACATGCTAACAACTGTATTTATATCAAAAGAAAGCATTCACATTTCATGCGTGCAAGCAACATCAGAAAGATACATGTTCTGAAACAACCAATCTTACGGTGATAAAATTCAGGACGATACTTTGAAAAGGCAAATGGAATCGCATGCTGACGTGGGAAAAAGTAAGAGTTATCACCCCTTAGCCACTCGAGACCCAAGTTAAGCAAACCGTCCATTATTTGGCCTGCTTTTGTTTTGGGTCGATTGTTTAGGCGGAATTTCCTTTGTTACACTGCCTGTACACATTCTTTCTACAAAGACAAGTCTTGTCTATTTAATTATCTTAACTGATACGACTATTGTACGGGTTATTGCAAATAAGGGGGTAATACGGGAAATACAATGGTTCAAATAACACTCTCGGCGAAACAAAACAGAAGACATTCAGTTGTTTTCACCGTGTCCCATTCAGTGGTTTTCAAGGTGTCCCATTTAATGGTTTTCATCGCGTCTCTTTGAGTGGTTTTCATCGCATCTCTTTCAGTAGTTATTCCCTCTTGTAGGCAGTATATCGGGGCCTAAAGAGGCACGAGTTTACACTGGCTGCAGTCATTAAAATATGCAGTTACCTGATTGCTGATGTGGAATTTAGGTTGAGAGTCATCCTGAAGAAATACTCAATACCTTTTTCAGTGATTTTTTTTCCCACAATGCTTGAAGGATTTGTCACCGTTAGAAATGGTGACAGTAAATGTTCGGCGTTTACACAAACAATGCGGAAATGAAAAAGAAAGTATGTTGTACTCATCCACATATTTTTCATCTCTGGAACATATTTATTATCTTACATAATTACAATGTCTGTTTACGCATATTTTTCGCCAGGTACTTTACAGTTGCACGGACACTGCGCTGGCTCAATACCTACATCCACTGTTTTTCACCTAATAGTGAATTTTGACAGCGTTCGTAATCTACGTCTCATTTTCTGTCAGACTGACTGTCGAGACCTGACAAAAGCTTTGCATTACAACCATTTTGAAAATCCAATATGAACATTGAGAAGCTTATCTTTACCAATATCTGTTAGGATACGTCACATACTAAACACATGGATAAAGTTCAAAAGTCATTACATTTTCACAACACCAACAAATGTCGGTTCAAAAAAGATGACTTGAATGAATCTCGATTGGTTTATGTTGTTGTTTACTTTGGGTTTACTAGAAAAATAGCTGAGCGTATAAGTAAAATGATTGTAATCAATCAAACTCCACTGCAGAACGCCCCTGAAAGCCATGTTGCTCTAGGTGTTGTATTAAAACATTTCAGTATTTTTGTTCACGCATTTGTCCGCTGAATGCCGGGTAGCGCGAAATATTGCGCTGATGTATACATGTACGACTAGATTTTGCTTCATTGCTTATTTCAATTTGTCCGTTTTGCGGCATTGGAGGGTTAAAGTTTTCTTCCATGATCGTACAGGAAACCTCCACCCTTACATCTTACATCTTTTTGTTACTTTTAATAATATTTTTATGCTACACGAGAGTTACTTTTTATTAAAGGGAAAATTACGGGATAAGCCAAACAGACATGCGCAATTGGGCAGAGCTCTATCACGGATGAACATCGAGTACGCGCATGCGCATTTTGCAAGGCTAAAGTGTTGATATTTTAATATGAAATCTCTCTTCCGCGAAGAGGTAGATTTCCTAGTGACTTTCTTTACAGAAAAATTAGCCCACTGTACTGAAGAGAGATTTTTTTTACCAAAAGGAGAATTTAAAAATCATTTTATTCCATAACTTCAATCCCATTTCTAAATATATCCAAAACAGTCACTTTGAAAGCCTTTGATTCTGTCCAGGAACTAACAGAAAGGAAAAATCTAGTGGCTAGATTGAAAAACAAAACATTACAGAAATCTTTTTTTTTGAAATATGTGAAACGCAATTTGCTATCAGGGTAGAGATGTCTTTTTCTCAAACAATACCACCAAAATTAAAATTCCATCACAAATAATTTTGCCCAGATAGTTCTTAATCTCTAATCTAGTCCGAATAAATCTACCCCCCCCCCCCTTTTTTTTTTCTTTTTTCATGTACTGTGATGTTCAAACATGACAGTTGTCTTCCCGTTGTTACACGTTCCTACAATAGGGGGACACTCGCAAAAAAGGCGCAATTTCTGTAAACGCCCTTCACGGGATAACAAAAATTTCCACTCATTTTGTTTTTTGTGTTTTGGTTTTTCTACTCACCCATTTCCCAATCGTACGGATTTGCGTTCCGAGGCTTATTTCTCTGTCTTTCAATAAGCTAAATATCTTGTGGACAATTGTTTCATCTGGGTGAGTTAATGGGAAAATGCCAAAGGGTGAGCAAAGGGGTGCGAGAGTTGTCGCCCTTTATCTGTCGTCTCAAAGCTCCCATTCCCGTAGAGAACTCTGAAAGATGAGGCAGCTGTGGAAGGACTCCATTTCTGAGTGAAACCGAGCCGTCAGCACAACGCTAGTACAACCACGTCACTTCAACCGCACGGACTACGGCAGAACTGATCTCATTTTACGTCATGTCGCAAAGTATACAAACGTTGCTTCCTTCCCAAAAGTTTAAATTTTTGCTTCGCCTTGTTGTATCATGTGGATTTGCAAAAGGAAACGAAGTCAGTGAAGTAAGAGGAAGGGGGCGAATTAACAACTGCCATTCGAGAGAACACGATAAGTTACGAGAAAGTCAGTCAGGTGTCAGAACAGAATCACAACCAAAGGAAAAAGAAAAAAGAGAAGTTAAGCAGCCATAAAAAGCCGTGCAGCAGCAGTTGTTGTTGTTGTTGTACTGGTGGTTGAGCTGACAGTCTAAAGAGGGGTTAAATAATGACAGGGGAGATAATCATGACCGTGGAATAACGGTAGGCAAATAATAGAAATAAAAAAGAAATAAATACCAACTTAAAAACTATGATCTTATAAATAACTTTTACTGAACAGCTTTACTTTTTACGACTTAAGTGAACCAAATGAACAACTTATCTACTCTTTCAAGTAGAAAAAATACCTTTTTATATTTCTACTCGAAGCATGCTACAATGACATAATATTTTTTAGGCCACTTTTAGTAAATCATGAAGTCAAGAGCCCCCAAAGTCTTACCCCCCAAAACAGAGGGCACAAAAGTAAACGATGAATGAAAAGGTGGGTTTAATTAGTGACACGAACAGGAAGTTGCTACGCGAATGTCAACTTCGATCACGAGATTAAATTGTCACTCCAAGAAAACAGTTAAAACAAGAACATGGACTCATGCCACGTGATCTCATATCTCGATTTATAATTGGTTAGGGGAAAAGTACCGAACACTGACGAGTTAATCCGATTATTGCCCAGTAAGACAAATACACCTCACAAGAATACTTCATGTCTGAATGACACTTCCGGGTTGGCTGTAGATCGGGAGGGCTGGGGACAGTGCTGGTGTGTCAGGGAAACAAGGGTTAACCATTGTTATAGCGGACTGTACTGTGGATTTTCCGCCTATAGTAATGTGAAACCAAGCTGTACAGTTGGTTGTTCGTTTCTGGCTTTATTCCTACGATGACGTTTTGTTATTTATTTATTTATTTCATTGTTGTTTTACGCCGTACTGAAGAATATTTCACTTAGACGCCGGCGTCCAGCATTATGAAACCCACGACCGTCCGCAGGTTGCTGACAGACCTTCCCACGTACGGCCAGAGAGGAAGCCAGCATGAGCTGGACTTGAACTCACAACGAACGCATTGATGAGGGGATTCTGGGTCATTACGCTGGTTTGCACGCCGGAAAGGTTAACCTGCCCTGGACACATGGGTGTTGTTGAAGACTCTACGGGACTTTCTAATGGTGACACCATTATAATTTTTAGCTGTGATCGATCAGTAAATAACACAGTGGAAGGAGAAGTTACTTTTTGTGCACTTGTTTGGTGTGTTGGTCGCGATATAAGCAAAATACATATCTACACAGCAGATGCACACCTTGGTACATGTTTAAAGGCACAAAAATGTGTATCCAAGGTACATATTAATGAGCCTGCGCAAATGTGTTCACTCTATGTATCTATGCTTTGTAAACATTTATACCGACTTCCCAGAGGGCCTTGTCGTTCTTAAATTCATCTACCAGGAAAAGCGTTTCAAATTAAAACATTAACAATACCGTACATTACTGCATTGGGTGATTCGGATAGATTATCAGACGGGAAGAAATATCAACTGCTTGTGTGACGGCAAAACAGACACACTGGACGAAAACATCACATTACCACTTATATTCTTCATCAAACAGACGATGAAGAAAGGCAGAGACATTTTTGATATAAATATAGCCTAATAAAACATAGACAAATAGAGTCAATTAACTATATCCAATATCCAGCTCATGCTGGCTTCCTCTCCGGCCGAACGTGGGAAGGTCTGCCAGCAACCTGCGGATGGTCGAAGGTTTTCCCCGGGCTCTCCTCGGTTTCCCCCCACCTTATTGCTGGCCGCAGTCGTATAAGTGAAATGTTCTTGAGAACGGCGTAAAACACCAATCAAATAAATAAATAAATATCCAATATCAATTAGATGGGGTAAAATAAGTATTTTTTTTTGGTGGACACTGGAAATATTTACAATTATGTGACGTTACAAT
The DNA here is from genome assembly GCA_016165875.1 of Acanthopleura granulata. Taxonomy (NCBI): domain Eukaryota; kingdom Metazoa; phylum Mollusca; class Polyplacophora; order Chitonida; family Chitonidae; genus Acanthopleura; species Acanthopleura granulata. The sequence continues at coordinate 8,934,252 of JABBOT010000016.1, forward strand.
TATGTGACAATACAGAAACTGTAATGTAGGCCTACTATTCAGAAACTGTGGCATAGGTCTAGAAATACTGTACAGACACTGTGACGTAGGTCTACTATACAGAAACTGTGACGCTGGCCTAGTATACAGAAACTGTGGCGTTGGCTTACTATACAGAAACTGTCACGAAGGTCTACTGTACAGAACATGTGACGTAGGCCTGCTATACAGAAACTGTGACGGACTGCACAGAAAAGAGCAAAATGTTTCAGGTGCAGGTTCTGTTCCCTATTGCACCTGCGCATGCGTTCAGACGTTCAAAAATTTTATAATACCAAGTACTATTTGCAGGTTCACTAGTAACAAAAAAATGAAATGCTCCAGAGACATGTTGATGTGTTTAAGAAACGAGACACGAAGAGGACAGTGGAATGCAACAACAACAACGACTCAGACAACAGTCATAATAACAGGAAGTAATCAGCTGTGACAGACCGCACAGGAGGACAACTGAAAAGAGGAAAGTAGACAGGCGGAAAGTTGTTCGGAGAAAACAAGAGTGGGTGGAAGTTGATAAAGACAGGAGGAATGTTGAAAACTGAATGTAAAAAGATTCTGTCGTGAAGACGCTGGACGTCTCTGTGGATACATACGACAGAGGAGCTTCGTTCATTCCCTCCGGCTGGGGGTCGAATGATAAAACAGGGGTTCGTTTTAAAACACGAAATACCGTATCAGAGCATCCTGACAGGTTTGGATTGTATTATTTGAGACTCACACGTGGGTCATGTTGAATAAATTAGGACGAATTTCTGAGCATCTCAAAGTAAAATTTTCTTCGCTTGACGATATATCAAGCTGGCTTCACGCCGCCATCATCTGAAAGCGACCCTGTTATATGAGAGTTAATTAAAAGTTCGACAGGCTAAAATATTTTACGTGGAATAGATCAGAAGTTTGTCTTAACAAATGATACCTTTGTTTCGTTATAAAGAGTAAGACAGATAACAGCATTCAAAATTGGATTGTTCACAGGTTTGCGGTCACGTGACGGTAGCGTGAGTGGATCAGATTGAAACTTTATCGAATTGATCCAATCAGGGTTTCTTTTTAGATTCACATAAGAGTCTTTTAAGCAAGCCAAACTTTAAAAATATACCTTACGTGTAACATTTTGAATTAAAGGAATTCATAAATTATCCCGTAGCTGTGAAGCAAACAATTTCATCCTATATTTCATAAAACATGCTTTCCTTTCAGATTTGAAACCTAAAGGATTAACCGAATTCATTTTTTTACTGATAAATTTTAAAAGAACAGACCACATGCATTTAAACAAAGTATGCATCATCTGAAAGGCCATTTCGTGCTTATTCGAGATATGGTCTTCATTATTTTTTGGTATTTTTTACAGTGGTTAAAACGGAAACTTACAGTTTAAATCTAAATACTTTATTAAGTACTTATGCAAGTTTCTTTTCCTAACGAGCACGATCTACAGCCGGCTATATGATTAAAGATGCTCAATGCACATTACAATGCATGTAGGTTAGGGCTAACAAACTAGGGATTTAAGACTGCAAGATTTCAAGAGAATGGAGGCAGGCAAATATCTGAACGGTGAAACATTTTTTCAGGAACTGTTTCACGTGTGGACAATTAGTCTGGTGTGTAAAACACCACAACGACTGTTGGCTGTCCGATTGTGTTTGGATTTGATTGGCTGTTGGCTGCGATTATGTTTAGATTTGATTCAAAAACTTGAAAGATATCATTACCACTTAGGTCAACTGATCTTCTGGCAATCATTGTGAGGTTCGTTCTACCCCCTGGTCTGATGTTTGTATTGGTACAATATAGACAGTGCTGACCATTCTGTAACTTATGTTGAGGAAGAGTTTGTCTTTGGAATACACCTGAACACATCAAGAATGAGTATATTATATACGACACACATTCGCGGATGTCATTTACAAATTAGTTTAATCAACAGTATTATAGTAAAATTGAAATTCACGTCGTTAGTGCTCAACAGATATTCTGGTGTTCAAAATTCGCCCCGGAAAGTGACCACTTCTGGGCTTTGAACCAGCGCTTACAGAAACAGTGTTATGTGCGGAACATTGTTCTTTGGATGCTAAAATATCGAGCCTGGGTCTCCCACAGAAAGGCTATGTTAGTTCCAAGACACTTCATTCGCTTTCTTAATAACAAAGCTGGGTTAAAACCAGTTGGTTTTTCTGGGATCGCTTTTCCTTCCGGGTGGCAGACATGGAAGCTGGGGGTGGGGGTGGCGAGAGTGAGGGCAGATGTTAACCTTATGTTAAAACATGTAATTCACAAGCTCGACGTTAATACGAACCTGGGTTAGTACGAATAGACAACAATGAACATGTCACTATAAAGGATACTAAAGGACAATGTACGAGACGAAAGGTACGAGTACACATCATTATCGGTTATTACGTTACACTGAAACAATTAACAGACCAGTAGGAGGGTGTTACACATAACCATATTTGGTGCGATGTCCATACAAGGTGCGATGCCCATAAAGGGTGTAATGCCCAAATAAGGCGTGGATATAACGAGGGGACGGCCACATTAGGTGCGAAATGATGAAAGGGATTATTAAGTGCGGATGTTCATAAAAAAAATGCGTGAGGGTGCCGACATCTCCCACGTTCGAAGGTAAAAAAAGGTGTGATCACGTGGTGTGACAAATTCTTACCCGATATTCCCTGTCCTTGAGATTCATGAGGCGTCTTCTCTTACATGGCTGGAAACACACAAGTAAACCAACGATGAACCACGGATTACTAAGTGAATGAGTTTTAATTACTGTATTTCACTTAAACTCTAGCATTTTTCAGTTCACATAATTTGCTTGATTTTAATCTATCGAGTCATTTTTCAAGTTTATTTATTTGACTTTTTTGGCGATACTCACGAACAATTCACTTATTCGACGACACACAGCGTTATGGTGGGAGGAAACAAAAAGATACTTCCCCGAAATAAACACAATATTGTCCAACCTTTCAAGCAAAACTTAATTTCACTTTATTAAAATTTTAATTTTCACTTTTAGGCCTTCATGTGCTTCTGAAAGTGCATTTTTATAACCTGAACTTTAGATGAAAAACACATGAATAAAAACTATAAAAAGTCGTAGAGGAATCGTCCCAGTATTTACTTTGATAGATAGTAAGCTATCCATTTAACAACTGTCAGGGCTGTCTCAGGCATCTGAGCATCCGACTTGCTAATATGTGTCACAAAGCCCACCACAGGATTCAATGAAGAAAAAAAAAGTTGGATTCATTTGGTGTATAACAGTTTTCAATAGTCATTCCACTGAAAATGGAATTGAAAACTGATCTAAAACACGAAGAAAAGGTGACTTACTTACAAATAAAATCACCTTTCTCGAAATTGCATTTGCGACGTCAATTGTAATCCAATAGAAGGCTGTATATAATACTTACGAATAGATAAATCATGAATATGAATCCAACGTTATAGAGAATATATATGACAGCAAGTGCGGTGAGAACGATGTTCTCTATGCGGTCCGCGCTCCCGTCCTTGTTGTTTATGGTGGTGACAATTCCGTGCCAAGCGCAGATTGTTGAAAGCATTATCATCGATGCTAGTAAGTATTTATCCTGATCAAACAGAAAAAACAGTTAAATCAAATGTTAAAGTTTGATTAATTAGCGTAAATTTCAATGTCCGTATTTGTTAGACGAAAGAAAAAAACAAATGGAAAATATTGGATAAATGAGTAACTTTTGCATTCCAGACAAATATGTATGTATACTTCGGTTTAACGTCGTACCCAACAATGCTTCAGTTATATAACGACGAGGAGTTCTTGGAATGTATAGATATTCTGTGTCTTCTTGTTGCAGGATGAGTCCATGGTGCCAAAATGCTGTCGCCACTTAAACATCACGTCGAAGACACTAGACATGACACCCCTGACACCGGGACGAACAGTCCAATTTCCTTGCTCGAACCTATCACTGCCGAGCGCCAAGCGAGGAAGCAACACGTACCATTTTTAAAGTCTTTGGTGTAACCCGAACCTGCACTGATCCCGGATCACCCGACCTCGAGACGGACCCTTTGGCACCAGGCCACCGAGGCGGTCCTTTTACATTGTAATACACATTATGTCATGGGGCATGTTTTCGTTTCCAATGATCGGTGTGCATTTATTTTCAGCTTAATTTAAAACCATTCCAAACCAACGTTCAGCACAGAGTATTTCTTCCTTAAAATACTTTTTTTAGTTTGTCAGTGGTTTGTGCTGAACGTTGATTTGATAATTGGCTTTGCGAGTATTGACATGGAATATCCATTGTACTTGGCGGATGGTATAGGAGTTCCTGTTTCAACCCAAGCATGGGAACCACTGATATTTTCCATATCTATATTCACATATGGTACTGATGATGTGTATATTTTTGAGACTTCGTTTACCATTCCGTACTTTTCGCCTGTAATTGTATACTTACCATATACGTAAGGTAGGAAATTTTGGGCAGACTTTGATTGACGACTGATTTGAAAGCGACAGCCGTGAGCATGAGCGTGAAGGAAAGCTGCAAGCGGTTGTGGGGTCGGTTTTTGTCCACGGAGAATGTGGCAAAACACAGGCTGCATATAAGGAACTGAAACAAGAAACAGGAATGTGTATAAAAAAAACTAAACTGGAAATTACATAACAATTATCGGCTCACTTAGGTAGACAGGCAGGTAACATAAAATCAGTTCTTCAATCAATATCTAAAATGTGATTTCAGAGCTTATTCTTTCACGCGATAGAATTTAAGACAAGAGTTATTTTAAAGATTGATTTAAAGCCTTTGCTCTTTATTCAGTGATTTATATGATTGATATTTTACGCTGTACTCAAGAATATTTTATTTATACGACGGCAGTCAGCATTATGGTGGGAGGAAACCGCACAGAGCCCGGGGGAAACCCACGACCATCCTCAGGTTCCTTACTCTTTATAAGATTGGTAAAATGGCAAGGATCAAGGTCTGGTCTGGACTGCTTTCCTAAATTTCAGTAAAACTGCAAGGTATGAAAATCTCGTCTGTCAGTCTTAGAGCATCATACAGAATATATCTATTCCGTGTTCACTTTTCCAGGTCAGTTGTCTTACTTGACGCCTCATCAATATGACTAAATGTCACACACGATATATTTTTACGTCACATCGAGCAAATTGTACGGAAGCTACCGAAGGTAGCCTGGGATACAATTTCTAGACAATTCTGTGGAGGATATTTTGCTACACAATGTTTGGGCATAAATGGTAAATGCTGTACAAATCGGCAGCGAAATAAAACCAAGCACATATGTGCTCTAACATCAGGACTTATACTCGGAAAATCGCCGGGGTGTTTCCGTTGCTATGTAACATCACGACTCACCGTCACCATGAATATATTCCAAACGAAGTATCCGGGTCTCCGTGCCGCTCGGCACTTCACGGACAACGCCGATCTTTTGATCGTCGCCTCTGACTTTTCTATGTAGAACTCCTTTCTCTCGGTCTCCGTGTGCATGTAAAGATGCCATTCCTGCTCGTCCACGAACGACTGCCTGTTCACCAAGTGATGCTCCTCAATGTCCTCTATCAACTCCACCTCAAAGGACGGTAACTCTGACGCTACCGTTATAGTGAGATCCTGCAGACATAGAAAACATTTATTTATTTATTTATTTATTTCAAGCCTAGCTCCATGTCAAGCCTAGATACCACTCCGAAAGCAAACTCCACATGGTTGCGGGTTTCCTTCGGGCTCTGTTCGGTTTCTTCCAACCATATTGCTTGCCACCGTCGTATGTGTGAAATATTCTTGAGTGTGGCTTAAAGCACCAAATAAATAAATTAAAAAATAATTTATTTTATTTATTTATTTCAGTGTTGTTTGACGTCATAAACTTGACTTTTTCAGTTCTGGGAAGGCAGTCAATCTCATGGAGTGAAGTAAACCGATTGTTTCTTGACCCAAGGTCTACCCCGTTTTCACCACTCATAAACATGACGCCTGTCACTTTAATTAACCAGTTCTTAAGAACATTAAATAAAACAAACTCTAGAGAAGTGAAATATTACTCGCGCAAATCATCGATCATATTAAATTAAACACAACCTAGGGAGAAAAAACATTTTTCGAGCTTAACATACCTGAACTCGGGAGCGGAGAGGGATGTGATTTTCTCGCACTTACCTGTACATCGAAGGGAAAAATAAAGCTATGATTTGCTGAGACTTACCTGTACATCGAAGGGAAAATCATCAAGTTCCAGGTTTTCCATGAAAATTCCTTTAACTCGTCTTTTTTCCACAACGAACGCATGCCCTTCGTCGTTATGTAAAACTCGGTAACTGATTTTCTCCTTCGGGTCTCCAATCGTATTTTCTATATAAATTTTGGGATTCCAGTACTTTTTCCAGTCGATGGCATCTGCCGTCTGAAAGCACATATTTCAATCACACTTTAGCGATTAACAGAACTGTGGACACATATCCACAGCCATATTCCACATGGCATGCGTTAGCCACAGTGCCTAATGCTGTATTCTAAAAACCACTTTTTACTTCAGTCAAGAACTTGAGATGTGATTTTTAAGCCGTGTTTTCAGGACCTTACAGGGTAATGCTGGGGAATTAAAGTACGCAATACACTGAAGTCGTAAAATATTGTATTTGGTCAAAAATCGCTTTGTGGAATCGCTAGGAGTACTTTGTTTTTTTAGTTGTTATCTGCTTAGTATGTTTAGAAAAAGCAACTGCAGGATTAGATATCTTAACTTTTAAATTAGGATGTTTCACTCACCCAGAAGAGGCCTCACCTGTTTCCTTCGCTTTTGCTTGTTTATTCCTCTTTGACTTAACCCGCAAAACTTGCACACAGCCTAGGTATTTCCAAAGTTTATTTTCACAGAGCCTAACTTTATTTCCTCCGCGGCAAAAACAGCACTGATATATTGATCAGAATCCGTTTAAGCTATGTAACACCATTCCACATCTGAAGAAGGGAGTTATTTCCCTTCCTGACAACATTAAATCCAGTTTCGGAATTCTTTTGTCTAATCTGCATTCGATCAGACATGCTGTAAACACAGTATAGACTTACTGCCGGAATTTCGAGAGACGTCAGAAGTTACGCTGTAAAACGACTAGACATGTACAAATTTGCACATCCACAACGCCTGTGTGTCACTGGTATTTATTTATTTCTTTCATTGGTGTTTTACGCCGTACTTAAGAATATTACGCTTATACGACGGCGGTCAGCATTATGTGGGAGGAAAGCGGGCAGAGCCCGGAGGAAACCCACGACCATCCGCAGGTTGCTGACAGACTTTCCCACGTACGGCCGGAGAGGAAGCCAGCATGAGCTGAACTTGAACTCACAGCGACAGCATTGGTGGGATGCTTCTGGATCATTACCAACTGAGCCATTTTTCGAAATGACGTCGTCGTTTTGGTAGGATCAATTCCGTATCTTTAAAGATGGCCCCTTATTTGTTCAGAAGAATCTACATTTGGAATTTCAATTCCTTTGCCCAAAATAATATGCAGCATTGCTGGGGAACACATTTCGGGAAGTTTATTTCATCGTTTTTTGATAAATGTTCAGTATTGTATATACCAGTACCAGCCCATGTTAAATTGTGTAGATTGACCCCACTGTGCCGTAAAGTGACGAAGCCACATCACAAAGGGACATCACTTTTTTTGTCGTAACATCGCATCTCGAAACCTGCTTATCAGACACCTTTACCGCCTGTTCATTTCTGCCTTTATAGTGACATCCTGTGGGCAAATTAGTGACGCAATGCACAAGTATTGCAAGAACACAACGGTAAATTCAGCTTGCGTCCGAGATGACACTGCGCACGGGAAAAGTTTATTGTGGCATTTGGTCCTTCCCACCTACCGTAATCGTCTGTCCATCCAAAGCTGGCTCTCGCCATTTGGCCTTGATGACAACGTCGGCGGCATACTGTTCCTTCAGCGTGTCGATTTCTCCCACCTTAGCGAACTGAACACAGATTTCTACTCGAATCTGAAAACGAATCAGAATACATGAATCTCATTGTACTTTGTTGACATAGGGGGCAGGTCCCCGGTGGTTAAGCCAGGGTCAGCGTTGAAGGTTGCAAGCGGTGGGTGTTTGGTTGATCGGCTCCGTCCTGACTCCGGAGACCCCTCCTCGTATGAGTCACAAGTTAACCTGACTCTTAGCAAATTGTGGCGACGTGGTACACGCTATCTTTGTACCACACTGAGACAGTTAAAATCCCTTCATTGAGAATGGGTAATATTGCTTTTAGGTAAATACAAGTCTTTGAACACGTCTGGAACCTAATCAACTGTCTCTTAGCAAAGGACACCTTACATACATACACATAGGTATGAAGATGGTACAATAAATCGAAATAAACGACTATTTTCCTATAATGGCGAACTGTGTAATGCAAATCTTCAATTAGAATGATGAAAATTCATGGTCGTTATCACTACATTCAATCGCGTTGTACTAATAGCCTCTAACAACGGCTTCAAATACGACGTTAAACGTAAATGACGATATAAGGGAATTATTTGTATCTGTCGGGTTGACATCTTAAACATCTATTCATGCTCTACACAACAAGTGACCAAGACGTAAGGATGAAACGTGAGTATGTCTATGTATATTAGAAAGCGCTTGGTTTAGATCATACAGTCTAGTATGTTTTATGTGACCACGTTAAACATGGTTATGTTATGTTAGTTTCCTAAAATCCATTACAAAATTTGCATTATCTGGCGTGCATCAGTCAGTGTTAGAGAGGTAGTAATTAAATACAAATATCACAACATTTAGCTCGCCATATCGTAAATTTCTGGCTGGATTCTGATTGGATAACTTGGCGTTCAGATGTTATATGTTGCGTCAGTAAGACAAACAATAGCAATTCATAATTTCACCTTTCCTCGAAGATAGTGTTGTTGTATAATGATTTTATTATTAAAACCTATGACCATCCGCAGGTTGCTGGGGGACTTTTCCATGTACCGTCGGAGAGGAAGTCAGCACGAGTTTATGTTATTACGGTATCTGTAATATACGGTAAGTGTAATATGTGGTAACTGTAACGTACGATAACTGTACTGTACGGCAACTGTAATGTACGGTAACTTTAATGTAAGGTAGCTGTAATGTAAGGTAAACGTAATATACATGTAGTGTCAGCAGTTGGACACATGCGGTACCAGATAATAATTTAAACGTTTGGACAGGAAAACAATAAAAAAAAATATCATACAAAAACGACATTAAGGGGAAAATGGATTATAGCTTTGGCATCGTTAGTAGATAGATATGCCGTTGCAAAAATGCCGGTCAAATGTGATAATGTCTCCTTTGTTTTTTAACACAATCCAGAAGCAACTGATGTTTCTTTTGAAACGAACATCTTACGGAGAAATATTTGATATACAGAAGCCAGAGAGTGAATGTTCAGAACCAGCGAGAAAAGCCCACTTTTGCTATTATTATTTGTTAAGATTATCCCCCTAATTCTTCTAATTCTTAGGACAAGGGATATTTATAATAATGAAAGTCAAAAAAAAAATACATTTCTCTCCACGTTTTAGTGGAAAGTAAAAATATGAATTTATTCTTCATTTGATGGATTGAAAATGTGAGAAAATAGAAATTATGCATTCCTGTTACAATTATATATATATATATATATATATATATATATATATATATATATATATATATATATATATATATATATATATATATTAGGAGAGGAGTATATATATATATATATATATATATATATATAGAGTATATATATATATATATATATATACATATATTGGTTAAAAAGAGCTGACCAGATGCATCAAACATTGGAAGAACCAGGATATGCCAAAATGCGTTATATACGAGGGCTTGGGCCAATGAAATCTAAACACATTAATCGCATGAATGTCAAATCTTGTAGCTGTGTCTTTGTGTTCTGATTTTTCGCCTTTTTGATCTGAAGTAACATGTCTTGCCATCCTGTCTGTCGTTGGTCTAATCAATTTCGTGGTTACATATTTTGGAAAGTGAAATCGGCTCCTTAGTTTACTTAATTGAACATTTTGGTTGCTGATAAGGCTGGACTTACAGTAAGCGACGTAAAGCAAGAGGCTACTTGATCTGGCTTATCATTTGTTAAAGACAGTATTTTGATTGATTCTACACCAGTGACGTCTAATAAATTACAATACTTCCTTTTTTCTACCTAATTCTGCCTAAGTCATGGTGCTAGAGGTTTTATGAGTTGTTACTTCCTAATCACTTACATGAACAGTCAGAATAAAACCCTAACTGAGGTAAAGTGATAAGAGGCTGGTAATCAGTGACAATTTGTCAATTACTACACTCGCTGTCGTCGCCGCTCTGGTTTTACTCTCTGTGCTACAGTCTTTCTTACCTCAGAGAGAATGTCCGGCACTGGTAATCAGGGAATATGATATAACGATGGCGTAACGAAATGCTTCACAGAATTTCAAAGCATGCATATGTATAGTTATCGCCATTAAAAGCGTTCGGATAGAGCGTGCAGTGTATTTAGTACAAAAGAGACACACAAATAAACTGGTGCGGTTTTTCTCGTCAGTAAATAAGGATATTTTTAGTAAAAATTCATCTCTGAGGTATTCAATCACATACGCTCCAAATTAATAAACACCTTATTTACTCAGTTATCCGACTAGAAAAATCGCAACAGATTAAATTTGGGTTTTCATTTTGTACTAAGTAAAACTATATAATTCATGCTCTACCCGTGTGCTAACTATGTATGTATTTTGCTACGAATCCCCTTGAAATTCTCTGGACGATGCCATGGACGGTGATTTATGCAACAGCTTATCTGGCATTCAATAACCTGCGTACAGGTTATACATGTATCACATCGCCTAAACAAATAAACTCCCGCCAAATCTGTATTATCCCCGCTGATGCATATCGACGTCCAGGACGATCCTACAGGCACATTGAACAGATGGTTGTACACATATAACGAATAACGAGTAACGAATCAATTAAACGGAGCATAGTTTCTGCAAGGCAGAGTAGCCGCAGATGATGCAACACTGCAAGCAGATTCCTCACAACAGTGAGAGCCATTCAGTCGGCGTTACAAATTCTTTACAACAGTCAGAGCCATTGGACCGGTGCTACCAATTCTTCACAACATTAGGGAACCAGAGCTACAAATTCATCACAGAGATAGCAATGACTGAGACAGCCTTACAAAATGGTCCCAACATTAGAGGCCATTGAGCTGGGATTACAAATTGTTCACAACATTAACAACCGCTGTATTCGAAGATTACGGAATAAATGAATATACCCTGGTTTACTTTGATATATTTTCCCAATTCTTCGCAATATTCATATTCTTCGCAATAGATGATGATGCACCACAAAGTGCCAGCCAAAGCGCTGTTAGTTCTTGCCACTCCGGCAACTACTGAGATAACCTAAGACACTGTTAACTGTTCACTGTTCGCAACCATTAACACATCACTACAGATTGTTCGCATGAAGAGTAAACATTGAAACTGTGCTGCAAATTTTTCAGAGCTGTCGCAACTATTCAGACGTCCGCCTGCAATCATAAAGCAAGTGTTGCAAATTGTTCACTACCAACGCAAAACAACTCAACCTAGGTGTGGAAACCAACATTCGTATACCAGCTGTCAACCAAAATGGGCATTCCGGGTCAATAATCACTAGATCAGTTTCAAAAGACGACAAATAACACAAACCACCAAAGAACTAAGAAAGTATACAAAATATAAAAATTAGGTCGAATTCTTGCACAGAGAAGCAGTCAGCAGTTTTCAATGATGACAAAAAGACGAAATCAATTTTCTATGCGGATGAATAAAAAAGACCTTCCAAATTGTGTACCATTTTTTAGTATAAAAAGACAGAGACAACATTACGACGTCTTCACAGTAATCGCATTTGTTGAACCCGCGTGTAGATATGTATTTTAAGAAAGACATAATAAGACGTCCGCTTATGTTCTGCCGCCTCTTTGAGTTCTGCAGTAAAATTGAAGTGTTTCAATACCGGTCGATCTCAAGCCTCAAAAAGCCATTAAAACGCAAGCATGAATCGGTTCTATGGTTCACGCCATGATATTTAAACAAAACACATATTTTATGCTGGTTTAACTGCTGCCGTGCAGTGAGAGTCAATTAAAATGTAAAGGTTATGCCTTTCAACGTGTCGATCGAGGCCATAACGTTATCCTAAAGTGCAGGATATACATTACAAAGAAATTTTGAAATAATGTTATTTAAGATTCTTTGCTCGCTTTGCCACATGTTTCGGTAACTAAACACTTGCTAAAGAGCTGCAGTAAGTCATTATGCCTGCAGAACATGTCAAAGAACTGCAGTTTCGTGTAATAAAGAACACTACGAAGATGTTTCAACTCACCACCCCCAGGCTGTTAGGGTCAATGGTTATGGAACATCTCGGAGTGGAGCCAGTGTCACCGTAAGCGTCCATAAAAGACAGGCAGGTCGGAGGACGACGAATAGAAAACATGGCCGACATGGACGGTCCTCTGTCTCGGGTCCGTGACACATTTAAACTTTTGTCTCCCCCTGTTTTAAAATACTTAGGGATGTTTTTTTCACCGAGATCTGTTCAAGAATTCCTCTCCCACGACTTGTCAAGTCTTATCTGCGCAACGGTATTCCATTAAGTGAAATATTATATGTAAATGGAACCAAGTACCTCCATTCCACCGGGAGTCCGCGTCGTTCTAGGACCGGTGTGAATACTAGGCAGCGCTCTCATTGGTGAATTTTAACCAGTGAGCTGCTAATACACGAATATATGTATCCCAGGCGTTAAACCAATATAGAGCTGTCGCTGTGTGTCGATGGTGCCAGATGAAGCTGGTGGTGAATTCCATGTCATAACTGTGGTGAAATATCTCCGGAGATTTCGTTATTCCAGCTTTCAACGGCCACTCATTACACCACGTCATGTTTTGTACCGTATAGCCCTGGACCTCGGTCAAGGCCTCATCCGCTCAGCGACCAGTGTGTACTTTTGGACAGTGCGTATACGCACATATATAGACATCTCAGTTTATATGTTCACTATAAGAATATCTCGTTTTCGTATGTGAAGCTACGCGTTTAATTGTGCATTTAAGTAAGGCATTGTGTAAGAAGTGCATCATAGGCATACTCATGTATTCTCCATTTACTGTACTAGTAGGCCTAACGGTCCACAGATTGGATATGCAAATCTTTATAATATTGTATTAACACGCAAGTGAAGGTGTCCACTGGCATTTTCATAAAAAAGCAACACGTTTCTGACCGTCAAAGACGCTTAGCAAAGCAATCGTGATCAAAAATAGGAACAAGAATTCGACAAGCAAATTCTTTGCAAATCTCCATTATCAAAATTGGCGTTGTTGTCTAATGGCGTTTCCATCAGAACCAAGATTTAGACCGTCGCATGTCCGATGCCAGCTCTGACCGGCTCTTCCGCGGCGTTATGTCAGGCGTTGAAGTACATGAGCAGATGTGTTGGTCCCGTCGCTTTACTGACATATAACAGCGCATGACACAAAAAGAGTAGGAAATCAGCGGAATTATTACGCTAACTATTCTAGTTTCTTCTGAACACATAGTGTGCATTCACTCGATATAAGATTGCCCGCCTATGCACTACCTGGTAGAATCTATTCCTGTTTTACATCGTATTCTAGAATATTTCACTTATACAACCGGAGCCAGCATTATGGTGGGTGGACACCAGGCAGATCCCGACCATCCGTGGTTTCTAGCATCTCTAGGCGTTGAAACCGACATTCGTATAACAGCCGTCAACCAAAATGGGCGTTCCTGGTCAATTCCGGGCAGACCTTCCCACGGAGATGAAGCTAGCCTAAGCTGGAATTGAACTCATATCAACCGTAAGGGACATGCTACTGCGTCACTGTTCTTCGTTCAAGTCCACCTCATGCTGACTTCCTCTCCAACCGTACGTGGGAAGGTCTGCCAGCAACCTGCAGATAATCGTGGGACTTCCCCGGGCTCTGTCCGGTTTCCTCCCGCCATTATGCTGGCCGTCGTCGTATAAGTGAAATATTCAATCAAATAAATAAATAAATAAATAAATCATGCTAACATCCTAACCCTCAGCCACGGAGCTCCCGTACCCCCTTCCCCCTTACATAAATGGTAGGGTCCACATTATGACTGGCATAACTATTCCATCGATGTGTTTGCTGATTTCAACAGAGCTTATCAGGTCCTGGTATACACCCTGGGAATGATACGTGTGCCAGTCATGCGTGCACTGGTGAGTTCTTCTGTTTGTTTTATGAACAATTCTGGAACAAATGCGATCATATTTATATCATTGCCGAATGGTGAACTGCCTTCCAGCTTTAACAAAATAACCCAAAGCCATATGCTCCTTAGCTTTTTTTATTTTACACAAAGCACGTGTAGGCAATACATAAGCCCATCTTGCAGTGCCTCGGGAGAAACGATGCTGTGTTTTACAGAGGTTTGGATTCTTTAGGTGGCCCATCAGAGTCTCCCAATGAAATCGCTGATCACAGTATAAAAGCAACCGACCCTGAATTCTCCTCCCTCCACTAACCCACTCTTCACCCGGTCCCCAAAGCAACAGTACTTGGTACATCCCAGAGGCCTTAAAATACCGAATGGCTAAGATTTTAGCAATATTATGAAGTGATTGAAAATATAGATGAGCGGAGGTAAAAGTCTGGGCAGTCGACTGAAGTCTTTCACATCGTATCAGTTATCGAATGGTGCGCGATCGGGTTCAGCCCCCTCCGACCTGGCTGAAGTTGGGAATAGGTAGAATAGTCGACTCGTCACTATAACAAGGCCCTGTCTAGACACTCTAATAGGCTACAGGGCTTACGCGGATTGCCAACGGCTGAATGTAATAGATGCTGTGTAGTTAAAACCGGTAATGTAAAACTGCTAGGTCACTTTTCAGGACGCGCTAACAGTTTCAGATATAGATGTCTCATTTAAAGGCACACTGACAGGAAAGTTTAACCCAAAAGGCAACTTTGCCCAATAAATTTACAATTTCTTTGAGAAACTCTGACGGGCAACACAAAAGGTTCCAAATCGCAGAGAAAAACATAGTTTTTGGGGTGTTACGCCGCAGAGTTTGTGTACCACATATAAGTGCTTTTGGAGAACTTTTGGAGAAGTGTGACGTAATCCAAGAAAGAACAAAGGAGCAGACGTCTTTGGACCCCTTCGTTAAAGGCGGCAAGGAGTTTTATGTATATCAAGGAGAGAAAACATTGAACCGAAAATATTTAAATCTTAATACTGGCTGTAATGCATTCTTTCAGAATATAGTTATATCTTCCAAATTTGGACACGTATTAAAATCTTGCCAAACAAGCTGTACTCAAGCTGTACGATTGAGTACTCTTTTCTAGACAAATGTCTAAATAGAGAGTTCCAGACAGCAAGAAGAAAAAACATAAATGAAAAATGTTATTTTCAGGTGTAACAAGCAGAAAGAAAAAAATCGATTTTAATACACATGATGTAATTGATCAAAATTACTGAGCAAAGTTCGTGGCGTCATTATGGCGTCATTGATTAGCAAGTAATAATGCACGAATGCTGAAAAAATACCTGACTGCTAAGCTTGCAGTCTTCAGAGGCTCAAGATAAAGTTAAATGATACAGAGTTTGGGAAATCGTGTACATAAGACCACGAACGAAAATGTGCCAGCTGTCGTATCTGGTCTTCGCAGTAAATAAGGCACATTTTCCCTCGCACATGGTGATTCGGTTCCAAGCCTACATGATTATTGTTCTCTTGCATTGCACCAGAAATACGTTATCAGTTTGCCTACAAACGTCACTGAAGGCCTATATGCAGGAATGAAAAATGAACTACACAGCTTTGACCCGAATAACTTTTGGCGGGAAAGATTTCTCGATTTTCTCAGCACGCATAGAACTGATCACACCCAGACTCTTACGTACCCAGTTCTAGAACGTAAATAGAACTGAAATATATGGTGACATGTCATGATGAAATATAACAGTTTACACTTCTTGACAAATTTAAATGCTGAAGTGTGTAGTATAAATATAAAAACAGGGTAACAGAGATTGTTTGTGCAGTGGACTGTGTATGCAAACTATCGTGTTGCAAGGAGCACAGACAAAGCAATCGTCTAAGAGATTGAAAGTAGAGTGGTTAAATGTACTTGCCTTTCAATCTCTACAACTCATGAATGGGGGCTCAAACCCTACCATTAAACGGGAATTTGTAGGGTGTTATATTGAGCACAGAAAAGACAACTGTCCAAGAAATTGCAAGTCTAGGAAAAAACGCGTATAGATAGGCATGAGTCATCTATGGACATTTCAATTTTCCTTCACTGTTATATATTTCTTACAAAACAAAACAAACAAAAAAAACGCAACACGAAAGGACGTTTCTCCTTTAATCTAGCGGAGTACGATGCATTGTTTTTGGAATAATTCGGGAGCGGAATGTGGTCGAGCCTTTATAGGTGGCCTACTTGCCTTTCAAACTCTATAGAACACACGGATGAGGAACCCCCCACCCTTTCACTGTTTACGAGGCCATGAATGCTGACAATATTTATTTATTTGATTTATGTTTTACGCCGTACTTAAGGATACTTTACTTATAGGACGGCGGCCAGCATTATGGTGCGAGGAAACCGGGCCGAGCCCTGGGGAAACCCATGATCATCCTCAGGTTGCTGGTAGACCTTCCCACATACGACAGGAGAGGAAGCCAGCATGAGCTATGCTTTAACTCACAGCGACTGCATTGGTGGAATAGCGTGAATACTCGACGAAATTATTGTGGCCCTTTACTCAGTTTAATGTTAACTGAAGATCTTTTGTCTTCAAAGGATACGATGCGCAAATCCGCACGTCGGACATGGTTGGTGGTTTCCGGGTGGTTCCACTCACAAAACCTACCACGTTGCAATAAAAAAATTGAGTCCATGGTGTTAAAACAGCACTCCAATAAATAAACAAATACACAGAATTAAAACTTGACCTACTGAAGTGATGTCATGAATGGCCGGCCTTCGCTCCGTGAGCCTTTCGACTTTGTTCACGAACGTCAGTGCCATGGTGGTGCAACTAGACTTGTTCTTTAACCTGAGCAATGTCCCACGGAACTGGCATAGAAGTGGCGCGACACCAGCACGATCGAGGCTGTTTCAGTGTTTCCGGTCGTCGGATTCAGAGAACGTTTCTCCCATGCACCGCTAAAGACTTCAACCGACCGGCGTTTACAGTGTTCACAATTTCTCGACTCGAAATGGCCACAGAAAGCTGTTTTAGCGGCTAATAAAACAACACTGGAACTCGTGGACGTTAGGTTAAGTGATTAACCGGATTGGGATCCATAGTATTGACCTTAGAGCGATGTGGGACCGGCCAGCGGCACTATGCTCGACATTGAACGCGTGTATTTGTCCTGTGATAAGCGCCCCCTTAGCCTACTTGTATAGCAGTCTCTTTTCCCGCGGGACGAATTCGCCACACAATTCCCATCGCCACGGTCGTTATTCAAAAAGCTGGTTATAAAACTCCGACAGTCTACAGCCTTATCAACACCTGGTTTTATTTGTTTGAAATGTCCTTGGAGACTTTATCAGTCTAAATGGAGAAAAGTTTACACCTACTCACCGGGGCGGAAATCTGACCTGATGTTAGAATTAACGCTGCTGTTGGAAATGAGTAGAGTCAAATGTCACCGGTTCCATGAGCTCGAATACGCGGGGATTCAGTTTTAAAAAAATTTCCTTTATTGTTTAAAACCTGGCTGAAATTAACTGCATCTAACATCTAATCCAACTAGCACGAAGTCATATAGAGAGCCAATAATCGAATCAATGTTAAAAGCAATGTCAAACTTACGGTGATATATAAGTTTGTCATTACTATATGCGAATGGCTTGGTCCCGAGAAGAAAATAATGACGAACTGCTAACCCGGAAGTCATCAACAGATGTATTATGTATGCGTTTCTTTGATCAAGTTCTGAACACATAGGTATTATGTGTTTCGTTGAACAAGTCATGAATACTTACGCATTATAGGTTTTGTTCATCAATTCATGAACATTTAGTTACTATGTGTTTACTACATCAAGTCATGAAGACTTAGTTATCATATGTTTACTATATGAAGTCATGAACATTTAGCTATTATATCTTTCGTACATCAAGTCTTGAATATATTTAGTTCATCGAGTCATTAACGCTTAAGTATAATCTGATTCAGTGGGCCGTAAATACTATATTGTGAGTTTCGCTCACCAAGGTACGAAGGCTTATCATGCATGCCATGAATGCTACATTGTGTTTCCTTCATCAAGTCATGAACGCTTTGATATCATCTATTTCGTTCATTAAGTCATGAACGCTTTAATATCATCTATTTCGTTCATTAAGTCATGAACACTTAGTTATTATATGTTCGTACATCAAATCTTGAACACTTAGTTATCATATGTTTCGTACATCAAGAGGGGAGTTTCGAGATCGAATTGTTTTATCGCTAAAGGTAAGAAAAGCTCTACTGTACCATGTGACCTGTCAAAAATGTTAGGCAGCTACTACAATACATTTACTATAAAATGGGCGTCTAAGAAAAGTTTCAAAAAAGTTTTTTAGACTAGACGTACGAAAGGGAAAATTGAGGAGCTGGAAGTTTTTTAATTTAAGAAGCTTCTGATTGAAGGAAAGGTCGTTTGTACGTCCCTAACATGGCAAAACAGGTGATCGGTAAATAAAAATCAACAAAACTGTCTGACATTTTTGACAAGTCACTCGATAAAGTTAACTCTTTTTACGTTCTACAACAAACTCCAAACTCCTCTAGTCATGAACGCTTAGTTATTATATGTTTCGTACATCAAGTCATGAACACTCAGTTATTGTGTTTCGTACATCAAGTCATGAACACTCCGTTATTAAATGTTTCGTACATGACGTCACAATCGCTTAGTTATTAAATGTTCGCCCATCAAGTCATGAATACTGGGGTATTTTATACTTCGAGCATCAAGTCATCAACGCTCAGATACTATGTCTTAGTTTCACTGGACCGTGAATGCTATACCGGCATTTTGTGTTTCGTCCACCAAGTTATGAAGGCTTATATATGCCATGAATACTATATCATATGTTTCCTTCAGGAAGTCATGAACACTAAGATATTATCTGTTTCGTCAATCAAGCGATTGTGCCTTCTAAAGTATATCATCGTGAACCGGGCTGCTTTATAGACCCGAGTTGCCAGGACATGTGGAACTGTACTAAGTTGTTCTGAGTATGTTAAGTGTCCGTATACCCAATACCCTAAAACAGACAGCCTGATACCTGCTCGCACGCAAACGTACCGAATCAGAACCGATTTAACACCTGGATTTCATATCGCCAAGAAAACACAGGAGCCTAGAATAAACATGGAGCTCCCCCACAAATGCACTGCACTTGGGGAAAAGGCCACGGTGTGCAGGCGAACCCATGTGACGGCGGTTCGGGTGAAAAAATACATCGGCGTGACGCCATGGTGGCTTCTTTTAGAAGAAAGGAACGTCTTGGTCATTGCCAAATGGTACAGTATCCGAAAAGGGGACGGCAGGGGGGATGAAAGGTTGGGGGGGGGGCGTGCCACTGGAGTAGAGTAAGCTTATTTAGGTAGCATCAAAACAGTACAGAAATCCAGCGTATTTGTTTATTGCCCTTTTGCTTAATATAATCTTTACATCCCACATATAATGGCGAACTTTTCCCACCGAAAGTAACTCGGCCACAAGCTGTATAATCTGTTGTTCATTCCTGCCTTTGCGATGACGTTTTCCGGGTAAACTGGTGACGTAGTACTCGTGCAATGCAAAAGAACAATGATCAACACAGCCTTGGAGCAGAATCACCTTTCCGCGGGAAAAATAAGGCACGCCTTTAAATTTATATTGTATTCGTTGCTTTAATCGACCGTTGTTACCACTATAGTCTAGATTCTTTTGACTTACACGATGGCGTTTAGTTTTGAGGGTGAAGGAATCTGATCAACCTGACGAACCCTTTCCACATGTGACGTACTGATATGCGATAATGCGATACTTGTGGAAAACCAGTAGGTCGTTTTCAAAAAAATTTATTCATTTATTTATTTGATGGGTGTTTTACGCCAAACTCAAGAATATTTCACTTATACGACGGCGGCCAGCATTATGGTGGGAGGAAACCGGACAGAGCCCGGAGGAAACACATGGACACCCGCAGGTGCTGACAGACCTTCGCACATACAACCGGACAGGAAGCGAGCATGTGCTGGACTTGAACTCACAGCGACCGCATTGTGCTGTAATAGCGCGCTAAACGACTGAACCAAGGAGGCTCAGTAATAAAATAAGGTCAAATTTTCAATTTACACTAACATATATACGTGGGCCCACCCATTTCTATGAGCATAGGTAGCTCTGGAAGCGTACTTTCATTGCTTAGCGGGCAACACTTAGAGTACAAGAATATGTAGTGATTAGCAGCCAGTGCGCGGCCGATTTCTTTAGGCGTGTCAAATATCCCTGCCACTAGAGCAGAGATGATATTAGGAGTGCAGGCCCTGTTGGAGATTGGCTGCTCTCTCTTGACACTATGCTCGTACATCGCTGATCAGCGGATCGAGTTCCGGTATAGCTCGCGAGGGGATAAACAGAGGCGAAGACCTGTCAGTGAGATATGAGACCCGGTGCTTACAGATAATGGAAAATCAACCTTGACGAACGAGAGAGAGGAAACGATATACAACGCCCCTAATATTCGTTCGTTCGACGGCAAAATACGATTGCTGCATGTTTAACGGATATATCCCTGTGAGTAAATCCAGACAAAAAATTACCCTTGCAAATTAACGAAAAAGATTATTTATTTGGTCCGGATACATGTTTCTTCGACTTGGGTACAGGGACGACAAGAATTCGCATTAAAGACAACTTTCAACAGCGCAGCAATGTATTCTGGTCGACCCAAATCTTGTTCAGTCCCTTTGCGAATAGTCTAACTAGTGATTCATATTTACATGTGTTCAATAGTATCGCGAACCTCGCTACTTACCTCCATGTAAAAATATAAATTGCATTTGTATACGAGAGTGTTTGGAGACATGAGCCATTGCACGAGGGCAAATGCAGCTCACGAGCCCTAAAACGTCACACATAAACGAACGGATGACGTCACTTCGTACGTCAGTATGTGTTGTGTACGTAATAGCGTCACGTGGCATATGATATCTCGAAAAGGGTGGGTTACATTTTTGTATGTACGCATGTCTTGCACAACACAGCGTGATACATACCTTGCATACAACTGATAGGATGATACGACTCATGTACGTCATGTAGCTTAAAACATGATAAATAATATCTCTGCACGTCTCTGTATGTCTTGTAAAACAAAATATGATATCGCTACACACAATATCAGACAATTAGCCGATGGACATGTGTGTAGAAATGTATCACTGGCTATTTTGCTGTTGACAAATGCACTTGTATGCACCGTTGCTGTTTCTACTTGTTCATATCTGTTTTTGTATAAAGGGACTCTGGGGAAAAGCCCATTGTACAATGTGACAGTTACCAGGTTACCCGCTTTAAACAAGGGTCTCATTCATTCATTTGTTCACTTGGGCACGTGAAACCACTTTGTATGTCTTTTGCCAAACAGAATAGTAAATCTTAATTTACCACATAAATCTGGGTGAATGATTCAACTTTACGTGTCTTAACTGTACAATGCTGAGTGATACATGATATCTTGTTGCATACAACTGGGCGGGTGATACAACTTTGTATGTTTTGTATAACATTGTGCGATAAAGGTCATCACGTTACTGGATGAAAGATACAACTTTGTGTGTGAAAAATTTCAGTCAAAATATTTTTAGTTAAAAACACAGCGGCCTATTCCAACTATAAATCATCATTTTTAGAACATTCAGTAAGCTCCTTAGCACCACGCCGAGAAACAAATTAGTTCTATGGCACGTGAAATGTGTAGATTCCAGAGCATTCACTTGCACCACAATCTTTCCGGAGGAAGAGGGGCTTAAACCACTAGCACACTAACAGAAGGTTTCCGTATTACACTCGTCGGCAAAACGACACCGTCCGCCAAGAAAAACTGGAGCCTGATTGTGCAGTCGGTTGTGAGAAGCAAACTCAAATACTCAGATGGTCTTCAGACAGAGAAATTTCCACGAATCTCATTTAGTCCGTACATAAGCCTACTGTCTGAGACTAGCTGATCAAACTACCTTAGGAGCCATTGTTATTGTTCATAACAGCGTGTTCCAACGCTACCAGAAGGCTACCTTCGAGACTGGTCGTACCAAATTACTATTGTGTATAGTATAGTGCTTTAATGTATCTAATAATGCTACCTTGGATGCCACTGTTTAAATTTAAAGCCAAAAGCTACTCTCTTGTGCAGTGTTGCCATTGCTGTTGTTCATAGTTGCGCGTGTATATTAACGTTGCCACAAAGGCTATTCTCGTGGCCAGTGTTGCCACTGCAATTGTTTATTGTGGCGTGTTCTAAAGTTACAACAGAGCTACTTTCGAGATCAATGTTGCCATTGCTACTGTTTTCAGCAGAACACTCTCAAGTTATCACAAAGCTACCTCCGTGCTCTGCGGCTTCACACAGGCCATTTGTTGCTATTTCTCGTGTGCATAAGGCTACACTATTGCCATTGCTCTTGTTTGTAGTAGCGTGCTATAAATCTACCATGCAATAAATTACTTTCGTGGTCAATGTTCTCATTTCCATTGCTAATGTTAACGTGCAATCTTCAACTGTGAATCGGCTATTCTTCCAAAAAAAAGCCGAAGTTGCAGAAGAACTCGTTACAATTGAGAGACGCGTATTGACTGACTCCTTGATCTCCCGTTTTAAATCAGTTCATCAACTCAGTACCCTTTTCTCACACTGCCATAAAATATTTCCAATGTGGAGAACACTCTTATGTTTTATATCAGTTTTCATTTATGGTAGGGAACAAACTGGAAGGCGACACGAAAGATTAACCATGTGCGGGTGCTGTTGAAAAGACATAATTTGTCAATGATTGTCAGCGATTGTCCTTGATTACTTATGTTTATGTATACGGTGTGTTATAGGGGGTACACCCTTCGTACATAAATTGTACATGGACCAATTAAAATAAGGTTCAAATCGTATTCGAACCAACAACCAAACATTCGAAACCTTATGGGTGTTCTGTAGATGCCACATTAGGCTTAAATGTTAAAATTATTGTAGGTATATATAAGGAGAGAACAAACCAAACAATTAATAGCATGGGTTTGGGGGCAGTTCATTATAATTTGAAACGAAAAAGTTTTACCTTTGATTTAATTGGCTTTTTTAAGGCTAAAAATTCCGATGATCCTCTCTGTGAATTAAGAAAATGGCGAAATACTTAGAAAAAGTAGGAAAGTTAGAAAACCAATATCCCTTCTCTAAACGGCCAAAGAAACAAAGTGGGTCACAAGACAAATACCAAAGGCCCACAAATACCACTAGTCCATTTCAAAATGAGGTACAGAAATCCGTGAAAATCCGGACATTTTCATGACAATCCGGACATCATTGTGAAAAAACGCACATGTTCGTGCAAAGAAGATATTGTTAAGCAAGTGAATGGTCTAACCATAGGAATCAACGATGTCTCATCTTTCTTATCTCAGGATATTTCAAGAAGAAAAAAAACAAACAAACAAGCCAACCCCCCCCCAAAAAAAAACATTTAAACATGTGTAACGTTACAAGAGTCGAGAGCAAAACTTGTTGTTGTTGTTGTTATTTAGAGCTGACTTACCACCGGTTGATCCGAGTCATGTGATGCGTCACCGGGGTCGTAGGTCATCGGGAGAAAGACATTGTTGCCTATTCCCATCATGGTATCGATCTAACCTTGGCAATTCACTGTCAGTCATCGGCAAAGAAACAGGCGACCTCAGACACAAGACGTGCAGGACCTTGGAAATTCTCTATGCCCAGAAATGTTCTCTTCAACAAGGATTGTGCGCCTTATGTAGGGAAACTTTATTTTAGTTTTAGAATCTAAGTAAATGAAAAAAATTGTCTTGAAGAAAAACATCAAACAAAGATTTCTTTAAAACTGTAGTAAATACCTTCTGGGGTCAATGGAAGTTAAACTTCTTCAATACGCCTGGTCTTAGGATGGATAAATTAACTAGTGCAGGTAAAACTATTTTCTTACTCAAAAAACAGGTATAAGCCTCATAATAGGTCGTTCTTCGGCATCATTTGTCTAAGTATGATCTATACCTCCCAATAGTTTTACACGGGGAAAGATATTTTTCAAAGATTTGGAGTTAAAAAGAACCGTGCGACTGAATTTCAAAATCAGTCGAATTATATATCAAAACCTAGCTTTTGTCAATTGGACGAGAAGAAAATATTTCAATCTTCCATGAAAAAACATAAAATGTTAATCTACGCGGTTCTCAGGAATATTTCAGTTATACGACGGCGGCCAGCATCGAGTAGCTTTAAGAAATCTAGTTACCGAAGGCCAGATAATATTCTCAAATATTGTCTAAACTGAATTTCGACTGGCTACTTTAGTTTTAAAATATCAATATATATACATGGCACCCACCTAAACTGCAACTCAACAGATGACACGAACGGAGAACCGAAATCTTTCCACAGCTGTTCTCAGTCGTAAATCCTTTCATACGAAGAATGAAATTTACGATCTAAGAAAATATAGCAAATTTCCGACTTCTTTCAGCTAGCTCCCATAACATCTGTACGTTCTTCCTAAGACTGGTAACAACAGTAGGCCCATCTCCTAGGTATTCGCTCCCAATCACAGGTGTATGCACCAGGGAAAGAGTACAGACAGAATCACAATAACAGTTAAAGAGGTGAATAAGATTCGATGATGTAGAGATGTGAGGGGTAACTCCGCACAGTTTAGTTCACAGCTTTGCTGGAGGAGACGATCACTGGTAATGAAGAGAACTCAGTCTTGTTAGAGGCACTAGGCAAGATCGTCCTTCTCTCGATAGCGAGGACTTTCTACTCCGAAGACCTGGCTAAAGGCCGGTCCTATCACTTCACCTGGTGTTGTGCATGGGAGAGAGCGAAAGGCTGGGTGTTTTGCCTCTCAGCCCGAAGAAACTAGGGGAAATATAATAAGGCAAGGTGGAAAGTACGGGAAACAGGAGCTAAATTTGTCCTGTAACACCCCAAACGTCGACTACACATGAGGCAGTCATAAAGCCTACTGGGTTTCTTTCCGCGATCCGACAACTTCTTTACACCCGTAACACACTTAGCCTTAAAGAGAAAGCTTCAGGTGTAACTGGGTAAAGGCGTGGGAGAATTGGGGGTAGAGACATTGTGAAGGGTTTTCTTTGGAGGTGTGGGGGGGGGGCGAAGAGGGGATAGGACTGGGGAGAGGGAAGCGCCGAATGGTGGCCAGAGGCTTCGGTATCAGGCATTCACATCAGGTCGACAGAAGCGCTTCGAATGGCACAATAACCTTTGGAGAATACACGGCGAGTAAGCAGTGTGTAAATCGTTCACGAACTTACACTGAGGAACGAAAATGAAACAGTGAAACAGCAATGAAGAGATTGGGGGAAAACGTCTGTGTATAGTAGTACAAAAGATGGTGGTTGTAATTTCCGTCATGGACACAGGTTGATTTCTACTTTTGTCCAGTTCAAACATATTTTGCTTTTCATTTCTACACTGCATTATGTAACAACATGATACGTGGTGACATATCGCAGCCGTTCTTCAGCCGTTTGTATGTGTTTGATAAGATTCTGTACAATATCACATGCAACTGTCCAAACCATAGTCTGTAGGCGTCAAGATCAGGATCGCCATGTTGGATATATGAGTAATTGTGATCAAAGCGCAATCTACTTCACACATAGTGAAATGTTAAACGATTTGAAAACTGAATTTATTCATCCGCTTAGAGCATTCAGTGTGTCTTTTCGTCATCACTGAAAACTGTTGACTGCTACTGTTTGCACGAATTCGTCCTAATTTTTTGATTTTATATACTTTTTTAGTCCTTTGGTGATCTGTGTTATTTGTCGTTTTTGAAACTCGTCTTGCGATTATTGACCCGGAACGCCCATTTTGGTTGATGGGCTGGCATACGTCGACACACTGTGCCAGTACTCTAGATTACGAAGGCTCCGTTAATTAAATGACTGCCATACGTTGCACTGGTGTGAAAAGATGTTGATTTTAATCCACAAGTTGTTTCAGTCTCATTTAACGTTATGTTCACCAAACATATTTATATCAACGTAACACAAATTATTACAGACATACAGTAATACATGGATAAAATAAACCCCCTGTGGTTTGTCAGCCTCGGGGAATACAAACTTCAAATCCGACAATCGTATACCACAGCTATAGGGGTTGAAAGGGCGTTCCAAGACGACAGGCGCACGACCCATTCATAAAAGATTTAAAAACACCAGTTCCCGAATGAATGTGAGGAAATAATATATAAACAGTAAAGATCAAGCTGGGTTAAGGTAAGAGAGGAGCAATCATCAGTTTTCAGTGATGTATGGAAGACTGTCGTTATTCTAGGCATGTCATCCAAATATAAATTATCACACTCGTAATCCGTGCGTAACTTCCAGGTCGAGTGTAAGTTTAAATATCTCACTGGCACTTTGATTGAAACTGCTAAGAAAAGCATTATGCCGATGTAGTAAAAGTGAATGCTTAGGCTATACAAAGCCTCGCTCCGGGTTAAGGGGAATTACGTTCAACGGCAACAAATATGAAACAGATCACCGGAAGTCCTTTGCACACGCCTTGGAGATTTGACAGCCGGAGTAGCATGCTCACTAGCTGAGAATTAAATTATGGTTTTGAGAGTTCCCGTTTGGTTGGCGACATCCAAGTTCAAAACATACTTTTACCTCCACCCCCTTTTCCCTGTTCTTCTAACACTTTCAACCTCACCCCCAATATGAGCACCATCCTTATTCAGCTTGCCACACTCACCCACTTCAGGGTGGTGTGGTGGGGGTGGGGTGGTGGGTTGTGTGGTGTAGTGGTTAAATGGAAACTACTGTGCGCCCGACTTGAGATACAAGAGATGATCGCTTCGCCACCTGCTAGGACTGGGACTGAATCAGTCTATATAACGTGATCGTATCTGAACAGATCACTGTAGCTCTGTCTTCTTGCTCGTCGGGTTGGTATATAGGTAAGGCCCAAAGCGAAAACCAAGAGATTCTGCCTATCGTCTGAGGTCACAGGTTCAAACCTGAAGGTCGTCACTTTGTCTATGGCCTGATGCAGACGTGTGC
This sequence comes from Acanthopleura granulata, assembly GCA_016165875.1. Taxonomy (NCBI): domain Eukaryota; kingdom Metazoa; phylum Mollusca; class Polyplacophora; order Chitonida; family Chitonidae; genus Acanthopleura; species Acanthopleura granulata. Next base: position 8,961,764 of record JABBOT010000016.1, read on the forward strand.
AGAAAGACAACACATTACTCTTCTTGCTTGGAATTATACACTGTTTCTATGAAAAGAAACCCACTCCTTTTTTAAATTCAACGTCGTATACGAATTGCAAGAAACGACAATAAAACAGTGTGAGACTAAATGAACGAAACGGAAAAGTACTACAAACATAACTTCACGTCATTCATTTCGTTTATTTATTTATTTATTTATTCTATGCATATTCTACATTTGGTACGTATTTCCACATCCTTCGTATGACTGGCATACAAATGCAAGGCCAGGCGTACTTGTCTTATGTGGGATTGGGCCTGACTGGATTACAAGTAATATACACACAAGACTGTAAAACTGAACTGTCAAACAGAACTATCAAACAGGATTGTCAAACAGAACTATCAAACAGAATTGTCACACAGAATTATCAAACAGAACAATCAAACAAAACTGTCACAAAGAACTATCAAACACAAATGTCAAACATAAGTACATTAGGTTTCTAGATTTCCCCGAAGTCAGAATAAGCGGGGGCCCCCGTGACTCAGTTGGTCAGCGCGCTAGCGCAGCGTAGTCTCCCACCAATGCGGTCGCTGTGAGTTCAAGTCCAGCTCATGCTAACTTCATCTCTGGCCGTACGCGGAAAGGCCTGCCAGAAAGGTCTGTGGATGGTCGTGGGTTTCCCCCGGGCTCTGCCCGCTTTCCGTCGTTTTGGCCTCCTCCGTATACGTGAAATATTCTTGAGTACGGCGTAAAACACCAACGAAATAAATAAATAAAATGTCAGAATAGGCGTGAAACTGGTGTCTTGGCAACAATAAGCGGTCGAAAATATAACGTTCCTTGAAAACTATTGGTCTATCACCAATATGGTGTGCTTATCTGTGCTCCAACACTTAACCGTGTTCGTCACTAACTTGCGGAAGGTCAGTGGTTTATGCCTTGAGATAACCTCTTGGATCCTAGTTTTCAAAACCACCATGCTAAATGTCCAGCAACAAAGAGGAGTGTGATATAACAAAAACACAGTCCCCAGTGCGGGAACCAGTCATCCTGTCAGGTTAGTAGTAAATAGGCCTGCACCAAACCTGGCTAAACACAGACTGGATACCAGATATAGCACCGGCAGATGTCCCACATGATGGGAATAGCTCGGCGAACAAGGGGTCAACAACAGCAACAGCATCCATTATTTAGTGTTAGTATAGGTGATCTGCATTCAGAACGGATGGATGAGTGGACTGATGTGTTGCTCTGCGGATGGATGAGTGAACTGATGTGTTGATTGGCGGATGGATGGGTGGACTAATGGGTTGATTGGAGAATGGATGGGTGAACTGATGGGTTGATTGGAGAATGGATGGGTGAACTGATGAGTTGATTGACGAAACGACGAGTAGATTGATGGGTTGATTTGTGGATGGATGGGTGAACTAATGGATTGATTGGCGAATGGATTGGTGAAATGATCGGTTGATTTGTGGATGGATGGGTGGACTAATGGGTTGATTGGAGAATGGATGGGTGAACTAGTGGGTTGATTGGCGAATGGATGGGTGAACTGATGGGTTGATTGGAGAATGGATGGGTGAACTAGTGGGTTGATGGGCGGATGGATTGGTGGACTGGTGGGTTGATTGACGGGTGGATGGATTGCAAGAGCATAAACAAATAAATCTGCTACAGGTAAACAATTAAAAAATCCATAATGGCGATAATTAAAAATCTTACAAAATACACAAAGTATTAAAAGGCTTGAGCTGAACGGTCTATGCCAACGTCGCCTAAGCTTCGTCAGAACGCCGAAAGTCTGTGAAATATATCGTTATGCTTTCTCTCCGGACTGAAGCATGAAAAACTTAAATGGATCTGTCTTTCTTTCACATCTGTGTAGGTTAGAGTTTTACTTATCGCATAGGCTATATACTAGAGAGTATCTGTAGGTCTGTGGCGAGCAGCCTAGCTAAAAACGCGTGTGGCAAATCGTTTGAAGTCCCGATAATCTCTCAGCGTATTACGTGGCTTTCCGACAGACACCTGGGGAAGCGCTCAGCCTCATTAGCATAAAAGGTTGCTGCAGAGTCGCAGCTGACATATGTTTGTACCGCACCCCTTACATGTTAACCCGCATTCCGGTATCTGCATCGGCGATGTGTGAGTTGTATCTCTGTTTAATTTCACCGCCAGGATTCACGCTGAGTTGTGCGTATACGTCGACGCGTGAACTTCGGCACTGAACCAGATTTGAGTGGAGTTACACATCTTTCTGTTATCAGTTTCCTACTGCTACAGAGTTACATCTCGTCTGTCATCCCGTCAATCCGTCAGTCTGTCAGTCCGTCACGAAAAAGTTTTCGTGAATTTTTTCACGGTTCATCGTAATCAGTTGAATGAATGAATGATTACGGCTTTACGCCACTTCGGCAGTATTTCAGCCATATTGTGGCGACGTGATAAATTGAAACTTGGCACGTGACTTCACTTTAATGACTTACTGGTCAAGTTCGAGTTTCAGGGGCCTGTTTTGCATACAAGGTGTGTGCAATGTCATGCGTAATTGTCATGACTGAGAATGTTACGGAGTGATTGACATACTGTAGAGATGCGTAATTATATTTGACGAACTCTTACATCCTCTTAGTAAATCAGGACCCAGGCCGTCTCGTCCGTTTTCGAAAAAAGTATATGGTCAGTTCTGTCCGACTTTAGACTTTGACACTTTTTTAAAAACTTTCTTCAAAGCGATTCATCGCACTAAATTCACCTTCCAGTTTAAAATCAAGCTCTTTCGGATGTTTCTGTCCATTTTCGGCAGACACTGAGATTGAAGTGGTTAACTTCACGCTGGAATTTACATTAATATACTACCTAACCTATTTGTTTCTCTCAAAGACCACAGCAGAGATACTACTCCTCGGTACGAGTATGTGGATTGCGCTACTTAAAGGTGAACTGTCCGAGTTCGATTTCCCCCTTTCCCCTTTTACTTAACTGAATGATACATGCCTGTGATATGATGCAAATAAAAATGCATTTGATGAGTATTTTTACTTGTAAAAGAAAAAAATGCATTTAAAACTAAACAACACAAAACAAAATTGCCCCATCACTCGTTCGCTTGACCGCAAAATTGCCCCATAACCCGATTGCTCTTCCGCAACATTGCCCAGTCGCATCATCGCAGGTACTGATAATTCCACGACGATGATGATCTTTAAAATCTCATTTCATAATTTTTAAAGTTCATGTAACTTGCTTTTCTTCGGAGAACATTCTCTTCTCCGTTGGCTTCATGTATGACGTCACTAATTCGTTTGTGCCATTGAATATCTTTTTCTCAGGTGTTCAGTGTGAAAAGCATAAATTAAGGACGCAAGGTAGTGACGTCGTCCATGAGGCGACCTGAAAAGATCGGCTGACGTTTTTCTGGCCCCACATGTTTTCAAATACACCGTTTCTACATCATTATTTGAATATTGCTAGCCTAGAGGACGAAAATTGTGCGTTGTTTGAAAAGTATACTGAATAGCTTGTGGAAAACTCCTTGTTCTGGCATATAATGGACTGAACGCTCTCTTAGAGTTTGCTTGCACGCTGTGACGAGAACTAAGCCGCGATTTTGTCTGACAGCCCATTAGCTTATGACAAACAATAGTCATGTAGATGCCCCCTTGACAAGCCACAGATGTTTACGTACATCCGGTTTCGGTGGGAGTGATAAACCACGATGAGACAGTCTAGGAGTGAAATGGTGCACTTCTGTACACGAGAAAAGTAAACAAACACACAGTCTTGAAACAGAAGACAAGAGAAGGAAAGAGTTGTCTTTGGTGCGAGTTCAACAATGGTCGAGGCTGCTTCCCTTCTTTAAAGTCATGATTTTAGTTCACCACAACAAAAATTTCACAAAGTCCAATTTTTAGTCCATTATTACACGTCGCGCCATTTTAAAAAATATTTAATCATTATGTATTTTTTGGAGGGTTACCGTATTCTAAGCAATATATTCATCATATATAGGTTTAATTCCCGACGTGTGCTTTTTTTCTGTTGTTTTTTTTTTCTTTTGTTTTGTTTGTTTGTTTTGGTTTAAGAGGAAGACAAATGCTTTTCCTAGTCTATTTTTGTGTTGGTTGATCTGAAAAATCAAAGGCACAGAACAGATTTTGTATCACTAGCTTTTTACACTATCCTTTCATCCTAGGATAAAATGGTACGACTGATTCATCGGAAAAAAAAAAACTACTCAAAAATTTATCTTTCATTCAGTTGCATTAAAATTAAAATTGATAAAGTAATTATCAGACTTTTGTATGAATTAACGCTTATGTACAATATTTAAGGGAAAGATAACTCTAACGAGGCAAATGAAAATAGGTTTAGCTCAGTATTATCTCCCTTGTTTCAAATATACCACAATTCTTTATGAAAATCGTGACGGTTAAGTATATACAAGATGAAAATAAAATATTGAAGAATATACCAAAGTTAAAATTTGATTGTATTGACCTGATAGATATATAATGCTATTGAGTTTACTGGGGTTTTATCTTATTTTCACTCCCCGTTAGGCTTACCAAAGATCTGACAAAACCAAAACACTCCAGGACCATCCTATACAAGGACTGCTTTACTCATCAGTTGATTGATGTTTAACACCAAACTAAAGAGCAATGTGATCGCCTGTTCGAAGGCGATCAGTTTTATGGTGAATCGAAGTGGCCAGGAAAGATCATCGAATGTGAACAAGTCAGAATAATGACTGCATAGACGGCAGAACGAAAGTAATCTTTGTAGAGGGTATTCTTGAATTTCACACGAAATACAACACACGCTGAGTTTCAGCTGAAAGGCCATTACATGTACGCGATTCGAAAAGTAAAGTATATTCTATATAAATAAGTCCCAGCTAAGCAACTTCAATGTCTTTAATTAGATTAAGTGTTTATCAATAACAGGAGATGATATATAGTCCTCATTTAATGGGTGAAATATATGGAAACTGACGGACTAGTTTAGATACAAATTTCCAAATGTGCCATCAAACCGGTTCACTTACAAGTTATGCATAGAGCCGGAAAATAGGACAGAAATTATTGTATTCCTTTTTTTTTTCAGAGCAAAAATTTATCAATGAACACAAATCATATAGTCACGCGCATGCGCAATTCGGACAAACGGGTCCTAATTGAAGAGTCTTGGGGCACTGAAAGGACAATACTGCCACACAGATGTTATACACCACGTACACCTGTAGTTAAAATAAATCAGAATTTTTTCTGAAGAGAACTCATAACTCTTTGCCCAGGCTTACTAAGTCCACCCCGCTCTGGAGGTTACACTAAGGTGACAAAATGCTATTACGTCACTTCCAGCAGCAAAAACTCAAGAATTGGTGGCCATATTACAACGGAAAATAGTACGTTCACACATTCACTACATTAATGGTATGGAAAATCGATGCGCTCATATAGGCCTGACCTTGAGGTCCGATGTATGGCGCTATATATCATTTTGATAATACGACAGTGGCCGTATCTGTACCGTTAGGGCGTATGAAAGCTATGAAATGTGTTAATAATGACCAAAAAGGGTGTAGTTTGTATGATCTTTCAAATGACAATCACTTTATACAATCGCTTAATTGGGCTTCGTATCTTATAATGGTCATTAAGACAGGTGGAATGTTTATCAAAACCCTTGCGGTGAATATGAAATATAGGTCAATTACGGTAACCATAAAGAAGGCGTCTTTCCTATGTTCATTTTGGAGAGTGTGTTTTAAACCGACCTCTTTATCTGACACACGCCTGACGTTTCTAGCGGCAGACTAATTTAAAAACGTTATCTTCTTGTCAGTAGAGTTTAGAGTAGAGCGGCATCATCTCCCAGGCTCAAATGTCACGCTCTGCACCGACGTAGAATTGCTCTGTGTTGAGAACTACGTGGCTCTTGACCTGTGACCCCACGACAGACAATAGTTCATTGGCACTCGACCCATATTTCAGGAGCACTGCATATCATTACGCAGATTTTAGTTACGAGGTGTGTCATTCAATATTCCTGGTTCATCATAAAGGCTTTTTTTCAGGGATACACGAGTACTAGTTTGCAGATAATAAAATATGCCATTTTGGCAGACTAGGTATTTTTTCTCTAGCATACGAGTGACGATGCACAGAAGTAGAGCTATCGGAACACATCACTCTTCCAGTAAAATGGAGGATCTGTAAGAATACACAAGACACGAAACGGGGTACTCATATAGCTAGTCAATTTCCAGAAGAAAACAGTATTGTATACCTGGCATCATAAAGCAAACTGGGTTCCAGTGTTCACATTTATCACTAATCTGGTAAATGCACCCCTCCCCGATCCCCCCCTCCCACCAAGCAAAAAGAAGAAAAATAAGCAGGGAATTAAAACACGCAATGAACCATGTATATGCTTTCTGTTTACATTTGCCCCGTGCACAGAGTAATGATAACTGTAACACAATACATGGAACACTTTCTGTCAGAATTTCTAAGAAATGCCAAAACTATTTCTATTCGCTGCTCTTCCGAACTCCAACAATCAGGCCATAAAGTACAATCTACACGGTATGACAAAACAGAAGACGATGATAAGGTGACGACAGCGATGATGGAGCTGTTGATAACCGTGACCCGGAAGGCCACCAGGGCGTTACTGCTAACGATGCTGAGGCTCATGCAGAGGACTAGAAGATTTTGATGACGAGGAGGAGGAGTGAGTAAGAGAGTGCTTGGGGTTTTAACGTCGTACTTAACAAGTTTACGGTTATATGAAGACGAGGAGTTCTTCTGGTGTGTCCATACCTTGTGACAGAGCAAGCCAATGCCGCCAAAGTGCGGCCGCCACTGGGACATCATGACACCAGACATGACACCCCACCCAGTCACATTATCCTGACACCGGGCCGACCCGTCCTTTTCCTTGCTCTAACATCTCAATGCTAAGCGCATTGAGAGTCAGCAACACGTGCCATTTTTAAAGTCTTTGGTATGACCCGTCCCGGACTTGTGGATGTCTAACCACCGAGGCGGTCTGATGATAAGGAGGATGGTGAGGATTACGATGCTGATGACGAAGATAGTGATGATAATCATGATGATGATGATAACAGTTGTGACGATGACAATGACGACTGATTATGACGATGATGATTGTAATGATAAAGATGACGACTAGAAGGTGGTGGTGATGCTGACTGAAAAACAGAACTTAGAACTCAACAAATTCGAGTTCTACTTTCAGACCGATGACCAATTCTTGTTTTTCAACATCTGCCGATCACGGACATAATTTACATGGGGACAGACGCGCATACTTGTCCTAGTGTTCTAGATGGGGAGCTTGCATTGTGCACCTTGCACAAGTAGAGAACTCCGTTTGAACCCCATTTTTTCTAAGCGTGCACATGTTACAGCGTGACGTTCCCCGCTCCCACGCACACATTCTTCAAAGCTGCAGAATTTTGTTAGTGGGGCTTTCTGCGATGGTTACGGTTGTTAGGCAGGCGGAGTCACCTTGAAACGTGGGTCAATCAGTGCAGCTGTAGCCTTGAGGAAAACATCATTACTGTGGTAAGAGGCAGATACAGTCATCACAACTAAAATGGTATTCTCCAATTCTGAAGTGCAAAACAACAGCATAGAAACGGTGGGCCTACACTGACAGATTGGTGCTAACACACTGTCTTTTGTCCTCCCATGTGGCTTACATAAATCGACAGCTTACCAGTTGATTTGGGGAAAGTTGGTGCAGTGTTTCCATTCTGTACTTTCCCTAAAGCAACTTCAGCCATGAAATAATCAAAGACGATCCTTTTTCTGACGTGTCTGATTCGTGTTTCGTCACTACTGTTATACCACTAACGGTCGAAAGGACAGCATGCGTGTCGAGTGAAACCACAGAAGCGATGACAGTGAGATAGCCGGCAAATGGCGGCACATAACAAGTGAAATCGGGCCTCTTGTCAACTTAACTCACTTGGGGTTTTGTTCTCTGAACTGCTAGTGAACCAAATTCTTTAATAATAGCAGATTCGACGTCCTCCAGCACCACGGCTTGAGTAGAAGGGGGTCAAAATACGGTGATCTATACGGCGTTTTCTTAGACGTCAATGGTCTAAACATTACTTTAGGTGTTGTGTTGACCAAGCGATCGAAAGATAGCAAATATCACTACTTATCATAAATAAAGATGAATCTGAGCAAATAATACGACATGACACCTCATTAGAGAAAGTAGTGCAAAACCAATAATCATTGAATCTCCTCAGAGGTTAAGTAGTTTACAGGGCGTAGTGATACACAACTTCCTCCGCCAGGAATAAATGGGCCCTGTGTTAAGCAGACGCGTGTAAGAGTTACAAATAAACACACCGTCAACACATCCGGCCATGCCACAAACACTTCCGGCCATGCCACAAACACATCCGGCCATGCCACAAACACTTCCGGCCATCCCACAAACACTTCCGGCCATCCCACAAACACAGACGGCCACTTCAGCGAATACATTGTGTCTAAGGATTTACCCCAGCATAAAACACTTGTATACCTTGTGAAAGTATAAGAGGAAATGAACTTTGATTCAGACGAATGCAGCCAGTGTTTCTTTTCTTTGTCATACTTTCTTGTCAAAATTTTGTCCTAATATTTACGTAATAATTTATAATATTAGTATCTTCAAAGAAATCCTGTAAAGTACTTTGTAAGTGATAATTTCTGAACACAGAAGACAGTTCTTAAAAGGAAACGAACATTTAAGCCAAAAGCTGTTAAGATAAGTAATTTTAACATACACGAATTTGAATACAGATTTAAAGACAAGTGTTTAACAGATATGAACTTGTAAGAGAGGTGAACTAGTAGGACTCAAGTACCATTTTTACCATCATGGTATGACCCGACATGGGATTGATCTCGGATGTCCCGACCTCGAGGAGGACGCTCTAACCACTAGGGCACCGAAGCGGTCGTTTTATCAGTAAGACAACCAGAGTACAGAATTTCAGTTGCCATGGTTCCTTGTCAATGCGTGACACATGATAGCAGCATGCAAAACGATATTAATTTGATGACAAGTGAGAAGGAAATGGTTCAAAACTCGATACCCGCAAATTCCTCTCATTCTTATGGCCCCTTCTTTATATTTTTAGACAATAAATCATTTTATTCATTACAAGTTAATGTATCGTGGCACGTACCTGATTAAAGCAGAAAATGAATTACTTTATCAAGTCATCCACGTTTACATTTTATCTCCAGGGGAACTGCCATGCCAGTATAAACTGACTTTGGCGCCAAATTATTTGCATGTTTCGTAATTGAAGCGGCTAGCTCTTGGTGCCTGAGATGTTTATACGTATCTTGACAGTACGCAACGTTGTAACACATGCGTCCAGTTGCCTAGGATGAGATACAAAAGATGCTGGTAGTATATAGCCTGTTATGAATGTCATGTAAAGGTTTTGGTTATTACGACAAGCAGACCACTGCTGTTGTATAGTGTCATGTCCTAGCTAATATGTATGGCAAACATATTCTACGTTGATTAGCTGAGAGAATAGAGAAGGGTGGGAGAGAGAACGAGAGATAGGAGGTTAGATTAAAACTATATCTTATTTAAGCTAGAATGCACACAGCTGTAGTTTATGAAGAAATAAATTTATTTCCTTGATCTTGGTTTAATGCCTTACTCAAGAATATTCCACTTACAGAAAAGGAAAACTGGAATTGAACCCGTGCCCTCAGTATCAAAGGGCCAGTCCATTGTGGTGAGACCATTGCTTCGGTGATCGAAATCATCACTTCATAACTTGTACGTCTGTGCCTCTTAGGGGTCTCTTGTTGGGATCCACCTGTAGCTAGTGTCTGAACCATCAAAAACCTCTTGTTGGGACCCACCTGTAGCTAGTATCTGAACCATCAACAACCTTTTGTTGGGACCCACCAGTAGCTAGTGTCTGAATCATCAACAACCTCATGTTGGGACCCACCAGTAGCTAGTGTCTGAACCATCAACAACCTTTTGTTGGGACCCACCAGTAGCTAGTGTCTGAATCATCAACAACCTCATGTTGGGACCAACCTGTAGCTGGTGTCTGAATCATCAAAAACCTCATGTTGGGACCCACCTGTAGCTAGTGTCTGAACGATCAACAGCCTATTGTTGGACATCAGTGCTCTTTCTCACGTCACCGGCTGTTGCAGACATAACCCTGGCGTTACCAAGATTTGGTCAAGATTTGGACATATACAATATTACCATAATTTGACTACTGTTGCGTATAAACTCCTGGAACATTTTGCAAGATTGCAACCTATCAAAAACTGTCAAATTTAGACCACTCTTGCAAACATATTGACTACAGAAATCCTGTCAAATTTGTCCACTCTTGAAAACATATTGGCATATCAAATACTGTCAAATTTTGGCCACTCTTACACACATATTGGCATATCAAATACTGTCAAACCTGGGCCACTCTTGCAAACATATTGACCACTGAAATCCTGTCAAATTTTGGTCACTCTTGCAAAAGTATTGGCCAAAATTTGACAGTATTTTGCCCCTCTTGCAGAGATACTGGCCTATCAAATGCTGTCAAACTTGCGAACTTGGCCACTCTTGCGAATATATCGGTATGTAAAATTCTTACGTTTTTACACCCTTGTATCATTTTGCCAAAATCTGGCCAGTCACATAAACACTTTGACCTACAAAACATTGCCAACTGTTGTCTACTCTTACATACACACCAACCTTACGCCATCTGGCCAAGATTTGGCCAGTAAAATGTTGCCAATATTTGACGAATTTTGAAATGGTTACTCTGGGTTATTAAATTCTCAAATAGGTGCATACACGAAAAAAGCATGTTCCTTTTCACTGTAAACGGCCTATTTCGATTAACAGTAAATGTGTGACGATATGCAGACAAAACTTCAAATTAGATTTCAAACTTAAATTTAAAGTGGACAGAGCGAGCTTTCAGTTCCGGTGTAAGAAACGGACCTCGGGAACGAGGGTTTTCAGTCACTCGCATTATGCCGTTGGTCGTTCCACCAATGACTCCAGAGAGCTTTGTGAAATAGCTGTCACAATGACAACGTAGTGACGACGGACGGCGTGATTTGAAGACAACCCCACCACAAGCGTGGTGAATTATGGGTAACTACGGAAGACCATATAAAGCCCATAGTGATTATATTCATTCCCACCTCCCCCTCAGGGGCCCGTCTTACAAAGCTGGAGTAGCTTACGTCAGACGTAGACGTTTACGTCCGCTGTAGTAGTCTCTTCCGTCGGCTTCTAGTAGCGTCTTACTAAAGTTGTCGCAATGCTTAAAAGTGTGTCTACGAAACACCACAAGGGCCGCCGTATTTAGTATACTTACAGAATTTACGTCTGGCCGAGGGTAGGTGTAAATTTGCATCAAACTACATCAAGTCGTAGTTACTTCAGCTTTGTCTTTCCTGCGACATATGTCCCACAGGCTTACACCTAGTCGCAGCCTTACACCAACTTTGTAAGACGGGCCCCTGACCTGTAGCTGTTCACTGGTGTTTTAATGTAAAACACCATGCATATGCCGGAACCCGTGGAACGTTCTAACACTATATACAACGATTGCTGTCCAAACAGACATTCATATACCAGTCGCCAATCATAATATGCGTTCCCGGGCAATAATCGACAAGTTCGACACCTTATCCCGGGCTATGGCGATTCGGTTCCAAGCTGCACTGCACCAGTAATACGTTATCAGTTTGCCCACAGAACGTAATCGTAAATGCAGGAATGAACAGTTATAGCCTATACACAGCTATGATCCAAATTACCTTTGACGGGAAACGTTCCCCAATTTGAAAAACAACCTCAACACAAATCGCACACCTAATTTCGTCAGAAACGTTCAACACAATCCACCAGACAACTAAGAAAGTGTAGGCTTACACAGTGTTTATGTATGTATTTATTTGATTGGTGTCAAATAAAGAGGAAACCAGCATGAGCTGGACTTGAACTCACAGCGACCACATTGGTGAGAGGCACGCGGTCATAACGCCGCGCTGGCGCGCTACCCCCCACGGCTAGAAATTAATGATGATGGGAAGACGAAGCAAGGAAATGTCTTCGGCGAATGGAACAAATGATTTTCTTTTTTTCACAACTGGACATCGCCAGGTTTCTTTGTAAGGTCGCTGTACCATGCAAATTCACAAAACTTCGAACAGATGTTTTTCCCCGTATATATAGACTGTCTATGTTGTAGCTCCATCTGATGTGGCATCATTCACGGGGGAAATGTCCGTGCGAAGTTTAATGAAAATGGACCCAGGAAACTACACAAGGAAGACATTAAAACTTGGCTTAGGAAAAGCATGTCGGTAAGATATGAAATGGGGTCTAAGTACTCTTTATTAAATTACAAACATGCTAAAATACATGATTAAATTAAGTTGTGTGTATATGTTGGCGTACAAATTAGTGGTCCGTTACGTATGCCTTTCTTTCCCTAATCATTTAATTATTTAACTTATTTAATTAATTAGTTTTCATCATGACGCTCGTACATATCTAATCGTCGACAAGGTTGGCATAGTTGGCGTCTGTCCGTGATTCATCAGTCGCGCATGCCCCGAGATAGCTAGACGTGTGGTACAACAACAACGGGTGCCATACACATAACCGTGAAAAACATATGGAGAAGACATATAGGCCTAAATATTTATATCTTCATTTCTGAATACTGTTGGAAAAAAAGACGCGATGGACATGCATGAAGAAGACGTAATCCATTAAATACCAATATATGTTTAAAAAATGTGAATTAAATGGATATTTAAATTCATACTAATGATTAAAGGGTTACACCAGAATATTTTACTTATGTGACCGAGGTAAGGTGTACTAGCTTGGTTTGCTGTAGTACAAGTCGGGCAGACAAATGGGTTGTAAATTTCAAGCAGACGGCTTTGTTTTGGCTTCAAACAACAATGTCTGCTGTTTTGAGAGACCATAAAAAGGGTTAAACAACGTCCAAAAAGGCTTTTAAAATGTTTCTAGTTCAGCACATTCCGCTCGTGAACCGAAATACATTGTCAGACAACACTGGCCGCTATAGGGCGAATGCCGGTATACCCAAGGAAGACGGAATGCTCCCATGCGAGCATGCCAGTCTGTAGCAGAGCGAGGTTGAGAACAGCGTGAGTGAAGGCCACAGCTGAGGGTGTAATTGCTTCCAAAGATCTGCAGAACTTACATTAAGTCTACATATATATTCCATTGCAAATAATTCGGCCACTCATAAAATTGGTCGCCAATGTATGAGAAGAAAATTCTGGAATGTGAAATTAAAATGTCAATCAAATAATCAGTCGCCACAAAATGGTTGCAATACTCCCACAGTGGCTTTAAGCCGTACAAACCATTCATGCAAATAACTGGGTCTGTCGTTTCAATACTTGGATTTCAGCTGTAGAATTTGCATATGTATATCAATACTTTTGTGGGTCGGATATTGTAGCCTTAGTCCTTGTCTGACACAAAAGTTGCATTGTATTTTAGAAACATTAAATTTTTGAGATCAATCTCTTTTATAAATGACTTGATCCATGTCATCTTTTGATTGTGTTTGCAATCTCTGAAATCTGTATTTTAGATGCAAATTTTCGTGAAAATAAGTACTAAAGCAGTTTTTCAGAACATATGGGATATGACATTTAAATCCTTCTTTTATATGCTAAAGGATAATATTGGCTAACCATGTGGCTAATACATATACTTGCGGATTTTATCATCGATTTTGACATCTCTAACATTAGTGTTCTAGAAAGGACTTTTCCTGCAAACAAAAATACCGGACTAAAATCGAAGAACTGTGTCTTTAGTAATCTTACAGTTACATTTGAAAATGATTTCCAGTGTGCAATTCTTGAGAACACAATTAACAACATGGCGCCTCTCAGCTCGCTAACAACAAATATTTAACTGCTGATGGCCTAAGCTCCATGTTGCTGCAGTGCGCTAACACTATGCACATATGCCCCTACGTCCGCACAGTGCAGCCTGCACAACCAAAGAATTCTCCACGAGGTTGGAAATCTTCCAGCAGAATGTTTATCAGGCGGTTAATTGCCTCTGCGCAGGAGAGGCCCGCGCGCGGTCTGTTGCGATAGAGCCTCGTGTGTTACTATGGCGTAGCGTTTCTGTCGACGAGCTCGCGGCGGTATTTCACACGCCACCTTTTTATCGCGTCACCATTGATCGGGTTATCATAGCTGTGTATTGTAGGAGAAAATAGACGATAACAAGGCCGCTGTTGTGACTGTACAACACGGGTGTGGAAATGATGGGGATATTCTCGTTTGCACCCATTTCTTAGCGTTAGATCAACTACATCGTGGCTTTGTTCCCTGAATCACCATGACCCCAGTATTGTTATATTTATAGGACACCGACACCAAAGCACCTTATCTGTGATGCCAGACGTGAAATCCGCCCCAATGCCCATATTCTGTCACCAGAGACGATGTCATACTCAGCCCTAGTTTGTGACCAAGGTCCCCAGAAGTTGTAACACTCTACCCAAAACCAGAATTCTTGACACCAGAAATTCAGCCTCACTACATACAAAGCATTTGACAAGACACCAAACGGGACACCAGACAGGGCACACCCACTTAATTCCAATATTCTGACACATGTAGAACACCCCAATCGGGCTCTACCTTACACTTGAAAACAGCAGACCCTAAAGGATTTCATTACGAACCTACCTAGACCAGGGAACATTAAATGAATTATTTGGTGTTTAAATAAAAACGACACTGGGAAGAGCCAGGAGGAAACACACGATCATCGGCAGGTTGCTTAACACCTACGACTGGAGAGGAAGCCAGTGCTAATCCCTCGGCCACGTTGGTCCGAATATGGAGTTTTACGGAACCCTCGGTTGATAGGGGTTTTTTTTAGCTACAGCACAGAAAGAAGCTCTTCGATCTAACTGAGGATTTATCTTACAGTGAAAAACAGCACATGTTCAGAGTTTGCCACACAGATTGGACAATATTATGTTCATTTCGCTAAAGTATTTTTCTAACAGCTACTACGAAAGTGGAAAATGACATTTGACTTAGCATACATGCATACATTCAAGAAGCATAAGGCACATTTGCATGTACAAATGTAAATGTACTTCCAAGTATAAATTACCCAGAGTTGAAGCCTTGACATTTGTTGGTGTTATATTAATATTCCATTTTATGAAACTTAACTTTGTACCATATCTTTGAATTTTCAAGTTTGTGTGTCAATTAATACCCTTGGGTTTTTCATATTAGGAATTAGGCCTATCGATTTTGGGCAAAAGAATTCAGATTACTAGTTTTCTGCTCTGCAACCATTCTGTAAGCGTGTGCAGTTTGTGGCGACTGCTAAGCTCCAGGTTTCGTTATATTGGTTTCTGTTTGCACCTTAAGCGTTACCCGAAACACTAAAAAGCTTTTCGAGCAAAAGTTGTGCTCGTATTTCACATAAGCAAACAAGACTGATAGCACATCAGGGACTTCTCTCACACACTCGCTTATAAACCTAACTATATGTTCACATCCTCAGTTCTAAGAATACACACACACGCGCAATAAGTTAAATTTGTTCTCCGCTAGCTATCCAAGGGCAACCGTTGCTAATTCCAGACACGTAATCAATGACGTCATGGTGCACGAGAGAAACCGAACCAGGAGGTGAGGCTGTCAGCGGAAGACGGTTCTCTGACGTCACTTATTAGGGGGGCTCGTGCTTTCTAATCAGCCATAGTGGCAGATCTGTGTAAGTTACACCAATTGCCCCACATTTCTGAAGGAGGGTTTTGGCTGTCAGTTTACTTAACATGCGGTTGTTATATATTGCAGACGAGCTTAAACTGTGTGGTTTAAAAAGCTTCTTGGTACTTTCACAATTTTTCCCTAGTGACCTTGTTCAAGCGGACTCCACATAAAATATAGTGCTAAAATTAGTTCCCTACGTCGCGCGCGGATCCATGGATTAGTCCGCCGTCAGCAGTAAATTATTTGTCAAATGATTTACAAAGGATCCGAAATTAGCAGCTTGACTGACTAATTAAAGGTTGAAATAACAGGGTTTTATTGGTTTAAGTACTGCTTTGGCCTACTCACCTGATTGCTAGCAAAGATAACTTCGGTATTCGATTACCTCATTGTTTGCAAGGATGTTTAGGGTATTCGCCTGATTAACTGATTGTTTCAAGAGTTTTACCCAGTTTTATTAATCTCATGTTCAGAAACAGTTTGAACACGTATACATAGGACCAAACGAAGAGAGGTGATAGAATAATGTCAAATACTGGCAAAAATAAATTGTGTCCGATAAGTCATTTAAAATAAAATGGGACATGCAAATAGCAGGAACGATCACAGATATGGAACGTCCATTATATGCTTCATAACTGATATACAATATTGTCTTACACATGTATACGACGTCTATCAATTCCAGGTTGTTTTGATGAAACTGATATATACAGAAATGCCCGGACAGTTTCCGGGACAACGTGTAGCAAGCGAAGGAAACGTTGCTCCATGCATGATCAGTGAATAAGCTATGGATGAGGCGATATAAAATTGAGTATGATATAACCTTAAAAACTATCTCAATAACAACAATTCATGCATAATGGGCGGATTTTCGAGCAGAGTAAATATAACAGGGTATGTACTGCAGAGTTAATCTTACCTTTAACACTGAATTTGTACCTAAATTATAACGACCGAGAGGTCAGATTGTCCACCTATGGGAAGCTCGTAAAACTGCTTCCCGCCTTTAACAAAAGCCACCAAAGCCGTGTGTTCCTTTATTCTTTCTTGGATTACGTCACACTTCTGAGTGCATGTGTGCTCAGACAGAACTTAGGTGGTATACAAACACTGCCACATGACGGCAAAAAACCATGCGTTTGGACACTTCTGTCTAGCCCGTCCGAGTCTCCTATTGCTCGCAAGGTTAGAGCAAGGAAACAGGGCTGATTGACCCGGTGTCAGTATAATGTGACTGGGTGAGGTGTCATGTCTGGTGTCTTTGGCATGATGTTCCAGTGGCGGCAGCACTTTGGCGGCATGGACTCACCCTCCCACAAGAAGACAGACTATACATGCACACACCTAAAGGACTTTTCGTCGTCATATGACTGAAACATTGTTAGGTACGACGTTAAAATTTCAAGCACTTTTAAGCACTCTAGAATCTTTAGAATCCTGCTTCATAACTGTGCCATCAAAGTGAGTTCAAGTCCACCGGCCCCCTTTATGGTACATGATTTGATTGATGATTTTATCCATTCGTCTAGAGCATTCGTGCGTCATTCCTTCATCGTTGAGTGAATGAGTGAGTGCTTCAGGTTTAACGTCGTACTTAGCAATATTTCAGTTATATGACGACGAGGAGTCCTTCTGGTGTGTTCATATAGTGTGTCGTCTTGTGGCAGGGCGAGTCCATGCCGCCAATGTGCTGCCGCAACTGGAACATCAGGCCGAAGACATTCGATTCTTAAACGCGTCTCTTTGTGTAGAACAAAACGAAAAAACGGTGGAAACTACACTGTATAGGTCAATATGTTCAATGTTAATGAAAACGACTAGGCCTTGGATCGAACTCCGAACTTTGCTGCCCTGTAAAGCAGACACAAACACGTGGTGTATCTAGCTTGGCCTTTGATCTAGATACAGTGTGCGGCATGAGCACTCGCTTGGCGAATATCTCCCAGATGAGTACCTTGATTGGTAGCAGGTGGCCAGAGACCGCCTCTAAACCATGGAACTATATTACCCGCTCTGTGTACACAACATTTGGTATGTGTATCCCCAATTTACCCTCAGCGAACAGTTCCACGTGTGCATTTTGTCGCCTGGGCACAGTTTACGCTCGAGCGTAACACGGTATAATGGCAAGTTAATGTTCGGATTTTGGCTGCCTTTAGAAATCGTTGGATTGTTTGAAGGTGTGATTGGCCAAGGCTCTTCGACCCACGCACTGTAAGGTTTAAAACGCGCATCCCTCTACCTTCTATACATTAATTTCTCGCAAATATTTAATTGACAGAATTTCGGTCATTATCTCTGTCGGTGGCCAGTGTTACATTAGCGTCGACAGCAACAAGGTTTTGTTTAGTCAGTCCAGTATCTGCAAAGGTTAACATTAATGGGGTGTTTCATTGTTCATTGAATTGCTGTAATTTTCTCGTTAACAATATCTACGTGAAATTCGTTGAAACCATTTACAAAGAGTGCATATGTATTCGCATGGATGCAGATTGTGAACCTCTATTGGCAGACCTGTTTTCCAGATTGTAAGCAGGATTAACTGATAATCTTTCTTGTTAAGTCTAGATCCTCTTCATTTACGAGATGGATGGGTTATTGGCCTTAAATAATACCTATATCACCTAGGATCAGAAAGAGATCAATCCATTTCCGTTGGATTTAGACGAGACAACAGACAGTTCTAGTGGTATATCTCATTTGGACCGAAGTTTCTTAAATTCTATATAACACTCGAGTTGGCCAATATGTGCTGAGTGATCAGACCTCTGGTTGGCCAATATGATCTCAGTGATCAGACCTCTGGTTGGCCATTATGAGCTGAGTGATCAAGACCTCTGGTTGGCAAATATGAGCTGAGTGATCAAGACCTCTGGTTGGCAAATATGAGCTGAGTGATCAAGACCTCTGGTTGGCAAATATGAGCTGAGTGATCAAGACCTCTGGTTGGCAAATATGAGCTGAGTGATCAAGACCTCTGAATGGCCAATATGAACTGAGTGATCAAGACCTCTGGTTGGTCAGTATGATCTCAGTGATCAAGACCTCTGGTTGGTCAGTATGATCTCAGTGATCAAGACCTCTGGTTGGCAAATTTGAGCTGAGTCATCAAGACCTCGGGTTGGCCAATATGAACTGAGTGATCAAGACCTCTGGTGATCTCTTTCAGAGTTGTCATTGTCATATCTAATTTCGCTTAACTCGGAGCTAGTGAACTGCAGACTAAGCATTCACGTTTATCTAAATCTATGGGCCAATAGATAATCTAACACGTCTTCACATTTCAATCGAAGACCAAGATGCATTGTCATTGGTTACATCTTTAAGGTTATTTTTCAAATCGTTATTACACAAGGTCAGATGTTAGTGCCAACAATCATTGATATTTGTAATACAATTTTCTAGGTCAAAGCAGAAAAAATAGGGAAACTGTCGAAGGTGTACAGCTTTGGGGCCCTAATAAGTAATTCGATGAATGGTTGAAAGAGATTTTTTGCTTGGTTTTTTGGAGGTGAATAAATGATCTAAACATGGTGATTAAAGTCACCTGGAGAGACATCTGCCAATTCCTTTATCCTGGGTAGTAACCACGGACAAAGAATTTGACATCTGACTGTGATTTCATGTCTGCAATATGGATTATTCCATTCCCGGTATCACCAAAGACTGGTGCCAACCACAGACACAGAAGTTTGGAAATTCTATTCTGCTTCTAGTGCTTCCGGTGTTATAAACACAAAAAGCGGTCGGCTGCGCTGATGGGATTGTATATGAGGTGCTCACACATGCATGAATCACATGGGGTTGTATATGAGGTGCTCACACATGCATGAATCACATGGGGTTGTATATGAGGTGCTCATACATGAATCACATGGGGTTGTATATGGGGTGCTCATACATGAATCACATGGGGTTGTACATGAGGTGCTCATACATGAATCACATGGGGTTGTATATGAGGTGCTCATACATGCATCACATGGGGTTGTATATGAGGTGCTCATACATGAATCACATGGGGTTGTATATGGGGTGCTCATACATGAATCACATGGGGTTGTATATGGGGTGCTCATACCTGCATGAATCACATGGGGTTGTATATGGGGTGCTCATACATGAATCACATGGGGTTGTATATGAGGTGCTCATACATGAATCACATGGGGTTGTATATGAGGTGCTCACACATGAATCACATGGGGTTGTATATGAGGTGCTCATACATGAATCACATGGGGTTGTACATGAGGTGCTCACACATGAATCACATGGGGTTGTACATGAGGTGCTCACACCTGCATGAATCACATGGGGTTGTATATGAGGTGCTCACACATGAATCACATGGGGTTGTATATAAGGTGCTCATACATGAATCACATGGGGTTGTATATGAGGTGCTCACACATGAATCACAAGGGGTTGTATATGAGGTGCTCATACATGAATCACATGGGGTTGTATATGAGGCGCTCACACATGAATCACAAGGGGTTGTAAATGAAGTGCTCACACATTCATGAATCACATGTAGTTCGTTGCAGATAACTTGCCCTTCACCACTTGTTCTGACCAGCTCATGCAGGTTTCCTCTCAGCTCGTACATGGGAAGGCCAATGGTCGTGGGTTTTCCCTGGGCTCTGGCCGGTTTCCTCTCCCCCCATTATGCTGGCTGTCGTGGTGTATTCTTGAATAGGGCATTAAAAACACCAATCATACGAAAAAAATCAAATCAACCTTTTCTTGTTTGGTTAAGTATATGTTTCGTGTGTGGGAAAGTACCTAATGCAAGTTACTTGCCAAAGGTAAATGGTTTATTCCGAGTGCTCGGGTTTCCACTCATTAATGAATCATTCTTTAATACAGCGGTAAACCGCCTATCAAAATAAAATAAATGAAGACGACAGCGTTGATTTTACTTAAAG
Organism: Acanthopleura granulata; assembly: GCA_016165875.1. NCBI lineage: Eukaryota > Metazoa > Mollusca > Polyplacophora > Chitonida > Chitonidae > Acanthopleura > Acanthopleura granulata. The sequence continues at coordinate 8,982,549 of JABBOT010000016.1, forward strand.
ACGGCCGATGTAGCAGCATTTAAGGGTTTTTATGCAGATTGTAAAAGCAAGATAGCCAAAGCAGCACAGAAGCAATAGATTAACATTACAGCCAGTGTGCTATCAAGAAAATTGTCCACTCAAGTCATTCACGCCTCACATCATTTGTAAGTTCTCCCATGGCGGCGTTATTTACCTTTCACAGATAAGATAATTTTGTTTAGTGGGATTCATGGCCATTGCAATCCAAGAAGCACCGCCTTAGACGACCCGCAGCTTTGAAAGCCCTTGGGGGAATGTTTATGTTCCAGTAATTTGAATGACGTCAAGCAAAGCTTAGATCTTTAACATGCAGAAAACGGCAGGCCGGGCGGGATCCACGATGGCCTCAAGTGGCTCAGCACTCTGATGTAGCTAGCTTAGTGCCGCCATGACATCCTGATTGAGTATAAACAGACTGGAATTTTATCACCGAAAGGCGATGTGCGCATTTCAAAAAGTTTCTGGAATCGAAACTTCTCTACTATACTACTGTAGAGAAACCCATGTTGTTGTTTGACGTAGGAATTCGGACAAATTTTCCGCGAACATAATGTTTCAGAAATAAATCAGTCAATTCCGTGATTTAAATTGTTCAACATTTTTCAAAATACTCCAAGAGTCATTTCAAGTAATTGTGTGAGGTCTATTTATATGTCTACACACGGGAGGGGGGATGGAAACAAACAATGCCATCATGACCATTCGTGCCGCAGAAAGCTTAAATTCCAAAGCGTTTGGAGAAGAAATGGGCAAATCACAGGTCCAGACATTCGTCCCTTCGAATGTGTGAGAGAAGGGGAGAAAAATGTACTGACAGCTGTTGTCCCGATTGTGAAAGGCATCGACCAACACGAAAACAAAGATCAACGTGTGATCACAAGCTGCAACAAACATATATGTGTACTGAATAATTTGGACCCCGTGATGAAGAACAAGTACAAGACTATACAGAAGGGAGAGCATAAACCCAGAGCAAAGGACAAGAGTGTGATAGTTGGGAAATGGCCACAGGTAACAGGTGAAGTACAACTTGTTGCTACGTGTTCATGAGAGTGTATAAATAATACCAACTTACACAACCACAGCACCAAGGGTTTAGAATTAGGTAAAAAGAGACATGCAATGATGTAGATTGCAAAGAATTAGACATTAGTGGTGTAGAATTCCTCAAAATTTTGTGATGGCGTCACCTATAATAACATGGAAACAATGCCCTATCTCTAACAATGAGTCCTTCAGTGCTATCCGGAAGTGCTATCCGGAACAGGAAACTGTTGACAATACGATTGAGCCAATCCCAGAAGGCGAAAGGGGTAAATTGTATTTTCTTTATTCATTCATTTTATTGGTGTTTTACGCCGTACTCAAGTATATTTTACTCATACGACGTCGGCCAGCATTATTGTGGGAGGAAACCGAGCAGATCCCGGGGGATATCCCACGACCATCTGCAGATTGGGTAAATTGTACAAGCAGTAGACATGAGATTACTCACTGCTATAATCTCATCGAGCGAGACAGTAAAATGTTCCCAGTTACAATACTTAATTAGCCGATCAGACTTTTTCGGGTCCACCATAAAAGTCTGGCTAATCAGACAAATAGGCGAATCTGCACGCCTGACGCCGATGGAAAGCTTCTTCCTGGCCTTCTTAGACCGTTATGTTGGCTAAATAGGGTCGTTAATGAAAGGAATGTTGGAGAAAAGGCGCTGGAAAGTTTGTAAATAATCATGAACTCTCTTATAAGGACAAAACCAATTAAAAAAGCTTCCTAAAGCGAGTAATCATAAGAGTGGGATTTGCAAACGGCTAAAACATGACACCCCAACGTGTACTGTCTCTCCAGACATCTTTAAAAATACGGACTACTTTCCACTGGAATTCCTTGCAGTATTTACCTTTTCGCTCCGTTGGGAAGTTTTCTAGACATTGGTCGCAGGTAACGACGTGCCTGGACATTTGCCACAGATATACGGAAGTTAAAATGCCAAATATTGTGCAAGATGAAAATAGGGCATGAAACTGTTTGTTTGTTTGTCTGGGGTTTATTACTTCCCGTGCATAACCGTATTTCGGTCACTTCACAATGGTGTCGCCCTACAACAATGCTGCTTCTGTACGACACTGTACAATGACATCTGGCCAATCACTTACTCGGCCTGACAGTTTATGCTGAGCGCAAACCGTTGAATACAGGACCTCCATGGCCTAAGTTGTTAGTGTGCTACGGCAGTGCAATGGCCCAGGAGCGTCTCACCAATGCCACCGCTGTCAGTTCAAGTCTGCTAGTAACCTGTCGGTGGTCGGGTTTCCGCCGCAGCTTGCCTGATTTTCTTCCAGCAATATGATGGCCGTCGTCGTATAAGGGAAATATTCATGAATAAGGAGTAAAACACCTATATATCAAAAAAAATGTTGAATGCCTGCAGTGGACAGAAGAGTAATTCGTAGTGTTGTTGCTCAGTCAAATTCAGATTCAATTTAGCCAAAGAATGGCTCCAGTTGTCGCATTCCCTCTTCGTGAATATTAAAAGGAAATTATAGCCCTGGTATACAATATATTTCAAGAAAAATGTCTGCCAGTGGTCTTTTCATGCATGTATTAAAGCATTTACGATATTTCCTACGGCGAAAAATTTACTACAGCTCTTATAACAGACCATTTTAACGTTACACATGCGGAATTTGGGCAAACGGATTCAAGATTTAGCTCCGAATTGAAGAGTGCTGGAGCGCTGATTGGATAATACTGCCACACAGACAGTTTAGGTGTCATCTTAGACCTAGTTAAAATATATCAGAATTTTGTCTGCTTTGGACACCAGTGAAAACTTTTTACCAGGATTATTAGCCACACCACCTGGAGGTTACCAAGGTGACAAAATTACGTCACTTATTAAGTCATTTCCAGCAGCAACAAACCAAAAATGGTCATGCTGAATTAATTTTTACAGAAAAGCCCAAGCTGTCCAAGCGCTCATGTAATCTTAAGCCGGCTCGATCTATGGCAAGTGGCCATCTTTATTTCCGTGTTTGGCAAGAGCGTGATTGTATATGGAAGTAGCCAAATAAACGGCTAAAGTCAACTGGAAATTCGAAATACGTTACTATCGAGTACTACACCGTCCAACTGACACAGTCAACATAAAAAGGCCAACAAATAGGGATTTCTTCAATACATCGTTAACATTTTATCATCATTGTAAATAAAGTCAGAATGTTTTATAAACTTTAATACAAATGTAAAAAGAACAAAGCCAGATCTTCCTATAACGCTAACATCATCAGCGCCACTTATGTTATCAAGTTATCAAGTAAATGATGATTGGTTGTGAACTGTGTTAAGAGTTGGGGTCGGAACGTTGTCATCTGTCATAAACTCAAAGTTGCTTCTGTCAGCAATGTATTATTGGGATATAATGTTTTATTACCACTCAATGATTTTTCTCTTACTGTTATTTTAAAAGTGAAAACTTGTTTTCCTGAACTGTAGTAACATATCATGCTTTGACACTATACTACGTTTTTCATTTAACTGTTATCTGAAAAGTGAGCACCTTTTTCCTTCAATCGGACTTTCCTTCAAAAAGACAAATCAATGGAATCCGGACTGGAACCTCCGGCTGTACTGGTGAAAACCGGCACTGGCGATAATGATGGGATATTTTTGTTTCACCAATATTTGGGTTTGTTTTCCGCCGATCTTACGGGTCAACGGCATAACACTATCCTACGCTCTGGAGATGTACTATTCACATGTCTAACATACACATTGTCACTCATTGACTTATATACCAGAAACAATCTCGTCCTACGTACCTACGGCACACAAAGAGTGGCCATCGATCCGTATATACAGCTTGCCTCGTCTTGGCGCTGTGTTTATCGATGTTTACCAAGGGATTCGTTCAGGTCCGCGTCAACTATCTGCAGCTCCTTCAGGCTGGGTGTCAAAATATTGGAATGGAATCGCCAGGAGCTTTGCGGTGGGTCATTGAGGGTTGCCTAGTGTTTTTTTTTTTCTTCCCAACTCTCTCAATCTTCTCTACATGCGGGTTGTTTCGCGCTGGAATTGACTGGGCGTTAGGGTTAAGCTATCCAGAGCTATACCGGCTGTACCATATGGCCAGAGCTGTATACCGGTAGATGGCAAAATGTTTAGAATACATCAGAACTGCAAGTAGATACAACAGGTCGTGATAATAAGCCAATATAAGAGGCTCTGTGCAGAAGTGTAAATATTTACCGGCACTTGTGAGATTTGCGAGAACAGCTCTGGTTTGTTCAGTTAATAAATCGTCCAGAATGAGCTCACGGGAAGAGTATATACGGATTGTGATGGGTACTTCAAGAATGATGAGTCGAACTGCAGGACGTTTGAATGTCCAAGCGATATAGAGCATTGTCTGAAAGGGCACAAGAACATACAAATTATAGCAAGCGTAACCGCACCTTCCGTTTACCTCATCAACTGATTGTAACATCAACGTCAATAACGACAAGCATTCCTCAAACACATATTTTACACTGGTTTAGATACAAAGCTTTCAGATGAACAAAATTTCAAATACAGCCAACATGTCCATATCAGGTGTATTGAAGAGGTATCCCTGGTATATGTGTTATATGGTGACTTTTTCGTGCAGTGTTACACCAAGTCCTGTGCTGTCGTCCGGCCTACCGATGTACAACCTACCAGCCAAGCACAACGGGTCTTCTTACAAAAGTGAAACCAATTCTATACCGTGTTTAAATGTGTTTAACAAATCCTATCGATATAACAGCTTCTCTGGGTGGTCAGACAATTTACAGTGTTGTAGACGAGACCATCATACTGTTTTGTTGTCAAGCATTTAAACTGAATTCAACCTTCCATATTCTCTATCCCCCAGTAACATACACAAAGAAGATTCGCTTTAGAATTGACAGATGTCGAGTTAGCCACCCTTAGAGCACTCGAGTAAGACGTAGTAAAATTAAGTAAATTTATCACACCGTCTGATTTAGCGCCCCAAGAGACGTCGAAGGCGTAGCGATACCACATTTTCACTGGTAGTCTTTCTAAGGACGCTTCATCTGCCAGTAAATTGTCAACCTGGATGAATCTATTAACGCGAGATTATCTGTGCGCGAAAATAAATTACTTTCACTTTATAAGATCTCGTTCTTCACGAGAGAAAAAAAAGAAACATATGTTTTTTTCCACTACGAGCCCTCCATTCCTTCCAGATTAGATTTCGCATATCTCGCTTGTAAGGTGAGATACATGAACGGGTCGTGAGATAACTGCATCTCTTGAATTCTCGTCCTGGCCCGTCTGATCACGAAGTCAGGGGACCACTTCCGGATGAGGTACAGATGTCGAGTGTCCGATTTCATCGCTAACTTGCAGGACTTCGTACGATTCAAGAGAAAATAGGCCTGTAGGCTTTCAATTCTGCAGGTGTCGGGACAGAGATTCATATACAAATGGTGAACCGTAACCGTCGATCCTGGGCAATAACTGGAAGACTAATTTGCATATCAACGTTCAACACAACCCAAGTGAGAAAAGGATGACAGATTCATGCAAAGAGTAGTTAATGGTGACGAAGTAAAGGAAAGAATGTTCTATGGACGCCGACACTTATACTCCGTTTTCACATCGTGGACCATGCGGATCTATATAGAAAAGGAGTCTGCAGTAAATATGTGCATCTCAGTCGGGCTTTAAATACAACTGTTCATGTGTGGGAGGAGGCCAGGTCTATACTATTTAGCATGATGTGTTTACTGCCGCTATTGTGCGTGCAGATCAAATCTGCTGCCTTTACATATGACCCGGGTCCAGGATCTGACGGCCTGATATGTGCACGGCTGTGTGAGTGGCGGATTGGTTGACTGATGTGTCGACTTACCATAAACTGGGTCATTGACTGACGGACTGACCGAGTTGTTAACCAACCCAGCAGCTGGTCCAGTGAAGTAACGTACTGACTACGTCACTGTATGACTAACGCCATATAAAGAATTGACCTTGGCCTGATTTATGGTTGTCTGTCCTGATAATTAACTAAAATATTTAGAATTCTCCGCTAACAGGCCTACGACGCCGGCCAGCATTGTGGTGAGAGGAAAGGTAGGAACCCACTAACTTCAGCAGGTTGCTGGGAGACTTTCACACGTACGAGATTGACTTGTTGTTTGGTTGAGAGATTAAGTGACTAAGTGATGAACTAATTCACTGACTGATACATTGATTATTTGAATCGATGACTGTCATGGCTTATCGATTGATTAAATGACTGATTGACAAATTGATTAATTGGTCAACTATAGCTGACCATATACAGATTAATACAAAGTTATTCCTGTGGCCCTATGAGTGACCTATGCAGCATTATTAAAAGATACTCCCGAAGACGCCATACTTGACACCCAACCTGACACCCGATCTGACACGACACAGACATTCTACAATGCTAATTCGTCATAAATACGATTTCCACTGTCTCCCCTTTTTTTTTGCTCCTCTCTGGATTGAAACAATTTTAAGAAATTTATCTATTTGTTTCAGTGTCTTTTAACACAATAAAACTTCTACGATGGTGGTCTGTTTTTTTCTTTGTGGAAGTTTTTTTTTGCAAGCATCCCACAATTTTTACCTCTTGCTCACCATGACAACAGGATGTCATTCCACACAACGGATGTGCCGCCAAGATTAAATAAAGCATTAGTTATTGACCAGTACACAGCTAACACTCATCGGCTTTCCGTATCTGCAGGCTGTATATGAAACCCTTTGGCACTATCTCTCCTGCCTCCCCCCTCCTCTTCCAGTACACAAACCCCACCCCACCTCAACCTTCTTTGATACTGACTCTTCATTCCATGTACACAGCTCATAAATCAGCCAGCTCAAATTTCCATAAGCATCCCGTCATGCCCATTCATCACAGCGTCTGACTTCCACCCCTCGTCTCATTTCCCTCAGGTATAAACTCTATCAATTCATCTACCTCGCCATACCGCCGAGCTTCAGGGTTGCTCTCAAATTGTGAATCCGAACGATGGGCGGGAAATGGAACACTGGGGAGCATTTTTTTTTTTTTTTTTCCATTTCAAGTGCTGTGTGTTTCTAGTTGGAAAGTGTGAAGATATCCACCCGCCAGAAACTTAACCGGGTCAACCTTGCGTGACCATGATGTACGAATGCTCAAAACATATTCAATTTCGCAACTTCATTTTAGCATACATGCACAAATATGCGTTAAACCAGATACCAGTATAGTAATAAATTTACATGTTGTGTCTAACCTGAGTGTCGAGGATTTGTATTTTGTGGTTATTTTCTTGAATTTGTGAAGCATCGCTTCCATCTGTCCGTAGCCGAGACATGTAAAGCATCACTTCCATCTTCCCGTAGCCGAGACATGTAAAGCATCACTTAGATCTTTCCGTAGCCGAGACATGTATTCGAGTGCATGAATATATCTACCGGTAACGATATTTTACGCATGTCTTCTACCGTAACCACGCTAATAACTGATATTCTCTCTCAGACGAAAATAAATGCAGCTGGAATTGAACTCACGCTCGCAGTAGTGACCTTCTGCATTGGAGTATGTGGAATGTTTTGCTTGTCTGTTGTAATCACAGCCTCGTTTTGGTTTCCAGTACACAATGTTAGCTGCATAACCTAGCGGAACATTTTGGATCTTTCCACAGAGGCTTATAAAGAAAGCATTTACAGGTACAATAACAAATGACTTACTGAAGTGTGATTTTTTTTTCAGTGTATATATATATTTATATATATATATATATACCTGGGGTGAATCTTTTTATAGTGTACACAAGGATTCTGAGTATTTGCCAACACATCCCTGGACTTGTGCTGAGTACACGCTCTAGTTTTCTTTCAACATTTGAACGTACTGATTGCTGTTGTGGATAAGAGTTTTGCACCTGTTCTTAATGAGATAGCCAGGTGTTCACGTACTCCACCTGCCCGGTCGCCAAAACACTCGCATTATAACGTAAGTAAAGCTTACCGGAATTTGGCGCTATATGTTCTTGGCACTTTGTAATCCATTCTAACAGTAGGTGATACAAAGACGATCGATTCCTTGGTGTTATATGACCTTCAATTCCAACCTGGAGTAAAATTAGAGTTTAATGACTGACTTTAAATTTGATGGAATAAAGCACAGGTGTTTGAAGACTAGCCCATATTTTGCATAAAGATAGCTAGCAACTTGTCACTGCCCTTAGTGATGGCTGATAACGACACTGCATGCTAAACATAAGACGTCAGAAAACGCAAACAGGTCAATCTTGGCGTCGCGAAGGACACTCGAGGAAGGACTATCTTGCAACCAAAACACACCACAACACAGCCTGAATCAGTGAGCTCGTGAGTATGTTTAGAAATGACCTTGACCTTGTTTATACCTTGACTTGGGTTATATGGCCATAAGGAGACAAGATTGTTGAAAATCTCATTTAACCGGAAGACCAATTTCCACAAACAACAAAGTCTCCAAAGAACTCGGTCTGATTTTGAAAAAAAAACCCGATGTTTTTACTTTAAAAAAGCCAAAGGGCATCTATTGGAAAACGTCATTCTATGGCTTGGTTTATGATCTTAGGGCAACGAGAACAGCTCTTCAGAGCTCATACAGTTAGCAACAGTGAGTAGGAATTTCACGTCAGCAAAGTTGATTGCCTGCTAGTCGGAGGTTGAGATAAGAATTCAAATCCCGGTGTGGTTTAAGGGTCAAATGCTTCGCCCATTACACTGAGACCACGACTCCCATCCGTCACCCCCTTTATACACACACCACACCAAAGTTAACATGCCCGAGTCTCACACTAATTTCAACCTCCTTAATCTTGATGATCACGTTTAAAGCCGTAGACACCGTTTGAAGAGAAAGGTCTAAAGCTCTGTTTTGACACGATACGATTTGTATACTGATTTCTAACAATTCAAACAAACCGTAAGAATGGCGTTTCTCACTCATTGTTGCATACGCCTACCTATATTTTGATAACCATACGATTTACAGCTTTCAAACAAGATCTGGCTGGCTGATTGATTAGCTGATTGATTGATTAATTGCATGGTTCGATGTATGGACAGAGAAATCTGTAACTGAATCGATGGCTGCGTTCTGGAATGCTAAACATCCATTTTCTCTATACATGAAATTCTAGCTGCAGGTGACCAGGGACGTAAACATGCAACTAAACTTAGCGCTGCCCGGAGAATCCCCCTCCCCCCACACCGATTCCCCCTCCCTTCCCTACATCTCAGTCGACAAAAAATATCTGCATTATTACCTCACCATGTGACACCTCAGTCACATTTCCATAATTTTGCGGCCCTAAGCGTCGATTACATATGACATTTGCACATCAGCGATTCTTCCCCCGCCACCCCGCCATCCCGCATTAACTGCGGCGTCAGACCGTCAATTAACCCCTGACCTCACCCCCGCGATCCTTGCATTACCCTCAGCAGCACCCGTTTGGGCGTATCCCCTGCGGTGCAAAGATAAGCACGTGGACGATAACGTGCTGAAATGTCAACACCCTGAGGGCACTGAGATTACACAATGCTGAGTGGCAAGACATTTATATAAACACAGATCATATAAAGCTTTCATATGTTTATATTTGAATCGGAACTTTAAGTAAATGTAGATTTTGCGGCGCTCCGGGGAAATTTTCTGTGTAAACATATATTTAATGTATTGTATCATTTTATAGAAAGCAATGAGCCCGGCGAGTTTATCATATTACCATCCAAATCCACTTAATTCAAGATAACTGTTATAAGTTGTGAGTTCAAATCTAGTAGGTGGCTTTTTGACCTTTTTGAAAAGCAAACATGGTATTGTTGGGTCACACGCATTCCGAGAGGAACGCTTCTCAATTTGCCTTGAAACATAAGTAACCATGTGTACACGTATATCAGATGTATCTCATATCCCATGCAAAAGAACATGAAAACGTGACTTTAATGTCATTTTTTGTACATATTTTTGAGGAGAGAGTTCCGAGTATTGGAATATTAAATGTGATTATTGATAACGATAGTAGTTTCTACATCAAAAGGTCGTGTACAAATAAGTAGAAGTTGTATATCCATAAGATTCTCTTCCCCTTTATGTAATTTCCAACTTCCAAGTGTCATTGATATGAGATATTAAATATAAAGCTCATCAGATATCAAAGTTGGTCTTATCTTAAAATCCAAAACCTAAGTACGTAGACCTATTAGAAACCTATACGCTGGCCTTTTCACAGAAAGTCTTACATTACTCAAGCCAATAAACACAACATAGCTGTTACCCTGCTTAGAGAAGGTTCGAAGATGAACGTCCATCTACAACATTGTGTCTTCGCTAAATGGTATATTTTCTGATTATCATTCGCATTCAGATTTACTCACTGTCTAACCATATTCAGTTGGAGCCCGTTTTACAAAAAGGGTGTGGAGTTTCACCTGACGTAATTATCATGGCCGCGTAACTCTACAGTATGACAGTTACGTTACATATATATTTGCACACTATTTGTAAAATAGGCTCCTGGACAGGATAATATTGCCATATGTTTAGAAATAAAGCGCATTTATTATATGTAAATTCATTTATGCCTTTCTTTTTTGTTTTGGTATGGCCCCCCTCTCCACGCCACATTACCCCCCCCCCCATATTATAAGCTGTTACCATCGTTGTCTTTGACAAAACTGGGGCATTTTGCTTCAGACTCGCCTACATTCGCCAAAAGTCCCATCCCCACAGATCTGAACTTATTCCATTATCGACCTCTGAGCACGAGGTTCTCTCCGAGCAATAACCCTGGCATGCCAGTCAGAGGAGGGTAATTATGGCATACAGACCAAATTCAGCCCATAACAATCGAATGGTCAGTCACCCGGACACGCTAGAAGTCTGGGGCTTGTTTTACTAAGGGTGTTTCACTACGTCAAACTTAACTACCATGGCCACCTATCTCTGCCATGTGTGACGTCATGACAGTGACGTCGGACATCATTTGCATAGAGGATCTCACACAAATATGAAAGTTTTTAAACTGGTTGATTAAATTTTGTGTTTGTCGATTGCTTTAGCTTCAACGAGTAACAAACACAAAATTTAATCAACCAGTTTCATAATATTCATATGCTATGACCACGAGTCTGAGATTCTGTTCATCACATAACTGGTTCTGGAAATTAAAAGGAAAACAACAAGAAAAAATCACATCACCTCTAGATGACTTTGGCGCCAGAACAGGCAGCGCGTGCAAGGGCCTCATCACTTCTTCAACAGAGAATGCATGCCTCCGCAGCAGTAAAATAGTTCAGCTAAAAGTCTTAAATAAATCAAATTTTATACGCATAATTACAGTTAAGAATATGTTAAGGAATTAAAGAAATAATCTCTTTAAATGGGGAATTAGATGAATTATTCGCACCTCTGTTTCCAGTAGCCCCGGATACACGTCCCCCAGGGACCCGATCTTCCACAGAAAAAGTTGCAATCACGTGTGTTTCGCGATTGATTGAAACGATGAAACTGTTCTCCAGAAAGGAGTGAACTTTTTTTATTTTGTGAATTCCACCATGCACATGTATGACAGAAGACTGTTTTAACGTATGGATGATGTTGTTTTTCAAGTTGGCTATTTTTATGATGGTCTTAATACAGTTCGCATAAGCGCTCCATGTTTTATCGAGAGGCCGCAGTGCATGGTGATCGGTGCAGATTTGACCTGTATTTACGGAACAGGTTTCTTCGATTTCGTTTTATCTCGAAGTTGACGAAGAATTTGGATTCAGTTACTGACAACCTTTTGTGCTGATAGCTCTTTTTGCGACTGTAAGTATTAATGATTCTGTTGTTTCTGTTTGCAGTTTTTGGCTCAGAGTAAGTAACAACGCTGTTATTCAGTTCATGGGCGAGATCGTTTATGGGAACTTTGTATACGATATCATATGGTCAATGGAACGTTTGTTTCATGAGATAACATCGGATGTGATCCCCATTTCATCACTAAGGACCTGTTAGTTTAACAGTGCAACTGATCGCCTAAGATAAGGTAAGGGCCATATGTTTGCGGCAATAAAAAAGTTGTTTGAACGGCAAAAAATCCTCTACAAAAAGCCAAAAAGCCTCCGTCGTCTACTTCAACTCTCCGCGGCGGACATGGTGGAATGGTAAATTGAAGGGCTCCATTACTTTGTAGGGTGTAATTGCGAATGTCATTGCTCTGCCCATTTAAGTACGAGTATCATTGCTCTGTACATTGCAGTACGAGTATCATTGCTCCGTACATTGCTATACGACTGTCATTGCCCTATACATTGCAGTACTAGTATCGAGGCTCTGTACATCGCAGTACTGGTATCAGTGGTCTGTACACTGAAGTACGAGTATCGCTGCTCTGTATATTGCAGTACGAGTGCCGTTGCTCTGCACATTGCAGTACTAGTATCATTGCTCCGTACATTGCACTACGAGTATCCATGCTCTGTATATTGCACTACGAGTATCCATGCTCTTGTGAAGTACGAGTATCACTGCTCTGTACATTGTAGTACGAGTATCATTGCTCCGTACATTGCACTACGAGTGCTCTGTCTATTTAAGTACGGGTATCATTGCTCCGTACATTGCACTACGAGTATCCATGCTCTGTATATTGCAGTAGGAGTATCCATGACCTGCACATTGCAGTACGAGTATCATTTCTCCGTACATTGCAGTACGAGTACCAATGCTTACGATTCGGCACTGGTACCCAGGTTATGATCTGCACGCTGCAGTACAGTCATCTAACTCCTGCTGCCATTATCCTTTTCTTTAGTGAATGAAGAACAGGCCAAGGAACGAACAAATGGCCGGGAAAATGCGTTTATGAATTCTAAAATTCATTAATTCATTTACCCATTTCTAAAGCCTGTTTATATGTATTGCCTGAAGTTAAAGAAAACAAAATTTTGTTCAAGATAGCACAAAATGTCCGCGATAGAGCCTAAAACTTTATTTGAAGTAAAAGAAAATGTAACAAAATCATCAATGCCATATTTGGAATCAGCATGAAATGGCCTTTTTCATGATTGGTTGATTTGTTCCTCTAATATTTTCCTTCCCAAATGTTTAGCTTTCAAAAATTTTGCCCCACATCTTAATATTTTGCTTTTTTTAAATACTCAGACGTAGTTGTATCACGAAATCATAGAGTTCAATGGACAAAACACATTTTTCAATAAGCAGGAAAGCAGGAGGTAAATGAAGATTACTTTGGAGGAATGCCAGATGATTTCCTTCTCAATAGCTTCCAATCCAATATACTGTTCCATCGTGCTTCATTTGAATGATGCGAATTCAGTTTATGAGATAGAGTATAGGTTATGGCTCTCACAGACAGGACCATCAGCGAGGTGCTCATCCGCGATGGAAATGCAGCGCTCGAGTTTTAATGAGTGTGACACACACCGATTGGAAGAAAAAACACAAAACCAAAAATGTGATTGCCCGGTAACAGAATACGACCCACGCGTCCAAGCCGTTTCACGGCTAAATGAGATTACAGGTCACTTTATATAATGCAGGAAATTGTATTAGTGTGAGCTGTCGTACATGATACAAGGTATCTCTTTTTTTTTAATAGAGCAACACCAACGGAGACCCGAGGAAGTCGCGTGCATGGGATGCGAACGCAGTAGGTCAAAGACCAAAGGGCAAAGCATCATGGGAAGAGTCACGCAGTGGCTTCATCAACTGATGACGCAACAACTGATCTGATAAGAGCATGTAACATTATACACGATTTAAACATACTGATGTGCTTCGAACTTACAGCCGACCTATCGCGCCTGAAATCTATCTCTCTACATGCGTGACTAACCGCTACTGATTGATTGATTGATATGTATTCCCGAAGCGAGTATAAAATGGCGGCATCGCCAGGTGCTGGAATTAAAAAGATCAAATGACAGCACTAGAGCTGATCGATTAGTTACAGTAAATCATTATCCAATCATAATATATTCTGCGATATCATCAATCTATTGTTCCGTTGTCACATTCATGAAATGCCAGAGCTGTCACAATTTTTTGGTTAATTTTCTTTTTTCATTTTCGATAAAGCTTTCATTACAATAAAACGCTCAAGCTATCAATATGACATCAATATAACGCACAGCTAGAAAAAAAGCCAAAGTGTGAAGCTATAGCGCCAATATTACGACCTGTAAGAATGGCGGTAGTAGCTAGCCGTTACATGCGCATGTAAGCTTAAAGTACATGTTAATTACACGCCAAAATGCACCATGCTATAAGAGTTGCCCGAGTTGCCGTAGAAGTGGTCATACAGTATGCAGCTATATCTGAGTATGGGAAAATACCCAGGACACAGATTGCATTATCGTTAAACAGGGTAGACCAAATAAAAACATATCTTGTGAATCAAAGATAAACAAACACAGTTTACTTGTCTGCACTGTGTTTCTCTAAATATCGTTAGTCACTAGCTGACTGACTGATTGACGCATTACTACTTTCTCCAGGTCTTTACAGGATTAAACGTTGAACGGTAATTTCCGCCCTCCAGAATCGTTTATACGGGACTGAGAAAAAGTTAAATGAATTTACGACAAATTTCTATATGTGCCTTCTTAAATATGTGAAAACATTTACTGTGTCGATAATTTAAGCAAAAAAGCACCTTTTCATGCAACGGGTACACAACTAAACCAGTTTCTTGTGGTAAAACCGCGGCTGAGCCAGTGAGAGATAGATTCGAACTCCTGACACCGTTGGTGAAAACACGCCCATACAGTTTAGTCTCTTCTGACACTCCGTTTCTGTTTCCACCAGTATCTCCTGACTCGATACACTGATCATGACCCACTAAATGAGATGAATGCCTTGCCTTACCAACTGTACTGACTTGTGAAGATCGCTCATCGGTTGAAATGAAGGATACAAGGTTACGTGCAGAGCCTAAAAAGCGTGGCAAGTCCTTTATTGCCTTGGAAGAATGAGCTTGGGCTGTTTCCGGCGCTGTCCGAAGATAGACGAAGTGTGTCCCGGATGACCTTGACATAGTAATAAATCTACACATCTACACTTCGTACTTTTATACAAATAACCCCAGTGCCGAAAGTATTTGCACATGAGAGTAAGTTGTCGACGGCTTTCAGACAAATAGTGCTTTTACACAAATGCCCGCGGTGACCTGACGATATAGCGAAGTACATTTACTGTCGTTACGTCACAGTTGTTATAAAACATCTGATTATTAATCAACAGTATTACACTATTGAAGCCATCTCTCTACCGTACTGTTTTTAAGTTCAAGAAAGTCACTCATTAAACTGTGTGAAGAAAATAAACACAAATGACTCGATAGTCCTCTTATGCAAAAAAACAGGTGATAATCTGTAAATGGCTGACTACGCCTGATTATCAAAATATCTTTAACACGTCTAAACTGGATATAGATCAGAAAAGTTGTTTCTCTTTTCATTTTCGAAGGTACATATGCATAATCTCTAATAACTTCAACAGAAACCCTTTCTAAGCAACTTATTTTAACTACAAACTTCCACAAGGAAATCTGTATGAGCTTGCAATCGTCATGCCTATGTGGTATAGAAAAAACCTTTAATAAGTAGCTATGTGAGGTGAACGGCTATTAGGAGGGGGCCTCCATGGCTCAGTTGGTCAGCGCGTTAGCGCAGCGTATTAACATAGAAGCCTCCCACCAATGCGGTCTCTGTTAGTTCAAGTCCAGCTCATGCTGGCTTCCTCTCCTTCCGTACGTGAGAAGATCTGCCAACAACCTGCCGATGGTCGTGGGTTCCCTCCCCCCGGCTCTGCCGGGTTTCCTCCCACCATAATGCTGGCGGTCGTCGTATAAGGGAAATAAATAGAATATATCTAGTAGTTGGCTGTATGTGTGAGAAACTTTTAATAAGTGGCTGTAAATGGAAATTCGTCAACAAGCAAATGTATGTAGGAAGGACCTATATCTCTCTAGATGGTGAATATCGAAAACGTTTTTTACATGGCTGTACATACAAAACCTTTATCAAATGTCTTTATTTGAAGAACTTCGATCAAGAGGCTGTATATGAATTACATTTTTCACATGACTGGTTGTGAAGAGCTTCTATCAAATGACTGTATTTGAAGCACCATTATCAAATCTCTATACATACAGGACTGTTAAGAGACTGTTTATGAATCACATTTAGCACATTGCTGTATGTGAGATTGTATATAAAGGAATTCAATCAAGAAGCTGTATAGAAATTACATTTATCAAATGGTTGTATTTGAAGAACATCTTTTAAATGCTAGTATATAAGGGACCTCTACCAAATTCCGTATTTGAAAGACCTCTATCAAATGGCCGAGGTTGTGTTCCCACCCGTTATCAGTATGGTCCCTAAAACCGAAAACACAAACCAAGAATTTGACTGCATTTAATTTAGTGGGAAAAAATCTGAAAATTCAGTAATGATACTTTTAGCCGAAGTTTTGTTGTTTTTTTTTTTTTCACCCACCGTCACGTTATTTTTGTAGGTCCTTTTCTTTTAAGGCTTAAATGAGGATACAATCTAAACAGTTTTACTGCCTTGCTACTGTAAGTTACCTAAATTTAGTACGAATTGTTATTTCAGTACCAAGAGTTGCCATCTACATTCATGTTCAATAAAAAAAAAATAGCTTCTGAGCTCAAATCAGTGTTCAAGAAAAAACACAACAAGTTATGGGGACATAAATCTAAGGCAGCTTTGTGAAGTTGAAATAAGCGGATTCGTTGCTAAAGAAAAGAGTATAAGACCTGTGAAACAAATCAAATCATCTCCCAAGCGGTGAACCAAAACGACCTCTTTCTTATACCCCTCACTCAAGAACTGCTTTACAAAGCACTCGCAAATTGCAGGTAGCGTAATTGTTCCATGACATCAAATGAGCAAAGGGGTACGTCACGGCATTCCATCTGAAGTAACTCTGCTAGATATCAAAACTTTAAAAGACTACAGTCTAGAGAGTAAAACCCAAGGCAGCGACGACAGTGTAATAATTGGCAAATAGTCACACTTTACCAGTGAACTCCGGCCTCTTACCAGTTTACCTCAGTTGAGGTTTTATTCCGACTGTTTATATTAATGCTTAAAAGTAGCAACTTACACTTCCCCCGAAATCAATACACATCGTCTAAGAATTCGACCAACTTGCACCCCCCTAGAAACATATACGCCACCTAAGACTTCTACCAGCTTAAACCCCCCTGGAAACTCATATAAGCCATCTAAGAATTCTACCAACTTACATGCCCCCTAGCGCCATGGGTTAAGCAGAATTCGGGTAAAAAAGTGTGCGGATGTTAATTACAATCAGTTAGACGTCACTGGTCTATAATTACCGTAAACACTCTGTGGTCATCACAGTAAGAAAACAATGGCATAAAAACACTGCAAGTACAACTTGGTAAACAGGTGAAGGGACGAGAAGGGGGAGGCTGAAACTGTAAATTAGAGACCAAGATATATACGATTTACTCACGGCATCTCGGGTGGGGTGCATAGATCGCCTCTTGCTGCTTCCCCGGCGACTGTCGCGACGTTTGTAATTTTTGCTCCTTAGTGTGGGCGAGCCCATGGAAACCTCACAAGGGACTTCCTCGGGCTGATGGGATTTAGTGTCCATGGTCATGAAACTGTACGCTACGCTGCTCATCATTGTAGTCTAACCCCGACTACTCAGAGAGACCAAGAGCCGGCCAGGCTACACCGGGGGTCCACATCGCACGACGGCGACGGCGGCGGTTGGCGACGATACTCGGGAAACGGCCCCACTCGGCAGCACGCATGACAGTCCTGCCCAAAGTGACTGTACGACTCAGCGACGTGGGTGGGGACGGGAAGCGGGGTCAAACTGTTCAGGGTAAACCGCAGACAAGGAATAACGATTCAAATCAGCGGCTCAGAGCAATTTGAATTGCTGATCTACTTCAGATGTTGTTGTCGTTGTTGTTTTTTTTTTCCAGAAAAAAAGCGTGTTCTATAATAAGACAAGTGCAGTCTAAGAGGTTTTAGACTGTAATGGGGTAAAGGTTGAATTCACTTGAAATGAAACACAATGAGCAGGCTCACTCAAATTCAAATTCACTTGTAAGGGGGTCTTTTAAGCTATAGAATGAATACAGTAAAGGTTCATAGGCACCAGATCCCATGAAAAGTAGTATCCGGGATTTCACTTGAAAACACTCGTATTCCTCGGATGCTTAGTAAACACAGGTCCCTGTAAAGCGAATAATGTTGATTAATTTCTCCGAAATGAGTAATCACTCGATTCACACACCGAAGAAAACCACTGGTGAAACACTAAATTCGGAACGGCAGCTTTATATGCATAGCTTTTCAACTTGGGAATTCCAATTGAGTTGAATCTGGACTTTCGCTAAGCTTGTTTAACTCCCTTTTCCTCTATGTTCACATCCACGTGCGGTATTCGTTTCCGGTTATCATAAATCCGAATCCAAATCCGAATCTAATCCGAGAAATAAGGCAGAATTCAACTACTCCTCTTTGACACAACTCCCTTGTGGGGAAAACCGAGGAAAATAGGGCATTCGCACTTATATCACGATCGAGTACTCAAGTGAATTAGTCATAATAACCCATGACCCATGTGAAGACAGAAGAACGGGTGTAAATCCTGGAATTCAAATTTATCGGCCTAGGTTTAATCCGGATGGTTGTGGAGGTGAGAGAAACAGACTTCCAAAACTGGACAGCTACAAAGTTAGTGTAACCCGCAACCCGATCAGCGGAACATCACTCGCCGTCTTCTCCACTACAGCATGCAGAAACCTATATGTATGTGACTGTATGTGATACATAAGAACAAACTTTCCGAGCTGGCATGTCCTGAATTTCGGCCCTGAGCAAGAAGAGTCTCCTGGTAGTCCAGGCGTTGTGTCTGTAACATGGCTCTGCAGAGAAGTCTCTGCACACGACTGGAACTAGGGAAATGGAACTCTACCGTTGGGGATATCCTTAAGGTAGCTTCCAGGAGACGGTGGGGTCATAAATCAAGCCAGGGTTTCGTCTCGATATCCCCTGCGTCGTCCTCCACTCGTTAGACCTGGGGAGGAGAGATATCTAGGCGAGGTATATCGGGGAGGTAAAGCGACACACACCCATGTATACAGACTTTATCCAC
Source organism: Acanthopleura granulata (assembly GCA_016165875.1). Taxonomy (NCBI): domain Eukaryota; kingdom Metazoa; phylum Mollusca; class Polyplacophora; order Chitonida; family Chitonidae; genus Acanthopleura; species Acanthopleura granulata. The sequence continues at coordinate 9,001,810 of JABBOT010000016.1, forward strand.
GCTTCGTTAAAAATAATTCCCCCAAAGTGAGGATGGTAGCCTGAGGAGACTGGTGCTTCCACAAGCCGGGGCTGTAGTCTACCAGCCAACTCCTGCTAAACGCGAGCTCGTAACAGAGTGCTGTCCAGCGTGAGCTGGGCGATCCAGTCTTAACGCCGTGAATAAATGCCACACGATAATCCAACTACAGTGCGTATTATAACCCTACCCATAACATAAAAACACCAACACTACTCGATACCGACAAACGTGGCAGGTGTGTCACACGTTCCGAGAGGAACCTCGTCAAAGAATAACAGTTGATTTGAACTCCACCTCGTGTCGTTAACCCCTGGAACTTTCTGCTCTCAGCCTCAGCTACTGTTCCAGCAGGAGTACAATGTCTCAAAATAGCTGGCCGAATTTCGGCTCCGGTAGTCGTGTGTCCCTGTACGCTAACGTTACTCTGCTCACAGTGGCTGGTGTTCCTGAATTAAGTCATGCACATTGGCATCTGTAAGGTATACGTCCCCCCCCCCCAAGAAAAATGCAAAAAATAAAAGAAGAGGTAAATAAATTTCCGTTAAGTTCATGTGCTGGTAAATTAGGTGTCCCGAATTCCATTAAAGGCGAATTTGAGTGTTCCTTGGCGCAACTTGCGAGGAAAAGTAGCAATTTTTCATGCTTAATGTAATATCAAGAAAGGGATTTATCAATTCTGATCGCAGTAATCCGGAACTTGGAGATGAGAGAGAGAGAAAGAGAAAAAAAAATAAAGAATAACCTCGCCAGCCACAAAATCGGGTTCCTCCTAGAACTCAATAGACATGTGTGACTGTCGATCAAAACCCAGAACTCGGACCTCAACGAAAGCCCTTGGTCCGTGTCAAGCAAACCTCGTTGATTTACTCTCCCGAAATAGCTTCCATCAAGCTACAAGGTTGAAGCATTAGTATATATGCTCTCATAAAGCAGCTTTTTAACCTGTACCGAAAACAATTAACGATATGCGAGCAAACCCGACCAGGCCCAGTCGGCGGATGTTTCCCCATCTTCCTTATTTATAAGCACATCTGGCCTGAGGCTATTTGTAACTGTAATTATGATTATGCATGATTTTCGACCGGCTAAATGCTCATGGGGACACAGCTAATATTGAGAGTATACAGATATATATGGCGCCCTGTTAAGTATTACCCTCTCTCTGGATGAGCGTCAGGATGTGTCATCTCTATATGGGGGAGGGTACTTTTCCTTGGCCACTGAAATCCCATGTTCAAATTCAAATTCAAATTCTCAAATGTTCAAATTCTCGCATGGTGAAATCGCGATTGTACGTCACGAAGTTTGCCCAATTCTTGTCGAGCTCTGTCCGTCTTTTGCCAACTGTTATAAAACAAATGTTATGTAGTCCCCTGTTTCTTCATCATTGTGAAACATATACAAAATGGTCAGTGATGTCTCATTTCTTTCTGATCTATCACCGTTAATGCCACGAGAGCAGGCTGTTTAATCTTCGGGCTGGCCACTGGGGCATTGGAACAACTGTAAAGAAAACTGAGAAGATTTTACGTCCTATGGTATGTTATGACGCATTTTAAAACTACATATACAGGAATAAAAGCCAAATGCATCATGTGTCCAATAACCTATCTTGTGTTTTATTCTTCAATAGTTGCGCCTTCAAAGACGCAAAAGACGACAAACACATAACTTTACTCACTTCCGATTAGGAATGGAAACATGCCTTAACAGCCACAGTCACTTATTTTTCTTCTAACGTGCTTTGTAAGTCTATAAATCAACTATTTGAATTCTTACGATGCCATGATATACGCCATTTCAGGGAAACTCGGAAGAGGGCATCGCGTCACTCGTGTCGTACGCTGGTCAGTTTTGGCCTGTGTGTCCAACAAAGCCACCTCTGACTTAAGTCAAAATTTCACATGCGATTATAGAGCTTATTTCGGGGCCCTAGAAATTAAAAGTTTGACCACATCTTCAATATTATTACCAACTAAATGTGTCAAAATATCAACTTTCATTATCAAAAAGTAATCACTCTGACGAACTTTTATGTTTTCATGTAAATCAGCAATGGCTTTGTGGAATCGGCAGCCCTTTTTCGCGTGGCGTCAACGTGGAAACAGGCGCCTTCTTGGGTCACTTCTTGACTATCTGACGCCTGAGTAAATAATGACACAGAAATGGCTAAAATGAAGTCACGGTGAAGAAATTTTCACCAAATTAAATGCAGCAAAACGTTTTGATTTTATGGTGGGTTTTATGGATCATATTGATAATGTGTGTCACAAAACTGTTTGTACACCTTAATGTTCAGCTCTGAATAAAGTTCTTGTGAAACCATACTCCTGCACTGTGTGGGTGTGTATGGAAAAGCTTATACAGTATGACATTAATGTCCTGCTTTAGGTTCAGAGGAAACTCTGCGTGACGTCACCGTTGACACACATTATCATTATATGTTCCATAAAACCCATGCACCATCCAATCAGAGCATTTGACCGCATTTAATTCACTGAAAAAAAAAATCTTTAAGTCAGTGAAAACAGTCTCTGATAGAGCCCTTAATGGCCTTTGTACTCATCATTTACGTGTGCTTCTTCTCTCACTTTAAAAGTAATATAATCGCAGAGCTTTCCATATTCTTGATGTCTGCGCTTTTGTTTACATTGAATTGCACTGAATCACAAAAACAAATAGACACACTTATGAACTTCGAGTGGCATACTTTACCAATATCTGTACACACGTGGTCTTGTGTTGTTCGTTCTTTGAAATGGCAGATAAGGTAAGTTTAGAATGCCTTATTACTTATCAAAATAGAAAGTTTATTATTCTCGTTAATAAATGTCTCTTATCTCTTTCTCTCTCTCTCTCTCTCTCTCTCTCTCTCTCTCTCTCTCTCTCTCTATATATATATATATAGATAGGTAGATAGATAGATAGATAGAATCGGGCAAACGCGCGTGCGTGTGGCCATATAAGGCATCGATTAACTCGGTCTTCCATCGAGGAAGTTAATTACCGTTAATACTTTAGAGCTGTAAACTTAAACTCCGGTCAATTGTTGGAAGAGCACGCCTGGAAATGGAATGACACCAAACTAGTTTGTTTGCTCCAGAAACCTATGGCAAGAAAAAATTCAACAAACTATGGACATCAGCTAGCGGTCTTCTGTGAGGAACACGGGCTCTTCTCTGCAATACGGTTATTTGATTAGTGGAACTAGAAATAAAACAATGTCAGGATTTGTTGTTCGTGTTTTTGAAAGGTGTGGATTTCCTTCTAATACGTGGACATGGTCAGAGGATGAGAAAGTCCGCATTTCAAAATCCACGGCTCACAACCCTTAAAAAGTCTTCTTCTCTTTCGTCAGCCTGATACAAATAAATTACATGACGATCCGACTGTTTTAGACACGACAACAGAAAATGTTACACTGCGTACTTTATTTGATCAACATGTACATTCAAAAACATTAATTTTCTGAAAAAGATAAAAGAGTTTGAATCTGGCGTTCGCCATTTTGCTCTTTAGTCCGAAAGTGGTAGTCTTTATCCGTTTGAGAATAATATCACCGAAGACCAGAACAAAAACCACTCTTTACAGCTCCATGGCCTTTGTGTTACATTACGCTTTACATGCTATGTCTGGTTACATTTTAAGGGTTACATAAGACTTCGAAGATTTTTTTATTTATTTCTCTTTTCTCTCCGGCGAACATATTGCTGTTTTCAGAGTAGGTTTGCTAGTTGTAGTTGTTAAAGACAAGAAATGGATACGGTCAGCTAGGTTCAATACAAAATCGAGTCGTAGCTAAGACTTTAACGTCCTTGATCCTCGCACTACACTACACTTTCAGCACAAGATGAAAGGTCCAAGTGCTGGTCGGTCCGATGTCTGTATAATGTCACCGGGTCAGGCGTCGTGTCCGGTGTCTTCAGCATGGCGCTACAGTGAGGCAGCACGACAGATATGTCAACATTCGGTTCGCCCAGGTAAAAAGGCATAAAACACTAAGGTATAGTAATTTTACAAAGAGCATCCACCCAAAACTGTATTCCCTAATTTTTGTTGGCCCAAATGACACATAGCTGTCAAATAACTAGATGCCTGGCCTACAACATATCGAAATACCATCAAAGGTTGAACACCATTTTCTCAAAATAAATCAGCTGGAATGCAAGTACTAGCGTCCATAGAAACAGGGTGTGGGGAACACTTGCTCACTGGATAATATTTTTCTCTGTTTAATTGTAGCCACAAGTGATGGACTTTTTTTCAACCATTATTTGTCCTAGTTTATATCTGCAAATTACATGGCAGTACTTCAACACGCTTCAGAGATACAGCCAATCCCTATCCGTCTCCACCGTGTTCTGTGCGCCTGAATTTTAAATTCAGTTAGCGTTTTTATGCCTAAAAGGGCACATGATCGTGATGTGACCGAAGTATATGTTGAAAACGATGTAAAGCCCCAATTCAACAAAACAAACGAACAAACAGAACACAGTTAATGCCGTGGAATAAATTGAGAATAAAACTCTCTCGGCTTTATAAACATCAATGAAATAAGTAAGCTACCTCTCGTTTTGAGAGGTGGCAGACCCAGACATGCGGAAGTGAGGCTAGTCCTGAGGTGTATGACGTCAGTGATGACGTCAGCAGTGACGTCAGTGGTTAGGCTGCTATTGCGTGTGTTTTGCATGTTTTAACCAAGCTCCGGCGGGGTCGCCAGACACACGCCCTTGAGTCGGCCCTGTAAGGTAACGGTTATACAACTGATGACTGGCTGTCCGCTTGTATGACCTCCAGGAGCAGTGAGAGCCTTCATCGAGCGGAATGCGTTTATCCAGTCAACCATGAACCGAGCACCGAACTTTGCATCGATCTGTGTCGGATCATGATGCCATAAAAAACTATATGGCTTGGTACTGCCGCACACATGGTACGTGGAAATGTCTGTCAGCCCGGCTGACGTGGTAAGCCCACATTTCAGTGGCCTGTTTTACAGGTTTTAAGTTTTGTCAAATGTAATAGTCATGACGACACATACTCTAAGAGTAGGTGAGAAGATCTGCTAGCAACCTTGCTGATGGTTGTGGGTTCCACCCGAGCTATGGCCGATTTCCTCCCACCATAATACTGGCCGCTGTAAAATGACATATTTTTAAGTGTGGCGTTAAACACCTATCAAATAAAAAGAGCTAGTGTAGAAACAATGTACGTTACAAACGTTTGAACTGGACCAGGAGCGGAAAGATGCCTGTATCTGAACAGTCATGCGTACAGCATCGATGAGTATGACTAGAAATCATGTCATGAGGTCAGGGTTCGAATCTGGGAATTTAGTCATCAGCTTGTGGCGCCTTCGTCACAGTGAGCTGTTTGCAGTTCGAGAATCCTAACGTTCTTTGATGACCATTTATCTTAGGTCAGTATGATGTGCTAACCTGCACTTCTTGTGGGAAAGTTCGTCACTAAATTACCAAATGTTGGAGGTTTAAGTCGGGCACTCAGGTCCTTTGAAACGGACCACCATAGTATAAATGTAAGAAAAAAATTCTTGAGTCCATGGTGTTAAACGACAATTAAAGAACTAAATAAATGAATAAATAAATACAGCTCGGCAAAATGGAGTCCTAAATGGTGTTCAACCAATAACATCAGATCTAGGCCTGCAATCAAAGCGCATCTGGGATACACATGTACCACCACGGCTATCAGAATGATACACGATTTGGAATGCTGACTTTATTCATCCGCCAAGGACATTCATTGCATCTTTTTCGTCGTCCTTGAAAACCGTTGAATTTTTTTCTTTGCATGAATCATTCTTAATTTTGTTATATTCTATATACTTTCTTAGTTCTTTGGTCGTTTGTGTTATGTATCGTTTTTGGAAACTGGTGCTGCGATTATTGACCCAGAACGCCCATTTTGATTGACGGCTAGTATACGAATGTCGGTTTCGACACCTAGCTACATATATACATGTGGAAACTAAATATGGTCCGAGCCTCAGCAGATGAGGTACATTACATCCAGCTGACAGCCCATCCATATATGACGGTATATTTATTTATTTATTTGATTGGTGTTTTATGCCGTTCTCAAGAATATTTCCCTTATGCGATGGCGGCCAGCGTTATGGTGGGAGGAAACCAGGCAGAGCCTGGGGGGAACCCACGACTATCCGCAGGTTTGTGGGGGACATTCCCACGTACGACCGGAGAGGAAGCCAGCATGAGCTGGACTTGAAATGCGACCGCATTTGTGGGAGGCTTCTGGGTCATTGCACTGCGCTAGCGCGCTAACCGACTGAGCCAGGAAGGCCCCTATGACAGTATATGATACATACCAGTCAGGTATGCGCTAATACAGAGGGTTATGTCTGTGGCCCAGGGCCATAATTACATAGCTACAGACATCTAATAATTGGATCGACACGATCTCCTACTGAATGACAAACAGATTAAGAAGTTCTGACAGGCCTTATATAGCCTGTTCACATATTTGTATATCTTGCTGTCACTTCCTCGATCATAGGCGCACATTACTGAATATCGCAGGAGAGAATGTCACAAGAGAAAATGTCAAAGAGAGAGCATCACAAGACAGAATGTCACGGAAGTGGATGTTCCAGGAGAGACTGTCACAAGACAGAACGCCACAAGAGAGAATGCAACAAGAGAGAATTGTCACAAGATAGAATATCACAAGAGAGAAATGTCACAGGAGAGGGTGTCACAAGAGAGAATATTAAAATTAATGAAGAATGTAAAACACAGAATGTAAGAGAAGAGAATGTCAGAGAAAGGAATGCCACAAGAGAGATTGTCACAGGAGATGATGTCATGAGTGAGTATCACAAGAGAGAGAGAATCACAACAGAGAATTTCACAAGACAGAATGTCACAGGAGAGGATGCCACTAGTGAGTATCATAAGACAGTATCGCAAGAGAGAATGTCACAAGAGAAAATGTCATAAGTATCACAAGAGAAAAAGTCACAAGAGAGAATGTCACAGTAGAGAATGTCAAAAGAGAGAATATCACAGTAGAGAATTGTCATAAGAGAAAATGTCACAGGAGAGAGAATCACACGAGGGAATGTCACAAGAAAGAATATCATAAGAGAGAATGTCACAGGGGGAACGTCACAAGAGAAAATGTCAAAGAGAGAGCATCACAAGGCAGAATGTTCATATCGCAGGAGAGAATGTCACAAGACAGAACGCAACGAGAGAGAATGTCACAAGTAAGAATTGTCACAAGATAGAATGTCACAAGAGAGAATGTCACAGAAGAGGGTGTCGCAAGAGAAAATATCAAAATTAAAGGAGAATGTAAAACACTGAATGTAAGAGAGGAGAACGCCAGAGAAGGGAGAGAGATTGTCACAGGAGAGGATGTCATGAATGAGTATCAGAAGAGAAAATGTCATAAGTGAGTATCACAAGAAAGAATATCACAAGAGACAATGTAACAAGAGATAATGTCACAAGTGAATATCACAAGACAGAATGTGACAAGAGAGAATGTCACGACACAGAACGCCACAAGATGTAGGCAGGAACGTAATACACGGGTAAGAGAAAAACACCGCAGTTTTTATTTACTTATTGTGTGATTGTGGCTTTAGTCATTTATTGAATGGAGGGGACTTCCGTGGCCTAGTACAGCGTAATGATCGAGGTGCCAATAAGATCGCTGGGTGTTCAAGCCCAGCGAGAGAGTGCAACGTAAAAAGCCAATAAAATAAATAAATAAATATTCAACCGATATTCGATGACGTAGGGCCTACTCCACGACGGAGGACATAAAGGCCTATGGCGTGAAGGAACCAGAGAACTGCTCAGACCAGACCTTGTGAAGAAGAATTAACCCAGGCGACCTGACTGCAAAGGAAGTTTCACTTGATCTCACAAAGGGCATAAGAACTGACTTATCCTTCCAACTAGCACCCACGCTCAACTTTATACCAATATGAACGGCAAATATAAAAGAAATCTGACACTGAACTCGTCTTCATGAGGAACGCGGCATCTTGATGAATTGCAGGCCACAAAGAAAATGACAGATTTGTCCACCAAAATTACAAGCCGACTGATAGATCTGCACACTTTGATGGAGCCTGTCAAAGAAAATGCTTTTGTTCTTTTTGCGAACTGAATGTGATTCGGAGTTCGAAAGAAGGGTCAAATTCTTTCACTTGTTATTAATATGATCCTTCATCTGTCATAGCCCGAACTCGTGCAAAGAATACCGACAAAATCATCTGTTTTTCTGACACAAGTATCAGGAGTAAGAATTTGTCCAGAATTATAGAGCAGAGCATCCATTTTTCAGAATGAACATAGCGACATGAGCTTCAGAACTTTCCCTCACTAATGTGTTCCCTGTTGTTTTTATATTTGTTTGCCCAAATGGGATTCGATTGTATTAAACTGACAGATGGCCGTCACGTCGTCAAGGGGAGATAACCCGCACAGCGCTATAGCTAATCATTTCGTTCAGAATCCAATGAGCTTGATAAAATCTTTTTTACCTAAATTTCTGGATGAGCACGAGATGCCCTCAATCGTACATGCCATTGTGACAGTTTCATTTTCTTTCTCTCTCTGTTTTTTTTTCTTTATTTCCGCTACTACACAATGAAAATGAAAGACATCAATATACGATATTGTTGTACACGCCGAAGGCTGCACGAAGGCTACTGAAAATGTAGGCCTGTGCACAGTGCAATATTCCTACAGTATCGTATTATCAACATATTTGCATTCTCAGTGCAGCTCTCGTTGTACTGCCTTTGCCAGCCCATTACATATTGGTGTCGATTCACGTGCCTTTTGTTAATTTTTAACATTTTCTCTTAATTTAGAACTATCCATAATATACATAGGCCTACACAGGCGAATTTATTTATTTATTTATTTGATTGGTGTTTTACGCCGTACTCTTATACACTTATACGACGTCGGCCAGCATTATGGTGGGCGTAGCCAGGGGGGAACCTACGGTAACAAACGCGAATAAGATATGCACAAAAATGCAACAATTTCGATAAAAGTATGGAATTCAGCTATGAGCTTCAAAAACCATCGAAAACTTTAGCGGTGGGATAAATATCTTCTACGCGGCGAAAACAGTTTTTCGTTGAACATTTTCTTCGCCGAATGAATGTTTTCTCCGCGGTGTAAACGTTTTCTCCGCTGTGGAAACGTTTCCTCCGCGTTAAAAAGTTTTTCAACTCGGTTAAAATGGTTTTCTTAGAAAGGCTTCATCCGCGGTGCAAATGTTTTCTTGGCGGTGTTCACGTATTCTTCAGGATGTAAAGGTTTCTATACGATATAACTGTTTTCTTACCGGCGGGCATATTTCCTCTGGGGTGCCCCCTCAAAAAATGTTCCGTTAAAGCCTTCCGAACTGCCTTTCCATGGTAACGAATTGAACCGCACAGAACGAATTAATCCATTCTTGATAACGAAATCAGGCAATCCGTCGTCTCTTAAATAACGGATTTAACGGGCTCAGTGTTACAATCTTTATTTTTAATTATAGGTAAATTTGCGAGAGACGAGCGCTGTTCTCGCTGACAGCAGTCCCATCCACTTCGGATATCTGTTTGTAAATCTGCGCCGATATTTTCGGGCGATGGACTCACTGTTTCGATAAATGTCAGAATTCTAAAATAACACACCGAGTCAATCTAGAAGGACTAGTTTGTACCTTCTTGTTTATTTATACGTTAAATATAAATGCATAGGGGAATATTCGTATTCGTATTGATTTTATATCTGGTGTTTAATGCCGTGGTTGAAGTTTTTCACTTGTATGGCGGCAATTAAGTTTACTGATAGAGGAAAACGGGAAATCCTACACGGCGCAAAGTTTGGTCTGCTAAAAATACATTGCCAAATAGTCACATTTTTCGCAATTGTAATGCAAACATTCGTATTATCAGTGTCCACAGTTTCAGAAAGCTAAACACACGTTATAATATTTGCATATTGACAATATTTGTAATGTCAGTATTTGCCCTGTAAATATAACGCCGACATCCGCGAAGCTTCAGCACACGCCCAACATTCGTTCCATGCCCAGATATCAAGGAAATGTCTCAGATCATACCAAAAGCATGGCTTCCTTTATAATCATGACTAAAACGATATTTAGTTTCAATGCAGCTATTTCCGAAAGAATTTCCATTAAATTTTATCTCCACGATACGGCTACAGTATTGCCCAGGTGCATGAATATATATATACATATATATATATAGAATATATATATTATAAAAGGCTACAGGGCAGAGACTAAAACCAGAGCGGCGACGACAGTCTGATGCTTGACAAGTTGTCACACGTTACCAGTGAAATACACAGTCTTAAATCACCTATACACCAACCCATTCAGCTCCATGGGTAGGGGAAATCGAAATGCTTGGAATGAACCAAGCATGGAATGGAAACTTGGAATGACTTTTCGGAATTGTCTGATATACTTTTCGACAGATTTTCTCTTCTTTCAACCCTTTATTGCCACCTGCAATAAATGAAGGCTGAAGGGCATATATTTATTTATTTTATTGTAGTTTTACGCAATACTTCTGAAAATTTCACTTTTATGATGGTGGCCGGCGTTATCGTAGGATGAAACTGGGCAGAGCCCAGAGGAAATCCGTTATTCACAAGTTGCTGGATCGTTACCTGGATCGTTGTTACGCGTTAGCATGCCAATCACTCAGCCACAGAGTCTCCTTAACACAAAGTACCAATACAACACTGCAGCATCCAGAAAGCATAAAGTCTTTACCTCTGTCACACTTCAGCAATGTAGTAAACTTTCAGAGTACGGAACAAAATACTTCTGTAAATTCACATCCTTTTATTATTACTTAATTTATTCAAATCTGTGTAAATTTCAAGTGTATACATATGCTACAATCGTTTCATAATAATTCCATCAAATCAAATCCACAACAACAGCACTATACTGGTGCTCAGGTAATCTCAGTACCGGATTCTTTTTCTACCTATTTTTGTAATTCCACAGCAACGCAATATCCTAGATGTCCTTTCAAATCTAAGTGAAAGTCACATATCAACAACGTCAATATGAATACAGACAATAACAAAGTGTCGATCCACAGACCAAAGTGACCGGAGATATTTTTGTCACACTCTCTCCTGACTTTGACTGTGGTATGGACTTCATTTGCATAATGGTAACATCAGCAGACTCTTCATCTGACAGGGAAAAGTGTAAACTTGGTCATCAAGAGACTGTGCGTGTTGAATTAACAGCAAACGTGATGAAGTTCTTCATGTCTGCTGACACCAACACCCCTTTGTATTTTTGACAAGGCCACTTTTATATTCCAGATCACCAAGAGACTCGCCATCCACGAGACTCGCCATCCTCAAAGGTTAGGAACAAGGAACATCTTTATATTAGAAGTGTCCACTTGAGATACGCATAACAACTTTCTCGTGTGCTAATTTTTGCTGGCATTGAACAAATGTGAAAAAAAAAACACACAATTACAGGAGACATGATCATGAACCAGGTTGTGTGAAGGCCAAAATACGGATACAAGAGGTGCATTGTAATGTAACAGCATTAGGGCTTAGTTTAATTTAATACACTTATAAATATAACCAAAGAATAGCTCCCATGCTTTAATAATGACATTTTGAAGTACTGAATCTCTTAATCGCACGACAAAATTGTCTCTGTTAGTTTTATTCAATAGTGAAGCATTTGCACAGGTCTGCAATCGTGGACTTTGCAACCATACAGTATAGGCCATTGCAAACTCCAGGACCATTACACTCCATCATCCCAGAGATAGTGGTATTTGTTCCAAGTTCACCCATCAGACAACAGATATTTTACCAGAACTTAACCCCCATCAACTGTGACCCTTCACAGATGGAATTATACCATCTGTATTATTTCTTTATTCTTTCTACGTTTACAATATAACCTCATTCAAATGCCACTATAAAACCCGTGGTGCGTAACTACATTTTGAAAACATCCCTTTGGATAAAGTGGTATGATCCAAGCATGTCAAGTGACCTTTGTCCCGTAATATATAATATAACAACAACACACAACATGGCCATACCACTTTCTCCACAGGTATGTTTTCAAAATGTCAGGCACATATCTCCATGATTGTTGATGTTTGTTTCATTGCTAGTCTTTTCTTAGTAACATGACACAGCAGCCATACATCTGTTCACCTTTAGCAAGGAACTGTTAAACAGATCAATCACTATTATGATAATAAATAATGCAAAACTGACTGACAGAGTGTCTGCAAAAGTTGTGTTGCAAAATCATGATTCATTCTGTCCAAATAACATTATGTCTGTATTGTTGCTTATGTGGAAGACTGATGTTATGTTCCCGGAGCAATATTATTTCCATACCTGCCGATATTATGTTTACAAGCATGGCTCTGTTTCATTTGCAACATTTTTCTATTGTGACCATAAAGAAAAATTATGTTCGTTGAGAAACGTGTCCATATAGACTCATTGTGTCCATAGAGCAGAGAAACACTGTGTCCACAGAGCACAGAGAAATATTGTGTCTAGAGAAACATTGTGTCCACAGAACACAGAGAATCATTGTGTCCATAGAACAGAGAGAAACCTATCAAAATTTGTAAAACAGTCCAAAACATCAAAAAGGCAACCTGAATTTCTGTGATAAATAATAAGTAAACAACAATTATCAATCAACATTATCAAGTGCACACGTGCAAAAGGGCAAACATCATGATTCTGGCAGAAGAGGGCGTGTGAAGGACTAGAAAACAAATCAACAAAAAATATCAACAAAACACAACTCCCTGACGTATAAGAACAATGGCACATAAAGCTAATCCCTGCAGCTGACATGCTTGCTGTTGGTCTCCAGCTAATGGAAGTTACCCTGATACCTTCACACAATTCCCACACTAACCATACACCAGAATCCTGTCTATCCCATTCTATTAAAGCCGAACACATACACTTACATGTACACGTGGTCAGGCTGTGGTCACATTACCAACAGTGAACGTTGCAATTCACAGGAAAAAGCAGTCTGTCTCTCTTGCGTTGTTGTTGTTGCAAGATGGTTTCTATGGAAACAATCTTCCTTAACAACGACACAAGAAGCACTCACAAGCATCCTGCCGAATCACATTTAACACACATCCAGGTGACAAAACACAGTTTTGAATTTAGTCCTCAATGTAATATCAGGTGTTGTGCGTTAATGCCTCAAAAATATGCAAAACAGAAAAAGAATTAGATACTGAAAGAGTCTTGGAGAGAGAGGGGAAGAAGCAAACTTTGGTATAGCAATGTTCAAATAAAGAGTAAATAGATTTTTTCAAACACAGGCAATATTTAACACTTACATTGATTTAAAATAAACAAATGAAGTCAGATAGAACGTCCGCAGTGCCATACTTTCAAGAGAATCTTGACCATGAGGAATTTGACAACAGCTAGTGGCTGTACAGGTAATGCTGGACTGAGGTCCCTAGTCACATATGTAAATGGGAGAAAAATGAAGAAAAAAAAAATTACCAAAAGCGTCATATTCATCTGAAGATATTATGAACTACAACCTAAAACATCTTCACATATATTTTTTTATACTTTCTTGGGTAGAACTAAATGCAGTATCAAAATCTTACATGGGCTTTACGTATCATACTTACTATGTTAATCAACAGAAATATCACAGGGACTAGTCAATATTTAGACACACATGTGTAACATACACAAAAGCACACATGTTGGATCAACAACAAGAAGCTGACCAAGTCACAGAAGCCAACTCTTCCAACAGATTCCATGAACTTCACCTTACAATTTAAATATTCAATTTAGTTAAATTCTACATAAGAATTACAAGAAAAAAAACCCCCAAAACCAGTGAAATTATTTCCAGAAACAGTTATCAGTAGTTTGTCTGATGATAATCACTTTTGTTTTGGTGCCTTTTTTTTTTCTCTGATTAAAAGAAATATAATGCATTGAACTACTGTTATTCAGTTATTGTTTCAACCTCAAGTACTACCACACAACCACTACAAGGAATGACAATACTTCTTTTCACACACTTCTTAAAAATTCATTTTCCTGAAACCTGATCATCTACAGATTTCCTGTCCTGCCATTATGCCAAATTCAAAATGACATGACTTATGACACATGTCATAAAAAAAAAAAAACAAAAAAAACAAAAAACAATTTTGGACAAATCTCTCCCACAAATCATGCGACCTTTATGCCATTCAGTGATATGAAGCCCAACTGACCATTGATGAACCAGCTGACCACTGATGATTAGCCACTGAACTAAACATCTTTTAACTCTCATCTGAATCAAGTCAACCTGAGCTGAATAACACCTGGGAATGCTTTTCTCTGATAATTCATGTACCAGATATTAATCAAATAATCAATGTATTGAATCCTTTCGACAAATAATTCACAACTAACTAATTCTACAGCTCCATAATAATTCCCCATAATGGAGTTCTCCATCGCTCAACAAAGGGAAGTAAATCATACAGCTCATGAAGCAGCCACGCCATCTTCCTGTCTGAATAACGGTACTAGAGATTTCAATAACACAGCAAGTGATGACGAATAACCACAACTGGCCCTGTTATTCAAGTAGGAGAAGGGCAATGCTGCTTTAGGAGTTACAAGACTTACTTCTCATTGCAGAGGGCTGGAGAATCCCATTAATACTGGAGAACCCCATTAATACTGGAGAACCCCAATAATACTAGAGAACAGACAACAAGACCAGGCTATACTACATTTTTACATACACACATAGCACGTAAATAAACCAGCAAGAAACATACCATACACCTGTATATGTCAAAGGTCATGGAGTCATCCGTTCACTCCTCTCTGGGTGGACAGGTATTTGTACATGAATCACACAAATAGCTTAGCTACTACATAAATGTGCAGACATTTTGACAGCACTTTGCAGACCATGTCTGTGCTTATACTTCAAATGTCAAAGGAATTTTTCACCAACCAATCGCCTTGCTGTACAAACGGCAGTGTAGAGGGATGATATGGGCTCTGGGTGAAAAACCATTCAAACTCCTGTTAATCACATACAATTTCAGGGTGAATTTTCACTAACCTACTGACAGTAAAGCTGAGCGACTGTATTGGGTGAAGAATTCCGTGAAATTAGAGGTGATGTATAGTGTACAAACTAAGGCCAAATCAAGGTCAAGAAACAATTGCCTCAAAATCTTGTATTTATTTATTTACTTGATTGGTTTTTCACGCTGTACTCAAGAATATTTCACTTGCACGACAACGGCCAGCATTATGGTGGAAGGAAACCAGGCAGAGCCCGGGTGAAACCACGACCACCCACAGGTTGCTGGCAGACCTTCCCACGTATGCCCCGAGAGGAAGCCAGCAGGATAAAACCTTATAAGATAATATGAAAAAGATGTGACTATGCAATCATCCACACCAGCCACTGCATTTCATTTGAAGCTCCAGCACTTCATAGACACCATATCATAAATAACAACCATCTACAGCTCTATGTTAGGGAGAAAATATGTGTATGTTCTCAATACAGACCAATGTCATTTACCTGTGTATATACATGTTCATGTTTGTAGTCCGCGTAACACAGGTTAGCCTCATCCCCTTTCTTGGAATTGATTTTGTCCCACTGAGAGTAATCCAAGCCAGTCTGCACAAGGTTAAAGCCTGTGGAATCTCTCATTACACGCTTGTCCCAGGGATGAATGGGGTTTGCCATGTACACATGCAGATTTGTTCACCTACAATGTTGTTTCCAATGACAACTTTAGACCAGTGAGGTCACAATATTGAGATCATGGTTCCAAAACTATCATGGCACCATTATGAGGACGACCTAGAATTCGTTCACAGCTGACCATTCAGAATTAGCCGTAACGATCCAGCAGAGATGGCTTCCCTGAGGTTTTTGTGGGCCGCTTTGGAGAAATGCTTCCATTTTAATACCACCACAAAACATGCCTGATGATCTACTGTTCGTCTAGGCTGCTGACATAACATGAAAACGTTCTTAAACATACACACTGCGCAGTGTGATCAACAGTCCAACACGGTTTACCAGCCTTCGTCAAATCGGCAAGTCCAAGCATAATTTCTGAGGTCAAAAACTGTCAAAGGATGTGTCAAAGCAGCCAAGGGAAACAACTCCCTGTCTTTTACATGTTGCCAGTCTAATACACATGTCCTCTCTACTTCTCAAGTCACTCAACCTCCTGACACATTCTGAATTACCCTGCAGAATCACAAAATCCCACAATGAATGTTTGCTTGTAACCCTTTACAACCAGCTCAGACAATGGTCATCCAGGCAAGCATTTCTTCATCTACATCTTCCGCCTGGAAGAAGGCAACCCCTTCCACCAAAGTACGACAACACAGGTAGAGAACAGACCCTTTCAGCATAAGCTCTGAGACATCCACACAGCATTACGTTGGCTGGCAAAAAATTGCAACAATAGCCAGAATTCTTTTTTTTAACTGTTGTCCAGGCAACTTTGTATCAAAATAATGGCTCTGTCCACTGTGATGTTACAACGTTACGATGCGTGTCATAGCGCGACACAACAATTAAGTGACGCCAACGCCAGCCAAAATCGACCAACATCATACTTCTTGGTTGTTACCCCAAACTGATATGCTGTATCAAGCCATGAACACAATGTTTTCGCCCAAACCTTCCCACAATTCATCACTATACTTGTGTTCTTAAGGTTTTTCAATATATACGTACATATTCACCTCATGCCACAAATCGCTTCCATCTCTTCATGAATGGTTTATGAATTCATACATAATAATGATGTACCCAGTGTTGGGGTCAGTTCAACTGATATTTAATGTATGACAAGTAGAAGTAGGTCAAAGGTTACGGGACATCCCACTGTCAGTCATAGGGTGGGAGGTGGGGGGAGGCAAGACCTGTCCAATACTTCAGTGTGACTTGCAGCTTCCAATGCTGAGACAGAGGAAAGAGATCTTGGTTTGTGTGATTCACCGGGGTTGGTTTTCACGAGGGCACACAGAAATAAATTAATCTGAAAAATGAAATGAAAATGAGAGCACATTACCTTTATGACTCAAAAAAAATGTGTGCGGTAAAGATTAAACGGAAAAGGAGCGCCAGTGAATTATGCTTATTTACGTATACATCAAACCAAATGAGAAAAAAATTCAGTTAAATCACAAGATTTACATGTATATCCTGCGCTATAAAATATTTCATAACTAGGTATGAATCAAGCATGGTTTTCGAAACTGAGCTTGAGGCCACAAATGGAAACTGGCACACAAAATTTTATCAAAGCTGGATCACACTTGAAGCAGTCTTTGCACAGAAACCAATGATGACAATCACAGATTTCATTAAATAAGCCAAAACATACGAACAGATCAGTCTGAAGTTGAAACTTGCTGTTATTAGGTTCACAGAGTCAAACTGCACACCAAATTTTATCAACCCGAGCAATATTTCGAGAAGTTACTGCACGTAACCACACTCATACAGACGGATGGACAGACACAACGCCAGAACACAGACTGACTGACAGGGCAAAGTTAATATTCCTTGCTTTTCATGAAAGCGTATGATAATAACTGAAAATGACTGTGACATCAGCTAGTATTTAAGGCCTGTGTGACCATGATAACACCGATGATAAATGTCTTGTATTTCCATTGGACACAATATCCAGTGTGTACTTCAAGAAGGGTGACAGAGAAGGGGAGATAACTCTACGTAGCTCTGTAACCTTTTCACATGCTTTCATACCTGGTATATACCTTTATAGCTTACCTCTAAACAGTCAGATAAAATACAGAATAAATATACGGGCCACAAAAAGTTATCTACCTTGAAGTCACTCTTCCAATTCCAAATAAGTCTTAAGTAGCACACTATGGTTAGGTGGGGCCTCAAAACATCACCTTAGGTGACTTTCATAGCTAATGTGACATATAAACGTAGTTGAAAACCTACCAACAGGACATATTTTACTTTTCTAAACTGATTTGGAAAGCCCAGGATAAATGCTATAAATAGATACTATTTTAAGCCAAGCTTAAGCTTAAGGTAAGCACGAACACCCAAATCCTGAACTGCTGATCTTAATCTCACCTAAAGCTTTAATCCTCCACCTTTATGATGACATCTTGTAGCCCTCAACTCACCTAAAGTTTTGATCCTCCACCTTTATGATGACATCTCGTTGCCCTCAACTCACCTAAAGTTTTAATCCTCCATCTTTATGACGACATCTTGTAGCCCTCACTCACCCAAAGCTTTGATCCTCTGCTTTTATGATATCTCATAGCCCTCAACTTACCTAAACCTTCAATTTACCATCATTAAGATGTTATGTCGTAGCCCTCAACTCACCTAAAGCTTTGATCCACCGCTTTTGCGATGACACCTCATAACCCTCAACTCACCTAAAGCTTTGATCCTCCACCTTTATGATGACATCTCGTTGCCCTCAACTCACCTAAAGCTTTGATCCTCCACCTTTATGACGACATCTTGAAGCCCTCAACTAACCTAAAGCTTTGACCCTCCACCTTTATGACGACATCTCGCAGCCTTCAACTCATCTAAAGCTTCAATCCTCCACCTTTATGACGACATCTCGTAGCCCTCAACTAACCTAAAGCTTTGGTCCTCCACCTTTATGAAGACATCTCGTAGCCCTCAACTGACCTA
Organism: Acanthopleura granulata; assembly: GCA_016165875.1. Lineage (NCBI taxonomy): Eukaryota > Metazoa > Mollusca > Polyplacophora > Chitonida > Chitonidae > Acanthopleura > Acanthopleura granulata. The sequence goes on from JABBOT010000016.1 coordinate 9,020,614, forward strand.
AAGCTTTGATCTTCTGCCTTTATGACGATATCTTGTAGCCCTCAACTCACCTAAAGCTTTGATCCTCTGCCTTTATGACGATATCTTGTAGCCCTCAACTCACCTAAAGCTTCAATTTCCCACCGTGATGATGTCTCGTTGCCCTCAACTCACCTAAAGCTTTGATGCTCTGCCTTTTTGATGTTATCTTGTAGCCCTCAGCTCACCTAAATCTCTGATCCTCCACGACAATACCTTGTAGCCCTCTACTCACCTTTACCAAGTTTTGATCCTTCACCTATATAAGGGTATCTCGTAACCCTCAACTCACCAAATAGCTTCCAACCTCCACTTTTATGATATCTCGTAGTGCTTAACTCACCAAAAATTTCCATCCTCCACCTTTATGATAGCTCGTTGCGCTCAACTCATCTAAAGCTCCCATCCTCCACATTTATGATAATATCTCATAGGTCTTAACTCACCTAAAGCTTCAATCTTCCACCTTTACGATGATACCTTGTAGCTCTCAACTCACCTAAAGTTTTGACCCTCTGCCTTTATGAGGATATCTCATAGCCTTCAACTCACCTAAAGCTTTGATCCTCCATCTTTATGACGATATCTCGTAGCGCTCACGTAGCGTATCCGCAAGGTCCGTCCTGTCTGCTTCCTGTAGCGCCGCCAGAACCTTCTCCGCTGCGGGCTCCTTGCCCACGGGCACTTCTCCGTCTGTGGTGTCTGCATGCTTGTCGCGCCAGAGGATGAGCGCGGTGAAGATCTGCTGAAAGACACTGTCCTTATCGATGCGGATCTGGTTGAGCGTCTGCTGGTTCATCCCCATCAGGACTAGGACCTGCTCCCACTCGTAGCTCAGGTTGGCAGCAATGTATGACAAGCCCTGGTCACTCAACAGGCCTACAAACATTGCAAATAGGTAATCAGAGTGCCTGGGGTAAACCATCAACCTTTGGTCGTTTGTTGACAAGCTTTCCCACCAGTGCTCCAAGTTATCACAACATTTCACATAACTTAAATCCTCTACTAATTTGATTAAAGAAATACATGTAGTGCATGTTTTGGCATATGTGAGGAATGTTATTTGATCTGGACAGGTGAGTTCATAAATTCTGTGGAGTCCACATTTGCCCTTACATGACTCAATAATACATTTCAGTATTCAAATTCTTAAAAATAATGTTTTCACACTGCATTTAGAGCTACACATTGTGGGTCAGCTTTGGGCCATCCTTAAAAATTCTTTGTTACAGGTAACACAACCCAATCACAAAGATTTAGGTCAGTCGGTAGAGAAATACTTTCTTATTCTTGTGAATGAAATAGATAAGGATTTTAAGGAAATCAACATGGAGAGATAAAATTAAAGAAAAAAAGGAAATTCCATATACAGCCCAATACAAACTTTTGGGTAGGGCTCATTTTCAAAGGGTCGGTCACGTTACCCACAGAAAACATATTTCCAATGGCGGCCTTGTTTAGGGCACAATTGCACTGGTAATGTTACAATTCTGTGTCATTGTAAGTCTAAATCTTATTCACTAACTACACAATAACATACTGCACACTTTAGGCTGTACCCAATTAATTCCTTGTTTCCAGTCATCACTCCTATCAGAACTCATCATTTTGATTTTTTGCCCAAACTTGTAACAAAAGATGAGATTATCAAAAAATCTCGCCAAATCATGACAATGGAAGACAAAAACTATTCTGCTGTCTGCAAGAGTATTCCAAAATACTATGACTAGTAAACAAGGGATAGAGTGTCACAGGCCTTACATCAGATCTCACAGGGCTTTATTCACATGTTTAGGTGTGACCACAACCTACCTGTATGATCAGCTGCATTTACCTTCTGTAGGAAGTCGGCCACCACTTTGACATGTGTGCTAATGTCATCTTGGAAGTCTGAAAGACACAAGCAACGAAAAATCGATCAATCTAAAATGTGTCCTGTACACAAAATTTGATGTTTAAAATGAACAATTTCACAGAAACTTTTACAAAACTTTTGCAAATGTCTTGCTAAAGAAAAGTACCTGGTACAACTGACTGATAAAAGAAATTGAAAAAAAAAAAGAGAAAAAAGAAAGATTAAGTCAATGCCAGGAATGAAATAGCAAGTGACAAACTTTCCCACCTGTGACGTACAGATCTTCACGATGACAGCGACAGTGTACAGACACATTTGTTTTAGCTCTCTGTTTCACATGTATTATTCATATAGGTATCAACAACTTCGTCTAAATAACACTCAGACACAGTTGTATGTGTACTCCAGACTATCAAGAAATTTTGTCTGAAAAAAAGCATGTGTACTCCTGGTGTACCTGTATCGTTAATTTTCTCCAAATGCTGATACACTGAGAACAATACCACTCTGTAGTCATTTCAACAGATCTGTCTTTGATTTATTTATTTGATTGGTGTTTTATGCCGTACTCAAGAATATTTCACTTATACGGCGGCGGTCAACATTATGGTGGGAGGAAACTGGGCACAGCCCGCGAGAAACCCATAACAATCCGCAGGTTGCTGGCAGACCTTCCCACATACGGCCTGAGAGGAAGCCAGCATGAGCTGGTCTTGAACTCACAGCGACTGCATTGGTGGGAGGCTTTGGGTCATTGTGCTGCGATAGCGCGCTAACCGACAGAGCCACAGAGGCCCCCTCAGATCTATCAAAATAATGTGAAATAATCTATGGAGCATATGTAAATTTTTCCAGCAATGAAATAAAATAAATTTATTCATACCATACTTTAGAAAGTCTCCACTGTCACTAGTCATCTTTCCACATTACTTATTTATTTATTTGATTGGTGTTTTACGCCTTACTCAAGAATATTTCACTTATACGACAGAGGGCAGCATTATGGTGGGAGGAAACCGGGCAGAGCAAGGGAGAAATCCATGGCCATGCACAGGTTGCTGGCAGACCTTCCTGCTGACGGCGAGAGAGGAAGCCAGCATGAGCTGGTTTTGAATTCACAGAGACCGCATTGGTGGGAGGCTTCTAGGTCATTTCGCTGCGCTAGCATGCTAACCTACTAAGCAAGGGATGCCCCCCCCCCCCAATTATACATTGTAAATATTTTACCAAAGAAAAGGAATATTAAGGGGTAGTTCCATGCAATAATAGGGTTTGTGTGGTAAATGATCAGCTTTTGCTTAGAGGTTATTAGCAGCCCTACCTTGGTCTAAAGAGTAGATGAAGCATGCTGGGATAGAGTCCTCCTCATCTTTTGGACACTGGAAATGGTAAACCCCACGAGGACAGCGTGCCTCGAACACATCGCCCGGGAAGACGGCAGGTGGGTCAATTCCAGAAATGATACAGTGGGGACAGACAGAGAAAAACTCCACCCTGGCGCATGGCCATTCTGTCAGGATCGCCACCATGTCTCGGCGCGGGTCCAGAACCAAGGACCATAACTCCTGCAAGTCGCTCCCTCTCACTGCCAGCGTGACGCTGAAGAACTTGTCCGTCTTTTCCCTCGTGACCAGCATCTTGGAGCGGTTCTTCCGTGCAAAGATCCCGTCTTTCCAGTCAACTCTATCATAGATGTGCTTCTGCAACCTGACGGAGAATTTCTCAAAGAAATTTGGCGGTCCCTTGTGCTGGAACTGAACTATCATTCTCAGCTCCACAATGTGAGCCGGTGTTTTTGCTGGCCAAAGGGTTTCCAAGTTACCTGGGGTGTCTTCTGACAGAAACCATGGGAAGTGCAGAACCTTCTCGGCCCAAATCAACTTTGTGCAACCGAGAGTCTTTGGGACTTCATAGCACAAGTCGAACTTCAACATCAGGGAGACAAACGTGTCAAGAGCATCAACAGAGAGACGAAACTGGTGCAGGCAGAACTGGAGTAGCTCAACAGGCATCATGCCTCTCCTCAGGAATTCTTCCATGGCGAGGTCGAAACGCTGCTGGGACAGATTCACAATGCGTCCAAATGTTTCCTGAAATTTCACCACTTCTTTGAAGTCATGCCGGAAAATGGCCCGCAGCATCTCTACCAAAGTCTCCGGCCGGTGAAAGACGATTCCATGGAGTTTCGGGTTTTCGTGATACCACACAATTTCGCCTGTGGCATGCAGATATTTGAGTATCGTGGTCAGACTGGCATCCATAGACCCACTTATTCCCATCACAGACTGTTTCATGTCAGACATAACCATTTTGAAGATCTCCAGTGTTTGCTCCCATGACAGAATTTTATCAGTCTTGCTCTGGATCAAAGACAGGAACTTTGCCCAGGCAGCCGGTAATTCCTTTGAGTCTGATCCCTTCATCTTCAGTAGCAAGTCTTCCCTGAAGGATTCTACGCCTTGCAAATCTTCCGCGCAGCTCACGGTATAGATTTTGTTTGGGAGTTTGATACGCGTGTTCAGCATCCTTTTCAGATGTTCCACGCGCTCCTTGGCGCGCTCCACTTCGATGTTGGTGAAGCGCCCGGAGTAACTTTCCCTCACCTCTGGGGAGCCCAGCAACTTCTCCAGTCGTTCCAGCTCTGCCCTCATTCCCTGAAGTTTCTCATTCTCTTCTCGGTGCATTGTCTTTAGAATGTGGTCATTTCCATCTAGGATCTGCTCCTCCAAGCAGAGATCCGCATGCGTCCCGACGACGATAACCGACGCGCCTGGCGCCCTGTCTGTGACGGCATCGATCCAGTCACCCACTTGGTAATCGTACGTGTCCGGCGTGAATTTGGAATAGTCAAAAACAACAATGTGCAGGGCTTCGGGAGTGAGGAACATATGATGTGCGGCGGAGTAGATGTGGTGGCCCCCAAAGTCCAAGACCTGTACCCTCATGTCAGACTGCGGCTCCCAGAGATGGCGCTCTAGCACCCAGGTGCGTTCGTGCTCAGCCGTCAGCTTGGAGTAGCCCAGCAGGAGGGCATTTCGTAGGCTGGTCTTGCCTGCCTTGCTGGCTCCAATCAGGATCATCTTTTTACGATGACTCGCCTCGCTGACTCGAAGCTCCTTTAGGAATTTGAATAATCCTTCCACTCCTTGGTCGCAGATCTCTTGCGGAGGCTTCTGCAGAAGATTTCCCTGCAGGTACAGTTGCTTGGTAACTGCCAGCTTTTCCAGACGATCAAGAAGAAGTGGCAGAGATTTCAGTTCATTGCACTGTAAGTTGAGCTCTTCCAAGTTGGACAGCTTATAAATTTTGTCTGGAATTTCTTCCAGCTTGTTGTTGGACAGGACGATTCCCACGAGAGCTCTGCACTCGCAAATCTCCTTTGGAAGCCACTGCAGCTCGTTCCGACAAATACTGAGGTGTTTCAGATAATGCAGCTTTCGAATTCGGGCCGGGATTTCCCTCAGGTAGTTCTCGCTCAGTTCCAGCTCCTCCAAATTCTTCAGAAGAAACAGTTCATCCGGAAGTCTGAGCAGAGCGTTTCTTTGCATGATGAAGGCACGGAGCTTGGTCAAACCGCTGACCCCGGTTGGAATTTCGGTAAAGTAATTATCGCTCATGTCCAGATGTCGCAATTCTTTCAGACTGAACAGCCCAGGTGGGATGATGGCCAGCAGCTTCATTGCCCCCGTTAAGTTCAGCGTCTGGAGTCTTGTGCATTTTGAGATTTCTGGCGACACGTGCTTCAGCATGTTGCCCTGAAGGTTGAGTGTCTGGAGTTTGGTGAGTTCTCCAATGGCGTCTGGAAGCTCCTCGATCTTGTGCCAGCTGAGGTCCAGTTCCACTAGATCTGGCAGCTGACAGATGGCGTCGGGGACAGTGATCAGGCCTCCCCGAGGATACCACTTCCCCGACAGGTTCAGACGCTGAAGCCGTTGACAGTTCACCAACTCTTTTGGAACACTTGTCAGTATGTTCCCGCTGAGGTTAAGCTGTCGCAGGTTGACCAGCTCGCCAATTTCTGCCCCGATGAATGACAGGTCGTTCTCGCTGACGTCCAACTCCACTAGCTGCGTCAAACGGAACACCGACGAGGGAATCTGCTCCAGGCAGTTAAAGGTCAAGTTGAGCTTCTGTAAATCACGACAATTTGAGAAGGAGTTTGGAAGTCGATTAAGGTTGTTGCCTGTGGAGTCAAAAATGACCAGACTGGACAGGCTTCCAAGTGCAGTGCCCCCTACTGGGAAAGACATCAGCTTCATGAAGGGAAGGTAAAGCTCCTCCAGTTCCAGGGTGTACAGAATCTTGGGAATCCATCCTTTGTACTCTCCTTCTGGTACGCTCAGAATCTGTGCACCCTTCGAGTTTTGACGCAGGAAGGTCTTCAGCCGTTCCGCGGCTTGGCTTGATGTTCCCATATTTTCTTCTGACTCATGCACAAACCTGTGGATAGAAACCACATAGCCGTGTGAAATTGATGTCAAAAACCAGGCCTTTTTTCTGCTATTAAACACCATCTTCAGTGTGTTTGTTGTTAGTTCAAGTCTAGCTTATGTTGGCTTTCTCTTCTGCCGTAGATGGGAAGCTCTGGTCATGGGTTACTCTGCCCGGTTTCCTCCCATCGTACGGCTGGCGTTATATAAGTGAAATATTCTTGAGTACAGCGTAAAAACCAATCAAATAAACACAAAATAAATAAAATAAAAACCGTCCTAAATTTGTCTACATTCTTTTCACCCATACTGTCAGTATTATTTATGTATTCATATTAAACTCGCATAACTCACCTAACTCATGATTTGTTCAGTTAAATGATCAACACAGTAGATAGAGTTATAAGTGATAAACACCAGAGTTCCCAGAGTACAACATTCCCCTCAAGTTCACATGTTACAGGAGTTAGAAGCTCCAGCGAGACCAGCAAGAGCCACATTACAGCTGCTTGAGCTGCGGTGGGTAGAATACTTGGCCTTATGTAGGCAAATGACCATTTGATTAATATACAACTCATATACCCTAATTCCTATAAAGAGTAACTTTTAATAATCTCAGCGCAATTTATGCATTTTTTTTAATTAGAAGAAAAAAACTACATTGCTTGGATGGGTTGGCCAATTTTAGAGCTTCATAAAGAAGTATAATTTTAAGAGTCCACAAGAATAATACACTTAAAGAGTATTTGCATAAACATCTTGTAACCATGCAAAAATCTTGAAGAACTACAATAAGTACCTATATGAGGTTAAGGATGCTGGAACAACACAACAGTCAAATTAAATAGCCAAAATTTTCTTATTTCACATTTTAATTGTCCATTTTCTATTCCTTTCCTCATGTAAAGATGAAAATCAAACTGTAAATACCTTAAATTTGACAAAAAGTATAACTTGTTGTTCAGGCAAATGTGTTTTCTTAGTTAACCCTTATTAGAGGCATTACCTCATGTGAATAGACATGCCTCCTGCTAACACTTGTGTTTGGATAAAAGACAATAGGCAATAAAGACAGTGGTTGTATAAATAACTAAGAATGAAGCCTTCTAAAATAATGTGCACAATGGAAATCATACATATTACAATCTTGTACATCAAGGCTTCAGTCGCTGTCATTGTGACTTGAATATTACTGCTCGTTTGACAATGACTTGCGGTCTGATTTTATGAGAGACAGGATTGGGTGGTTGGGCCAAGAGCCATCAAAACAACTTTATACTGGATGTTTACTTAAAACTTGCCACTTGTAACTGGCTGTGGGATTCTCAAAACTTCTTATTTATGGTAGCAAATATGATTACCATGAAGGCCTAACTTGTACTATCAGATTACATCCAAAAAATGGTTCAGCCTGCCACTACCTAATTTCTTAACCTTTCCACCTGTAACAAGAGAGTTCTTACTACATGTACCAGTATATAAAAGATGTTGCACAACCAAATCTGACGGCTGAAAATATCGTAGCAATCTACATGTAGTAAATTTTGGATGCAATGAATGAGAGGGTTTAAATTGATCTGTCAATTTCCAAGCATCTGAGAACAACAAGCTGTTGGGGCTTACGTAGCCCCTCAGGCAATGATCTGTTGATAGTACCTTTGGACGCCCTGTTTTCAAATTCAAGTCTTGTACATTCAAGTCAGAAAATTCTTACTACCCAAACTAGACATTCCACATCAATATGTAGACTGCAAATTTATTAAGATGTTTTCTCTCAAACTATGCTTAATGATATGAGTACAATGTATTCTGTAAGTGGCACTTTCATCACAAATGTGCATGTCGAGTGCTGAATTCTACAAATGTCTGATAATGCACCATGATTTATAGTGTCGAATGTTGAAAACAACGGAGCCACCGTTGTTGTTGTTGTTGTTGTTTTGGTATCGTACACAATCAAGTCAACCTCAACCTCCTTCCAAGGGCTTCCCAGAAAGCTTAGCTTTGCCGCACGCATAGGTCACTTTCTCTTACCTTTCAAATTATACTAAATTATCTTCAGTCTCTGTCGCCGCAAACATTGCCATGGCTAACATCTTTTCATATCGTACAACATCTGTAATTCCTTGTTTTTCTTGCCTTAGTTATTTATGTTTGATCCATAAATGCCATCAGCCATATTTGATGACGGTACTTCCGGGGCATCCCCTTGACGTCAGAGCGCGCGGGAATTCCCTGTAAACTTTTGTGACTCATGCCAGTCGAGGCGTGTGTGTGTGCCTTGGTCTTAACTCATTGAATGAATAAAGTGTATAGAAAGAATGAAATGTATGGAAGTGCGAGTATTTGTGTAAAACTATAAAATTTAAAATAAAATGTGTAATCGGATTTTAATGACTTGCCAGAGAAATGCCGGTTGAATTATGGAGGTACATACTGCCATTGTATGAGGCCTGGCAGTGTACTAACCAGACTTCCCTGTATAGCTTTACAGCGTACATAGATAACAAGAGCCAGGTGTTACAAGTGTCGTCATACTCTATGTGCCCACGTTTATATAACTGGCAGTATATTCTGAAGACTTACTGGGTCTGTATACATAGGTTCACGTGTGCCGGTAGGAGGCCTGCACTATATATCTACGATGCCCTAAACGCGAAATAAACCGAGAACTTATGATCACATTGCGAAATTCCACTACAAGATAAAATTCTGGCTTCGTACTTTATCTTTTGATCTCATCAGATAGCGTAATGATTGTATACAGATATAGCATAAAATGTGATAACTTAATGTTACTTAATGTTACTGAACATGGATGTTAATCTCAGGACGTCGTGGATATTTTGATAGCTGACAAAAGAGTGAGTGCTTAGGGTGTAACGTCCTACTTAACAATGTCTCAGTGAAATAACGACAAGGAGTACTTCTGGTGTGTTCATATAGTGTGTCTTCTTGTGGCAGGGCGAGTCCATACGGCCAAAGTGCTGCCGCCAATGGAACATCAAGCCGAAGACACCAGACATGACATCCCATCCAGTCACATTATACTCACACTCACACCGACCAGTCTTGTTTCCTTGCTCTAATCTCTCAATGCTGAGCGTCAAGCGAGGCAGCAACAGGTACCATTTTTAAAGTCTTTGGTATGACTCCATCCTGGGCTCGAACCTGGATTTGCCGACATCGAGGAGGGCGCTCTAACCACTAGAACACGCTGATGGAAGAAGTTGGACTGAGAATTATGTATATATTATTATTTATTTATTATTTATTTATTTAATTGATTGGTGTTTTACGCCGTACTCAAGATTATTTCCCTCATACGACGGCGGTCAGCATTATGGTGGGAGGATATGTGTCATTATAAACATGCCTAAATATACAGGTACATTTATGTAGGTAGCTATACGGGTAGGTGTATATCGACCCACATTGTTTGTACTATCCTGACGGCCATGTATATCACTTACTTTTCTCTGTATGTAAGAGTTCATATACATGTACGCCTACATGCATCAGTTAATATTCGCGCATAGGCCAATATATGGCACCTACAAAGTTTACTGCTCAGAATTTTATTGACTTTTTATGCTTTTTTTTATTTTCTTTTTTTGATATAATATAATACAGTGAAATTCACACACAATTAAGAAAGTATATATTGAAAATATTTTTGAGTTTGTCATTAATCAGATTTTCATTGGATTTTCTCAAGGCACGATATGAGATACACCAAGGTAGTTAATCAACGGCGACAAAAAGAATCATTATTTTGCGGGCTTTTATTTGTCTGCATGCTTGGGGTTCATTTTACGAAGAGGGTGTAACGCTATATCAAACGTAGCTCCCATGGTCACGTATCTCTACACTACTAGTCGTCATGACAATTACTTTTGGCATAACTTAAAGCCTGTTTGTAAAAGGACACCACTGCCTGTCTGTGTGTCTGTCTGTCTGTCACCAGCTTTACAGAAAAGGTTCAGGACGCTGTTTTCTATAAAATTTGATACTTGGACAGCTTCAGGCTACAGTCCGTTATACTATTTTGGCGCCGACCCGAATCTTCGTCTGGGTCCAGGACATGTTGAACGTTGGTTTCATTTCATTTTAGTGGTGATTAACATCTCTTTTTGCACCAAGGGTTTTAAAAAATCTATGTTCTACATCCCTCTCAGCTATGTGTACGGTGCAACTGCTCGCAGAGTACGGTTGCCCCTCCGTCTGTACGTCAGTTGACGCGTACATTTAGCTGTAGCATAACTGTGGGCTCTCGGAGTGCATAACTTCTTCTTTCGCAAAAACATATTTCATTACATCCGTTATTTGAGGGATGACGGGTTCAAGCTGCATTTTCGTCGATCTAACGGATCAGTCCGTTATCAGAAACGGATTCATTGATTACGATGTAGGGATTAATCCGTTAAATGGACAAAAATGCACAGGAAGATATTTTTTTGAGGGTAGTATTGTCATTTAAACCGTATTTATATATACATATTTTTAATAAGTTCGATGCTGTACACAGTACTCAAGACGATTCCGATGATGGTAAACTTTGTAAACCGTAGGAGAAAGAGTAACATAACTGTCGCAAAGACATTCAAATCTTTTAATTTCTTTATTTATCTGACATTTGTTCAATCCATATTGAATTTTTCACTTACATGATGGCGGTCAGTTTACAGGTGGAGGAAACGGATGTCACCCAGTTAAACCGGTGACATTTGGTAAGTGACTGACCAACTTGCCCACATGTGAGGCATAGCTAGAAGTCTACATTATAGTGGAGGCAAACAAGTGGGCACGTCACCACGCATTCAATTGCTCTGATGTTTAGCCATATCAAGCCTCCTGGCTAAAAATAATGAAGAAATTGACAAAAAATAGGGCGAATATGGGATAAATATAGGGAGTAAATAGAGGTTAAATCAATGAAAGCTGCTCTTCGGGGACATCATGGCTTTGCATGAATCATACTAGAACTAAGAGAGCTTTGTGCAATGAAAAGTGTAGTTGGCGTACTGACACATATGGATGAACGAGCAATGATTTACACACGTTTGATTTACATGTACCCTCACAATACCATTTTCATATTCATTGTGTTGCAGGACAAAATATGTTGTTGTAACTGTTTGTCTGGAGCTACAGCCTAACTTATGAGGACGAGGGGAAGAAGAGAGCAGTTTGGATTGATTGGGGGAAGGGGATCTAAAGATACGGAACCACTATCCCAGGCCTACAGACGAGGGTCCAGGGGCCGCCTAGGCCCCGAAAGCTCCTATTTTTTCAGTTAGCCAGAGACATGCAATTTCAGGTGATGAAAAACATAAATAAACTGAATTTTGTTTCTTTCATCAGCAAAAGTGAAAACTTGCGTTTAGTGTTGGTTTGTTACCATAACAGCGGAATTAACAGTGTGTATATGTGTCTAGCTTGTTTGAAATGCGCATTTCAGCGCTGTTATAATAACATACAAGTTGTTTGCGCAAGCTTCCCTGCCGCCTCTCCGCCAAAGCTTCTCCAACCCATGGTAAAAGGAGGAGACTGTGAAGAAGTCTTCACCTGGTGAAAAGTGTAAAGTTCATGGCAGTGTACTGCTTTCATACCCAATGAAAACTTTAAAGTGCATGTACAAATACTAAAATAATACGAAGACAATCCTATGGGACAAAGCTAACATCTTGGCTCAAAAGGATTTATGATGAATAACACTATTTAACTTCTGTAACTGAGGATTTCTAAAAACAAACACAAGATCTTCGGCTGTATCCATAAAATTTGTCTGGTGTGGCGAGATAATATTCCTTATTTGATGCCGAATCAGGCAGATTTCAGGTCGAGGTCAGGTATTTATGCCGGGATGACGTCAAGAGCATTTGAAAGGGCAGCGTCACGTGCAGATACAAGTCAGCAATTAGTGACGTCATGTGTTCATGCTTAACCTAACACCAGGCAAAGTGGAAAACACAGGGCAGTTTTATTTCTGTATTCTCCGACGAAATGTACAACTTCAGTTTTAATACACTGCAATTTTATTTCACTGTTTAGGGAAGCAATTAAGAAAGCTATGTCTAGATGTCTACACTATACTGGAGGAAGACAAGTGGGCAGGTCACAAGGCATTCAACTACTCTGGTCTTTAGCCATGTCTACATATCTACACTATACTGGAGACAGACAAGCAAGCAGGTCACAACGCTTTCAACTACTCTGGTATTTAGCCACAGCCGAGTCAGCCTGAGCTGGATTCCAACTGGCATACGATCTGATTCTGAGTGAACATCGAGTCGATGTAGTTTGCAGAAGAAATCCATTAGATCTCTATACCCCTACATTTGAGCGTATCTGTATCCTATTTCATGGAATATCCTTGAGAGCATATGTGGTAGTCCAGTATCCGTTGAATGCTTTAATGGTCTATTGGTGAGCTGAATCGCCCTGCACTGGGTGTAGACTCAAAGCGGCAGAGAATCGATCAGTCCTTCACTTGACTGGATTAAGATGGAATGGTTGTGTATGTATAAGGTTTGTTTGTTCTTTTTACTTTCTTATGAACTGCTCATGTTAGACAATCAGGTAAGACAACAACAAGAGAGAAAGGAAAAAGAAATACCTTGATGGAATGATAATAATGGTTTAATAAACATTTCGCCCAAAAATAACAAAGGAACATCGATGAATAATATAACTGTCACAATAACTGTAGAAAACTTGCTTTGTAGCTTCTAAACTTTGGCCACTTCAGTATACTTGGTTGTGTTTCACATTGGGGAGGCACTTGAAGCAGATGTTTATTTTTACAAAATGTCAACAATACCTTAATATCATAACAATATTGATGGTGATGATGATGATAATAATAATAATGGCAGACCATATTGTTCAAGAATACTGCAAAAAAACACCGGTGTGACAGAAAAGATGCACATAATTCGTCTAAAGAATATGATGTAACATATACAGAAAGCCAATGTGATAGATCAGGACGATGCTCTCCACATAGCGTCAGTGACCACCATTGGGAATCCCAACAATCACGGATAAGCCGGTCTCTCAGTGCGCTTTTGATTGGCGGCAATACACTTAATTACAGTATCACCTGGCTAGGCTCATAAATATGCATGTACAACTTTTAAATTTCTTTTACAATACTCTGGCTTTCGACAATGACCACGTTGTTATTGGCATCTTCAAAGTTCATTATACAAGAAAAAAATGAGAGTTTATTTGAACATTCAACGACATAAAAATAACATCTGTAGAGAAGCATTTCCAGTGCTCAGACAGTGACAGACAATGTTGTCTTCTTCACTCAAAGCATTTTTAGATTTTCCTCACAACCTCAGACGTAATATAACTATGAGATGAAACATTCGAGCAGATGTCACGCAGACACGCACAAAAAACATGGCTTTTATTTTGATGGCAGCGTTTCAAGTAACCATTTTCTGGCCGAATGTTCTGATGTCTCTCACGATATACAAAGAAAACAGCCAAAAGCGACAGAGCAAAGATGGTTCAGTCAAAACCTTTTCCGTAAGCTTAACCGGACAATGTACAAAGCAACACTTTACCTTTTCAATTTCACATAAAGAAACATTGGTATGGTATGCTTGTACAAATAACACCAAAAGCACATCATAGCTTTAGTAACAAAAGAAAAGAAAACCTTTCGAACAACAGGGAAATGTTCAACGGGGTGGGGGTGTGACTATCGGGGCGTTCTGAATCAGTACCTCAATGCTACGGACAGTTAACACAATGAATATGTCACAATTTTACATCGCTGAAACCTCCAGCGAATGTCAGTGTTTGAAAATACAGGACTGATCGCTTTCTTGTCACAAATGAGTCCAGTTGCTGAACAGTTCTTAAGATCTTGATCAGTACATGAAAGTCTGAAACGATCACAAAACTCAGGCCTACGACAGAGAACTAATTAAGGTAGCGCCCAAAGCATGAGAAAAACTCCACGACGGTCGAATCACAATATATAACTGTACAATAGGAAATTGTCCCCATGGATCCGTTGTACACGCTGAATGTGAGTGTTTTTACATGCCTGTCTGGGGAACGTGATGTCCTCCTCTTCGTTCGGAGGTCTTTGGCTTTGTTTTGGGCTTGCTTTTTTGTTGTTTGTATTTTTGCAATTTTCTGTTACCTTCCAGTTTCTAGCGCAGTTATGGCAACGTCATGAAGACCATATTGCAGTCATGTTGTGGCGAGCAAACAAAACAGCGAGTTTAAACAGCAATAGTCAATCTTCAAACGACAAGCGTTGTTGAAATATTTCTTGCTGGCCTATAGAGACTTGGTCAAACCATCTCTGATCCCAGTATATACCTACAGAGACTCAGTCAAAGCCTTTGTGACACCAGTATATACCTACAGAGACTTGGTCAAGCCTTTGTGACCCCGGTGTATACCTACAGAGAACTGGTCAAGCCTTTGTGACCCTGGTATGCACACCTATAGAGTGTTGGGCGAGCCTTTGTGACACCAGTATATACCTGCAGAGACTTGGTCAAGCCTTTGTGACCCCGGTGTATATCTACAGAGAACTGGTCAAGCCTTTGTGACCCTGGTGTATACCTACAGAGAACTGGTCAAGCCTTTGTGACCCTGGTATAGACCTACAGAGACTGAGTCAAAGCCTTTGTGACACCAGTATATACCTGCAGAGACTTGGTCAAGCCTTTGTGACCCCGGTGTATACCTACAGAGAACTGGTCAAGCCTTTGTGACCCTGGTATAGACCTACAGAGACTGAGTCAAAGCCTTTGTGACACCAGTATATACCTGCAGAGACTTGGTCAAGCCTTTGTGACCCCGGTGTATACCTACAGTGAACTGGTCAAGCCTTTGTGACCCTGGTATAGACCTACAGAGACTGAGTCAAAGCCTTTGTGACACCAGTATATACCTGCAGAGACTTGGTCAAGCCTTTATGACCCCGGTGTATACCTACAGAGAACTGGTCAAGCCTTTATGACCCCGGTGTATACCTACAGAGAACTGGTCAAGCCTTTGTGACCCTGGTATAGACCTACAGAGACTGGGTCAAAGCCTTTGTGACACCAGTATATACCTGCAGAGACTTGGTCAAGCCTTTGTGACACCAGTATATACCTGCAGAGACTTGGTCAAGCCTTTGTGACCCCGGTGTATACCTACAGAGAACTGGTCAAGCCTTTGTGACCCTGGTATGCACACCTATAGAGTGTTGGGCGAGCCTTGGTAAGATCGAGGTGTTGATGAAGACAGGGGGGCAGGCCTTAGTCTAGGATTCTGTAGCTCTCTTGAAACTTTTGAATTGTTCAGCTGCTAGCCTGTAGGCTGCACAGGCACCTGTTAACAATGGATAGTATGAGAGTAGAAGGGATTTTATGAGTTTAAAAGCATTAGAAAGAACTTCTGACCTGATTCCCAGGGGATAGATGAGAATGATCTCCGAACCAAGAGGAGAGAACACTTTCATGATTAGTAGGACCAAAGATTAATTGTCTCGTGACAATTCGCTGATAACAACAAATTTATGTTGGTTGTTGTATCACATTTTCAATTAACTTCAAATGCATGCTCTACTGCTGACACCAAAGGAGTACGATTTCTGAAATGAACCCTGCATGATAACAATATACGTTACATTCAGTGACGGCCTTTATGTATCAATCATTTCATTTATTTGGTTTTATATATTTATATATTTATATACGTGTCAATCACGTAATTGCAAAATAAACATCTTGTACAACTTTTCTATTGTGTTTTTTTTTGTTCATATCTGTACTTAAAAATACTAGTCTTAAGCTGTATATAAATGTATTTTCTGTTCACTGGAATGACCTAATACTCCATTTATAGCACTATATGATGACATGGAAAAGTGCCACAATTGAAGCACTGTAGAATGACATGGAAAACAGCCACAAGTGTATATAGCACTACATAATGACACGTTTACCACCATATAATGATGTGAAAACGCTCCACAAATAAAGCACTGCATACTGACACCAAAAGGCCACATTCATATTTCATAGCACTACATAATGATACATGTAAAATGTGATGAAGCACTACATCATGATACATGTAAGATGTTATGAAGCACTACATCATGATACATGTAAAACCAATACATCATGATACATGTAAGATGTGATGAAGTACTACATCATGATACATGTAAGACGTGATGAAGCACTATATAATAACTGTTTCCAAACAAAGGAGCACACAGTTAACGTCCGTTTCGACATTTGTCTTACACACCGGTAGGACTGTGGGCTACAAAAGTGTGTCTTGAGCAGCAAGACATCAGCAGCGACATGTAAACAGTTGTGTAAACACTTCAAAAGCCAACGTCCACACAAAAACACAACAATAAGCCTTACACTGAAGCAAGCAAACAAACAAACACTAACATTTTTTTTTTACATGGAATTCCACCCATGATTTAAATCAGCACCAGTCACAACTTTATACTTACACCAAAGGTGACAGAACAGGGAAGAAAAAAAAACACCACTCATTAAAATGAAATAAAGTAAACACAGATATATCATGAGACAAAAAAAATTCCACGTTAATTATTACGTAACACTTTAGCCTTCATCCTGACAGTTATTACACAGTGTTTGCTTGAGCCAATGCAACATGCTTCCTAAACAGTACAGTATGGGAGCGTGGTAGCTGTTGGACATACACTCTTCACTTCCTGAGATACAATCATGACAAGTCTCGTTACGAAAAGCAACCTTGCGAGGTCATATTACCGCCCGTCTTGTTTTAAGTGTTCAATGGGGTGGGGTTGGGGTGGGGTTGGGGTGGGGGTGGGGTGCGGGGTATGCAGTAAAGAGATCAGAATCAAGATAAAACCACAGCCAGTGACTGTAATTTACTTGTCCAAACTGAATCAGCAAGACCTAGAATTTAGCATGTGACCTCATTCACTGGCCGATTAACTCTGGCCACAGGAATGCTTTGGGTGAACGTTCTGTGTTAAAGAATGAAAATTGCTTTTGAAATCAGGTCAAAAACATTTACAGCCAATGTCACAGTTAACTTATGCATTCAAATATCCACAATTGCTGTATTCAAGGTCAAATACTGTTTCAAGGACAAATACTGTCTCAAACCTTGTCTTAAATGCAATACAGGCTCACTGCTAACTGGCTTATGGGAAAGACAGGTTCAAACCACAACCTTGATTCCTGCTAAAACGGTTTTCAACAGGTAAAATGTCTTCACTGTCACTGATTTCAAGAACCACAAGATATTCTCATGAAATCTGCCTGTTTACAGGCTGATAAATTTGGCGGGGAAGAGTCGGGTTGTGTGGGATGTGGGGGTGAATGGGCGATTTACCATGAATGGGCATTAAGCTGTTTAAGCTACCACAAAATGGGTCTAATAATTCCTCAGTAATTCACAGAACAAACTGTCAATGCATTTCACCGAACAGTTCAACATAATGAAGAATGCACTCAGTTTCAATAACGCAATAAACATCTGTCTCGTACTAAGGTCCTAGTACACGTTTTCAAAATATTCTCCCTTGATTAAGAAAAATTCCACTCAAACTGAGATTGGTCGGAGCAGAAGAAAAAGTCAAGCAAACGAACTGACAATTTTGGAGAAACCAAAAAAAAAAAACAAAAAAAAAAAAAAACACACACACAAAAAACTATTAATAAAACAAATATCATTCCAAAAATAAAATCTATCCTCACCGGACATGGCCAAGATAAACGCAAGCTATTCTTAAAAGAAAAAAAATTCACAACAATCCTACGTCACCGGGGACAAGAAACAAAAAAAAAAAAAAAAAAAAATACCAGAACTGACCAACCAGCCATTTAACTGAGTGTCATATACAGCTAACAACGAGACAAAGCAGACTGAGTTTTTATGTATGACTGGATACTTGGTCATAAACTAAACTATACTTATCGATGGGATATGAATTAAAATCACAGTTACACAACTGCTGCAGGTGATGTCTACTGTGTCCAACCTTGGTGAGAGGGGGCTGGTTCCTGCCAATAAAACAAACAACTGACAGGACCAGTGACTAAGTTCTGAGGCGATACAGCCAATTTTATCCTACACGAATCTGCTGAGACTGTGCAGAGAAAACTAAGTGATGTGAA
This sequence comes from Acanthopleura granulata, assembly GCA_016165875.1. Lineage (NCBI taxonomy): Eukaryota > Metazoa > Mollusca > Polyplacophora > Chitonida > Chitonidae > Acanthopleura > Acanthopleura granulata. The sequence goes on from JABBOT010000016.1 coordinate 9,039,078, forward strand.
CGCCATCAAGTCACCTTCTCGGTTTGCCTGGAATCCAACCGACACAATCAGTGAGGTGTAAAGTAATGACATTGGGTATACATGTAATATAACACTGCTAACATCCAGATATTTCAAGAATCTCAGAAGTTTGCCACTGTTGGAAGAGGCCCACTTACAGGCCTTTGAAGAATATTTCACCCTCAGCAACAGTCTACCACTGTCTTGCTTGGCCAACTTCCATATATTAATGCCTCGTAGGCAGTATTCAGGAAAAGGTGACTACTATAGAAAGACACCACATAATGTAAGACAAATACAAGTAACTTGGCAACTGGAGATTTCTGTGACTGGAATTTGGCTCTTCCGCTCGATAAATCAGTCTGCGTCAATCACATACAACCACACACACTCCCACTTAACAATATCCAGAGCAACGAAGAGGAAAAGTCAACACTGCTTCAATCTGAAACTAAAAGTTGTGCAGCTGGTAGTTCAACAAACTGTGCCTGTTATTACGCCACTAGCTGTGTCTCTGGTAGCACTAGAAACTGTGTCTGTTGGAGCCAAAAGGTGAGCCTCCGGTATTGCCATGAGCTGTGCCTCTGGTAGTGATCCAGGATGTGTCTCTTGTAGCTCCACCAGCTGTGGCATAAACCAACAAACCACAGGCTGTGACTAGTAGTACCACAGGCTGCATCTCTGGTTGTACCACATGTTGTGTCTCTGGTAGTGCCAGACTAAGGCAACGTTACAGGGTGTGTGACTGGTGGTGCCACAACCTGTGCCTCTTCTGGTGTCATGGGCTGTGCACCTGGTAGTGCAAAAAGGTGTCCATCTGGTAGTGCCACAAGCTGTGTGACTGGTAATGCAGTGAACCATGTGTTGTGCCACAGCCTTTTACTCCGGTAATCATAGGCATGACAGCCTGTGCTTCTGGTAGTGCCATGGGCTGTGATTCTCGCAGTGCCAGTAGCTCTGTCACTGGTTGCCCTATGGACTGTGTTTTTAATAGTGCCTAAAGCTGTTTTTACCACAGTGTGTGTACCACAGGAAGTGCTTGTACACATCTAATATACACCCATGAGTGAATACTAGATCTACCCATAAGACAAAAGTGACTGCTTTTTTGGTACTAGACAGGACTAAAACTGACATACACCTTTTCCTATACTGAGTATATAATACACAAAGCTCTCATTGATTTTTTAATAAATAAAAAATAGACTGGATACCAAAATCACTTCACAAGCCAGTCAACAATGAATGTTGGGGGGAGGAGGAGGAGGAATAATAATTATAATAATAATCAACAAACTACAATCACTCTAGATCTAGAATTTCCCTAAATAAAGGCAAAACTTTTGTCAGCGACTCTGATTTGTCGAATTTCTTTTGATGCACATTTTGAGCAAATTCGTGGGCTGTCTGTCTCAGGTCAGGTATAAGCAGTAGTAGCTTCCCAAAGAGAAGTGGTTTCTTCGTATGGTTCCTCTTCAGCTCCAGACGCAAGGCGTCCACCAACTGGCTCTGGATGTCTTCTACTTTGGATGGGTTTTGCAAACCTTCCCGATCTGGGAGAACAGAAGAAGAAAAACAATTAGAGGTCACTGATTTGTTCTAGGGATCAGATATTACGCTGAAAGAGGACTTTTTGGGGTCATATATTTAGGTTACTGTATTTCATCTAAAGTTGAGTATTTCTCCACTGACACATTTTGCTTATCTCTGATTCAACCACATTATATTAAAACTTAAGCATTTACTGTGACGTTTGATTAATTTCTTGCCAGAAAAAAAAAAAATGTTCACATCATTTCAATGGCTGGATATGCTTCTGACTACATTTTTACATACTAACTTTCAGGTGAAATGCACGAGTTACAGTAGTTATGAAATATTTACATGAAGCAGAGGTACATTTTGCTGAGATGTCAAATATTCCGTCACACAAAAAGAGAAGCAGAAGAGCTGTCAACTGCTGGTATTTTTGTGTGGACTAAAAATATATGACTGACACCTTGAAATGGTTTTTGAATTTTCAACGCACATTTTCATTTTTTTCTCTGTTCCATCCATTTTCTGGCTTTGTGAAAGGAATTTTAATAGATCTACAAATGAAGACTCACGAAGCCTGGAAGAATCATACCTTATAAACTAACATGAGTGACAACACACTGACTACACTCACCTGATTTTAGTGAGAGATTTGTGATTTCGTGCTTCCCTGAAGTCCACTCACCTGTCGTGATTAAGAGAATTGCACAGAATAAAGCGATCTCCCTGGTAAGCAGTTCCATCTGGATCAGCTTGTCGACGACATTTAGAGGTGTTTCTAAGAGCAGCCTGGCTTCCTGGCAGGAGGCGATGGCCGCCCTCAGCAGTAACACCTGGCCGCCTTTACAAGGAGCGTGGAGAAGCAAGCCGTGTTGGTCCAGGTGGGAGTGGAGCTGTGACAACAGACAGAGCAAACGGGGGGCACGTGAAGTTGCACAGGTTTTTATGATTTATGAAAGTTATAATAACGAGTCACTTTTAAAGGTTAAAGTAAAAGACAGCTCATGACTGAGGTACTGTTCATTAAAAAGATTATAAAATTTTCTCTTGAATGTGAAAATGCGTTTGAAATTGTATGAATTTGTTGCTGAATTATTTTTGTTTGCAGTGTGGAGTACTTTGCTACCGACTGGGGATCTGAAGGTGCCCATGCTTTTAGACTTACGAGAGACTGACCAATCAGAGAGCTAGGAGATATCAGCTGTTTATTAGCTGTGACATAAATGTTCTGATTTATTTATTTATTTAATTAGGTGTTATACGCCGCACACAAGAATATTTCACTTATATGACAGCCGCCAGCATTATGATGGAGAAAACCGGGCAGAGCCTGCGGGGAAATCCACGACCATTCGCAGGTTGCTGGCAGAGCCTCCCACATACGGCCAGAGGGGAAGCCAGCATGAGCTGGTCTTGAACTCACACTGATCGCACAGGTGGGAGGCATCGGGTCATTGTGCTGCGATATCGTGCTAACAGATATGAACGTTCTGAGTTTTCTGTTAATGTTACATGTAATAACATAGGGACGTCACACTATTTGAATGTTATCTTTTAATTATAACAGGTACATGTGTGAACAACACTGCAAATTTTTTCCAGACCACTGATTTGTGGATTGAGTAAATTTTCGATCATTTTATGTTATAAATTTACATATATACTTAAGTTTCAAACACAACCCTAGTAGTTTACTACAGTATCAGCTGACAAGAGTGTTCCGTGCTTGGATCAATTATGTCGCAGTCCACACAGAATGGCTTCGTTTCGAGCTAGCTGACGGAACAGGGTCAAATGTCAATTCCTGCTGTCATGGTATTAGTTAGAAAAAACACTTTACTGAAATAAACATAATATTGTCCCACCTATCGGCAAACTCAACTTAGAACATGTGCCGTCTTTCCCTTTAAGGCCACTTTAAAAAGATGCTTGTTGTGGGGCAGCCTGAGTAACACGCCAAAACAGAGACCTACATGCATGCACTTTTAAAATTATAACTGGACTTTTGATGGATATTTTATATATATATATAAAGTTTTCACTCTATGTTAATTGGCTTAAAATCCCTATCTTTTTTCATGAGCAAAACTAAAAAATGGAAAAAACTGAAAATGTAAGAAATGGCCGAAAAGTGAAACTGAAACTGATCTATAACTTGTCTTCGACAAACCAGGAATCAAGTTTAAATTCAAAATAAAAAAAAAAACATTTTGAATATCTGATACGAAAATAAATGGAACAGGGGACATAACAACACATGCATCTCTTTTCAAATGACAATTAAGGGGGCACAACTTCTGAAGAAACTAACAAAATCATGTACTTCAACACTGAAAAGAGGAAGTGAAAAAAATCATTTCTCATCCAGATAAACTTCTGAGGAGTAAACGTCCATGAAATAATTCTCCAAATTTGTTCATCATATCTCTTTGTACTGGTATTCACATTTCATCACTTTTTGAAAAGGTAAATTTTGGCCTGCTTAAAAATGGTTTGTTTTGTTTCAATTTCCCGTGCTTCACAGACAACGCACATGTATGAGTGTCCCAAACTGAAGTGATGTGAAAACACCCTGAGTTGAGTCTGCTTTTCGGTAGAGAATTTTTGTCCACCCCAAATTTTTCTAGCAACCAAATTGATTGTTTTAGAAAACTTTAATGGATGTACATGAACACTCTACGAAGGCAGCTAACGGTAAACCTCAGAAAACACGGCAGCCATCACGATACAAATGATTATGACGATGTGGCAACACAAGGAAATCACTCTGTTGTAATTATGAAAATCTGAAAATCACATAAAATTAAAAACTTCACAGGTTAGAAAAAAGCTTATCAATTTACGATCCAACCACCTACAAATCTGACATATTACATGTATAACTGCACAGGTTAGTTTTGTATAAAACAAAAATAATTCTGAGTAGTTAAGTCATATCTGTCTTATCTATATTTTCGATACTATGCATGTAGCTTAACCATTCTTGAGTTTCTGTCGACTTACCAGGCTCTGTTATGTCAATAAAACCTGCCTACATCTTAAACCTACACAGCTACATGTCTAAGTCTATGTACCCCTCTTCCCCCATTACAACCCTGTTGCTGGGGGGGGGGGGGACACCATTGACCACAAAACAACACCTGAGGGTTAACTGAAACTGTCGAAAGTGTATATGCAGATAGATGCAGCAATGACTTTGTGAAATATTTGGGCGACAAATACTGAATCAGGTGCTGTAACAGAGCATATCATAATCAGGGAGGGGCGCATTAATATCTGTATAGCACATGCTTCCTGGTCGATGATGGCACAAACATAGAAACGATACCCAAAATATAGATCACCAATTATAACTTCAATATTCACAGTTGCTTTCTCTCGATGATATTACACAAAAGTACACTCACCATAACGATTCCAATCTCGAAGCCGGCGTGCTTCAGCAGGAGTATCTGGTCGTTCATGCACAAGTCAGCGAAGCCCGGGATCTTTTTCCCAAATTTGGCTGTGGCCTCTATGGATGGAATCAACATCTCCTGGAACCTCTTGAACACCTCGAGCTGTTCAAACACCATGGTGTCCATCCAGCCCACAAACCGCGTGGCCTCATTACACAACGACTGCTGACCGTAGTAAGGCTGCCCAACAGAAATCAGTACCAATGACCCTCATTCCTCACAGAAATGTGCACAGAAATAACTGTTAAAATTCCAACCTTTAAAGTTATATGGTTGCCCAAATAGTAGGTATTTTGCATTTTTACAGAATGACAAGAGTATTAGGTATTTTTCTCAAGAAGTAAAAGTTACAAGCTTTTCATTAATCCCACCAAATGCACTGTTCATGAAGTGAACATTTAAAAATAACAAAAAAATTGAAAACTCAAAAGTCTGCCAGAATATTTAAATGAGAGGATGATAATTCAGTGGAAATGGAGCATGCTCACTGTGCTCGGTAAACTTAATATGTAAATAAATGAGGCTGATGACACGAGTAAAAGAAGGAGTTACGGCTGTCTCATAACAGGACAGGCCAAAAAGAGGTGTAAAAGAAAGCTCAGCAGGTCGACCAGCAAGTCTAGAGTTGTAATTGCTGGCCAGTTGTCGCAAAACTACTGCTTCATAGGTGACTGCAAATGTTGTTGTTGTTGTGGCGGTGTTAAACGTCAAACAGATGCACGTTTCTGACTCTTAGTCGATTTATTTATTTATTTGATTGGTGTTTTACGTCGTACTCAAGAATAAACCGGGCAGAGCCCAGGCGAAACCCACGACCATTCGCAGGTTGCTGGCAGGCCTTCCCACGTACGGCCGGAAGGGAAACCAGCATGAGCTGGTCTTGAACTCACAGCGACCGCATTGGTGGGAGACTCCTGTGTCATTGCACTGTACAGGCGCACTAACCGACTGAGGACTCTTTGTCATATGAGAACATAATTCCTCAATGCTGTTTAAGCTGCTAAACTCTGCATGTATCTATGTGTATCAAAATTATCCGAGGCCTTGCAGCCAATATCCACTGATCCTGAATGCCTACGCATATGTTTTGGGTCTTTCATTTGAATATTAATGAGTCAAGCTTTGTGTTCAATTCGAAAAATGGCAGGACTTCTCCAGGCTAGTCCAAGTTACTTACTCCATAAACATTTTTAATTTCAACGTGACTGATTTAGCTTATGAATGAACTTCAAAACTTCATTAAGACTGCGCAAACAGAATTTGTTTAAAAATCCAAATTTTGGGTGAGAGTGTCTCTTTAAATGTTACAGCTGTTCAGAAGTGGAAATTTTATGTGCGTGTATGTAGTCTTCCACCCCCACCCCCACTCACATACACACACACCTCACCCTACTTTGTAATGGTGAGCTAAACTTAGATGTGGTAGCAAAGCCACCAAAGAGCTCCACTGTAGGGAATAGATTCTAAAAGCAGTACACTAAGTGAGGAATTTGTCAATTTAGGGTATTAATATGCACACACAAAATCAACGATGGAATATCCCCCTTCTGTCATTATGCTCTACTTGTGAGCAAACCCTGAGCTCAATACACGCAGTATTTTTTAAGATATCACCCCTAACATTTTGTTTCACATTGCTTTCCCTATAATTGGGCACCGATGCCGACACTCAGGGGCCAAATAATAGGATGGTCTAAGCTCAAATTACTCTTCGTCTGAACACTGCGAACCTCAACAGTGAGAGGAAAATGCTTCCTCTTCAACCCTAGATTCTCTCCATTTTTCGTTACTGTACAAAGTCAGAGTCAGTAAATTTACTGCTCATCTATGCTAATCAACTGCTCATCTACAGAGGTACTCACCTGATGGACATGTTTCTCTGATGATGTGGATGCTTGAACTTCGCAATCCCTCGTATCCATGGGTTCCTGCTTCTGAACAATTGCCTCGTGGATGTAGCTGGAAATGCTGGTGAAATGTTCACGGAACGCACTCTTTACAGTATCAGCCAAGGAACGCAACTCTAGTATCCTCTCCGAACAAGTCGACTGCATTTCCTCTTTGTCCATTAAAAGTTTCTCCCGCTCAGTCTTTGGCATCCTTCCAAAACGGACAGCTGTAAATGAGACAAAACTCATAAACATGCGTGTATGTTTCTGGCTCATAAGCTGTGCATGCATGAGTAGCCAGCTTTTATCATTTTTAATGCAAGATAAGTGCTAGTTCAGATTCATAAATATAATAAGAATTAGCTTCAGGGCCATTTCATGTCCACATAAAATTTCCCTTTGTTTGTGCAATTATAAAGTTGAAAGTCTGATACATGTAACTAAACTCCGAAACTTCTGCTGTAGAAGCTCTTGTAAGAAAACATGCTGGATCTTGAGTGAAAACTGACAAGATCTCCAGTGAGAACTCCTATGACCCAGCTCAAGAGAGAAATTGTACGATCTCAAGTGACAACTTGTACGATCTCAAGTGAGAACTAATAGGATTTCTAGCGAGAACACGATGGATCTTGAGTGAAAACTGACAAGATCTCCAGTGAGAACTCCTATGACCCAGCTCAAGAGAGAAATTGTACGATCTCAAGTGAGAGCTCATATGATCTTAAGTGAAACCTCACATGATGTCATATGAGATTTTCCTCCTTCTAATTTCCACGTTTAAATTCTCGAAAAATCTCTCAATGTGAAATCTCATACAATTTCTCTACTGAGATTCTTGAAACAATCTTAAAACACTTATGTAAGTTTTTTTTGTTGGTACAGGACAGTGCCCTTCAACTACAACAACATATCTTCTTGGAAATAAAATTTTCTCCATCTGACATGACAATGCACTTTCCACCAGTCACAGAAAGATGCGTGCTGATGTCACAGCTTACCATCGTGTGACATGCCAGCCTCCATACACTTCTGAAACCTACAGTACTGACACTTGTTCCTGGTGCCTGGTTCTATCTTACAGCGGCCACCTCGTAAGCACGGCTTGTAAACCAGGCGTTTCCGCAAGGTGCGTCTGAAAAATCCCTAACAACACAGACAACATGAATGAATGAAACCTTAAAATTTATTCCCAAAACTCCCTAACAAAGTAGAGAAAACAAAAATGACTGTAAGAAGTCTTTACTTTGAAACATCCCTAACAACAGAGAGAAATCCTGAACGAACGAACGAACAAATGAATCGTTTATTTAAAGGGGCACCTGTCAAATTGCACGATTTGCTCTTCCCTCTACATAAAATACATGAAATAATAGACACAGTAGTGGTACATGAATATGCTAGTGGTACATGAATATGCTAGTGGTACATAAATATGCAGCCAATAACACGTTTCTACACGCATGAACATCAGCTGTAGTCGTAAATAATTAAACATGCGTTACAATTTACTAGTTGAAATAAGTTCAAATATCACCATCGATAGCAGCTGCAAGGGATGGTGCTGTTTTGATTTTGCATTCCAGGCTGCTCCAAGCATGAATGAATACCATCGATTTAAAAGCTGCTCTAGTCAGAACTGTGAAGGTTGTTAACAGTTGACCTCAGAAACTTATTGCTCACTGCTCCGTTTTTTGGCAGAATGCTTCCCTGCCAATCCTATATACAGTTTACCTGAGATGGTCAAAATTAAGATCCTCCAAATGCAAACAAATTCAGATGAATGACAAGTTAATTATTAAGAAAATGACAGCAGCCGTCTCTCACAGAAATTGATGTGGTAACAAAGTATATTACGTTAGTGGTTTACTGATTGACACTGTAAGTACCTTGCATCCCTCGCAGGAATGAACTCCGTAGTGGAACCCCGAGGCACGGTCACCACAAATACGACACATCACATCCAGCTCCATGGTGTAATTCTGCTTACCACACGGCTGCAAACAAGGATGGGAAATCTGCTTGTTACACCACAAGCTCTTTATGTATGCTCACTTGTTAATTACCTGTTACATGTTTACCTGAAGAAATGATTGACTGATTCAGGTTCAAGGGAACAAGGAAGTTGCTGCTTTTTAAGCATTTATATGAACACATCAAATAAAACTCGCACAGAGTAAAATTGATGAGGGGAATGATTTCAGCTGTTACGTAAAAACGTCATGAAAACATCTTTTAAGTGGCCCTATACAGTGAAATTTTCTGATCATCACAGATAAATATGTCAATCTCCCCAAAATATATATACATATATATCAACTTTAGATGAAACACAGTATTTATTTATAATTCCTGTTGTGTTTAGGGTGCACACATGTGGTATACTGACCTTATCCTCAGAGGAGCTGTCACTACAAAAGCTGACGGGCGAGCCGTGCTCCATGGCGCTGGAGCTGTCTACAAGCTGTTCCGGCATGTCTATGCTGCTGCAGGGGTCTGACTTCTGTCTTCTGAACAGAGACCCTTCTGCCATTCCCCCATAAAAACACAGCTCAGGGCGGAACTGCAGATCCTCAACCAGAGGGAACGGCAGCGAGCTGACCTCTGCAAATACACACAAAATCACTGTCAAAGCACCGGACAATACACACAAAATCATGGTCAGTCACCAGAAATACACACAAAATCATGGTCAAAGGACTGGAAAATACACAAAATCAGGGTCAGAGTACTGGAGAAGACATGGAAAATCAAGGCCAAAGTAGTGGAAAATACACACAAAATCATGGTTAAAGTACCAGAAAATACACACAACACGACCCCTGGAAATACACACAAAATCATGACCAAATCACCGCAGGTCCTCAACCAGAGGGTATTACGGTAGTGAGCTGACCTCGGAGAATGCACACAAAATAATAATAATAATGTCTTTATTTTCTGAGGGTAATACAACTCCGTAGATATATAACTGATCTTCCCTGAGGCCCTCTACAAACACACATTTATAAGTACTGACACAATAAACTAGTTGAACTAAAATGAAAACTGAATGAAATACCAGAACATCATAATATTTAAACAAATATAAGGTAAAATGGGCTATGGAACTCGGTAACTATGTACAAGGCAGGCTACTGTAAATCTTCAACCTTTTCAATCATTAATGCTGTTATCAAAGGTTGGTGAATGTATACAGTTATTGTAAAAACGAAGCCATAAATGACTTGTCTGTGTCACCACAGATATAAACTTCATAACACCGTGAGAACCATTTGTCTACACCCTACAGCTCTCCAAGAAAATTCTGAAATATTATTTTCAGCAGTGGTAGAAAAGGTTGAAGAATTAAGGTATAATTATAAAATAATGCAGCTATCTTTCAGATACATGTAAACGGGTTATCCACTTGTCATGTAGGTGTTGGAAATTCTGCATTGAGGTGGCACACTGGAGAGTAGTAGGGAGAGCATTCCAGTTCAAACTTCCAGAATAGAAAAGACTCCATTTAAACATCTTAGAATGAGGAGAACAGGGAATTAGATGTATTGTTTGACTTGATCTTAACTGTCTTTCTTGTTGCTCTTCTGTATGAAACATATTTTTCATACATTCAGGGAAATAGTCATTCAGATATTTGTAGATAGTTAAATTCGTATGATACTGAATGATTTCATATATACACTTTTCCATGTTAAGGCTGAAAACATTTCAGAGGTAGTCATACTTTTACTGTTCTTTAATATCAGCCCTGCTGCAGTCTTCTGCAGTTTATACACTCTTTCCAAAGGTGCCTTTGAGTAGTTAGACCATATTGTAACACAATATGTTATATGTGGAAGAATGTATGCATTATAATAGAGCACTCTGGTTTTGTAAGGTGGAATATGTTTGTGCTTCCTGCTCAACACAGACAACAGTTCAGAAATGAAAGCACACACAGAATCAACATGTTTTCGCCAGGTAAGACTTTCATCTACATGTAAACCAAGCAACTTTAAATTATTAACATTTTTGTTGGGGTGACCGTCAACTATAACGTTGAGAAGATGCTGACAACACAACTTCAGGATTTTCGATGTTCCAGTCATTATGGTCTTGGTTTTCTTTCCACTTAGTATCATTTTATTTTAAGAACACCATTGAGATATATGCTGAAGATTAAAATTTAAAGTTTTTTCAATTTCTACTACATGTTGGGAAGAACACTACAGTAATGTGTCATCAGCACAAAATTCAATAACACAGTCAGAGATATTTAAAACAAAGTCATTTAAGTAAGACAATGAACAACAATGCATCAACAATCGATCCCTGGGGAACTCAGCCAATGATGAACTGTTTTTAACACTGAACTGTTGAGACCTAGAGTCTAGGTACGAAGACATCCAACCCAATGCAGTGTCAGTGATGCAAATACTGTCAAATCACTGCATGACCTTATAATCAGCGAGAAAGACAGTAAGTTGAGCCCTGAAAATACACACTTATGATCAAAGCACTACCTCTACCAGAGGGTTTGCACAGCAGTGAGCTGACCCCTGCAAATACAGGTTCATCATCAAACCACTGAAAAATGAGCACAAAATCACAGTCAAAGCATGGTAAATTACACTGCTGTAAGCATCGCATAGGATGCTGGCGCTGCCATATGATAGCGGACTCTTAATATATCCTAATGAAGGTTTTTGTGATGTGGTGCCTGTGAGAAACTTTGTATCAAAACGAATCACCACGCCACGTTCCATGAGACAATTTAATGCATAGAAATAATTTCTACCGATTACCTCTGGCCTGCTGTTCATTAGGCCATAATCATTCATTCATTCTACAGATTACTGCTAACATTCAAGCACTACAGTTTCCAAACATGGCTAACAAGATTTTCCTCTACATCAGATCAGTTAATCACTCTACTTTTAATTCTCTTGATAATTTGCTGATGCTATTTGCTTTCATATCCAAGTATGCTGAATACAAAGTAAATTTTTGCCAGATCACATTTGTCTTTCACTGCTTGAAGGCCAAAGGTTTGGATGTCCAGAAAACACATGTTTAGTGACACAGCAAAATACGAGTCAAATGTTGCATAAACTGTCCCTCTCATTGACTATACAAAAATGTCATCATATTAAATCTATTTCCTTACACAGAAACAATTCATGACCTAACGGCTACTCAAAACTATACATACTTACTCCGGTCACCATGTAAAGTTTGTGTAAAATAAAAAAGCAAGTGTTGAAGGACACTGAAGTACACTGCAAATGATTTTTATTAGTTCTGTATTAATAGCCCAGTTAATTTGAATGGCGAATATGAAGACAAGAAATGGCATTAAAGAATATTCATTACAACTTAGTTCCGAGCAGCTGTACATGTACCTTGACGGGCTACCTCCTAAATTTTTACACCCCTTCAATTCCTAAGGTGACTGCATCTATCTTTCTTCTGAGAATATAATTACTCTAAATGACCTAAAATTTCACCCATGAATGAGCCACATTGCTTTATGTCCCTGATTCTACAAGCACTATTAACTATTTTCAGGTTTGTCTTAAAGGTAAAAGTAAAGATATTCTATTGTGACAAGGTAAATAATTAATACTTAATGACATAATTAATACTTAACACCATTCATCTGTCTAAACATGCACTTTCTGAGAAGGAGAGGGTAGAGAATTCTATGTATTTACTTCACATGCAATCCCTGTTTGCAGACTGCACTATCTCAATCCTTTGTCCGTTTTCCTCCGCAAATTCCTCGTAATACCTGGAGGAATCGCAGGCCATAACACACTAACAGAAAGACATAGTATCATGTTTGCAACCTTCAGGCAGCCTCATCAGTCACTAATCTCTCTCATCTGTATGCGTTTTTCTCATTGCAGTCCCTCTTGCTGACGGAGACTGGGAACTGAAGTGCAACCAACGCTCTCTGTAGGCTGCAAATGTCACCAGATCTGCCAACAATAGTAGCTGACTTGGATTGGTCCAATGTCTAAAATCTGAGCATTTGGTAAAAATAGCATAGAATAACACCTCCATGTGCTAGCCATAAAGTTTAACATCCATTATAAATAGAGCCTTTATTTAGAGAAATACAAAAACGCCCTAAAGTATAACGTACAATCTAATAAAATTAATGAGCAATCTATAACTTGTATGTCGATCGCACAGTGCAGAACACAGTTTTAAGAATTTCACATTTGGAAATATTCTGACAGATGAATGTTAAGAGTTCATACCCACATGCCTTTATTTTTCACAACGATTATAAACCACCTGACCATGTTGGATTAATTCATACACATTGATGACCTCAAATTTCTAGGCATTGTCGACGCGAAAAAATTCACTTTTTCCACGTCACCTGAAGTAGATATTTCACAGCCACACAAACTTAGAGCAGTGTAAACTATCCCATGATATGAGCTTTCACTTTTTTTATACGTGTGCTGAAAAACTGATCTTTCCAAAAGAATTTGACAGTACAAATGTACACACAATGTCATGTGAACTTGGTCGGTCCTCTAACATGTCTAATCTGTTCAATTCACAGGGCATGTGCCAAACTGGGCCTTAATTGTCAGATTTGAGTCTCTATCAGGTCTAACTAGACCAAAACTCTGAAGTTCTGTGCATTTCAAACTCTAGGTAAATGACCTTATGTTTGGCCTCCCTCTCCCCCCCAGGAAAGACCACATATGTATAGGCTAAGTAAAACTCAGAAAATCTTACCTTTGGTACTAAAACTTATATTTTGTTTTCTTTGTAGCTGGGATATCATCCTACCTTTCCAATAAACCTCAAAACATCTTTGTAAGATGATGCAACAGAACTCTAACAAAGTCTACTAATGGAGCAAGTTAGGCACTGATGAATTTAAATTCAGTAATTACAGTAACTGTTGTTAATTCCCAGACTTTCATTTACAGGCCTGAACAGTTGTCACAGAGCAGCAGTAACAAAACCTTCACAGGTAAGCTCTTCAGTGATGTAATGAAACTTACCACAGCCATGTGGATCTAGAAGATGACACCTAAGGCCAATAAAAGCTCAATTAACTACTGGTAAAGCTGATCTTTTCTCTATCAGAAATATTCCAACAGTATTTTGTAAGGCTGATCAGAACTGGAATAATCTCCCTGCTCCTCTCCGATCATGCCAATGTGCCCGATCCTCCGTTCTGATTTGTTAACATCCAGCATGTTGAGATCTATCTGACAGCTGGTTACTGCATTACTGTTTGACCTTGTCTTGTACTAACTTGATCCCCACAGCTAAACACGCAGCTTACAAATCATCAGTGTTCAAGTCCACTTTGCTACAATGTATATGCCCTGTAACTGTCCTTGTGCCATTTTGTACTTAAATGAGTTTTTATTTGGACCTGTTTAGCATCTTGTGTAAATGTTAGTGTGTGAATGTCAGAGAGAGTAGTCAGTTAGGCCTCGGGAAGATCAATAATGTATGGTGATGGATTCTGCACAACCATCAGAAAATGAAGGCATTATTATGCTGTTATTATTAGCATAATTATTTCACTGTTCAAAGACTGTTCACTGAAGTCAGAGAATATATGTTGCTTGTGGATAATGTATTGGGCCAAAAAATTTAACAAGTGCAAATTTAGAGGCAAATTAAGGTCTTAATTTATTTTACCTTTGGTGCTGGAATTTACATTTTTCTGGTACCAGATAATTTGACCTTCCACAGAAAACCTAATTCAACTTCCTATGATCAACAGAACAACAGAGTCTGATAAAATTTGCATTTTAGTGATGGATGACATTTTGGGTCAGATACTTCACTTCTGTTTTCAAAATTTAGGCCAGATTTTTTTACTAATATATTTATGGTTGAAGCAATAACAGAACATTTTCTCAAAATGAATTCAACTTTCTTCAAAAACTACTGTTCCCTGACATCATATAAGTAGCATTTTATCATCAGTGTTTATATATAACCACTCAAGTGTATATTCAACATACTAATGCATATTACACACATGAATTAGTGGTCAATAAAGGTAGATTTCACACTAGCCATACACTGTTTCTTTCAACCAGGATTAGAGGCACGATCAATACCTTCACAGCCAAGAAAAGGCATGCTGCTATTTTCGTATGGAAATCCCCATTAAAACTGTCTATTAGACATCAGCGCAATATATGGAGATTAGACATCAGTGTATTTATTTTGATTATCCCTTACCAGCCGTCTGACCAAATATAATCAATACATTTGCCAGTCATTGACACGGTGCTGGGATGTACTAAGATAACTTGAATCAGTCACACAGATCTAGCCGCATCAAGTTGTGAAGGAATTTCTGGAGAATTTACGCCACAGCGGCGGATGATGCAACTTCTGCAACTGCTGTTTCCCATATATATATAAACACTACCGTCATCATCATCGGCTGGCAATTTTCCTTCGGGTCTGACGGAGCTAAATCCATACCCGCCCACCCATAGCCGCCTTAGCTCAGACGGCCGCATGATGACGTCTGTGAGGGAAACAAAGGTGTAATTATATCTGAAGGTGTACACAGACAGGAGGGCCTGCGTTCTCTAGCTGCACAGACACTAGGCAGTTAACAGGGTATAATAGGCAGAATGGATTACAAACACTGGGCTGACGTCAGTAACATTATAACCCCCCACCCCACGGGATCTGGGGGCCCCTCTAGACATGGGCAGAGCTGTAGCTTAGTCCCGGCAATCCAGGAATAGCTGCAGGTACACAAAACACTCCTCACATATTATCTGTTTTGTACACACAAAGTACACCTATGCAACAGATATATATATATATATATATATATATATATATATATATATATATATTTATATACCTGCACAATAACATACACAGAAAGATTCTAGAAACTGACCGAAACAAATAATTATTATATGACAGCTTAAGCGGAAATTGCTAGCTAATTATATATATATATATATATATATATATATATATATATACACCCTACTTTTATTGGAGAAATAAATATCATGGCAGTTTGCTGATCCTAGGCTTTGATGATTATATCGTAACCTTCACCTGATGCTGGTATAAATAACTAATGGACAAATAGACTGGCTGGAATAACAAGAAATATGGGAAGGAGTACATTTTCCAACATACGCCTCAGATTTATGATGTACACAGATTAAAAATAAAAACAAAAGAAATTAACGGAAACAAACAGGACTGACATGATTTTTTTTCCTTTTCCAATCATCATACACAAAGGCACATAAACACTGGATTGTTGTTTTGTTAATGGTTCTATTGAACTAGTTGCCTCATATTTACCAGGCAAGGTGGATGAGTACACTTTTACTAGTTTTAACCCTAAATTTTGTCCCCCCTCGTCAGTGATTACCCAACATGAACCTTGGAAAGAAATAACAAAACGTTTTTCTAAGATTGATAGTAATGACAGTTACGTACGAAATCTGAGTTACGTTCTCCATACAAATCAGTGTGTTGCGTACAATAAGAAATTTATCTCTGTTAAACTTTAAGAACATATACTGAAAAGAAAGTGTTAATTAATAAGGGTCAAATATAAACAAAAATATTTATTCAGCTGTTTTATTTTGTTAAATGCCAAACTTAAGAGTATTTGCCACTATAAGAAGACTTTTTATGGACAGAATTTAAGGTCAAGTCAAAATTAGTTATTTCATTCTATCTTACCAATGTGATGTTGAATGAGGTTGACATCACAAAGTTCAAATACAGTAATTAGTAATATGCTGGAATATGATGGCCTTCAAAATGGTCTGAGAATTAATTATCAAGCAGCATCAATTGTGGCTATACAACGGTAACAGGTCTTCTTGCATGACAAAGGCAACAGTGAAAGTAAGCCAAAGAAATATTTTTCTGTTTGTGTGAAATAATCCTCAAAGATGATGAGTCAACCACAATACTGGTTATAATGTTTTTTAAATAAACTACTGTTTGGACTACATCAATTCTAATTAATAAATCCATCCTTTAAAACGTCACAAGGACGAACCTGACTGGGATGGGGAATTTGTACATTGCCCACATCTCACCTTTTTTTTTTTTTACAGTCTTGGTGATGAAAAGCTGTCAGTGACACTACTGTGCATGTCACAGATGGGAAGTTTGTCAGTATCTTGCCGAAGGCTGATGGTTTACCCAAGGCAAGCACTTGTTGGTTTAAATTCCTCTGCCCATAAAACAAATCACCATCATATAAGAGAAAAATAAAAGAATCATAAAAGAAGAATAAAATTCTTCAGTATGGCTTGAACAAGTCAATAAAATGCAAAAGATTTGGACGAGTATCGACATTTTAAATTTTAAATTTCTCAATGTTTTTGACATATTCAACAGTAAAACAGGATATTCCCAATGCAGTGTACTTTCTCTATGATGTCTATACCTAGCCATTTAGACTTCTTGTCCCGGATTGACAACAACAAGCAGATGTGCTTGCTGTTTAGAACAAATTATCAGAAAAAAATGTACTGTAACCATAGAGCAACAGTCTAAATGGCAAACAGCCCTTCACATTTGTCCAGTATCAAAATTTGTCACGCTTTATGTAAGTCAACTTGTCATCAAATGTCAAAAGGTATTTCACTGCTTTACATTCTGTCACAGCAGACAGCATGATCTGTGCATGCTTAAACAGCAGTTCGGCCCAGGTTGGCGCAATGTTTGGACAGCTGGCTTCTACATGGATGCATGTTTGGACTTTTGCCAGGAAAACTGGACCAAATCCACAAATTTGAATGCCGCACATTTTCAAAACACTTTCAAAAGTATCATGAAGAACAACAGTTTTCAAAAATGGTTTCTCATAAACCAGAATGGGAACAATGACTGGATTCACTTATATGAATATTAAACGTCATATTTTTATTTGAATCCACAACAGAATTAATTCAATGCATAATGCTTTTGCCAAAATGAACCTTTGTTCAACGATACTTCTTCGATCACTCTCTCAAAGAGACTATTTAGCTTATAGCAGTAAGCAATTCACTGGGCTTGTAGGGCTGTTTCTGTAATTTTATACATTCTCTCAAGACTACCGCTCTTCCACCAATGTCAACATCAGACAACAGCATGCCCAATCAAAAGGATTTCTTTATTTATTCTTTTGATTTGGGTTTGGTACTCAAGCATATTTCACTTATAAAATGGCGGCCAGCATTATGGTGAGAGGAAACCGGGCAGAGCCCAGGGGGAAACCCACAACCATCCACAGGTTGGAGGCATACCGTACCACGGCCGGAAAGGAAGCCAGCATGAGCTGGGCTTGAACTCACAGCCACCGCATAGATAAGAGCTTCCTGGCGCCTCCAGTGAGAAGGAGAGTAGTCAAACATGCATGTCACAACTGTCAAAGGCCACTGGGCTTTACCCGGGCACTCCGGACTTGCACACTGGCCCATACAAACTTAATGCCACCTTGTCAGAAAACAGAAGCTAAGAATTCTCGAATACGGCATGAAGGAGCCAACAAATCAAATAAATAGTCGATGAAAGGGTGCCACACTTGTTCCCGAAGGTTCAGTTGTCATTTTCATGTCAAATGAAAATCACGAGAAGTTACGAGTCCATTTCCAATGGTACAGAAGAATCCCGGTTTTGCAAAAAACAAACAAACAAACAAACAAACAAAAAAAAAGGCTACTAAAACAACAACTTTTACATGACAATCCTTTCTGCCCATAAAATGAGTTTTCAATTTGAATTTTTAAATTAAATTCCACCGAAAGATATGCCCGTGTTCACAAATCTTAAATAAATTTGATAAAATATGCTCAGTGGCCAAATTTCTTTACAATGCTATAATTAGCTCTTGATTTGTTACAGGTCACAATTGGAAAATGCCATACCTGTTTTTTCCCAAAAAAAAAGAAGCAGATCTTGTTGTTAATGAACTCATTAGGAGACAGACGGCTCTGAGTTCAAATCAGATACATGGGAGATAACTGCATCACAAAGATGGAGGATCGAGTTTATGTTAAATAAACCATATTTAACTTGCAAATTTATGGAGGCTAGAGTCGACCTGAAATATTCCACATAAGAAACACGTATGAGTCTCAGAGACCATCTAAGACATAGTCCATGATTACATACTCTGCCAATAAATTCAGTGAAATAGTAGATCCTTTCAACCGTGTGGTTATTATGATCATTGTACATCCACAAAAACTTTTGCAGAAATTCCTGCTTTCATTTAAACCTATGCTTTTACATGTATCAATGGGAATCTTAACAAGCTGTTAAATCAGACATTTTAGAATGCTTTTCTGCTTTTTGTTAAATCTAAGGCTTTTACAAGTACTAGTTCAAATCCCAAGAAAATAGGAATGCAGCCATCTTAGAATGCTGTCATACTAAATTATGGTTTTGTAATTGCACATCTGTACCTGTTCATCCATTCTACAATGGTTTCATCCCAAAACTGTTCAGCCATTCTACAATGGTTTCATCCCAAAACTGTTCAGCCATTCTACAATATGCTTTCATGCTTCATTCTGACCAACACTTGTATCACTGCACCATGATCCCCAAAAATCTGTTCAGCCATTCCATAATGCTTTCCTGCTTTCATTCTAACCAAAGCTTCATCACTACGTGTACATCCCTTTAACATGTTCAGCCATTCTAAAACGCTTTCATGCTTTCATTTCAACCGCATTAATAGCTTTTAACCCTGTGCATCTCCTTCAAATGCTTCACTGCTTTCATCTTAACCAATGATTTTATCATTGCAAATTTCCCGCAAAACCATTCAGCCATTCTTTCGTTGCAATTCATGAAGTCAAGGTCACCTAAGGATGATCGAGCGTCCACAAGAACCACCAGGAATTAAAGACGCAGTTCAGACAATTAAACGACTGTAGCAGAACTAAAACTGCCAAAAGCCTGACATACTGACACAGACAGAGCTTCGCAGATGCATGGGCACACCTGCAGCTGCTTATACGCGCAACTGTGCAGAAAATCAACCGCTACCTGAGCGTGCGTTCATGGATGACCAAATTCCAGGGCTTCAACACAGCATTGTCCGTGAACCGCAGATTGTTTACAATGACTACCACATTAGTCACAAGAGTTCTGCCTCGGGGTCGTATGACTGCGCCTGTTTGCCGGCCTTCTGCACCTGCGTGCCTTTAAATACCAGCAGTGGGTTATAAAAGGAGGTACTGCCCCCTACTTTTCACCACTTCTCACATGTCACATCGGGTACAGGGGTGGATAAATACTCCCCAACTTTTCACCTCTGGGGAGCATTTGTTCACCTGTCCTTACCAATATGGCATGTACACCACATACAACGTAATTTCACCTTTCATAGATCGAGGTCTCTCCATGTCTCACTGCTGCATATTTTGTCGCAGTGGCTCCAGGAAATGGGTAGAACAGAAGACAGAAAAAAGAAAATTATGTGGCATAAGCTAACTGCACAGTCAATGGTACACTATTCGTCTTTGAAACCGACCTCACAAAATGTTGGCCTTGTGTAAATATGACAGTGAAAGAACACATTCACATATATATACATATATATATTTATACCTTCCTGAAGAGATCTTAATTCAAAACCGAGCCTAACCTGTCCAGGAAGCCATCAAATCCTCTAGCGGACAAATATGTTGGCCACATGATGGTGACACTACACATGCATTTACATAGTATACTCAACCTACTGACATAATAACCTCTGTGGTCGTACCTGGCGAGGTCTGCCAGCAACCTGTGGGTGGTCGTGAGATTTCCCTGGGCTTGGCTTTGGCAGCATGGTTTCCTTTCCTCCCCTCCCCTCCCCCCCCCGCCCCCCCGTAATGCTGGCTGCGGTCTCATAAGTGAAATATTCATGAGTACAGTGTAAAACATCAAACACCAATCTCAATTCATCACAAAATACTGCTGAAGAAAGCTGACATATTCCACGTGAATGCACACAGGTGCAAAAAAAGCATTCTGATATATTTTAATACAGCTGCATATTCCTTCTACATACTAAAATTTAATTTTGGTCACTTATCCTTTCCTGAGTTAATACACACATTCTGGTCACCTGCAACCATTGAGAGAAAGGTGCAGAGGAGAAATGCAAATCCTTCAACTTTTGCCATACTGCCTACCACTCTCCAGGCTTCTGAGACCTGCCATGAAGCATTATGCTGTTGCAGCAGCTTTTCGTTGTGAAATAGTTGATTGATGGATTTTTCATTGCATAACTCCTTGCACTTGCAAGATTTGTGCCACATCCATGATGTCGTATGCAAAATGTGTATGAGGCTTGTATGAGGCTCCTGGTAAAATATAAAATTGTCAGGCGAAACAGCCAAGACCATTATGACGTGAAGACATTCCACAAGGGAGACAAGCCTGGCTTCGTGAATGCATTAAAAACCAATGTAAAAAGAAGACCATATTCATCCTGCACACCTGGCTGTTTAGCATATTGCTGCAGCATGTACACATCTGTGCCGTGTACAAATCATGACATTTAAGGGTTTCTTGCAATATGAAATTGTGACCATGGCGAAGGTTTCAGTTGAATATGACCTTATTTAAATGCTGAACACCACAATTTAATTATTCATTTAGTTGCTATATATTCAGGTACATGTATATCATGCAGAATACAAATGTCACCTTTCAAGTGTTACAGGAACTGTTTTAACCACTAAGCTCTAATGTCCTGAGGGCAACCAATAAAAATTACCTTCAAGCCCAGGGGAAACCACAAGAGTCAAAACTACTTGCCGTGAAGGCATTCAACTTGCCTGGGGCATGTGTACATGTGTATATAATTTTGATTCCCGTTAAATGAATCAATAAATGAATCAATAAATGCAAAATCCTACAGATACACACAGGTACTTAGTGGAACATCCATAACTGAGATACACAAATGCTACACATCTACTGTTGGTTATGTCTTACTCATTGCTTAGTTGACAGTCTGGCTGAAATATCACATGGAAAACAATGAAATATATATACGAAATTTGCAATAACCTCAACGCTGTTATTTTTTTTCCCTACCCAAACACTGATAGTTCCTAAAATGTTGAACATTCAACTGGTAAAAGAGAAAAAAATCCCCCTCCCTCTGAATTTCAGAACTGGACTAAATGACAAAAGTACGGCAATTGTGTAACTATTCACACTGCAAATGTTTGCCAAAATATTAGTACAATATACCATATCCTTGGTTGTGCGTATATGATGCTAAGGAAAGCATTTTTGGGATTTGTAAAGATTAGGTTGAGCTACTGTTCGTCGCTGACCCACTTTTCCGATGTTCATTGAGAAAAGGACATTTTTCACCCTATCACGTGATATCACCGTCATCCTTACTATTGGCAAATTTTTGAAGAAGAAACATCAAAACTCACATTTACAGTGACTTTGTCATCTTTCCAATGAATAAAACTGGTTTCCTGATTATGAACATTTCATTTACAGTGACTTTGTCTTCTTTAAATTGAATAAAACTGGTTTCCTGATTATGAACATTTCATTTACAGTGACTTTGTCTTCTTTAAATTGAATAAAATTGGTTTCCAGATTATGAACATTTCATTTACAGTGACTTTGTCTTCTTTCAAATAAATAAAAGTGGTTTCCTACATGAGCATTTCATTTATGGTGACTTTGTCTTCTTTCCAGTGAGAATCTTGTACCACACACAGGATCAGGACATGCAATATGTGAGTGAGATTCATAGGTTTTCTTGACCTGGAACATGTTGTTATCACATTCACCTTTGGCCAGATAACATGTAAACAGGGCTTCTACAGATATTTCAAAACAAATATTAATGACTTCTCCTGACTTCTTATGACCAATTCTGGCACCACCCCAAATCTTTTAACTTTTTGGCACATCTGGTGTCCTCTTTTCAGATGATGTACATGTAAATGCAACAGGAAATTGCTCTTTCTCTTTCTTCACACGAATAGCCCATCCAAGGAATCATGTACACACACACATATTTAAAAAAAAAACAACAGTTAGCTGATGGAGAAATGTAATTTTTGCTGACACCAACACTAATATCTGTTTTAAATATTAGAAGAATAACTAATAGTTCTACTAGGGACCTCTGTGGTTCAGTTGGTTTGTGCGCTAGCGCAGTGTAATGACCCAGAAACCTCTCACCAATGCGGTCACTGTCAGCTGATACCGGCTTCCTCTGTGGTTATACATGGGAACGTCTGCCAGCAAGATGGTTGTGGGTTTTCCCCGGGCTCTGCCCGGTTTCCTCCCACCATAATGTTGGCCGCCGTCGTATAAGTGAAATACAGTGTTAAACCCCAGTCAAATGAATAAATAAATAATAGTTCCACTGCATTAAATGGAAAAATCTGAAGACCAATACAAATTTCCATTCATTCACAATTGGAAATGATGCAGCTCAAGTATTTCACCATCAGATGGGAATAATAACATAAAGAAATAACAATTCACTGATGACTTCAACAGATAAAAACATACATTTACACAAGTACATGAAGATGTTCAGCAAACGGGAAATTTTTCATGACTGGAACTTGACTGGTAATCTTGATCAACAGAAATCATGCACAAACTCACAACTTTGAAATTGCCAATGTTTCAAACAGTCAGACACAGGTGGCTAAACTAAGTTTTTTTTCTGGGAATTTTAGGAACCATTCAGCCATTTAATGGATGATGGTAATATACATGTAGTATGGTAGGATATTTATAGAAAATAATAAACAGCCAATGAAACACTGAAAAATCAAGAGCTGTAAAAAAATAAAAAAAACTGAAAAGGTCTTTTCAAATTACGTTCAAGGCTTTGAAAACTTCTTAGCAAAATCCAAGGACTTCAGAAAAACCCTGCAAATATTTGAAGCAGTTATTATATGAAAACCAATGACCAATCGGTACCAAAGAAATCATTAAATACATTCAAGACTTTGAAAACTTCTTAACAACATCCAAGGACTTCAGAAAAACCCTGCAAATATTTGAAGCAGTTATTACATGAAAACCAACGACCAATCGGCACCAAAGAAATCATTAAATATGCAAAACATACATATTCATGGAGATGGCTGATTTATAAGCCTCATTGGAGGTCACAAAAAAGGAATCTTAACACAAAACTGTATCAAATATGGATAATATTTTGCAGAGTTATTGCACGGAAACCAAAGCTTTTGTTGATGAATCCGCAAAAAAGGAAAGAAAAGAAAGTGTGAGAGATTGGTGAAGACAGTTTTACTTTGAATATTTTGAACATTTACAAATCTTACCCCGAGAAATTCCATTTGTGGCTACAAATATCACTGACCGCTGCACACTTGATAGAAACATTGTCTTGTCATCAGAAGGCATCCCATCCAGAGCGATATCACAACAGTGATGCCCTCCAAAAATCCAGATCAACCCTTTTGCAGGCATATACATGAACTTGTACTTTACAGCTGGACTCTGCTACGACCAAAAGACCACAGATAACATAGATTTCATATGGTGCATTCTAGAGTGCATAATAAACTTTTTACGATTTGAAGTTTAAAAACAGAACCTTCAGCCCCCCTCCCCCCCCCCTCAAGTCCTTGTGTAATATTTAATGGAGTAAAAATGAGGTGACCTGGTTTAGACCGGTTTATATATCTAAATTACAGCTAGTATCTTGGTACATAGATGTTCTGGACTAGATACCTAGAAGATAGCATTATGTAATATACCAGCTGTCATAAGGAATTTGGCCTCTTGAGAAGCCTAGAACTGAGCAGGTCGGCCTAACCCGACTAACGGCAGGACCGTTTGTTTATCTTGACAATGAGTACAAGTGGACTTGTCACTTTGATTAAACATGAGGTGCTTAGTTCCTGTGCACTCAGACCAGAGGTGAATAAAATTATATACATACAGGTGTGGATGACAGGTTAGTTTCAGAGCTCACTGGCCTGTGGATTTATACAAGAACAGCTACCATATTTGCTTGTTTATTATCATTACCATCATTATTATTATTGGTATAAAAAAATTATCACAGGGTCTAGAGTTAAATAGCTGTAGCATTATTGAGGCTTTAGATCAGTGGGCCAGTGAAGTCCTAAAATGCATCTTTCATGTAATAGTGGAGTAACAGAGTTTGAACTCTGCAGAAGGTAAAAAAGGTCCCACTGCACCATGTGACCTCTCAGAAATGATACAACTGTATGTAACTATTTTTGATTACATTTACTGTAACATAAGCAAGGGAAAGAAATTTCACACAAAGTTGTTTAAAACGTACATGTGCACCAACAATGGAGAGAATTCAGGGCCTGAATGCCGGTAAACTTAACAAGTTCCTGAAAAGATCGAGGGAGGTGTGATGTAAATGTACTTGGGGAACATAGTAAGATGAGGCTCTAATTATTCAGTGTAAGTAAGAGATGCCTAACATTTGTGACATTTCACATGTTAGAGTAGGATTTTCCCCTATTGAAGCTGAATTGTAATTCTTTTAAATTTTGCACAAATTGTCATTAACAGGCTTGAGTTCCAGTTGTGGTGCAAGATTGTGGAAGTTTTTTCTTAAATATTTCATTTAATATTTTTAGCTGTAAAAAGCCGTTCTGTCTGTCTGTCAATTTTTTTGACATTGTTTCTTTTAACCGGATGTGGGGTGAGCAACTGTGAATAAATTTGCACCGGTTAATATATAGATCTTCATAACTGTCACATTTAGTGCTTTACAGCAAATGTCTATTGTTTATCTCTCTTTGTTTTTGGAACGTTAACTGTCGCTCTCTTCATTCACGCTCATCAAAACAAATTTAAAAGTTCGTGACTTTGTTGATGGTCAAGTTCAGAGAAGAGGCACTTCCATGTCACCGACAAAAAAAAAACACAAAGGGATTTTTTGCGTTTTTAAAAAATTATGGAATGTCCCGATCTGTGCTATGTTATTTCTCGCCACATGTACACAACAAAATTTTCTGGATCATCACCTTACAATACATACACATATCAATTAAACTACGATAAATTAGAGTCTGCAGAGTGGACATCAATCTTGGGATACTTCAAATGTAAATGCTAGTAATTATTCTCCACAGCTGCTCCCACTTTGTTGAGTTTCAACTGCTACTGAAG
Organism: Acanthopleura granulata; assembly: GCA_016165875.1. Taxonomy (NCBI): domain Eukaryota; kingdom Metazoa; phylum Mollusca; class Polyplacophora; order Chitonida; family Chitonidae; genus Acanthopleura; species Acanthopleura granulata. The sequence continues at coordinate 9,065,101 of JABBOT010000016.1, forward strand.
TCTTCCAGTATCATTTGTATCTTTTGAGTGTCAGTGTATGGAAGGATTTGAAGCATTATGTACCAGCTCACTTTTTCTGACCAGAATCTGGTTACCAAGATACTCCCATAAATCAAAATTACCGGAATCTGAACATCTGAACAAAAAACGCAAAAGCAGTAACACTTTTTGCACCAAAAGAGAGACACGTGAGTATACAAGTGGTCGTTGGTTCTGTTCACACCTTTAGTATTGCAAGCAAAAGGTGAAAGCCTCACTCTGGGCGTAAAAGTACATATACTTATATAAAAGTATATATACTGTCATCATTAACTGTCTGATTATTGAAGTATTAATCTCTTCAATACATTTTATCACATATGTATAAATGCCTTCAGAAATATAAACACAAGAAATTGCCAAATCCAACTTGAATACAGTAATCTAAAACTAGACGCTGATGTATAACTGACGGACAATGTTATATGGAAAGCCTAGTTCATAAGTTTGGATTCTGATAAACAAAAAAAAAGTTTGGATTCTGGCAAAATTTGACAAATATTAAGGCACATGTGTATAAGCTAAATCTGCTATAGGTTGCCGGAGACACCTGTCAGAGACTTTGCTTCTAACCACATGAAGGGTCAGAAGGCAGAATATCATTCCTATAACAATTTCAATCTCTGTATCATTTTATGAATTTAGATTAAAAAGCTAACCTGTAGTGTTCAGCTAATATAACTGTTAACATTTTGACACCTAAACAGGGGGCATGACATTAGTTTCTGCTTTTCAGCTCCTTAGGGGGCTAATTAAACTCATGATAATTTCTCTTTTTTTCCTTTTCTTTTTACAGACAGGAAATGTTTCCTCCTCCACTGGTGATTTACATTGCAAGGCTTAATTCACATAACTTTAGGCCAAACTTAAACCTAACTTAGGTTATTTGTTGAAGGTGCCACGATCAATTTGTAAATTCTGATTAGCTTACTTTTTATTTGTAAGGAATGCATTGTATGGACTTGCATGTGAAAGTTACTCCAAAGATTACCTATTTAAACTGATAAACAGCCTACTTTTCAAGTTAACATGTAAACTAGTATTCCATATTTGATGACTAATATCCCAACAATAGCAGGATTTAAATGAAAAAAGAAAAATAATAATAAATTCAGCAGGTAAATATTTCGTGGGGAGATACTCCAAACAAGCAACTTTTTCTTCATTTATTAATTATATTCAAAAATATTTCACTTATACGATACTTGCCCCAATTAATGTGAGATCAAATCAAAGAGCCAGGGGAAAATTCATGACCATCCCCAGGTCACTGGGAGGTGTTACCAGGTACAACTGGGAGGTGTTACCAGGTGCGACTGGGAGGTCTTACCAGGTACGACTGGGAGGTGTTACCAGGTACAACTGGGAGGTGTTACCAGGTCACTGGGAGGTGTTACCAGGTACGACTGGGAGGTGTTGGAGGTGTTACCAGGTACGACTGGGAGGTGTTACCAGGTGCGACTGGGAGGTGTTACCAGGTACAACTGGGAGGTGTTACCAGGTCACTGGGAGGTGTTACCGTGTACGACTGGGAGGTGTTACCAGGTCACTGGGAGGTGTTACCAGGTCACTGGGAGGTGTTACCAGGTACAACTGGGAGGTGTTACCAGGTGCGACTGGGAGGTAACAGATACGACTGGGAGGTGTTACCAGGTCACTGGGAGGTGTTACCAGGTACGACTGGGAGGTGTTACCAGGTACGACTAGGAGGTGTTACCAGGTCACTGGGAGGTGTTACCGCGTACGACTGGGAGGTCTTACCAGGTACGACTGGGAGGTCTTACCAGGTACGACTGGGAGGTGTTACCAGGTGACTGGGAGGTGTTACCAGGTACGACTAGGAGGTGTTACCAGGTCACTGGGAGGTGTTACCGCGTACGACTGGGAGGTCTTACCAGGTACGACTGGGAGGTCTTACCAGGTACGACTGGGAGGTGTTACCAGGTGACTGGGAGGTGTTACCAGGTACGACTGGGAGGTGTTACCAGGTACGACTGAAGAGGATGTCAGCCGGCACGGATGGACTTGAACTCATAGAAACTGTACTGTTGAACAACTTTTCAATGTATGTTCTAAGCCTACAGGCCTGTAAGCTGTGCCCACAGTCTCACTGGAGACCTTGAAGCAGTGGCCATGGCCTCACTGACCTAAAAGGCTTTGAAGCCATAACAGTGGCCTAATTGGTCTAGAAGGCCTTGAAGCTATACCTGTGGCCTCATTGGTCTAGAGGGCCTTGAAGCTATACCTGTGGCCTCAGTGGTCTAGAAGGCCTTGAAGCTATACCTGTGGCCTCAATGGTCTAGAAGGCCTTGATGCTGTAACTGTGGCCTCATTGGTCTTGATGTACCTGTGGCCTCATTCGTCTTGACAGCCCTGAAACTGTAGTTGTGGCCTCATTAGTCTAGGAGGCCTTGGGGCTGTTCCTGTAGCCTCATTGGTCTAGAAGGCCTTGAAGCTGTACCTGTGGCCTCATTGATCTTGAAGGTCTTGAAGCTGTACCCTGTGGCCTCATTGGTATAGAGGGCCGTGAAGTTGTATATACTTCATTGTTCTAAGAGGCATTGAGCTTTAGCCTGCAGTTGGTTTTTATGACCTTGTTTACAAAGGGGTTAGGTAGATAATCTATACTAGTAACATTCATCACATATGCATGATCACACAGAATGTGTTCTAACTGGCACTTTGAAGTACAATTCTAGATTATCAGCTTATCTCAGCATGTAACAAACGTGAGTGTATAAATAACTCCTGTATTGCATCAGATGTAATACTTGATGTTATCTCCATGCAGTGACAAGGAGTGTGCCAGATCTAAACGTTGTACCGAGTGATAACAAGTCAAGTACAGGCACTTGATCGCCTTTTCTACACTGGTGAGAGGTGAGGAGTGAGTAGGGGTGGGGGTGAGGAGAGATTCAATTACAACTCCTTAATCCCAACAGTCAAGAATTAAACAATTTAGCAATAACAAATTCCTACTTTTTACAGCCTTTGATCTTTTCATAAATGTTCCTTTTTCATGTTTTTTTTAAATCCCTATCTTTTTTCAAAGCCAGAATTAAAAAAATAAAACTCTTCCGACTGACCGTGTTTTTTGTCACACAACAAACAGTTTTTTAACAATGGCCTTCTGAAAACTTAAAATCTGTCAATGTAAGGAATATACAGGCAATAGCCTTTCACTTCCAGTATCACTCACCTAAGAGTTTTCTTTCCTTTTAACCAGTGTGATGATGTGATGTGATGTGAAGAGAAAGAGACACTGGTCAGTTTCATGTCTAAGTGAATACAGTGAGCCATGAATTACAAGAGTGGCCCAGGCACCAAGTATAATCAACTTTTTCATCTGAAAAGTTTTAATAAGCAAAGACAGACATTTCAGTGATTTGGGACAGAAACCCGGTGAGATTGACCAGTGATGAAATTAGACTAACCAAGTGATACTAGTTGGATTGACCTATGATATAGAGTAGACTGACCAGTGCTACAAGTTGGACTGACCATTGATACAAGTTGTACTGACCAGAGATACAAGTTGGGTCTGACCAGTGATACAAGCTGGACTGACCAGAGATACAACCTGTAATGACCTGTGATGCAAGTTGGACTGACCAGAGATACAAGTAGGAATGACAAGAGATACAAGTTGGATTGACCAGTGATACTAGTTGGACTGACCCAGTGATACAAGTTGGAATGACGGAAGATACAAGCCTGATTGACCAAGTGATACAAGTTGGACTGGCCAGTGATACAAGTTGGAATGACGGGAGATACAAGCCTGATAGACCAAGTGATACAAGTTGGACTGACCCAGAGATACAAGTTGGACTGACCCAGTGAAATAAGTTGAACGGACCTGGTGATACAAGTTGGAATGATCTGTGATACAAGTTTTACTGATCCAATGATAGAAGTCGGACTAACCCAGTGACAGAAGTTGGACTGACCAGTGACACAAGATGGGTTGAACTAGTGACAGAAATTGGACTAACCCAGTGATAGAATGTGATAGTCATGTTTGGCTGACTAGTGATACACGCTGGAATATGTCTGCTGTAATAAGCTGTAATTGACTGGTCTGTAATAAACCATCAACTGACCTGTAATAAGCTATCAACTGGCCTGTAACAAGCTATCAACTGACCTGTACTAAGCTATACACTAACCTATAATTCAGTCGACACGTTATAAGCTATCTACTGACCTGTAATAAGCAAAACCAACTGACTTATATTAAAGATTCAAATAACACATGACAAGCCATCCACTGACCTGTAATAAGTTTCCATTGATCTGTAATAAGTTATCCACTGACCTGTCATAAGGAATCCACTGACCTGTAATAAGGAATCCACTGACCTGTAATAAGGAATCAACTGATCTGAAATAAGCTATCTAATGACCTGTAATACGGATTCAACTGACCTGTAATAAGCTATTCACTGACCTGTAATAAGGAATCAACAGATCTGAAAAAAGCCATCCACTGACCTGAAATAAACTATTCACTGACATGTAATAAGGAATCCACTGACCTGTAACAAGGAATCAACTGACCTGAAATAAGCTATCCACTGACCTGAAATAAGCTATCCTCTGACCTGTAATAAGGAATCAACTGACCTGTGATAAACTATCCACAGCAAACAAGGTGTGAGAGATAGATCCCCCCTCCAAATTATTTTTTAAACATTTTTTAAGAAAGCACTAACCCTAACCCTAACACTGGAGATATGCACCCCTTAATATAGAAAGCAAAGGTGTGAGAGATAGATTCCCCCCCCAAATATTTTAAAATTTTTTTTTTAATCAAACTGTTGATTAATCCCATTTAATGTACATGTATTGCTGAGTGTGCATGCCAATTTGCAAGGCTGTTGGTGGATGATGGTATCGAGTTTTAACAGGTAAGTAGACAGGTAAGTGATTGTAGTGGTGAGGCAGTCAGTTTGATGGGATTGAGATTTTGGATAAAGAGTATGTAAGCCTTTCATGTACCTGTTTAAAAAAGTCATATGGAAACTTCCAAACCATACATATCAAAAATCTTAAAGTCAATCTTTATAAGATATTCCTCCAAAAAGGTGAGAAAAATGTGTTTTCACCAAAAAATTATTTAACACTGTGAATTACCACTGAAAATTTTATTTTCCACTTTACAACTTAAAAAAAACTTAATAAACAAAAAGTCAATAAAAAAGTGTAAAACGGAAAATGCAAACTACCTTTAAAGGTGGCTACAGATACTGTGTAGGTACTGTACATATATATATAGATGGGTATAGCAGATAAGTATACAAGGAAATCTAGCACATAGAAAAAAATAAAACACAGGAAAGTAAAACAAATGCTTCACCTTATGTTAAAAGTTCCAGTGACATTCCTGACGCGTTTCACACATCAAACCTTTCAGGACCTCCATTCTACAGCCAGGAAAAGCGAGAAAATCGGTCATGCTGGCTTACACATGCCACTGAACAAGAGCGTCTACTAACCATTTTCTGATAAACGTACCCAAAAATAGCACTGTCCTGAAGACAGCCTGGTGTGCGCAATAAATACCCCACACAATGAGATCAAAGCTTTTCATATCAGGCCATGTCCTCCCGCTCAAAAAAAAAGAAGAAAAAAAAAAGGAAGAGAAAAAAAAAGAAAAAAAAAAGCTCTGTCGTAATGTCGTTATGTGACAATTACAGGGTGAGCCACCGCAGAGTTATTACTGCCTTCGTGGTCCGACAGACGTACGCCATGTGACTAATTTGATGGATCAATTACCCGGGCGAGGAGCTCTTCAAGCGTCCGACCGATTTAATGCCTGAGAGGGAGGGTGTTCTCATCGGGAAGCCTATAAATAGCAGTGTAATAGTGCTTACTTCGTTCCACTGACACACTGAGCCAGAAACGGTGGCTGACCTACATGTTACTGAGTGTGTACAAAGAATGGATGGTTGTAACCAGGATGCTGATGTCGTCTGTGTCGGCTACGATTGTCGGTGTCATCATCGTCAGTTTGTGGAAACTGCCAGCAGACTGAAGGAGCTTCCTGTCTGTCAATCAGCTTTGTGCATGCCCCACTTTATATCTATAGCCAGACATTACAGGATAACAGAGGAATGATCACCAGGGATTGCACATGACAGAATTGTAATGAATGGGGTATAAATCAAAGCACACATGGGTGGTGGGTTTTAGTTGTTCATGGGAATGATGGAGTGGGTGGGGCTTGGCTGGGTTAGAAGCAGGAATCGTACAAATATACAGTACCGGTACATGAAATTCCAGAAGTTTTGCATGACTTTTCAAGGAAGTATTTTCTCTTGCTTTCGAGAGAAAGTGATTTTCTTAATATCAGTTTATATTTTCATTTTAGACGTTGCAACTTTTTTATACTTGGATCAAACAAAATACTTTTGTCTTTAATATAACTCATCTTTGAAATATACTCTATTTCTACTTAATGAAGTTCTTAATGCTTTTTTCTTTTAAATTCTCTATATTCTGGCTCATGATTTACTTAACCATCACACAAAAATCAGCATCTTCAAGCAGCATTTTGTTCCAGATTTTGTCTTTCCAGGGAGTACAAAAGTTTCAACGTCTATGTGAACTTTAAAGAGAATGCTGGGTGGGTGTCAGGGGTGTTTTTATGAGGGTGGGTGGATAGGGTGGGAAGGGAGGAACTATTCAATGGGAGCTAATGCTAACCACATAGATGTCTCTGATCTCCAGTGACTGTTGCCTGACCTATCAAGTGAACACTTGCAAGCTTACAATAAAACTACTTTATATGACGCTGTAGAAATTTGAACCTTTTTGCGCTTTTTGGTTCAGTTATTTAGCACTGACAACTTTCATACAAACCAACTGGGGGATACCTACATGTGGTTACATTAGGGCTACAGTCAGGCGGCCATTTGAAACAAACTCCATGCAAGCAGACAAAGAAACCAAATGCTTTTATCAGGAGCAGTTAACTGAATTTTAAAAAAAGTTTTCATACAGTAAATGTAAAAATCTGTTCTCCCTACGCCTCTGAATTCCTTTGAAGATATTCATATTTTTAAGTGTCGCTCATGCAGACGTCATGGATTTTTGAATAAACAGCAAAAAATTCTATTCTTCGCTGACCATTAAGTGATGACTTATTTAGTAATGCCTGTGCATCAACGTCATGCTACACAGTGACATTGAAAAAGAAGCTTTGGACAGGCCAATTCTAAGACCTCAGCACATGTGGATTTCTATTATGTGTCTAATAGCTTTAAGTACATGTATGTATATATAAATATATATATATATATATATGTACAATCTTGTATCCTTGAAAATGTAGGGGTCAAGTCCTTTTGATAGATATATTTTATGTTTATTTATTCATTTGATTGGTGTTTATAAATATAACAGTAAGATAAAGCTAAAGCAAGATAGAGCAAACCAGAGATTGCCAGGGGGCCCGTATTTTACTGTATTTGAAGTACATTTTTGGCCTGTAAAATTATAATGCAGTTTCAAAAGCACAAAGCCTTAAAATAATAAGTCGTCATGCCAACACTTCAGTTTCTCTGATAAAAATTACTCAACCTTCACCAAGAAAACTCTTACCTGACGCTAACCTTAACTGGCGGGTGAATCCATCAAAAAAAAAAAAAAGTGACACAGGAAAACAGCTAAACTTTAGTGCAAAACACAGTAATTACAATCTATAATTTACACAAATATAGCAGCCCAGGCTCATGTTTAACTATTTCAACCAATCAAAACTCACATTTTCTTTCACACCATGCAGGAAACTGTGACTACAGACTCGAACTAAGATAGTGGTATGGTCCATTTCTCAAAGTGATTTCTGGTTTCAGGTTATGAATATAACTCAAATCAAACTTTTAAATAATTATGCATCAAATCAATAAAATGTTGACAACCCATTCTATGCAGTCATACAGGCAGTACAAGTTCCTTCAGGTAGAAACACCTGTAGCTTTAAACAGTTTGTTTTGTAAAGATTACAGTTTCGGAGAGACTTAGTCCCCCATAATGGTTTTGTGAAACAAGCCACATATACGGTAATGTGACCTGACAAATTGCCCACTGTTCATGCCATTCAGCTGGAGATGGACTGGAAGGTGCAAGCCCATTCTTGTCTCTCAGGAGCATGTCAAGTTTGGCCTCGGTCACCCATCATAAACTGTACCAGTCTCTATAAATAGCTGACAGAGGCAGCACTTTTTTATGATGAGTCTGTAGTTTGATGGTTTATGTGGCTTCACCTGTGGTAAGGCCCTGTATCAGGTGTATAAGTACGCTGGCCATATTCTTGCAGCCACACACACAGTACTGCTACAATTCTTCAACCTTTTCTCGCAAAACTGGAAGATGGATAAACTCAAACCTATTTCAGAGGCATTATTCCGTGTGTATATGGAGATAAAATTATAATTTTTTTCTACATAAAGCCCTGACAATGACCAATCTAACTCATGTAATGTTGTCTCCAGAATAAAATTAAAAGTCAAGGCACTTAAATCACACTGCAAGTTAAGTGCTGCTCTTTTGTTAAGGAATTGCGGCACACATGAATGAGATCATGGCACTCTGACCACCTTCACTGGCATCATTTCTGCCACACTGTTGTGATCAGCCCTAGCGTATTTATCACTCATCATTTATTTACTTGATTTATTTGATTGGTGTTTTACGCCGTACTCAAGAATATTTCACTTGATCATCATTTATGCCACATCTGATAGAATCCCAAGTTATAATTAAACAATCCTTGTGCCATAGCCATAATGACTTCTTTTTATTGCCAAAACAGATTTGAGGGAAATGACTAAGATTTAATCCCTTTCCAAGACTGAAACTGAACCCACAACCGTGCTGTGACAACTAAATCATATCTCCTAGTGACAAGTATATTAATGTTAATCGGTCAAATCAGACGCCAGCAGTTTCATTAATCCTAACACAAAGTCACATGTAGCAGGCTACGATTTCATCTTATTCTCTGACGCAACTATTGCTGTAATTAAAGATGTATGCTTTAGTTGGTATAATTAACGGGGTCCTGTGTAGGTTACCACATCTGATCTAAAATTTCATCGTAGGAATTTGTCTCAAGTTAAGGTACTCATTTTCGGAAATTCTGACAGTTCCTCTGATTAATCCTATTGGGATAATGTTAATTTCAGCACCAAAAGTAATATTTTATGACTTTTTGATATTCACCTTAAAAAATGCACTTTTGGGGGAGGGGAGAATTTTCATTGCAAATTCACTAATTAGCGGAGTGAGAATACCCGAAGAACTGAAATTTCGTCCATGACTTCACTTGCCCATTTTTCCTGAGTTCTATTGGTTGTAAGAAGGTATTTTAAGGTTTGTCTGTTTGGAAGGACCATATCCTATTGGAAAATTGAATGTTACAGCATCAGACATAATATTTTATGACATTTATTGATCTCTAAAAATGCATTTTTTTTGATGTAATTTTAGGTCATTTACAGTAGGTAGAGTGGGATATCAAAATTCGTGACCTTGATACCAAAGATTTATGCACAGTACATTACACGAGAGAACTGCCAGCAAAAGTTTGGAAGATGTCTACCACACTGATGGATACTGTATTTGCTCCAGAATTTTACTCGCAAGAAAAAAAAAATAAAAATAAAATAAAGGTCATAAACCATTACTTTTGGGGCTAAAACTTTAGAATAAACTCCAAAACACCTTTCTATCATTAACAGAATTATTTAAATGAGGCAAAATCAGTCAAATATAGTAGTTAAATAATGTATAGTCATTGTAGCCATTTGTCAGCAAAACAATTGAAGGTCAACTGAAAGACAAAAAAATGGTTGAGTGATCAAACTTACACAGATCGTAGCATGACAGCCTTATTCAACATCCTTCATGTATGTCCTTTGATCAAGCCAATATTTGTAAGTATGTCCCACTGACTGACGGACAGACAACAACTGTCCAAGCTCTGTAGAAATAATGGCCTGGATGTTAATCCAACATAAAAAAATACCCTACAGCACAAAAGCAACCAAAACCTACAACTATGGCCAACAATTAATAACTGCTGATTACAATCCATCCTAATTAACATCAATGACTCATTGTTGGGGACATCGTTAGTTGAATCAGAAATGCCCATACCTAGCTATCAGAGACATAATTACATCTCCTCTGACATACTTCCTGAGTTGACTAATTTCTGATTTGATTTCAGCTACCATAACTAGTCCAAATCAATTAGGAAGGCATTTGTCCACTTAGTCATGAGTCAGGCAACAGATGATAATTGAAAATGCATGACCAGATGAAAGTTTGGGCCGTTTAGTTCACCTGAAAATCTACCAGAAGATTGTTCGCAGCTAAGCATGAACAGTTCAAGTGCACAGGAGTTTAAAAAGAACCCATGTTAACGTTCTTTAATATTAGAGGAAAATCAATAGATGTCTGCCATATCAACACAGTAAAATGAGTGAAAAAAAAACATCAAATGTACCGCATTAAATAGGCTGTGTTCAAGTGATTTTGCTTTTGTTGTCACTTGAAATCCAAGGTTCAACATGGTGTTTTTCTATCACATAGCTCTCTCACACAATTTGCAAGCAACAATAAAAGCATCTACAAGGAAAATCCAGTTATTTATGTTGTTATACTGTCTGAAGAAATACATTTTCTTTTCTTGCTTCAATATTCATTTTATGTATTGTCTCTAGTAAATGCAGAACTGACCCAAAATTCCTATGCCTTTAGACTGCAATTACCCAAATTCAGTATGCCTTCAGAGTAAAATGACCCCAAAACATTATGCCTTCAGAGTAAAATGACCCAAAAATGAGTATCCCTTCAGAGTAAAATGCCTTCTAAATCAACATGCTTTTAGAGTAAAATCACTCCCAAATCAGTATTGCCTTCGGAGTAAAATGACCCAAAAATCAGTATGGCTGCAGAGGGAAATGACGCTAAAATCAGTATACCTTCAGAGCAAGAACAGCCACAAATCTATATGCCTCCAGAACAAAATAACTATAAATCAGTATACCTTCAGAGCAAAATGAGCCACAAATCAGTATGCCTTAAGAGTGAAATGACCTAAAAAATGAGTATGACCCAAAAATCAGTATGCTCCTGCCATAAAATGAACTTGTAATTATTTACAATCGAGGCCAATAAGGCTAATATACTGTTCACCAGTCTTGGATCTTCTGCCATGGTTAGGACACCTAACCATGAATGAACGCAAAAATGCAGTAGTCCACCACTTTCTGCTCACCGATAAAAACACATGAAAGACACCTTCAACCAGTAACGTAGCCTATTTTGGGAATTTTAAGGTTTACATCAGATATTTATAGTGATCTATACTGTTGCCAACTGTCTGTTTGGTCTGGAGAGGTACACCATTCATGTTGGTACATCAACAAGTTGTTCATCAGATGGACTAAACATGTGAGTACATCAACAAGTTGTTCATCAGATGGACTAAACATGTGAGTACAGACAGAATGTGTATTCTCGTAACAATTATATGTATAATGGCTAAAAGGAGCAGATCAGATGTCCCAATAATTAGAACATTAACTTTCATTATTTTCTCCACATACATTTTATGTACTGTTAGCACTTATTCGTGTAGAGAAATTTGACAGTTATACCCCATCTGTATAAAGACTTCATTTCACCTCAACACAACCATTGTTGAATAGGGTTAATAATAAAGTGAAAGCCATGAAGTAAAAATCTCCATGCCTTTTTCAACAAGAAAATGGCTGAATTGTTTCAATTACTATTGGAGAACCATTCTTGAAATGTTTGATTAATTTTTATTTCTAATTTTTTTATTCTAAAAGACTTGTGTCTTGACAATAGGTTTCTACACATTTCAAAGTTTTACAAATAAGTATTAAGACACATTAATCACTGGTAGATTACACAGATCAGATAGAAATTTTCTGAAGTTAAAAAAAATAGGTTGAAATTTTTTCTTGATCAACCTGAATAAATTTCTGAAGAGCAGAAAAAAAAAAACAACTAAGCTTAGCTAAGGGTCTAATTATATATTTCAAAAATATGTGACAAAATCTATGACTGTTGGGTTCAGGGGAAATGAGAAAAAAAAAACATCAGATTTACATGACAAAAGGCATGTAACTAGCAAATACTTTAGCCACATGACGACGGAAACGTCCGCAACTGTGCAGTCAGCGTGCACGCAGTGTGAGTTCGTGCTCTCGACTGCACATCCGATATGCTGCCGGCCCCTGATCAGTTGTTTCCTTCTCTTGACGGCAGCAGAGGCCAGTTGACACCTCTGACACTTTACTTACCCTAAGCCTCGCACTTTAATAAGACCAGCCCACCATTAATTACAGCAGGAAGTCCCTACTAGCTTAGACAGGCAGCTAACAGCCAATTGAGGAAACTAGTTCATCAGAAAATTCTCCCCACTTGGAAACTTTGACAGGCATTATGTGCTGCACTGGATTTGTGAGTTATGTCAAACTTCTGCACTCCATGCCCTTTGTAGGTGCAGGATCCTACAAGCGACAGTACAGATTTACATATGTAGCATAGGCTTTGTCACTTTCAAAGAAAAAAAAGTTATTATGTGGCACACATAATAAAGTGAATGTCATGCTAAAGTGATTAAAATCCAATACAACAGTTTCAACATTTCTTCTTCGGCATCATTTCTCTTGCGGGTCAATAATCCCAAGACCATTTTTTTTTTCGTTTCAGTTTTTGCATGTAATTGTAAGAGGAATACATAATTCCTATTTTCTCAAATGATTAGTCCATTTAACAACAACATATCCATATATTTATGTTCCCTCTAAAAACTGTGAGAGAGTTGTCATCTTTTACTTTCAGCACTACTAGTACCTGTCCTAAAAATTAGAGGAAGTAGGGTATATACGTGTGATGTACCATAAAAATTACTATATTAATTTAACTGTTCCTTAATGTCATTAGAAATTTTTCACTCATACCATATAAGTGAAAAACAAAAAAGAACCATGCAATAAACTTAAAATCCCTCTGATTTAAGCATATACACAACGTAACAAATAGATACAAATTCCAAGAGATATTATGTATAATATCAGCCATTCATGAAATTGTGTAGGTGTGGTATAAATTTGAACTTCGGCTAAACCATTCTAGAGATACAGTGTTTACAAGTCTATGATAAAATTTAAATTTAATGACCCCAATGACCCTGAGGAAAAAGGTCAAGGTCAATGATAATCAATAGGGTTTGTCCTCATGTCAGTGTGTGAGTGTGGTGTAATTGCACTACACCATTCCAAAGATAGAGCATTTACAAGAATTTAACTCAAATGACCCCAATGACCTTGAAGAAAAGGGCCAAGGTCGCTGAAAATCAAACTGGGTTCTTCCTCATGCCAATGTGTAAGTGTGGCGTAAGTTTGATGAACATCGGATAAACCATTCTAGAGATACAGAATTTACGGGGAATATGGACAGACAGACGGATGTTCCGATGGTGCTCGCTACCACAATGCTCCTTGGCCAAAATTCCCCCAGAGGGATAAAAAGCAATCAGTTTTATTGGTGGATAAACTGGAGTGCATGGGGTAAACCACCAACCTTACCAATTTACCAAGGACTTTCGATGGTGTCGTACAGATATATACACCTGAAAACTGGTGGAAGACGTGGTCTTCTACAAACGTTAGAAAGCACAGGTGACCATATCAGCGTGGTTGTTCTAGCATATTTTCACGCCATAAACTTACAAGGAGGGTGGTGGTATGTACAAATTCTCTGTCCCATATCAGAACAGACTCTGCACCCTTGAGACCGAGTACAAGTAACAGAATGCCCAAATTCTCTTAAGTTTTGAAACTGAAACTATTAGTGCTGAAAGCTAAAAAATACATTTTTCTCTCACTTTTTGCCAAAAAGTAAAGAGAGGGATATGCTGTTCATTTGACTGACTAACCATGAATGCACAGACTGTATTAGTAAAAATGGCTAACCATATCTCTGCTGAATGTTTATGTATCATCAGTCACAAATCCTGACTCAAACACAAAGTAGAGTGACACAAGTGAAAACCGACCATGCAAGTGACTGGTAAAAGAGGTCTGCTTTTAGAGGTGCCCGATTTAAAAGGACTGAAGGCAATCATACATCCAAAATAACTTTATTTAACATATGCGAAATGTTTTCAAACAATGTGAAAACGTATCTACATGTACATTTCACAGCAAAAAATGGTTTATGTGTTGGATTTAACCACAAAATCCATCTTGTGATTAAGAGGCAAGTTTGTTCTGTGACCATTTCTTCTGTCAGCATTGCAAGTGTGGATACCTGACAGGTAGCAGTCGTCTTTTGTGACATAAAATTGTTTGATTAAAGGTCATTATAATCACTAAAGTAAGTTAAGCAAACTCTTGTCAGCAGGAACACTGTGGGTCAGTGGCTTTAAGCCATTGCTTGGGATTAGTGTTTGGCTTTGATTATTGGCTCGATAAGTTTGTTGGCAGTAGGAGGGGCCAGACTGGACATGTGCTGCGCAGACGCACAGACAACATGCAATGCAATGTCGATTTTTTCAGGTCAGATCAGCATTTGATACCATTGTTTGGACTAATAAACACAGCCGGTGTTCAAAGCTGACATGTTCTGCTATAGATTTTGGGTTACATGTAGCTTGAATGGATGAAAATGTGAACCGCATGAAAAGGTGGGTGTTGACCAGATTCAGGTATACTGAGTGTAGGTTATCACAAGTTTTACTAAATATTCTTAGAAAAAATACACAAACCTGAATCTTAGCTCACTTTGTCCGTCCTTACAAGACACAGACCCCTTTTTCATCAAGATATGAGGTTTTGAACAAATTAAACCCTCCCCAACTATTTCATAAAAAGGGGCTAAAAAACTGTACACATCAGCTACAAACAAGGTTTATATGAAAAAAAAAAAGGAAACATATGTTAATTTTAAAAAGATATACATTTACCAAAACACTGGCTATTGCTTATTTCATAATCACCATGACAGCCAGACTGCGATCTGGGATTAAGATTCCAAAGCTCTCATGGTTCCGTGAGGGGACTTCAAACCCCACAGGAAGTGGATGATTGTGCTCATGTGGTTGTTGACGGACAGATTGATTGTTTGATTGATTCTTTTGTTGATTGATTGATTGATTAATGCTATACTCAAGAACGTAATGCCTCTTATACGATGTTAGTCAGTACATTAAAAAGTTGATTAAAGATAACTTGTCTTAATTCTACCAGTGTGGTGTAAATATCGAGTTATCCATGACACGTAAGAAAGTTAACTTAATTGCCAATCAGGCCGCTGGTTTATCCAGGACACTTTCGCTTTATTCCACCTATAAAACTGTCATTGTAAAGTGAGTATGGCATCACGAAACAATCAAATAAATAAATCAATAACGACCACGATGCTCAAACAGGTAGAGGCAAGCACCTGTGTCTTACAAAAGTTATGTCCCTTAGAACACATCTGCTTTCTATTTCACCCCTCATTTGAATATATGTTCGCGCTACACTTATGCATAAACACATTACACGTAGATTTAACATTTCGCAGTGACATTCTAAAACAAATGCAGATTGTCCTTAAGTGCACGTATGTATGGTAAATATAAAAAGACCTGAATTTCAGTTTTGCTTTAAATTACTTGTAAGTGTATCTTCACCTTACCCTCCTAACATATGACATGTATGAGGCAGAGCAGAGGCTGACGGCCCAGTTACCATCCCCTTTAAAAACTGTCTTCGCACATAATTCTGAGCTTCCTAAAAATATAAATGCTAAGAGATTCTAAAATTTGTGTGACTATCTGAATTATAAATCTAGCACAGGTGTCCATGTTTTTGCACGCAATGCCATGCTCAGTTTGCCTGCCAAACTGACAGCTTCGATCAAAAATTGTGAGAGGCACAGGACATTTTATTTTTTATTTTATAAATTTTTTTCATATCCAAAAGGGTACAGGTGTCTTGATGCTAACGTTGGGTTTGTTTAGACTAGAACCCAGAACCTAGTCACAATAAAACCCAGTAGGGTCACTGTGAGTTGTTCCACCAGTCCATATATGGGTCAGCTGACCAACATCTGGCCATATTTCCCTGCTTCCCAATGAATACACTTGACAACCTGTCAGAGAAAAGCTACTAAATACACCCTACCCAGAGAAACTGACCCCATAGTCACCCAGTGGCCGGAAATTATCAGAGTTAAAATATATACATTGTAAGGTAAGAACATTTCTGTACCAGAAAGTGCAATTTATACACCACATAAACCAGATTTTTAGAGAGAAAAAACTAAAATATCCTGCTGGTTTGGCTGGCCATTTTCAGAACTTCACAAAATGTATAATTTTATCAGTCTGGACAGAATAATGCTCTCAGAATATACATGAATAAGAATCGTGCAAACAGGTGAAAAAGTGCAAGAATCACCGGTATATTTTCAGAACCTACGTAACTATTGATCCAATGTTGTTTGATACTGCACAGCCGTACAGACAAATAAATTATTAGGAACTTTATATATTTCACCTATGGCAAAGCCATACATTTTGTCTAATTCTTAGATATCTTTTAATCCTTACAGGAGCTTTGGTGTTTGTGTTCAAGGTAGGACGATAGCCTACTGGGAAAAGCTTAAGTATCAGGACTCAAAGTAAAGTTTTTTTGACATTTAATTACCTCTTAAAAAAAACCCCACATTTTAGGTCATTTATTGTATTTACTAGGTTTGTAGAAATATTAAATTAATTAAATATTATTTGAAGATAGTCATTTTAATGTCTGGTGCAGTGAGAGCTAGCTAAGGGCCTGTGGAGAAGTTAAGCAGGAGATCAAAACCAGCAGAGGCTAATCTGTCTTAACTTATATAACAAAGCTTCACTTATATCACAGGAGTGGGATTCTCTGAAGAAATAAAAAGTTATCAAATTTGGGATAACGGGATACTTTTGGAAATCAACAACACTGTTAAGTGCTCAAAAATAGGCGTTCTCAACCTAGCAGTATACTGTATGTTTCGTAACAGAAAAGAGAACAAGCAGGAAACTGAAAGATATACTAGGAATCCATCAATTCTGGCTTTTATATTCTTATTTGTCAAGAAGCGAAAGGTCTTTTTATGCATGCAGGCTTTTTGCACTCAATCAGCTAAAATTCTAAATAAATTTAAATCCTGTACTTTTGTACATAACATTAACACAAAAGACAATTCATCACACCTTCATGCATAAATATCTAACTTGTGATTTTACTATCCTGCAAACAGCAGACAGAGTGTGTTGTATTTTACTTTCACAAATCTCCATAAATCTGAGGAATAGAATTCATTTTTTACTGACAGATTTTTAATCCAATTTCACGGAAAGCTATTGAGTGGCCCTTTAACATGGAAGAATCACTTGGCATCATGCAAAATGTGTCACTTGAAAAGGTGTTAAATTTTAGGTGAGTATAATATATATAAATATATATATATATATATATATATATATATATATATATATATATACATACACACATACACACACTTCACAGCCCTATCTCCTGTGAGACATTTTAACTGACCATTATGTAAGTTCAGGGGCACTCATCTCCAGAAGAAATCATAAATTGCTTCCCCCTGGACATGGGTATCTTCCTAATTGTCTCCAGTAAATCCCCACACATCCTCCACCAGCCTCTTTAACTCCACATCCCACAGTCAGCATTATATACATGCCTCTTTAAGAGAGTTAACAAGCAAAAGGCTATATGAAGGAAGGAAAGTAAATCTGAAAAGCTGTATTCAGTTATATTTCATGAATTACACATTACATGTGAATATACTGTATTTCATTTAAACTGTACAAATTGTCAGGGGAAACACTTTGCTTGATGGATTCATATAACTTTAGGGTTACTTGAAGGTTTTGCCAGTGAAGCTTGATTCATTTCTCAGCAGAAAAATTTAAGTGCTGGCATCAAAGGTATGAGTTTAAGGCAGGTGCTTGCTTATAGTCACCTTATTAGATTCACAAAATTAAACTGGCAGCTAGTAATCCATGGGAACCCATTTATTATTAAGTCATATATATACAAAATATAAATAAATAAAAGATAAAACCAAACTGAACTGATGTATCCTTGTACAATCAGCATCGCAGTAATCGTACCAATTAAATTTTGATAGAAAGGGTGTTCATATATCTAAGTTAACAAATTGCAAATATTGCAAAAAAATGTGGCATGTACTACATACCCCGATGACGTAAACACTAAAATGACATTAGCACTCACATCCACTACTGCTACTAACACCACCAGAAATATGACTGTGCTCCACGTCACCACCAATATTTCCTGTTCCAGTCCAACCACCAGAATGTAGCTGAGGATATGTCTTAATCACTACAGAGTTTCGCCCTGAGAATTACTAGTAATTAAACTCGATATAAATCGCAGACCTGTTTGGAACATAAATATGAAAGCAAGCCAAACAAACAGGTTATAACTATAAATAACACCATTCGCTTTATTTGTTTCTACATGGAACCCTTCTGTCGCTGTCACTGAAGTGACCCATATTTATTGGCTCTATGTACAACACTGTCAGTGTCATCACGTGTGTACTCTTCAGAATAAAAGAGTTGATTGTGATGGGTCTAATTCAGGTAAAAAGTGAAAATTTCAAATATCACTTTAACACTTGTTTTTTTTTTTTTAACCATTTGAATAAAACCTGGCAACAGTTAAAATCAGTGTTACTTACATTAAGAAATATACATCAAAATTGCTAACTGACCACTGTACATTACATCAACCATTATAATTAAGTCAAAATTGTCACTGTGGAAGCAGATCCAGCACTTTGTGACATAGAGAAAGAAAGTAACCTGTTATTAAAAACTGCAGCGTTTTTAATGGTATGCTTATTATCACAGATTTTGTCTCTTGAGAAGGTTTTGAAGAGAAGAAATAAAACGCGCATTGCCACAAGGACGTAAAGAGTCCTGAACTGAACTGAACGTTGTCTGAACGGCTATGTCCAAAGAAGTCCTCGTGTCTTTTGAGTTATCAAAAGAAGACTGACATATACATTTAACAAACCTCTCTCTGAAGCTTAATATCTCACTCAGTGCAGCTAATGCAACAGAACATTAGAGAGAAAGATTATGGCAGTGGACTAAAAGATACGGACTTCCTGCAAACATGTGCATACTTAACGAGGATAGCAACTCAAAACACTTCAAACTGGTTTTGAAAATGCATGCTAATTAGATCTTGACATCTAGATAATACATCCCACAAGAAAAATAGTTTTACCACCAAAACTAAAGCAACGTTCATAGAAATTGACTATATTTCACCTGGAGTTTATGATTTTCAAACCCATTCTGCGTGATTCCAACTGATTCATCCATTCCATAGGGCCATATAAGTGTTCTTTGTTTTTCTTTTTTAAGAATGATTAATTTCTTATCAGAAAAAAAATATGTTAGAGGCCAAAAGCATCATGTTAAGTAGGCCTTTATGAACTGCTGAAAGTGCATTTATACAGGTCAAACTTTAAATGAAATACAGTAAAGGATAAACATGTGTGATTTCCTGCAAGGAAAACACTATAAGTCAAGAATATAGGCTTAAGTAATGACTTTTCATACTGGCTTTGAAAATATATATTAAATTGAGACTTCAACACTTGACATCCGCAGACCAATTAAACCATAATGGATTTCTGTGGCGATCGTTAATCTCGAAAACAACATTCAACAAAAACCACCAAAGAACATAGAAAGTATACACAGTGGGAAAACAGGAGGGATTCATGCAAAGGAGAAACAGTCAACAGTTTTCAATGAAGATGCAAAGACACAAGGAATAATCTGTACCCGAATCCTGAACTATTCCTACATTTTACATGCTGTCCTTCATCAGCTAATGTCTCTGTTTTGTGCTAAGACAGACTACAGAAAGCAAGACATTACGAGAAGTAAGTATAATGGCTTCATGACTTACCTTGTGGTTGGGCAAGGGACCAAAGCGGAATCTTGGAGAGTTCCAGACTGGCTTATTTGCTGAGGACACACGGAATAAATCTGGTTTGTAACAGTGGCTTGGTTATAGAGACGGGTGTGTTTCACGGGGCAATGTCCGGTGGTTTTCTCTGTCTCTGTCACACTCCTGGGGGATCTTTGCACACCTGGTGGAGACAGTCGTTAGAGAGGACGATCTCCAGTCATTACCAAACCAGCAGGAGGGTGAAGAGGCGGGGGTGGTCAAATTTTATTTGTCAAAGGTTTTTTAAGAGATCATCTTGACGGCTGCTTTTTTTTTTCTGTGCATTGCTGGCATGGTGTTTCATAGGCTGGGCATGAAGACCTGGCTTTGCAGCCAGCCCCGGGATGACTAAATGATGGAGTGTGTAGCTGATGCTTCTTGAATGAAATCAGCGGCCTCTGTGGAAAGAAAAATGAGTGGGAAATTCAACCGCGCGGATCTAATAGCCGATATAGTAGTTGTGCAGGTTTTGCGAATGACACTGGTGACATCTGTGGACACAAAAACGAGTGGGAAATGCTCTGGAAATGGCATACATGGTTCAATGTCTAGGTCTGTTACTAAATATTAGGAATAAGACGGGATGTGAACATTGCGGGGGTGAGTGCTGTCACATGTGTGGGTTACACAGGTAGCCATGCAGGTAGGGAGTACCTGTATGTTCATATAAAGACAGGCTCCTCCCATTTCTCAGCACTGTTATGAAACAAACCCACGGTTGTATACAAAGCCTCCTCACGAGAAGGAGGGGTGAGGTGGGAGGAGGGTGGGGCAGAGAGGTACATAGATGTATTCTACACCCACCATTACCTTTAACTGAGATAGACAATGTCACCTGCCTGTTAATGACTTTCACCTTTCAAATTTTCCATGACTACAGCAGGCACATATCAGGTGAACGTGCCCTGCTGCACCCACTTGAGAATCTCCAGGCTCACAAGAGCCACATTGGACATATGATACGACCAATGTGACCCACACAGGTATGGCACATAACCTTAATCTACGCATCAAAACCGAAATTTGTATAGTCAAGTCAATAATTGCAAGACCAGTTTCCAAAATGACGATTAACACAAACCACCAAAGAACTGAGCACCGAAGTATATCAACTAAAAAATTAGGAGAGATTCATGCAAAGAGTAGCAGTCGATAATTTACACTAATGACAAGAAGATACCATAAATGTTCTAGGCAGATGAATGAATTCAGCATCCAAATGGAGTACCATGTCAGCACCACGTAGAATTACATGCTCTTGTCTTTTTTTTTTTTATTTTTTTACTTACTCTTCTAGCAGAGACAACGGGGACCCAATGAATGCTTGGCATCATATCCGGATGCCATTTTACTGACATCAAACTATGTTCTGTTCCCAGCTCATCATAATGATGTCACAACGCAAGCCACTGGAAACATCACAGGATAAACTGATACATCATGACATTGCAGACATTGCGCTACAATCAATTTTTGACATAACGACGATTCAAGGTCATGCTTCACATTCAAGGCAACATCTCGCAAGATAAAAAAAAAAAAAGATTCCTCTTCGCCATTCCAGAAGTATGCTGCCTATCCTAATTCGTCAACCATATCACATCTGATAACGAACTAACTTTTAGCGCAATTTAAGCACCTTCTTTATTTTGATTTTTGAGACAAACCTATGCATTGGTTGGGTTTAACAACATCAGAATTTTATGAAAAGTGTCATTTTACGAGTTGATCTACAGAGCATAATACCCAGATAATAACCTTGCAAACACACGAAAAGTTGAATGACAGTATGTCATACACCAAAGAGATATTATATGATCAACAACTCTGAAACACCTTCAAAACCTGTATGAAGTCCAAGTCATATTTAAATTCTCTGGAGAGGGTACAAATATACACACCTCATTGAAAAGCAAGCCTTGTTTCTTTTCTATTTTTTATTCATTTATTAGAGCAATTGCTGTTTAAGGCCATAATATACAATTGTCCCTTTATGCCCTGGTAATCGATCACTCTGGTGCATGGAGGGTATCCCAGCTGAGCCACTGACCTTTGACTAGTTATAGAGAAACTTTCACTGGCCATGTGATTCTGATATACATTCTTGCATACTACATGTATATTGGTGGAAGAAAATTCAATGTTTACCTGACAAAAACGAGGTTGCACAAGCATCATACACACAGGTGTACATGTCCTTGCACGGTAGACTGATAAAAGACAAGTGTGTATGAAAACAAAAAGTAACACATTCTAGGGTTTTTTTTTTGTATAAAAATATATGGTCTCTCAAATGGGCATACATACTTGAAAGCTATATTAGTGGACATGGCGGAAGGCAAGCTATATCAGTGGACATGGCAGAAGACAAGCTATATTAGTGGACGTGGTGGAAGACAAGCCATATTAGTGGACATGGCGGAAGACAAGCCATATTAGTGGACATGGCAGAAGACAAGCTATGTCAGTGGACATGGTGGAAGACAAGCTATGTCAGTGGACATGGTGGAAGACAAGCTATGTCAGTGGACATGGCGGAAGGCAAGCCATATTACTGGACATGGAGGAAGGCAAGCCATATGAGTGGACATAGCGGAAGACAAGCTATATGAGTGGACATGGCAGAAGGCAAGCTATATCAGTGGACATGGTGGAAGGCAAGCTATGTCAGTGGACATGGCAGAAGGCAAGCCATATGAGTGGACATGGAGGAAGGCAAGCCATGTGAGTGGACATAGCGGAAGACAAGCTATATGAGTGGACATGGCGGAAGGCAAGCTATATCAGTGGACATGGCGGAAGGCAAGCTATGTCAGTGGACATGGCAGAAGGCAAGCCATATGAGTGGACATGGCAGCAGGCAAGCCATATTAGTGGACATGGAGGAAGACAAGCTATATTAGTGGACATGGCGGAAGACAAACTATATTAGTGGACATGGCGGAAGGCAAGCCATATTAATGGACATGGCGGAAAGCAAGCTATGTCAGTGGACATGGTGGAAGACAAGCTATATTAGTGGACATGGCGGAAAGCAAGCTATATTGGTGGACATATCGGAAGACAAGCGTTTTTGATGAGCATAATACTGCTACTGATGGAGGAAAACTGTTTTTCACTGAATAAAAGGCTACCCATACATGAACACTGTGTTTGTGGGAGACAGGTAGACAAGCTCATT
Organism: Acanthopleura granulata; assembly: GCA_016165875.1. Taxonomy (NCBI): domain Eukaryota; kingdom Metazoa; phylum Mollusca; class Polyplacophora; order Chitonida; family Chitonidae; genus Acanthopleura; species Acanthopleura granulata. The sequence continues at coordinate 9,088,420 of JABBOT010000016.1, forward strand.
CAAACACCTATTGTCACTAAAGGCCATACACACGAAAACCTATATCCTACAAAATTATGGGCTTTCGGCACTTTTACGGAAATCTGAAGTTCTTTTTTCTAACTAAAAATTAAGAGAAAAAAAAATCTGAAATTGTCCAAAAGTCTAAGGATTTCCATGTCTGTTAATAAAGATTTCCCCCTTTTCCCTGAACACATGAGTGTTCACATTAGCTTCCAGGTTGTTTAATAGGCATTTATATTTCACATTTGTCAGACTGGTATCACAACTGCAGCAATTAAGCTTTCCAAGGAAAGTGTGAGGAAAAATTCAAAACTTAAAATACTCATTTTAGCACAGGACAGAAAAAAAAAAAAAAAAAAAAAAAAAGCTGTGGTAGAGCGATCTTTCTGGTACAGTGTTTTAATGCCTAACTACATAAACATATTCAGACTTGTGGTAGATTTCTATCATGGACAGGGTCCTCATCCTTGTATATCAGACCAACACGCACACAGGCAAAAAGGAACCACACAGCTACACATACACATCCTCACCCTTGTATATCAGACCAACACACACACACAGGCAAAAAGGAACCACACAGCTACACATACACATCCTCACCCTTGTATATCAGACCAACACGCACACAGGCAAAAAGGAACCACCCATATACATACACATCCTCATCCTTGTATATCAGACCAACACGCACACAGGCAAAAAGGAACCACACAGCTATACATACACATCCTCACCCTTGTATATCAGACCAACACACACACAGGCAAAAAGGAACCGTATCCTTGTATATCAGACCAACACACACACAGGCAAAAAGGAACCACACAGCTATACATATACATCAAGCTTGATATGTTCATGGACAGTCAGTATAAGTAAATGTGTCTCTTGTGTGTGACTGTGCATTAGTGCATGAGTGTGAACGCATTCATCATTCTTTAACACATGTAAGTTTCTCCATCAGAAATCTAATCCAAGACAGATGTAGCTCATTATTCTATCTGGACAAGTAATGGCATATATCTCATGGTAGATATTCTTTTCTTTCTAAATTATTATTATTTTTTTTCCTTTGAAGAGGTTTACATCTCTCTTATGGTGACTATGATAGCCCAAGCAGTGAAATCTAGTTTCATCTTCAAGATGTATATGTCTGCATGTCTAATTTACATAGAAATTTTTTTATTTCGATGAATCAATACTGTATGTATATATATACACAACAAAATTTTTCAACCTGTTTGACCAGGACCAAGAGGCTAAAGTGACCACATGGTGTAAAGTATCACACTTCAACCTGCCTATATAAGCAGCACAGGCCATCTTAACTTCTTATCTTCCATGTACATCTTGTTTGAGTTCACAATGATGGGCTACAATGGTTGTATGTATGCCATAGACTTGATCAGGATTGATAAGGGTGGATCAGGGATGGTCAGGATCGATCAGGGTGGCCAGGATCACACAGAGATGGTCAAGGTGGATCACAATCAATCAGAGATGATCAGGATTGTTTAGGGATGATCAGGATGGTCAGGATCAGACAGGGATGGTCATGATTGATCTGGGATGGTTACGGTGGATAAGGGTGAATCAAGTATGGTCAGAATCATACAAGGATGGTTAGGATTGATAAAGGATGGTCAGGATCAGACAGCAATGGTCAGGATTGCTCAGGGATGGTCAGGGTGGATCAGGTTCAGACAGGGATGGTCAGGATTAATGAAAGATGATCAGGATTGCCCAGGAATGGCCAGGATTGATGAGGGATGTTCGTGACTGTTTGGAGGCAATCAGGGATGATCAGGATCAGACAAGGTCGGTCAGGAGCAGACAGGGTTGGTCAGGATCGGACAGGGATGGTCAGGATCGGACACGGAGGGTCAGGAGCGGACAGGGATGATCAGGGATGGTCAGGATTGAACAGCATCGGCCAGCATTGGTCAAGGATGCATCAATGTTGGACATGGTCGATCAGGGTTGTTACATCACTGGCCCATCCTGTGATGGATCCAGTGTAGACTAATTTTAAGTGCTGCCTCACAAGAGCACTATGTAGCACACACTTCACATGACACTCAAAGTAAAATAAATGAATAAATACATAAAGTCAATAAGGAAATAAGGTCAATAAATGAATAAATATATAGTCATTTATACTCAATAAGGAGTGTCACATTTCCTGTGAGAACTTAACCTATCTGCTTCATCATAAGATGGTTATGAATTCAGACATAAGAAAAATGGGATGTCTTCCACTGGCAGGTTATTTCCTTTTGACAATATCATATTTTCATATATATGTACTACACATAATGAAATGTTTCACAGTGAGTTTCAAACCAAGCCTGTTTTAAGCCATTTTGAACAGGTGTTGCCAACAGTAAAATAATGTGTAGGTGGAGAGCTTTGCATTACCAGAACTATCTGCTTTCAAAAACACAAGTGAAAAAAAAGAAAGAAAAAAAAAAAAGTCCCGCTCATAAATTCACAGAATGTAAACCCAGCAGTCACTGAAATGCATTGATTTTAATTCAATATGTGCATATGTGTAGATGCTGGCAGTTTGCCGACACTCCCACATGATAACGTTCATGTATTAAAATGCATGTACCTACATAATCACACAACACAACACACATCACAAGACCAATTCACGAAAGCTGCTACACCCCTAATGCTCGAGATACCTTGTCGGGTCAATGCCCCAGGTTAGGATGTAGGATATCAAAAATCTGAGCAAGTGACCAACAGAGTGACTGTAACAGCTTACATACAGACTTCACTACACCTGACACATTCATAAAATATGGCGTTTTGTAAGATGACTCTGTCAACCCACACTTGCCTGGTGTCATACACATCTCCCTCGCTATAAAACACTTCATTACAGCAAGCAATTCACTGTAACACGGTCACAGATATGCCCCCCCACTCCCCAACCAAATATTTCCGAAAGTTGTTGAAGCATAGTTTTAAAAGTTTTCCGTGAAGAAAACCTTTAGATTTTATATTTTCTTTGCCTTCAGATCAAAAGTTTGGTCATCATGTAATTATTAAGTAAACATCATGCAGGTATACAACATCCAACAGAATATCACTGTGTCTGCCCCTATATCATAGAAGATACAGGCTATCAGTGGCAAACAAACTTCACAAAGAACGCTTAACACTAACATAACATGCTGGACAGATTTGTCCCCCGGCCAACATGTGCCAAGACAACTGACTGGTCTTCAATGCACGTAACAAGGCCACACATAAGCGTCGTAGACCAATTGTCGTTGCCAAAGCTCTATGAACAGTGAGAGCAGGCAAATTTACAAAATCTATGTTCAAGACTGGGTTTGAACCCTCACCTCTCCTGTTCTTGTGACTGAAAGGAGAACACAATTGACCAGGGCCCAATCCCAAACTAAATATAGTTTTGGAAATACTCCAAGAAAGTCATAAGCACAAAGTATATAAACTGTCCAATGGTTTCACACAGAAGGAATTAAACTATACTGATAGGTCACACACTCACCACATTTTTCAAAAATGTAATTTATATAAAGGCCATGAATGTGTATGGGTATATACAATTCGCCTTTATGGTGATGAGACTGCAACCATAAGTCAGGAAATTTGTCAGGCGTCAAGCTGGAAAAAGGCTGGCAATTTACTGAGAAAAAAAGAACAAAATAACACCTGCACCTACCTGACTGCTGTACCACATGTGACACCTCAGTCAAACAAGACAAATATCTCAAAACTATCGAAGACATCTCCAGTAAATATGTTTTCTCCTTTTACCCCTATTTTTTACACATTGTTTGCGAAGCAGTGCAGATGTGTGTATACATGTACATTACTTATACACAGTGTGACACGTAGATAATCAAATAAAAAAAATATACACAAAAGCATTCCGAGCCATAACACTGGGTTTACAACAGAAAGATAAAAGTAAGAACAAGACATTGTGATCAGATCTGATGATGACAGTAAAAAATGATGAACTACTGCTGTAGTAACTCCACACAAACACAAAATGTGTACACCTGTAACATTACCTGTCAGGTTAACGAGGGGTAAAAAAGTCCAACATGGAGAAATAAAGTCCGCACATCAAAATAGCCTGGTCAGTCTTAAGATGTGGTTACACAGACAGTCCCTTCGACCTGTGGGCTACAACTCGTGTGTACTGCTAACATGTGCATGTACACTGCATGTAGTCACCATAAGATTCCATGCATAAGCTGTGCTACAGGTACTACATCACAAGCATGTACCTGAAGACAGGTGAGCTCTGCCTAATGCTGCCACGTACATGGAGGATAGGTATTGTAATGCTCATAATACCCCAGCCACCTGCAGTTCCTACTCCCGTGCGTCTGTCACTCTGTTGGCTTCATAAGCTTGGAGCTCGTTACACACAAGCAGCCCAGCCTCTAGGTGTACAAATGAAGTCTCCATTCAACCCCTATCCCTCAGCCACATGTGTTCATTTTACAAAATATCCCCATTCATGCCCGTTAGCTCCGCCCCCCACTCCCTCCCCCACAACCTTTCTGGAGCAGTGTCCCGCCCACTTGTTCATATTCATGCTCTGGCCAACCACAGAGAAGCTGGGCTCTCCTGCCATTCTTCTGGTGCTGTACTTGAACCTGATGCTGGAAATGGATGAGGTTCTAGATGTAGGTGGTGTGTTAGTTTGCATGCCGATATTTGGGTTTATTCATTTCCTACGTGTAGCTTGAAATAGAGGTCAATGTCATAAATCTAAAGTTCCATTGGAATGGATAGTGAAGATGGGGCGGGGGGGGGATCAGGGGGTGGACAGGGAGGAGGGAAAGGGATGGACTGAAGCGAGCTCTCTGTGAAGTCTGAAAACCATAATTCATATCCAAAATGTAGTAGCTCAATTTTGATCGGACCATAAAACACAAACTTGCCGAATGTTAAGGTTTCATAAAAACTTTTCAATTATATTTTTCCATTCCACAGATACATGTTCATAAACTCAAAAGATAAAGTTAATGGGAATTTATTGCAAATCGTGTAAAATTTCTCCCAAATGCAATCGTTTTTTACAGAACAGTGTTATATGCCATAAAATATGATTTTTGGTACTGAAACTTATAATTGTATGTTTCCAGTAGGATATCATCCAAGCTTCCACACAAACCTCAAAGCATCTCTATACAACGAACAGAGCTTTGAGATTCAGAATCCGGGCAAAATGATCAGATCAGCCACGGGTCATTCAAAGAAATTCACCAGTCACTCATTTCACTCTACAAAACGCTTACACCTGCCCTTAAGTTAACAACAGTGCAGGTGTGTTTTCTTTCATCCATCGTCAGACAAAACACTCTTGAGAGACATACACGTCTGAATCTTTCAGCAGATGCTATATGTGTGTGATGTCTCAACAGTAGGGAGAGCGCCATGACGTAACAGTGACAATCTGATGCAACAATGATACCGTCACAAAGGATTATTGAGACAATGGTATCAATAACATTATGACGTCATCATTCCCAGATCACTGCTCTGTAATTCAAAGCTCTTCGACCAGACAGGATATTACTGTTGAAGCCTTTTTGTTCTGTAAGAAACACGTCAGCCTATATAGTTTTGAGGGTCTTCTGCAGGATAAATCTGTTACAAAGTAACTGAGAGAAAGGATACGAAACTGTACTGAGGTCATTAACCCTCATATTGGGGCTTACTGACCCAATATAGCATTGTATCCTGTCACTCAGTAACCGTGCAACTAATGATATTCTCCAGTCAATTTGTCCCCTGAACAATACTGGTTTTTGCAGGTCTGTATCCGGTGCCTGACTGCCATAGTGTTGCTGATACAGGTATGAACAAAGTGGGGAAGATTGTCAGCAGGCATCTGATCTGCGAGCATCGTACAGGTTGACCTTTGTGCTCTCAATCTGCAATTCTCACAGCTGCTGTATAACCTCTAGTGACTCATTCTTGAGTGTGGCATTAAACACGAATCATGCAAATATAAATAAATAAATTCAATCACATCTTCGTGCCTACTGAAATTTGTATGTGATATCTGGATTACTGCTGAAGGACGACACAACAGCTTTTTGCCAACGTCTGTATATAGACATAAATGGTTTCTGATTTCCTAATGTACATGATTCCATGCAGTGATCATCCCATTCTTCTGAATCAGCTTACAAGGCAGCAGGGGATTTCTCAGGTGTCAAGGGACAAGGAATGTCAGGTATATGTATGTATCAGGTGGCAATTCAGGGCTTGTCAGGTGTATGGTGGCAAACAATGGGTATGTCAGAAGTCATGAGAGAACTACAAGCATGGGTTTGTCAGATATTAGGAGGCAGTTAAAGGTTGGTCAGCTACCAAGAGGCAATCAAAAACTTGTCAGGTGGCAATTACGGGCTTCTCATATGGCAACTGAGGCTTAATCTGTCTGAGACACGTAGCAATCAAGGGTCTGTCAACTGGCAATTAATGGCCTTTCAGGTGGCAGATGGCTAGGGTATGTCAGATGACAAGAATAATTGTAATCTGGGAAGGATAGCTGTAATCTGGGAAGGATAATAGTAATCTGAGAGAGACAGCTGTAATTTGGGAAGAATAATTGTAATTTGGGAGGATAGCTCTCAGAAGGCTAGCCGTAATCTGGGAAGGATAACTGTAACCTGGGAAGGCTAGCCGGAATCAAGGAAGGATAGCTGTACTCTGGGAAGGATAATTGTAATCTTGGAAGGATAACTGTACCCTGGGAAAAAAAAGGATAGCTGTAATCTGGGAAGGATAATTGTAACCTGGGAAGGATAGCTGTAATCTGGAAAGGCCAGCTGTAATCAGGGAAGAAAAGCTGTAAAAGGATAATTGTAATTTGGGAAGGATAATTGTAATCTAGGAAGGATAGCTGTAATTGGGGAAGCATAACTGTAATCTGGGAAGGCTAGCTGTAATCAGGGAAGGATAGCTGTAATCAGGGAAGGAAAATTGTAATCTGGGAAGGACAGCTGTAATCTGGATAGGATAGCTGTAATCTGGGAAGGATAATAGTAATCTGAGAGAGATAGCTGTAATCTGGAAAGGATAATAGTAATCTGGCCAGGACAGCTCTCGGAAGGTTAGCTGTAATCTGGGAAGGATAGCTGTAATTGGGGAAGCATAACTGTTATCTGGGAAGGCTAGCTGTAATCAGGGAAGGAAAGCTGTACACTGGGAAGGATAGCTGTAATCTGGGGAGGATAGCTGTAATCTGGGAAGGATAAGTGTAATCTTGGAAGGACAACAGTAATCTGGGAAGGCTAACTGTAATCAGGGAAGGCTAGCTGTAATCTGGGAAGGATAACTGTAGTCTAGGAAAAAGGATACCTGTAATCTGGGAAGGATAATTGTAACCTAGGAAGGGTAGCTGTAATCTGGGAAGGAAAGCTATAATCTCGGAAGGTGAATTGTAAACTGGGAAGGCCAGCTGTAATCTGGGAAGGATAGCTGTAATCTGGGAAGGATAACTGTGCTCTGGGAAAAAGGATGGATGTAATCTGGGAAGGATAATTGTAATCTGGGAAGGATAGCTGTTATCTGGGATAGATAGCTGTAATCTGGGAAGCATAACTGTAATCTAGGAAGGATAGCTGTAATCAGGGAAGGAAAGCTGTTAATTGGGAAGGATAGTTGTAATCTGGGAAGGATAATTGTAATCTGGGAAAAAAGGATAGCTGTAATCTGGGAAGAATAGCTGTAATCTGGGAAGGATAACTGTACTCTGGGAAGGAAAATTGTAATCTGGGAGGATAGCTGTAATCTGGGAAGGACAGATGTAATTTTGGAAGGTTAATTGTCAGGTCAAAAGGGTTTTGTCAAGTGGTAAGGGCGATGTCTTCAGCACCCCTCAAGCTTGGTTTTTTTGCTGGTATTTTTTTTCTCCCCAAGGGTTCAAGCTTTTCATTGATACTTGACAATTAAATGGAAACATTCCTAAGTACAAATTAAGACATGACCTGAGCACACAAAATAAATGAAACAACTATTGCCTTAATACATGTCTCCAACAAGGTATTCCATCTAGACATGGGGCAGCATCGGGAAACAGAGGTCAAGGTTTCAACATAATTAACAAATCAAACAAGTACTTCTCCAGTCCAGCAGTTTATACAGTATATCTTTGAAGACGATGTTGGTGAAAACATACTTCATACACATTTAACAATGATGTCATGAAGGCATGACTGGTGTCTGAGGACATAACTGACAGTATAATGACGTAGTACCTACGGTGACACCATGACACAGACCACTCCTTAAATACTCCACAATTTAAACAGCTGATATGTGATGCAGTTCTCAAATTGTATTCCTATTGATTTTGCCATGCATTATGCTTTATACCTCACACACTGGCCTTATCTGTGTACTGCTTGAAAAATCTCTCCCATGTTATTTGTATATACAATTAAAGGCAAGAATGCTAAGTCTAGGAATCTATAAACATGTGTGAATATATGTACATGAACTTAATCTACTGGGAAGCCAACTAAATTGTACACAAGTCTATACATTTTCTTGTTAAATGGTTTTAAAAAATAGCACTGTTTTCTATACAATCTAATTTGACCACGCTTTTCGACATCACCTCCTTCATGTTTTTTGCCCGTGAAATGTCAGACATTTTATCTTTTAACAGTGCCACTCACTTAAGGACCCGATTGAAAACAACATCAACTTCTTATACTTGTTTTGTTGCCATGATTTTTTTTTCCCTTTTCACATGAATTTGGTTATGGCTCTGCAGAATTTCAGTTTTTGCTTTTCTTCTGTTCCTAACAGTTTGGTTTAAAAACTGAGACAGCTAGTCACAGAGATTGCCCACTGATCTGGTTGGAACAGGTATACTACTTGTCATCTTGCAGAAGTCTGTTTCCCCTATCACTCTTAACAGGCAAACAAGTATATTAGAACCTAAAGTTTCACCTCAAAAAGGTGCAGCTTTAGAGACTTATAAGTACCATAAAATATTACTTTTGGTGTTGAAACATATTTTTTTCTTCCATTAAGACATCATCCTACCTCCCATTAAACAGAAATCAAAACACCTTTTCGAAGATCAAGACAGCTGTCAGGATCAGGCACAATGTGCATGTTATCCATGCGCCAAATTTTATGTGCGCTTGTGAATTATGCTGTAGTCGACAATTTTTCAGTTCATTGATGATGAGAGTTCTTCTCAAATTTCAAAGCGCAACTGAGCTACATATTTGAATTTCGACACCATACCTACTAAAACGGTACATGACTTGGATAATGACTTTATTCATCCACCTAGAACTTACATTGTGCCTTTTCGCCATCACTGAAAACAGTAGACTGCTTCTCTTTGCATGAATTTTCATATGAATATATTTTCATAGTTCTTTGGTGGTTTGCGTTATTTGTCGTTTTTGGAAACTGGTCTTGTGATTATTGACCCGGAGCGCTCATTTTGGTTGACAACTGGTATACGATATGGTATACAATATGGTATTTCGGTTTTGACTCCTTGGTTTATAATGTACATATACATATACTGTGTCTTCTTTCGGCAGAGACTGATGTGGATGAAGTGCTGCCGCCACTGGAACATCATGCCAAAGACACCCGACATGACACCCCACTCAGTCACATTATACTGACACCCAGCCAACTAGTCTCGTTTCCTTACTCTCTAACCTCTTATTGCTGAGGCACAATGAAAGGCATTTACCTCAAAGTATTGTGACAGAGTGTAGCTGTCTCAGGTGTTAGTCCACAGACTGCTATTACTACACCATCCCATTTGTGTACAAACCACCAACCGCCTCCATCACCTGTAGACATATCCCATCTGCTACTGGATATAATTCCAGCCTTGAATACTGCCAACGAACATTTGACAGCTGTTATTTCCAGAATGACTTACCTGTCCATTTACAGCTAGACAGCAACTATGTACATATCTATTTCAATGTCAGATATACTGGATTTACCTCAACATTTATATTGTGGAAAGATTATAATTTAGACAATAACGATCAATAACTGAAGACACATATTAGGAATTGCTTCTCCAATTATGGACTGTTCCATGGGACATTATGACCAATGTAATTCATATTTTAAGTATTTGTTAATACTTTGCAAAATTAAGTCCCTTTGCAAACTTGTCATATTGCAAACTTTTCTCTTTATCACATCCTTTGTTGTACTTCAGCTAAATTTTAGTTTTTTTCTATGAGATACATTCTGCTTGATGTTGATCGACTCATTCATCCTCATTACATGGTTACTTAAAGATTCATTTTTGTGAAGTTTGATTAATTTCTTCTCAGAAAACTTATGCCTTGGCATCAAGCATATGATTTAAATTCCTTTTGCGCCTGAAAGCGCATTGTCATATGCCAAGCTTCTAGTGTTATACAATAATATGTATTTTCACATGTTAGAGAAGTTCCCATTCATACCTGTCACAGCTAGAAAGCATGCATCTTAAGTCCCACAAGTTCTCATTCAGTGTCATTGGCTGTGTGGGCATAGTTACTAAGTCAGGAGGTTTGTCAGGTTTCCTCTGGAAAAAAAAAATGACTGCTGTTGTATAAGTGAGTATGGCATTAAACACCAATGATATAAATAAATAACACAGTAGCTAATTATGTTACACAACCACTGCTGTGACCTTGACTTCTCGGAGCTGCTAAACAGTGTCATCAGTCCCAGCCTGGAATTGTTTCAACTCCTTATAAACATGTGAAAGAAAAAAAATAATAAATTAAGAAATTACTTAATATTATTGCATTGACGTGCTTACTTGTACACTGTCTATACACAGATGTTATTAAGCATCACAGCGGATAGTGCCATGTCAAAAAATAGAATGCCTAGTGTGTTTGCAGTATGACGCTAAAGAGAGAGACAATTACCTACTAACAAAATCAGACAATAGGAGGTGGTTGGTTTGCGTCACACTAATTCATCAGATCAATGTCATGTTAGCGGTTTTCCGGGGAAAAAAAAGGTTGTGGGGGGGGGGAAGAGTGCTGAAGCCGAATAAAACAAAACTGAAACGACGGCCAACTTCGAGTATGAAAGAGGGTTATAATTATGTGCTATTGTTGACATAACCATTCTGCCGGCTACACAGACATGTGCGTCACATCACTGTCAGTACAACATGAAGGCTGATTATTGGGTTTTATAATATGAGGAAGCAGCAGAGACCAGCAGAGTTCCTGAATGCTCAGTGTTCAAAATTAGAAAACATTTTGTCTGTGTCGTCAAGCTAGGGGAATATAATTGCTTGGGCGCACGCAGTGTCCGTGGTGTTCATGTCTGATGTCGTAGAGGGTGGACACATTTAACTGGGTGGGCTGGGCATCCATATCTGGTCAGGGTGTCCATATTGGGGTGGGTGGTCAGGGTGTACATATTGGGTTGGGTTGATTTATTTATTTATTTCATTGGTGTTTTACACCATACTCAAGAATGTTTCACTTATGGTGGGAGGAAACCGGGCAGAGCCTGGTGGAAACAAACGACTATCTACAGGTTGCTGGCAGACCTTCCCACGTATGGCTGGAGAGGAAGCCAGCATGAGCTGTGGGTTGGGTTGTGAGGGCGTCCATATTTGTTTGGGTGGTTAGGGTATCCATATGGAGTTGGGTGGTCAGGGTGTCCATATTGGGAGGTCAGGATGTCCATACTGGGAGGTCAGAGTGTTCATATTGGGATGTCAGGGTGCCCATATTTGGTTGGGTGGTCAGTGTCCATACTGGGAGGTCAGGGTGTCCATATTTCGTTGGGTGGTTAGGGCTTCTATATTGGGAGGTCAGGGTGTTCATATTGAGTTGGGAGGTCAGGGTGTCCGTATTGGGCTGGGGGGTCAGGGTATCCATATTGGGAGGTCGGCATGTCCATATTTGGTTCGGTGGTCAGGGTGACTTATATTTGGTTGGCTGACCATTCTGAAATGTATGCTTGGTTGGGTAATCAGCATCTATGTGCGGCTGTCAGGTTGTCATATTTTCTTAAATATGACACAATGAAAATTATCTTAAAAATAACAGGGCACTATTAATCTTGAAATATTGACTTAGTAACATGAGAATTTTAACTGTCTCAATTTTCTTATACGTAATTACTTTCCTATTCTGAACAGCACACCTCCACTGGCAGCAATCTAATGGTATGTAAATTAGCATTAAAATGAAGTCTATCAATTTTTCTCTCCATAAATTTCATTACAAAACTGTTATGCATCAGGGAGGATGAGAAAGTATAGGTTAAGATAACTTATATTCAACTTTACCTTATTCATGAAATATGTTGAAAATGCAAGCAAAGCTGAAACGGTCAAAACATAAATGCCAGGTGTGAATGAACAAAGTCCAACAAACTTTCATCTTGACCATGTCCTTTAGAATAATGTATTTGATATGTATACCTCTGGGTATATGGTCGCATCTTTGGATATACAGTCATACATTATGGGTATCAAACCCAGAGGCTACATAATGGCATGGCCTATAAGACTGCCATGGACTTATGGGTATCACAGTCAATGTTTCAGCGCGTGTCGTCTGAAACGCGTTACGTCAACAACACAAGGCTTGTCGCCGACATGTGTGATATGACTGCTACAACAAACATCACACTGCTCCCAAGGGTGACGCCACTGGTGTGTAATCAATTCAGGCGGAACTGACAGATTTGGTCTGTGACAGACGAATTAACAGACTTATGAAATCAGCATGACCATGTGTCTGGATAACAGATTGGACACACTTTGTATTGTACGTCATTATTCATCTATATCTCCGGCCCATTAATTCTCAAATACGACATATTGCACTCCACATGTGGCAATGAGCATTTTCTACATAATGCACACGTATGTCATTAAGGCCAGGTATACAGATGATCTAAAACTTTGTCCACAACAAAGATGCTTACTATTCTAGATTATCAGAGTTCTATTGACCGTAGAAATATGTTTTCAAGTTTGTTTGGAAAGTATGCTAATATCATTCTGGAAAAATGTAAGTTTCAGCGCCAAGAGTAATATTTTTGGTAATCTATTTGCCAGTAAATACATCATGTCTTAAAATGAAATTTTAGGTCATTTACAGTACATAAATTTCATTAAAAAAAAAAAATACATATATATATATGCTTTCTTGTTTTATGACAGGTACATGCTGCTATATCCATGACTTCAAACCATGGATTTCTATGGATTCCTTGGATTTTACATTTTATTAGTTTCCTAGCTCGATATATTTTAAGCCCAATTGAATTTCTTGGAAAAACGGTGTCTTAGGACTTGATTATGACAACCTTTCTTCATGCTACAGCCTGATGACACTGCATTGACAGTCGTGGTAATGCAGTGATTGGCAGTGCTGCCGAGTCCGAACACTATATACCACTGTCAGATCTGACAGAAGCCACATGCATGCGGAAAGCGGCAGGCCAGTCCCCCCCGCATGGAGAGCCTCATCCCTGGCCATTCACTTTCATTCATGCCTAGCCTGCCTGGACTAGTGAATGGAGTGTGTATTTAGCCTGAGATGCTTGTGGCCCAGTTGAGAATAGAAGCACAGGGGTTTCCATTAGGCTTGTAATGATGGACCACATTCTACATCAGACCAGTCTGTCTGATCCCTTATAACACTGAATTCCTGCTGGGGCAAGGGTTTAACCCTTACAGTACATGCTGGGGCACTCTCAGACCAGTGGGTGCAAAGGGGTGTCACCAGGAAGGGGGTGTGTGGGTGGGGACAGAGTCCAACTAGGCCGGTCTGGCCTCAATCGGAGCAAGTGATCTGCTCAGCCATGGTGGTCTATAAATAGCTGGCCCATATTTAGCCGGGCCAGCTATCGATTCTCTTACTTCAGTGGAGATCAGGGCTAGAGAAATGATTGCAGAAGCATCTGCTTGCGTCACCTGGTCTTGGAGTGACGCAGTATGCCGATTCAGTCTTTACATAGTAAAACGGTGAGACCAAAGAGGCAGCATGGACAACGGCGGAGGGACTTTTCACACAGGGGGTTTTCCTAATGGCCGGCAGGAACAATGTACCAAGCGGAATGGCCTCGTTTTTCTCACTACAAATGATCGTGACGTAGTCTGCGGAGACAAACGCTGATCACCCCCTTCACGAAGTCACCGTTAACGTCAAGCAAACTTTGAACGCTGGCAGCCTTTATAACAATGCTTATCAGTGTGGACACTATGCATTATTTACCCAATATACAGACAACGTATATGGGTGTTACAATACATGACACCTGTTCTTCTCTCATAATGCACAACCACCATTCTTCCGTTCTCCTCAGCAATCAAGACGATCACATATACATGTAGGTACACAGCAATATACCCCGGCTCTAGTCTTCTTGGCTAATTAGAATGGGAGGAAACAAATCCACACAATTTAAAACTAATATTTTTTTGAGTGATTATTAAATTGCTTGCATTCATGTCCCAGTTTTAACAAAGAATTGCAAAGGCTTTATCATATGTTTTAATTCTTACCCTCAAATGCCTGACTTCTGGAGAAAATATTATTTCAAAAGGTACATGTGTACATCCACACATTTATTTATTTACTCTGGGAAATTAAGCCAATAAGTTTTTAACAAGTTGCTAGCAAACTTTTTGAGGTGCATGTTATGAACAAATGGTCATCTCCTAATGTCAGCTAGACTATGAAAACAAACCCATGAATAATTTGGACCACTCATTGCTATACCTGCAACGCCCCTGTACAAACCGCAACTGTACAATCTACAATTCCCAGTCCAAACCCAGAAAAGGAACTTTGTGTCTGAGCTGTTGCCAAGGATACATCAAGACCTAAATACCATAAATTTCATACATCAGCTGAATGAATTCTCTAAAATAACTTTAGTCAAAACATAATGTCATTAATTAACGTTAATGTTTTATTAACCATGGCACCTATCTGGTTTAACCATGTTTAAAATATATTCATACATTAAAGCTATCAACCTACATGTAGTAACCTGAAATGACCTGGACTAAAATATATCCAGGTCATATGACATCCACTCAAAATGGCCATCGCTTATGGCCACCCTTTATCCAATATGGCATCCATCCAGTCAATATAGCCTCTACTCAGCCAATATGACCACTCAGCCATCATGGTATCCACTCAGCCGATATGGCCTCCGCTCAGTCAATATGGCCTCCACTCAGCCAATGTGACATTCACCCCGCCAATATGGCCTCCACTCAGTCAGTATGGGCGTATATATATTTTTATTTTCTTTTTTTTGCTATTCCATTCTGCTCTTTCCTATCTCGTATCCTGTACTTCTAACAATCGGTTATGTTGTTTCTTTCTTTTGTGCTTTTTGTATCTTAATCTACTGTAATCGTACCCTCACATCTGTAGTAAGGACGTTAAATTGTACTTATTTAGGGAAAGGGACTACAGTAAAACTTGTCTAAACTGACTATAAATGGTTCCGCGAAAAAATGTTGGTTTTGACATGATGTCAGTTTGTGAAACATGCCTTGTGCAACAGCAACACTTACCGGTACTGCCTTGTACACAGCTTGTATACGTGTCACTAATAAACAAAATTCTGTGCAAGCAAGCAAGTGAATTAAGTTGTTTTTTTATGCTCTAACTTTTATTTCTTTAATTGCATGGAGGAATAGGCTTACTGCTACAGAAAAAGAAAAAAAAAAGGCTAACAAAACATGCGTGGGATTGTAACTTTTGATGTGTTGTTTGTCACATCAGCAATTTTTTTCATACTTGTCAAGTCAAAGTAAAACTGTTTCCATCTTAGGAAATCCCCGAAAGTAAATTTCCCAAAAGTGTGTGTCAGTTTAGGTCTTGGGTAAAGTCTTATAAAGCTGAAGGAGTTGAACTTCATCAATCAGGGACTCGTATATTTCAAGACCATGTTTCTTAGCAGATCGGTCAGCCATGCTGGATGTAGTGAAATTTGGAAAATACTGCGACCATGAACTGGAGTTTTTATTGATATCCCGAATTACTCAATGTCATCTTAGCCAACAGTGTGTGGACCATTCCGATCAAAATCAACTTCAAGAGAATGTCTTCATCACCTAGTGAACTGTTCGCTAAGAGGATTTTCTCCTTTTCTGACCACACCTTTCTGACCCCCAGCGGTGATAATGGCGGAGGGTAAGAGCAGTCGGTTTGCACCACACTGTATCAGATTATACATAAATAACATGGGTTGTAATTGGAGATAAACGCCGACCAAGTGTCATGGTCAGTGTTGACACAGTGTCGGTTTTTAGATGTGTTGGTGTCGGTAAGTTTCACTGTAGTAAGTTTTTTAGAACTTGTTCCCAATTCCACTGCATACTATACAATAAAATATGTTCAATTCAATATGGCCATCACTCTGCCAATATGGCCACCGCTTACCCAATATGCCCTCCACTCAACCAATACGGCTTCTAATCTGCCAATATGGTTCATCTCTCAGCCAATATGGCCTCCTCTCTGCCAATATGGCCTCCACTCTGCCATTATGGCCACCACTCAGTCAATATAGCCTCCACTCAGCCAATATGGCCTCCTCTCTGCCAATATGGCCTCCACTCAGCCAATATGGCCACCACTCAGCCAATATGGCCTCCTCTCAGCCAATATGGCCACTACTAATCAACTGTGGCATCCACTCAGCCAATATGGCAACCACTCAGCCAAAAGATCACCTACTCATTTATGGCAAATCATATTAGAATTAGGCCATGTATGGTTTGATCAGGGGGCAGCTCATTTCCAGCAGATATGAACTTATTAAAGCTACAGACAAAAGCAACTCATACCTGCAAAGTTCTTTATAAGACTAAGTGGCAACTGTTTGAATTACCTGGTCATTTAAAAGTATACAACTCACATCAACTTTTGTCTGTGTTAGAAAACCTTGATCATAAAGAAGTAAATACCTTAGCATAACCATTTGTTGCTTTTGTCGAAGTCCAACAGACTATTTAGAAATACAAGATGTTTAATAGTCATCAATATCAAGAAGAACTGATCTGTTTGTGTCATTGGAGTTATAAGCTGTATACTAGAGAATATTTCACTTAAAACGACGGTGGCCAGCATTATGGTAGGAGGAAACTGAGCAGAGCCTCGAGGGAAACTGAGCAGAGCCTCGGAGAAACCCAAGACCATCTGCAGGTTCCTTGCAGAACTTGCCATATACGCGAAGAACTGCCTGAATATATGCAGCCATTTTCAATTCCTGACAGACCACTTTCCTTTCTCCTTCCGAAGTGTAAGCTTGAATAATGTTTACCTAGTAACAACATGTAAATTTTTAGTACAAAAGAAAGTACAGGTCATGATAAGTAGGGCATACAGTCCCTTGCACTTTGACATACCATACCATTGACCTATTCCCCCTTTAGGGACGTTCTTTGACAGTTTATGCGACAATAAACTCATTTAAAAAGAGCTTGGGGATAACGTAAGAAATAGAATTTCTGAAGGCTTAAGAAAAGAAAAAGAATGTATGAAAATGTTCTAACCATTCGAGTGTAAAACTAATTGTTTGCCATGGACAGCATGCAACAACGTGTTTGGATCAATGAGCATGAAGGCCATTCGATTCAACAACCTTGAAAATGAATTTCAATTGCTTAGAGAATGAAAAGTGGTTTAAAAAGAGAATGTACAAAGGAAGAATATATTTAGCTCTTAGGGGGTTACGGTATAGTTGTTTTCTTATTTATTCCTGCGAATATACTCTCTTCCAGGGTTGCCAAGACATGATTGAAATTATATCCTGTCAATAACACTCTTTTGATCAGTTATTTTCTTTTAGGGTAATCCAACAGACATATTAGCCTATTGGGAAATACTGGTTCAAATTCACTCAACTCTGAATATGCCAGACATGCCCTGATTCCTTGAACTTTTTGTATATAACAGCAAATATCACTATGATTTAAGCATCTTTTGAATTTGATTTTGGATACAAAACTACAATGGCTTAACTCAAGCCAATTTTCAGGGCTTCAAGAAAATATTATTTGACTATCAGTCTACACAGAAAAATGTATTCCGAAAATGCTGATATAAACACCTTGAAAATGTTGAAGAATTAGTGCATATACATTTAGGCATCTGCAGAGGGAATGGTATTTATTCAATATTTACCATTTCATTTATTTGTTGCTTTACGCTACAGTGAAGGGTTTTTCACTAATATAATGGCCATCAGCTTTAACAAGTGCAGCTAACAGGAGTGTTTACTGTTATGTAATACTCAAGTAGTCTATGACGGCAAACTAAAATGCTGAAATACTGAGACACAATGAAGTCTTCGTTTTTCAGAGTTACAATACCTGTGTGTCACATATAACTCATGGGTGGCACTACAGGATTTCGGAATAGGACTGCTTCAGCCAGGTTACAACAGACCTTCGGCATGTCACGGATGGACCTTCCCCACAAGCAACTTACACACTTGTGGAGTTGTGTTAAAATAGATGAGTGATTGTGCCTGCTCACCAATACCACTTCTGGAAAATAAATATCGCTTAAACCAACTTACAAACTTGCAGGTCAAATAGGTGGAAGAGAAGTGGCCTCAATAAGGTGCAAGATTTTGTACACAGACCTGTGCACTCACAGACATCAAGGCAGAGATAAGGTGGGGGGGGGGGACTGTGCTAACACAATGTGCGGGTTCAAACCAAGGTTTGGTCAGTGAAATGGGGCAATTCCCTGCTCTCACTGTTCGAGTGGCCTTGGTGACATCAGGAGTTGATGACGTTACTGAAGACCATTGGTTTTCCATCAATATGTGTGTATTTCTGGGCATCACACTGGAGAAAATTTGTTGGCATAAACTTGCCATAAGGATGGTGCTTTGTGATGAGTATTCCACTTCCCTCTACTATGTAAAAATGACCGCCAGGATTGTATAAGTGAAAAAATTCTTGATTAGAGCAGGTTAAGCAACAATCAAATAAATAAGTATGCAACAATAATGGCAAGGAAGTGGGTAAGTTCATTGAGACACGCAGTCTGTGGCACTACTTGAAGCCTAAGTTGAATATATTTAAAGGTAATGAGCACAGAGATGTTTTAATATGATACCTCAGCTATGATTTGGTGACATATCTCTGTTACAATTATAAGGCATAGGAAATGATATTCACATGCAAACTCTTGATCAACAAATGAAAGCTACTGATGCTTTAATTTATTTATTTTTGTCATTTTATCTTTTAACTGGTGTTTTTAATAATTACATTTATATCATTTTAATACAAGACTTGGGAACTAATGAAAGTAATAATAACAACATGGACTCTATTCTCAAATTTTTTTGGAGCAAGCTGGGGGCTTCAGCCTAGGGAAAAACCATCATGTACATCGCCATGTACTTGTCAAACCAAATGTTGTAACATAGCAATCACTGACTCAACACAAGCCAGATTTGAACTCCTAACCTCCATGACTATAATCCTGAAGTCAGTAGATGGCTCAAGTAGCACAGCATACATATTAGCTTGCTGCTGCTGCTGGTCAACAGGATGATACAGAATCGTATATGACTTTGGTTTTCTAAAGTTTTAATTAAGGCAAGGTGAAAAAAAAAAAAAAACTCTTTACTTTCCTTTAATTGTTTGTTTTCCATTGTGGTCTCACTTCCTTCCTGGCTACAAATTGGCTGGACTTGCTTATCTTGTACACATTCGTGACATACGACAGGCTTACATCTAGCCTAATTGGCTATGCACAACTCCCTCAGTCTGACCACACAATTTTCACTTCAATTAAATTCATGTTATTTTCCTTTTTTTTTTTATTTTTCATTTTATTTTTTTATTCTTCAGCCAATACTTTAACAGAAAATTATGTACTGCAACTTAAGAAGATTTACAGCTAGCACTTGATCAACCTTAAGGACCTACTTATAAATAAATGCTACAGTAGTGGTGGATGATTGACTACAGTGTTAATCCCATGGCGCCGTGACATCAGCAAAATGTTTGTCCTGCTGCAGGAGCTATCTGTCCAAAACTGATACCTGTCAGCATCACGTAAGTATTCCCTCCATAACACACTGCCTGCATGTAAGGAAATGTCTTTTCATCAGCAGATACCGGGCAAGATAAAAGAAAACATAAAACATTGTTATTAAAGAAGATAAATAAAAAGATTTTTAATATTACAGCCATAACCTGCTTTGGTTATACTTGACTTAATCGGTTTCAAGTGCATCAATCATTCAGCAACATCGCTGTCCTGATTTCCGCATTAACCAGCAAAAAGTTGTCAGGACTACAAAAAGGACATATAGTTATGTCATAAGTTATGTTAACAGAATGACCCTAGCATAAATGAGCAGTAACAGTATTGTGCATAGGGTACTGTCTATAAATAAAGCACAGGTGTTAACATAGGGTCTGGTCTGACAAGCCATTGACACAGCATAGAATTACAGTGAAGAAGACCAGGCTGTAACGTCTGCTGTGTCAGCCACAGAGGCAAATGTACTGGGCGTCAGACGACGAGAATTAGCAGTGACAATGACGTCCTCACAATTACCACAAACATTCGTTTTATTGGGGGAAAGATTTCATTGGTCGCCTTGACGTCAGAACAGAGTTTTCCTGGAAGCTTAAGGGGAGTTTAGTCCCCTCTCGAGAGCGTATAATATCGCGAGAGCCTTTGGTGGGTTTCATGGAGGAAGATTAGGTTCAATGTCCGTGGAGTCACATATGAGAGACTACCTAAAGTTAACAAGCCAAAATAACAGGACAAACGGGAAAACCATCAAAAACCTGGTGGTAATACGAGCATGAGAGACTCGCGGCTCGAGGCTACAGGAATTAAAGCTGGCCACACTCACCTACAAACAATGACGTTAATTACGTACGAAAAGAAATTCACTGTCATGATGAAGAGGTTATTAACCAATAAAACAGCCCACAACACTTTGCCATTAATTGATGATTTATTTGGTCGTCCAATGAAGAAATCACTTGGACAAGTGTTTTCACTGCATGGCTTCCCTCAAAGCTCAATTATTCCACATGTTCCTGCATCACGATGATTCCCCAAAGCACAAGAGTTACACAAACCAAAGATTCATTTAACAGCTGGATGTATGATAGCATTTCCAAACATTTTATATCCATAGGCTAAAAGACATGAGAAGTAAACACAAAGTAAACATTTAAGGCTGCCATTTTTAAAATCAGCTCACACACATAAACAAAATGACGACTTAATGGGACAAATCTCAGAACTATAACAGAGCTACCGGGCTGTAATCCCTCCAATTAACTCTTCATTTGTCTTAATGTGACAACACCTGTAACTTCCAGTGTTGCTGGCTGCGGCCAAAGTCCAATAAGTCCAAAACTTTTATCTTCCTACGAAAGAAAATGTTAGTAGGTAAATTGTGCGATGCTCAAACTAATTGTCTGATTATCTGCAAATGTACTATTGCAGCAAACAATCAGCCTGCAAAATTTTACCCATTTAATTCATACATTTAAGGGTTTAAAATGGGCATTTTATCCACTGGAAACGTATTAAGGCTCAATGGTCTACCAGTACGTGTAAAACTCATTTGTGTATGTCATTTTCCTTCAGACACTTACATTTATACCCTTCATATGAGCTAAACAGACAAAGGGAAACCTGACAGCTAAATCATTCTACCAGAACATTATATTTGGTTGCTGAATGCTTGTCAAGTTATGGTGTCTTCATTTCTTTCTTTTTCAACGCTGATCTTTATTTCACTTTTCTTTTCTCACTGGTAACATGGATATTCAAGTCAGCACAGCAACACCATCTCATATAATTTACATACATGCCTATATATAACATGCCTATCAATGTAATAATGGCAGTGCACAGTGTATATTTAACTACTTAAGTGTGTCTTTTAAGACGAATTTCTAGGGACATGGACACCTTCTACCACTTACTTTGGAATTATGAAACAGTATTATTCAGTAGGACATATTTTTTCTGGTTTAATAATGTGCTATAAATGAGGTTTTCATTTATATGACAAACAAAAACACTCATAATTAATATTTTCTGAAAACGGCCATAATGAAAATACATTACAGTGTGACAATTTGTATTAAAACCTATGCAGTGTGGCATGAAGATTTTTAATACGTGACATGGGCAGCAGCTGTGACAATGAACCCTATCTTATACCACAACAACATAATTGTGGCCTGTCTCTGGATGCTAGCTGACCAACTGCTTATCATCCTGCGATGCATTTATGACAGGACAGGCAACAGGACATAAATCTTGCTACCAGCTGGAGTAACATAAGCTCATATAAAAAGGTGATATGTCAGGTGTTCAACCCGTCTTCACTGTCCTTACAATACGAGTACATGCTGCGTTAGTCAGGTGGGTTTTCAGTAAAGGAACGTCCTCATAATGCCCTATTCATTTAAAATAACACATTTTATACATGGGACATTTATGTATGTACGCTTGAGTGTTATGTCGCACTCAACAATTTTTCAGTTTTACGATAACGAAGAGTCATTAGAATGTATTTATTTACACACATTGTGTCTCCTTGTTGCAGGGCGAGTCCATGCCACCGAAGTGCTGTCGCCACTGGAGCATCATGCCGAAGACATCAGACACGACATCCCACCCAATCACAAATTAAACTGACATCAGGCCGACCAGTCCAGTTTCCTTGCTCTATCCTCTCAGTGCCGAGTACCATGCTATATTATTTTACTCATACTTTAATGCTACATAATTCCAGGCTATGTAGCAAACTTGTTACCCAAATAGAAATAGGTCAACCCATAAATTTTACACAAAGGTGTCTTGGAAAGTAGGTTCACCTTAAAAGCTTAATACCAGCCATATGACTAATGTCAGTGGGCTCAAGAAGTCTTCACCTATATACACCGGCCACTGTTTTTTATGGGTACAGGAAATCTGAGCGTAACCACCAGCCATGATCACGTCACTGACAACTTTGCCTTGCACGATATACAGATATACCCACTATGTTGACGACAATTTATAGTGGTGTTCAACAACTGTTAAACTGTGCCAAGGACAAGCACGAAATGGCATTGGGTCAGTTTACCTTCAGGGCAATAAAAGCCAGGAGGCTTCTCAGGTATCTTCCAAAAGGCAATTTCGTGCAGTCTGGTTTCCACCACCCATAAACCTCATTCATAGCCATTGTATCGGTAAAACATTGGGCATTACAAAGGATTCAACTGAATAACAACTCTGTTGTTATATGAAGGAAATTGGGATTGTAAATAATGCCGTTGACACACCAAATATGGTTTCATTTAATTCGCATCGATTCGAATTGATTCACATTCAATCACAAAAAGATTTCCCGCTGACACACCGAAAAGCAATGCACACTGATACGGACTGATGTGTATACACTGGATTCCGTTCTATGTGGTTCCAAAAGCCCTCTTGGGCGAGAATTCCCTCCTCATTACGTCACAGTACGTCACGTTTCCGGTACATTTTGGGAACTCCCTTTCACTTGTTGCTCATTACCATGGAGCATTGGTTTTGGGAATCCTGCGAAACGCAAGCGCTGATAGACATCAGGGCCAATGAGACAATTCAGGCCCAACTGGTGGGCTTGAAGTGAAGTAAAGCAGTGTATCTTAGAATCTCACGAGTTCTCTTTCATATAATGCTTTAAACACAGTTGTCAATTCTAAAAGTACGATTGTTTATGTCAGCCATTTTGTACTAATTACTCCCAAAAAGTCATTTGTATTGTCACAGTCATAATTGAATTGAGCTTAGTGGAATGGAACAGTATTCCCTTTGACACATTGCACAAGCAGACTGAACAAAACTGAATCTAATTTCTCAATCCAAATATGTACATGGATTGAGATCAATGCGCATTTATCACCAAATTTGGTGTGTCTACAGCCGTATTCAATGCAAATGAATGCACACTGATGCGCATTCTGTTTTGGCCAACGGTATTAGTTCATTTATACATCAGAGATACGTAACATACTCTGTAAATGTATTATACCAGTGTTTTCATCAGGGATAGGCCTGAACAAAATAAAACAAAAATCCTCACAAAAACAGAGCAAATATATATTTTGTACTCACATGTATACTTCTGTATGATGGGCTGGAATTCCACACGATATGTGGTAAAATACCTCCACTTAGTTCAACGTAGGCCCAGTCACACTAAGTTGCAGACTTTCCCAGTACTGTTCAGAACTGAGTTATAACTGTGAGTTGACATGTCTCACAGGAACCAGTACAAAGTGACAATACGGCAGTTATACTCCCACATATTATTTGAAAGACGCCCAAATCTGTGTACTTCTGTACACACACATATATAACCAATGATGAAACAACACAGCTATGGCAAATTCCCCAATTCCTGGCAATGACAGCTCGCACAACACATTGTACAAAAGCAACTGTGAAACTGAGGATATATGTCTATATATATATATATGTATATATAACTACACAGAATGCATATACTTACATCCACATGATCTGACTGACTTTGCTGGCTCTACTCCCAGTAAATTCCTCACTGGGCCAGTGGGTCAGAGAATACTCAAGAAATAAAAATAGTGACCTATTTATAAGGTGAGCAACGGGCCAGGCTTGGTATCTCTATGAATGGAGAGTACCATGATCAGGGCAGGCTGACATGGCAACAGCACTGAGGAGCCATTCAACGCTTTGAGGGGGCGTTACCTAACGGGACGGTCGGCCTCTCCGCAGCTACAGCCCATTGATCGAACTGCCGCCACAGCCGGTCTATCTATACCCCCATCCCGGCACGGCCTGCATGCTTACAAGAGGCTTCAACCTACGTCACAACTATTTTACGCAATACTACGTACGTACATCAGCATATTCGACTCTCTAGGTGAAAAATGACGAGCAATATTCTGCCAGCATGCATGTCCCCCAAGGAAATCAATTCTGCCCCAAGAAGGAGAGAATTAGTTCAGCTGTCCCACAAAAGAGTAGCTGACACTTTATAGGCTTAATTATAGCATCGTACTATTTGATAAACTGAATGACTGTGCCATTGTATTACTACTATAAATGTAATACAGTGTAATTATCTCAACTCTTTGTATCCCACTCTGATCTAGCATCACAGTCACATCCATTATCTTACAAAAGCTGAGATTTTTTTACCTCCTCTACTTTATTTAAGAAAAAAACCGAAAAAAATGATTCTAGCGAATTCTTCCTTTATGATGTGAATTGTCGTAATTGAGGTGAAGCACATTTGAAACCCTATTTCTCATCACTGCCCCGTTTCCCCCCCCCCCCACGAAATCCTGTTTCCATCACTGTCACGTTTACCACCTCCCAACTAAAACCCTGTTTCTCATCACTGCGGCATCCCCCCCCCCCGAACCCTGTTTCTCATTACTGCCACATTTACCACCTCCCCCTGAAACCCTGTTTCTCATAACTGCCAGGCTTACCACCCCCCAACTAAAACCCTGTTTCTCATCACTGCCATGTTTACCATCTTCCCTGGAACCCTGTTTTTCATCACTGCCACTTTTACGCGCCCCCCCCCCACCCCCCAAAATCCTGTTTCTCATCACCGTGACGTTCACCCCCTCCCCTGAAACCCTGTTTCTCATCACTGCCATGTTTACCACCCCCCTCCCCCCCTGTAAGCCTGTTTCTCATCCCCCCCCCCCCCGAAACCCTGTTTCTCATCACTGCCATGTTTACCCCCCCCCCCCCCCCCCTTGGAAGCCAGTTTCTCATCACTGCCACATTCCCCCCCCCCCAACCCTGTTTCTCATCACGGCCACATTCCCCCCCCCCAAGCCTGTTTCTCATCACTACCACGTTTACCCCCCCTTAACCCCGATCTCCATTACCAGAAGTCATTATTTGATTTCTTGCCAGAAATGGTCAGAACAGATGAGATTATCACTGAATTTAGCTGACAAGATGTTACTATAGTCTTGTACTTCTGTGGTGTGTCACAGTAGTCTGGGTGAGTATTGCACTTGTGGAGTGTCACTATAGCCTGTGTGAGTGTTCTACTTCTTTGGTGTGTCACTATACTCTGTGAGAGTTTTGCACTTCTGTGGTGTGTCACAATAGTCTGTCTAGGTATGAGTGCTGTACTTCTGTGGTGTGTTACTACAGTCTGTGTTAGTATTGTACTTCTGTGGTGTGTCACTGTAGTCTGGGTGAGTATTGCACTTCTGTGGGGTGTCCACATGCATGCATGCGGGTAGTGTACTTTTACTAATTAGGGGTCAATGCCATCTTGGCAGGGCACCTAATGAAATCATTCAACACTCTTCGTCAGACCACAAAAATCACAATATCTCCAAAACCGCTAAAGTTACAAAAACCAAACTTTGCAGTTTTGAGAACGAATATATGAATGAACTTTTGATTTTTCTTCTCTTTGCCCAGTCATGTAACTTATTTTGAATTTTGTTGCTAAGCTTAAAAATTTCTTCTCCAAAATGGTTGAAGCTATCAGAAATTTAATCTGGTGTTTTTCGTGGATCGCCCTGCTCACATTTAGGTTGGTATGCAACAAAGGCTGTAACCGATCATTAAATTTAGACCAAAATAGCCCAAAACTAGGTCAACTCTACAAGAAATTAAAATGATTACACAAACATATTCGCTTTTGCTCCTTGACATCAGGATTACAAATACACAAGAATTATTTTTGCACACTGTAAAGTTATCACCAAAAAATTTTTTCAAAACCCTGCCATTTAAATAACACAGATGCTTCGTGCAAGATGACATGAAATCTTTTCCTGGGTTAATTCAATGGCATATTGAGAAAGCCTCTTCAAGATTTCCCGTACATGTCAGTCCAGCCGAAAGCTTATGATATTCAAATCACTTCTGGGGCTGTCATAAAACCTTTCAACAATGTACTCTTTGTGTCTTTGGTTATCTGCTATGAATGGAAGATCAGAGCTGCATTTTGTCTGTATTGGTCTCTATTAGACCATTTACATTTGATTCCTGGCAGTTTAAGGTTCAAATCCAGTTGATTCCTTTTCAGTTTTGTCATGCTTTTTCTCTTTCTTATTGCTATTACAGTTTGGGCATGCAGGACGTACATGGTCAAAACCTCAGGACTGCCCTTCTCAAAAAAAATTAGCAACAATGTAATCCTTTTATTGGCTATCAGCAAAAGATCAAAGCCACATTGTCTCCATGCTGGTCTGTAGTAATAGGACCATTGCATATAATACATAGCAGTCTCAGTTTCAACTCCAATGGGGGGGCTTCCGTGGCTGAGGGGGTTAGTGTGGCAGCGCGGTGTTATGACCCTGTGCCGCTCACTAATGCAATCGCTGTGAGTTCACGACCAGCTCATGCTGGCTTCCTCTCCAGCCGTACATGGGAAGGTCTGCCAGCAACCTGCGGATGGTCGTGAGTTTCCCTGGGCTCTACCCAGTTTCCTCCCACTATAATGCTGGACGCCGTCGTATAAGTGAAATATTTAATTGTACCACTTTGTTTTCTCATTTTCAATACCATTAAGTATACATCAAACTGCCAGAAAGAGCAAGTACATTACAGCGTAAATCCCGGAAATGCTGTTGGATAACAGCTTTCCTATTAATTTACTGTTGTTTTAAGATCTTACTTAAAGACTTTCAGTTTTATTGATGGACGAAACCAGAGTGCACTGAATAAACTACTGACCTTAAGCCATCTATTAACGATTTTTACCACGCAACGCGCAGTATGAAAACCATACTAGAGGAAGACAACAAAGCGATCTTGAACAAACATAAGACTGCAGAAACAACCAAATGCGCACCCTTGACCATCAATTCTCCACCCAAGGCCAGGTGTAAACCCATGCACACCACATGTCTCCAACAACTAAAAGGCATGCGGGTAACCACTTGAACAAGGCCTGGTTCCTCCATTGTTCTGTTAAGGTGTATTACTGGTCTACGGTGGTACAATTGTACTGTCAATCATTGCACGCGTATGTCACTGGTTTATGTGGGTGCATGTACTGCAGCTGAGGAAAACGAAGAATCTTTAGCAACTCATTGACAAGCTTTCCCTATGTGAGACTTCAGGGTGAAATAAAGGTTTTTAACTTTGGCTAAAGTTGAGCAATTGTGGAATTATATGATCATCTAATGTTTGGACAAATATGAAAATTATCAACTGAAATATCAATTAAGTTATAGGTAACATTGGCCCCAAAATTTTCAAAATCAAAGTTATTCAGATATTCAAATTTCTAAATCCTCTTAATATGGGCGTCATTTTGGTTATGGCTACAATACAAGCTTACAATTACGGGCAGGAAAAATTGCCCTGGATTGACTTGCACACCATATTGGTGGAGGGCAAGCGGTTTACCTGAATAAGGTAACTTACGAGTTATCCAATGCCTCACATTATAATTTCACGAAAAAAAAAAAAAAAATACATAAACGGCCCAGAATGAAGATTTATTAATAATTCCTGAGACATGCAAATTTCATATATAAACATTTTTGTTTATGTCTCAATCATACTGTTTATATCGACTGCATGTTGTGCCACACTGTTCCAACTGAGACACTGAACATGTCTAACAATTCAACCATGATCCAGATTGGAGAGATGTCAGGTTCAAACCCAGCCCTAGCTGATTCCGATGCAGCTTTCAATGGAGAGATTTCTTAGGTATCCCACAATGAATACAAGGGGCTTAATTAGTCCCAGCCTCCAGAGAACTCTGGCTTCATCCTGCCATAAACCTGAATATGACATCATATGATGAAGATTTCCTCAGAACAGTTTTAAACCCATCAATCTGTCAACCTGGTAAATTAACAAGAACACAAATTTTAGAGACAAGATAAACTCCTACCAAGTTAGGAAGTCTGTAGAAGTTCAAGCAGGGTACTGTGAGTGGATAGCAATCTGCAAGATGATGACAGTGTTATGTTAACGTACCATTTAAACTTGGAAATTATCTGGTACAACAATAATGTCTGCAGAACAAGGATAACACCCAATAATTTATTTAACATGTATGTGAAGACAGACAAATTGACAATCAGAAATAGATATCCCTTATGATGAGATATTGTATTCTATTCCTACCGAGAGAAACTGAAAATATGACCTGGTTCCTTTGTGCTGCCTCGATCAGAAATTTTCCAGTCTATTCAACAATTTTTAATTTTTTGTGACGCACATGACTCATCTTTTCAAGGAATAACAAAATCCAGCCTATTACTTTAAACACACCTCATCTACAACTAATGAATATTTAATCATCTTACGGTAATTAACTGCTCGGCATCTGTAAAAGAGTTACATTCAGTATGTTTCTTTAAAAACCAGACTTCGTGTACTTCATAATAAAAACACATGTAACCACTGAGTTCATCACCAACCCACTTCAACACAATTAAAATTGCTATTTGACGCCATCATAATTATTTAACCAAATGCAATGTTAGACAATTTGCTTAAAGCCCATATATTCATTGAAAAAGAAGCATGTTGTTTCTTCTGTTGTAATATATTTGTGACTCATTTTAAAATTTGTTCACAAAAACCTTCTCCAATTCAGTGTAGAAAGTCAGTCATGTTCCTTAAGTCCTGACAACCTTATTCCTTGCAGCTCTGTGTCAGTTAAAGCATGCTGGGTCGGACCCGGGATCACGAGTCAAAATCCTACTTCGCCATAATGTTTTGGTCACAGGAGATATTTTTCACCAGGTTTATGAGTTACACTATTATCATCTAACCCAGTTTGCCTATGTGAACGGTGGTTGATGGCATAAGAAGGATTCTGCGTAATAGCCGTATGTTAGGAAACTACACCAGAGATTTAGAGCAAATTTTCTGTTTAATCAATTCAAACTAAAATTTCTGTATTTTCCCTCCGACAGCTGACAGAAAATGTCCCATGTTTCAGAAAATGTCCCACTTTTTTAAGCAACACCTAATTTTCTAAGTTGTTCTATTTCGATCCGAACTATACATCTTAATGTATGCACAAAATGATCAGCATTATACCATACATGGATGTAGCAGGCTGCTCTTTGAAATTTGTGCAAAAAAGGGACACATACATTCTCAGTGAAAGCAGCCATGACATGATGTGACAGGAAGATTGGACATATATGTATAACTGTTGATGTCACATCCTTGTTTTTTGAGTGACAGTTCAGAAAATGGACCACCCTCTAGTTGAATCTTTATGAGTTTATGAATACCGCAGAAAAAATGTCAGAAAATTGTAATTTTCAACTCGAGCTGTCTTCATTTTCTTACACTGACGCTAACAGCTTGCAATGCTACTGAGTTAATTCAACGAGCACACAAGTCATGATACAGACATTCTCTGGTATAGAAGCTTCAACAATTGTTCACGCCACAGATTACTGTGAGCCTGCATCATAAAAGGAACAAACATATGTTCTTCAGAAAGACATAATTCAAACACTGAATAAATGTATACGAAAAACTGTTCAATTGTTTTTGTTTGGTTTTGCTTGTCAAATGGGTTTAACCTCAGAAATGAGAATCTGAGGCTGTATAACATAAAACAGTAAATCACCAAACATTTCTACCCCAAAAGCTATTTTCAGAGGTTACTAAATATCACAAATTTATTTCTTCAGGTGCTGAAGCTTGTATTTTTCCAGCCTAGTGTATCATTCTGCCTTCCAAACGAACCTCAAAATGACTTTCTAAGTCTTGCGGAACTCTCAGAATCATGCAAAAATGTGCAACTGAGTCATGGACAAAATTTAGGTCATTTACCATATATTTTACATGTTTACAACTTTCTCCACCACTGATTCTCAATGAAATGTACTCTGTTAATAAGTTCAAGGTTGCAATCACTGACAAAACACAGATGTCGACAGATATGTGAAGGTATAGTTATTAATGAGAGGGGCCTGTAGAGAACCCTCTTTATAAATACACAACAGCAGATGGCATACATGCTAAATCATCAGAGATTGTGAATCTATATATATATATAGTGTACACAACCCACAAGCGACACAGCTTGATAGCCTTCTGGTCACAGGTGAGCAAATGAATTATACGCACCAGGCTTTCACCAATAACACACCCACAATGTACGCAGCCAAGGTTATCTGTGTTTCATTGATGAATGTCTGCAACCCTGATGCCGATTTTACAACTGTAGATAAATGTCTTTTTAAAGAGGCCTTTATAAGCTGGAGTCCCAAACAAAGTAGGCACACTACCTATGGATGTTAAGATTCATTTACTTATTTCACTTGATTCATTCGACAATTATCGGTCCTGTTACTGTGTCCGCATGGACCTGTTGGATTTGATGTGATTAAAACAAATTGGTGTTTTATGCTCTACTCATGAATATTTCACTTATGCGACGGCAGCCAGCATTATGGTGGGAGGAAACCGAGCAGAGCCCGGGGTTAACCCAAGACCATCCACACGTTATTGGCGACCAAAGAGGAAGCCATTTGGGCTTGAATTCACAGCGATCTTGTGGTGAGAGGCTCCTGGGTTATAAAGGAGATTCTAACATTGTTTTGAAAACGATACTATGATCTACATTAAAACGTCACCAGCAATAAAGCTGAGGAGTTCGTCATCCATAAGTAATGTGTTTTCTCAGCATATCAATGCTGATGAATGTCACTGATCAGGGAAAGACCATCAGTAATTTGCCCAATTCAATGGTTGAACTCCAGTGTGCTAAAGTCTTATTTACCACTTTAATATAATTGTTACTATGAACATGAAAAAAAAGTTAGGCAATAGCATTTCAAAGTCCACTGTTCTGACCTGCAGCACTGTTCAAGTTATCATGGCAGTGTTGTATAATATTTGTGTTAACACGCACAGCCTGCAAGGGTAGGTCAAGTGATATTAGACACAGAAGCTCTGCCAATAACTACCTGGGTCCCATGTCATCATGGAGCTCCATGCAAGGCCCTGAATGCAAGAACCCTGAACACCATCAAACCACTTGCTGCCAAATCATTCTCTAATGAGAAAATGAGGTACTCTTTTGGCTGGCAATGGTGCGTTATGGGTGGAACTGATCCACTGTCGTCTAATAATACATGAGTATTGGTAATTATTAGTTTGCCCAAAATCATTATCGATAGAATTGGAATAAACAACAGACTTTAGCAGTGATAACTCCATGTATTCAGAGAACACCTGTCAGCTCGTGCACAAAGCATTCTTCTACTCATGCATGCACCATCATGTTGTTCGGAAGAAAGTGAAACAGGATACATGTATACACATGCAGACTGGCAATCATCATTTATATAAAGACACATACATGATTGATGTATTTAATGCCATCCTGAACAGAGATTATGGTGATCAGTTTTCATGTGTGGAGAGACAGGCAGGATACCTCAGGCAGGACACCCCTGGAAAGGTACCCCTTTAGCAGGATACGCCTGGTAGGATAACACTGGCAGGATATTCCTGGTAGTATACCACTTTAGCAGGATACCCCGGATAGAATACCCCTTTAGCAGGACACCCCTGGCAAGACACCCCTTTAGCAGGATACTCCTGGCAAGCCACCCCTTTTGCAGGATATCACGTGCAAGACACCCGACACCCCTGGTAGGATACCCCTTTAGCAGGATATCCCTGGTAAGACACCCCTAGTTGGACACTCCTTCAGCAGGATACACCTGGTAAGACACCCCTGGTAACAATATCAGCAAGACCTGGATCCACCTTTATACTCCTGTAAGACCTTGGTAACTGCATGATTATTGAATGAGCCTTGCAATTAAGAACCAGAACACATTAGCCGAATATTAGCCATGTGTAGACTGGAACCACTTATGTAAACTTGATGATGGACACTTACATAAAGGTTAATTCACACACACAACAAAAACATCCGCCACCAGCTGTATGTCACACGTAGATCAATATGCTGCCAGAGGATAAGAGATATAAAGAATTACAGAATGCACAAGACAAGATGTTAGGCCATCCTTAAAAATATGTTTGTTGGGCGTACCCCAAACGATCCTTCAAAAAAGGCCATGCTCAGAAGCTTTTATTGGTTTTCTTAACATGTTAAGTTTTTTTTCTAAAGTTTTTCTCCATGTTAGTTCTTTTAAAATCCTTATCTTTTTCAAGAGCCAGAATAAAAAAGAAAAAAGAATGCCCCACTGACTCACTAAATTTTTTCTCATAGGGTTACATTACCCTCAACAAGCAGTTTTTAGGACGGCCTTAGTAAGCGTACACCAATATTTAGGCCACGGTTAGATGATTTTGTGTTTCTTGTCTCAAGTACATTTGCAATGCTGCATACACAACACACACAAGAGCCTGTTGCTCACTGAACTTTATTATGCCATACCAGAACTGTTCAAATGAGTTGTAGTTTCTACTTGACACAGGACACCACAGCCAATGAGAGACTCTGACAGGCTACAAAAAAGGGTACACACTGCTGTAAAACACAACATTTCCTGCTGTGAGCCCTCAGTTCTTAACTGTGTATTTTCATACATAAGTGTTTCATGAGAGCAGATGTATTGAAAAGTGGGACATACTACAGGAAAGAACAAAGGACTACATAGTCTTGAACCAGTTTGTTAAAGGCACAAAAGAGTTTTATCAGATCCTCATTAATCACGAAGAATAATGAAAAAAAAACCCTACTCCTACAGAAACACAACCAGCAGTTGGTTACAATTGTTCACATTTTTCCATTTTGCACATTTTCTGTGTAGATTCACTACTATACAGCACTTAATTATGTCTGTTTAATTATGTCTGTTTACATGAGTGAGAAAAGCTATGGGTCACAAAAATTTCTCAAGCTTAGGGCAAATTCATGACCACAAACACAAAATCAACTTAACATGGCCTTTATAGGTATCCCCAGCACTTGCTGCACCAATCTCAACTGCTCCGCCGAGAGCCGGCTACATAAATGTGTATACATGTATTTATAATTCTTGATGCGGTAAAATTGTGCATAATACAACTTAAGCTGCATTGTTAGCCTCGTCACTTTGTGTCACGCAGCATGCACAAGTAGGTCGATCCAACCAGACGAGGAGCTGGCTGTCCTCCTATAAAGTAGGTCTATCACCTGATTACCTGCGACCTCCCAACCAACTGCAGCAAGCTTGTTGTCAGCTGAATTCTACAGATTCCAGCATGATCCAGATGCATCTAAGCGTAACAGCCGTGTCTGTAGCAGCGCGATCCAGTCAAGGCCACCTAGTATTATATGTATACAGTCATGGAGGTATGCGTTTTACATGCAGATGTACAAGTAACTTGCTGCAGGCTCCAGTTTATCATTTAGTCCAGCATGCCAATCAGATGGATTGTTCATTTCGTGATAAAACCATTGAAGGTGGAACCCCTTGGAGGTGGGCACAGCTGGCAACCAAGTCAACCATGTGCCCCAGGTTGTTGCTGTAATTTTGCAATAGAGTTCTGACGGTAATAAATACAATATCTTTATTTATCAAAGGTATAAGCTGGTCAGTGTTGAAGAACAAGTTAACTGACACCTGACAGGCAGAAAAACAAACAGACAGACAGACAGATGGATGGGTTCGAGGAATAGGTTTCAAAAGTGGAGTTATATATCAACCAAGCATCACAGCATTTTGTCACCTTGGTAACCTCCAGGTGGGTAGGCATACTAAACCTGGGCAAAAAGCTTCAACGCAGACAAAATTCTGATATATTTTCACTAGATGTAAAACAACTAGTGCGGAAATCTACGCTGTATTAACTGCCTTGCTTCTGTGTGGCAGTGTTATCCTATCAGTGTCCCAGCACTCTTTAATTCGGAGACAAATTAACCTTGGACCCTGGACTGCTCGAATTGCACATGCATAACCTGCAAGTCTGGTTATATGCAAATGGGGAAACGAATCAAACCAGGCTTCTCGGGAGAGCATATTACATGTTACATGTAATATTTCAAAAAGCATACATACACTATATGTGGACAACCTGTAGCTTAAGGGCTTAATTTCAAAAAATTTATGGGCATACATTAAACAGCATTTAAACATAAATGCATCCGACCATTACATGCCATTACTCAAACTTTCAGAACAGATGGGGAGTGGGTCATACTTGAGTGGCAATGTTGAAAGAATGGAAATAATGTAATTTCAGTTAATTCAAAACAGGATCTGTACAAGATCATGGAAAGTTTGTTCTCACTACATATGTCAATTTTTAATCTGGAATTCTTTAACTTATGAGGTGCTTCATTTTAGGCATGGAAGAGAAGCACAATGTTGCCTCACGTGTGCCCCATGCTCATCTGGGTTAAAGCTGTATTCTCCGGTAACGGGACAACTGGTCCCTGGTTGGTAAAAGTAAAAGACAGTTCATGACTGAGACACTGTTCATTAAAAAGACTATAAAATTCTCTCTTGAATGTAAAAACCTGTTTGAAATTGTATGAATTCACTGCTGAATTATCTTCACTTGAAGTGTGGAGTATTGTGCTGCCGACTGGGGATTTCAAGGTGTCCATGCTTTTAAGCTCATAAGGCACTGACCAATCAAAGAGCTAGGAGAGATCAGCTGTGATGAAAATGTTCTAAGTAGTCTGTCAATGTAACATGTAAAACTGGCTTGAATTCCATTTTTGGAAATTGCTAATTAAAAGCTGAAAGTTATAACAGTACTGCGGATTTGTCTATTTCATTTTTTAACTTGAATTCTAACTTAGGTCTCTACTTTATATCAGAAAGAAGTGGCATCATCCTACGAGTGGTGACAATTAAAAGACACCTGCCGCAAGTTTCCGCGACTGGTGTCACATGTCAGATACAAAGTGTTTGATTGGTTGAGTGTTAAGTCTCTCTTGGTCAAGCTGCATAGTCAGCGATTCACGTCATGTGTGTGATTTACTCACATAAACATGGCAGACATCGATTCGTTTGCATACCACATTTCAGCAAAACACTTTACCATAAATACACCAATATACTTCACATTTGTGTATAATTCACCGGGTTAACTTGTCCTTAAGTATTCTGACAAAACATCTATACCTGTGTCTGTCGCCGCAATAACTTCTTTATAGACTCAACGGTTTCGCAGCTTGTCTTCCATGATCGGCCAAGATCAGCCATAAGCAGTTGACATAACATGCTTTGGGACAACCGATTTAGACGCCTGCAACGACATGTGGTCACCCTGATACCTAGTAGGTGGTCACTTTAGGGTGTTATTTTGAAGCTCAGACATTCATAGCAACCATCGCAGTCCATCAACCACACTGAATAAAATTGGTGCAGATTTCTGAACTCCTTGGAACTGGTCTCGATGAGGTGCGCGCTCATGTCGTGCAAACTTACAAAAACGGAACAATTTTATGAACTTCACAGCTGCGTTATAATGCAGAAGCAGAACCTACAGATGACAATGAAAAAGTCATAGTTTTCACGACGTTTTCCATATCAGAACTCCATTACATTTCAGGACCAAGAGGAGGTCACGAAACTTTTCAAAATGGTGGCTAAGGGTGAGCTGTTTGGTCATAAAGATAAAATAGATTTATTTATTATAAATATTTTATCTCCATGGCTTGGTGCATTCAAAGTTCTCACACTTAATGTGAACACAAGACGTAGTTTCATAACTAAACGTAGTATGTTTACTAAGATAGGGTTTGAGATTCAGCTGGATAAGCAGCAAAAGAAATAGAAAAGAGAATCCAGCTGCCAATTTTACTTCCAGTTTACCAGCACATTTTTGGAGGGCTCATGGGAGTTATAAGCCGTCAGTTTCCATGAAAATAAATCATCCTTCCTCTATCTGACTGTGTACTATATCTCTTTGATCAAATCTTGATTCCAAGGAAAAAAGTGTGAAGTATACTAGTGTATATACGGAAAGGAAGAATTGCAGGCCAAACACGGCTGATGATAGAGCTTGGTTGTCTTTTAAGCCACAGCCAAAGTGAAATATACAGCCGCAATGGCTGTCATGAATTTCCAGTCCTGTAATAACAGGTGTAACAGGTGGCAATACTGTTCCGCGCTTGCAACAATTACGTCAGAGTCCAGACAGAACGGCTGTGTTTCATGCTAGGCAACGGAACATGGTGAGATGTCCGTTTTTGGACAAACTTAAAGAGCTACTTTGGTGTCAAAACATCTGTGTCTTAAAAACAAGGTGAATTGATAAGACTGCGATAGTCTGAATTGCTTTCCTAAATTGTGAAAATATTGCAGCCAATTAAAACCGATATTGTACGTTTCGTCAGAGTATACGGAAACAAAATATTTCTGTCGCTTCCACATTGCCTGGTGTGACGTAAGCCACAAACACATGACGTCATCAATCGCTGATGTGTATACACATGACGTTGCAATTTCAAACGCTACTGATGTCATCCCACCATAAATGCCGTATTCAACGTCACATCTGCCTAATTCGAAGTCACACCC
Source organism: Acanthopleura granulata (assembly GCA_016165875.1). NCBI lineage: Eukaryota > Metazoa > Mollusca > Polyplacophora > Chitonida > Chitonidae > Acanthopleura > Acanthopleura granulata. Next base: position 9,125,921 of record JABBOT010000016.1, read on the forward strand.
TGGGAAAATTTTAAGGGCACAGCCGAAGATTTTGTTCTTCAAGGAATCTTCAGTTATATGGGTTAAACAGTATTATTCATCAAAATCCTTTCGAAACATGGTGTTAGGCTGACTCGGTAGGATTTCTCTCATATCACAGTAATATTTCCACGCAATTTGTGTTCTTACCAGAGTGGCCCTTTAACTTAGAACATCAGCTGTCTTTCACTTTAAGATTGACAACCTGGTGGCACTCCAGATTTATGTGCGTCAGGATGCTTAATCGGTGAACACACATCGATGTACAGTATATATATACATTTCCTTAAGTGTCGGTGTTTCTTTCAGTTTGTGTGCCTTTTAGTCAATAGTTGCCTGGAGAGGTGGGCTCACTACGATTAATGGACAGGCCCCAGGTTCATGAAGCGCACTTGGCTAAGTATTCCCTTAACTGCCATGACAACGTATGTTGTAGAGATAGGAAGTGCCCTTAGCTAAGTGCTACTTAGCACTAAGTATGCTTCATGAAACCAAGCACCGGGACTTCTCAAGATTTCCTTGCCTCCAAGGCTTCCCCTTAGGCCATCCCTAAAAATATGTTCACTGGGCATAACCTGACCAATGCTCCCAAAAAGAGCACTACCTTAAAAGTTTTTATTGGTAATTTGATAAAAGTTTTTTTAGTTTTTCTCTTCATATCAATTTCCTTAAAATGTTAATCTTTTTGTAAAGCCAGAAAAAAAAAAAAAAACTCTACCGATTCACCCTATTATCAAACAGTTTTTATGAATTTATGGCATTTACAGGGTTTGAGGACTGTTTCTGAACAGCAGTTTTTCAGTCAAAGTAGTTACTCATGTTTGATTTAGTTTAAGACAGACAAATACATGCGAACAATGGTAGCCTTTATCATGAAATTTGCCATCCAACTGGTTCAAAAGCCAGCACACTGACTTCACTTTGTCTCAAATCTGGCTGTTCCACAAGTTTAGTTTAGTGAAGTGATACATAGTGGCCTCAAAGCCTGCACAGTCTGACATCACTTTGTCTCAAATGTGGCTATTCCACAAGCTTAGTTCAGCAACATGATACAGATTGGCCTCAAAGCCAGCTCAGTTTGACTTTACTTTGTCTCAAATGTGGCTATTTCACACGTTTAGTTTAGTTTTGTGACTAAACTAAGACTTAGCTAGACTTATGTCATTAGTTTATAATTTTTTTAAAATGTTTTTCATAACCAAACGCTAACTCAGTCTGACTTGTTTCATCAAAGTCTTGCTTTGCAACTGAAATGCCTTCAAATCACATAAAGTAAGGTTGACTTCATACGATATTAGAAATAAGACAGGGAAGTTCATAAAGTTTTCAGAAATGAGTATAAGTCAAGTAATGTTCTTTTAAATATAACTGATGTTAATAAATTTTAGGGTAGCCTTACTGGTCATTACAGGTAAGCTTTTGTAACACCTATAACATCCATGCACCTGACCAGGGTTTTAAATAATATACACCAATTTTTGGCTCACTGGTGCTCAACGAGGATTGTTCATCTTAGTGTAAGGCAGGGGTTTGAAAGGTATTTATGGGAGGAGAAAGTCTGAGTAAACCAATGACCGTCAATGGGTACCTGGTAAACCTGATCTTGTCTTACATTGTAAATGTCGCAGCTAAAACCGCCATTGATACATTCCAATACAAAGCCAGTCAAGCGCTTGATTAGAGTCCCAGCGGTCCAACGCCTTCACCGTTCGAGAAAGCAAGATGCTCGAAAAATGTTAATAAGGTTACATTAACTAATTACCACACATGAGAATTCAACAGAAGACATTTAACTGGTCATTGTGGTTGATCAGTTTTATACGTTGCGCAGGTGATGTAATGAATTAATTTTCAAAATGTATCAACATGATGTTTATGACAGCTATTATAACGCGCAAGTCACACTAATAATACTGACCAACAGAGGCCAAAAAAAAAAAATAAATAAAATAAAATAATAACAACAAAAGAACCGGCAATGGAACCGGAACTCACAAAGTGCATATTCGAATCCAACTGCACAACTCTGCACAGATCTCCTCTGCAAAGGTGATGCCAGGTACGTGGATCCCACGTCTGCAGTCATCTTGCCTTGTCTTAGCCAGTTAGAGGGAACTTAAAACTCACAATCCAAACATTTGCAGGTCTAATTTTGCTATCACAGTTACAAGTTGAAGCACATGTAAACTCAAAATATCCAACAGAGTTGTCAACAGATGGAAGCGAGGTTCAAATGGATGGTTCCAGCCTTGCCACAAGCTGCTGTGTGATGAACACCAGACAGACAGATGTCAAGGGTCGCATTGCGCTGGAATAAACATGAGTAAAAGTACATATCTATTGAGGAGCATAAGCTCTGGGCTTAGCTGAAAAATGCTGCAAAAACTCTTTCAGGTCATCAAATCCAGGTCGCTGAACCAACCATCTGTGACGCCTGACCTACATGTAGCTTATAAACGCAGGTGATCTGTATTGTAATTGGCCTCAAGTTTTGTCCGTGACTAAGTTGCTCATTTTGTCCAATTTTAAGAGTTCTATCTATCTCTGAAAGTTGACCTGAGGTTCCTTTGGAAGGTAGGATGATATCTCACTGGAAAAACATCGTCAAAAGTAATACCAGGTGACCTTCATTTGCCTCTCAAAACGTACATTTTTGCACACAGTTAAATCAGGGCGAACCCAGACTTCTGAACTGAAAAAAGCCAGACAGATTACCTAGGTTTTCTGTTGTACACATTACTGGTAATTCATTTATTCTGCACCTTCTGAGGGACACAGGTACATGCCACCTTACTTAAAATTAAGTCTTTTCTCACCTGCATTTGCTTAGGTCCTCAGGTGTCTGACAATGAAGTTCACCTGGATAACTGCTATAAACAGCTTCAATTTTAAACTTGCAGCTTAAACGTTACAACTGCCCCGCTATGAATATTCATAAGAGTCTCCTTCATTACAGCCTTCTTGCACTGTGTATCAAGTACATGTGGAACTGGCCGACATACGTATATGCCCATGCTTGTAACTGGGACACAATAATTCATCGGAATTAATGAATAATGTGAGATGTCTTTGTGCAGTGATGTTCCCTCTTGTGTGCTGATGTTGTTGTGACATCATCTGTAAGTTTAGTAATATCGTTTTGCATTGTGATGTCTGGATTTCGGTGTTGTGATGCCGGCTGTGTTGTATTGTTTCTTTATACTGTGATGTTTTGTGTAATCTTTATACTGAGATGTCCCTTTGTGTTGTTGTGTCTGTATTGGAATGCTTCTTTATTCTGTCATTCTCTGTACTGATATTCTGGGCTGTGATACCTGTGTGTTGTGGTGTCTCTGTGATGTTATGTCTATGTGTTTTAATGACTGTGTTGTGATATTTTTTGCCTCGTAATGACACTGGCTGCTGTTATGTCTGTGTTGTAATATCTCTCTGTGCTATGATGTCTTTCTGTGTTATGATGTCTCTGTGCCGTGGCCTGTGGTGATGTCTTGTGTTGTAACCTGTTTTGATGTCTCTGTGTTGTGGTCTGTTGTTGTGACCTGTTGTGATGTCTCTGTGTTGTGGTCTGTTGTGATGTCTCTGTGTTGTGGTCTGTTGTGATGTCTTGTGTTGTGACCTGTTGTCATGTCTCTGTGTTGTGGTCTGTTGTGATGTCTCTGTGTTGTGACCTGTTGTGATGTCTTGTGTTGTGACCTGTTGTGATGTCTCTGTGTTGTGGTCTGTTGTGATGTCTCTGTGTTGTGACCTGTTGTGATGTCTCTGTGTTGTGGTCTGTTGTGATGTCTTGTGTTGTGGTCTGTTGTGATGTCTCTGTGTTGTGGTCTGTTGTGATGTCTTGTGTTGTGACCTGTTGTCATGTCTCTGTGTTGTGGTCTGTTGTGATGTCTCTGTGTTGTGGTCTGTTGTGATGTCTTGTGTTGTGACCTGTTGTGATGTCTTGTGTTGTGACCTGTTGTGATGTCTCTGTGTTGTGGTCTGTTGTGATGTCTTGTGTTGTGACCTGTTGTGATGTCTTGTGTTGTGACCTGTTGTGATGTCTCTGTGTTGCAATTTCCCTTTGCTGTGATGTCTGTGTTGTATCTGTGCATTGTTATATCTCTGTTGTTTCTGTGTGTTGTGATGTGTTGTGATGTCTGTGCACTTTGATGTCTGTGTTAAAATGTCTCTGTATTGCAATGTCTCCTTATTGTCGGTGGTGTGACACCTCTTTATGCTGTGGTTTCTGTTGTTCTGTGTATTGTGATGTCTGTGTTGTCTCTCTTCATTGTGATGCCTATGTTCGGATGTCTCTGTGCTCTGATATCTCTAAGTGTTGGGATGTCTTGTGTTGTGATCTGTTGTGATGTCTCTGTGTTGCAATGTCCCTTTACTATGATGTCTGTGTTGTCTCTCTGCATTGTGATGCCTATGTTCTGGTGTCTCTGTGCTCTGATATCTCCAAGTGTTGGGATATTTGACGTGATTTCCCTCTCTGATGTGATGTCTTTGTTGTAACACGTTTATGTGTCTCTGTGTTGTGGCATTGTGTTGTGGTATCTCTATGCTGTGATTTCTCTTTATGTTGTGATCTCTGTGCTGTTATTTACCTTTGTGTACTCATGTCTCTTTGTGTTGTGATTTCTCATCGTTGTGGTGTCTCTATACTTTGATTTCTTTTTGTGTTGTAATATCTGAGCTCTTTATGTCGTGATGTCTCAAAACATTTTTCTTTCACAAATGGCCTATTTTTCCCTTTGTGAAGAGCTGTTCTTTTGTAGTACCTTTCTGCAATGCCATGTCAGGTACATGTCCATCACACTAAATGGGTACATGTATTCATCACTTCAGCAAAGCCTACTGACATTTTTGTCACAAACCTGAATCATGACACACACATGTAAATCATCATTACATCAATAATCAGAGGATCAGTGACGTAGCTTATGAAGCCATGTCATTTTCAGAGGATCAGTGACATAGCTTATGAAGCCATGTCATTTTCAGAGGATCAGTGATGCAGATGACGAAGCCATGTCATTTTCAGAGGATCAGTGAGGTAGCTTACGAAGCCATGTCATTTTCAGAGGATCAGTGATGCAGATGACGAAGCCATGTCATTTTCAGAGGATCAGTGAGGTAGCTTACGAAGCCATGTCATTTTCAGAGGATCAGTGACGTAGCTTACGAAGCCATGTCATTTTCAGAGGATCAGTGAGGTAGCTTACGAAGCCATGTCATTTTCAGAGGATCAGTGACATAGCTTATGAAGCCATGTCATTTTCAGAGGATCAGTGACGTAGCCCATGAAGCCATGTCATTTTCAGAGGATCAGTGACATAGCTTATGAAGCCATGTCATTTTCAGAGGATCAGTGACGTAGTTTATGAAGCCATGTCATTTTCCCATGTGCCAATATGGTTTGGTATAATTAAGTAATGGTATGGCATTTGTCCAGTGCAATGATTACATTTGATTAGTTTGTTTGTTTGGCATGGTGGGCCTTAGATGCTTACCAATATTTGACTTTAACACATACATACGTGTGCATGTATAGCTGCTGTCAAGTTATCATAGATGGTAGAAACTATACCCAGTACCAAACAACGTCCAGGTTTTGGGAATTCACTGTACTTTTTAGAGCAAGATTTACATGCCATCAGACTGTCAAAATGTTCATGTGTTCGGCCTATCATTTTAAAAGAAATTCATGGTGGGAAGCGAGATTTCACATTAAAACAACAGCATCCCCTTTTCTGACTGCCTCAACAGGAAGTTGTTCACTAAATGTTTCCATCATATATGAACTCTTTCTTGGGTAAAAAAAAATTACGTACAGATAATACCCATAAAACAAAGTTGGCCAATGTTCAAAAAAGCAAACCTCTACATGGTCATGGGTTTCCCCCGGGTACTGCCCACTTTCCTCCAACCAAAATGCCGGGTGCTGTCGCATAAATGAAATATTGCTGAGTACAGCGTGAAAACACCAGTCAGATAAATAAAATAAATCAAAAAAAGCACAAGATGAATTGTAAAAAATTGATGAAAATTGATGGCCAGGATAAGCAAAGGATGAACAGACTGTACTTACCGGCTGACAACATCTGTAGTTTCTTATTGATAATGTCCTGTGGTTGCTTGTTGATAACGTCCTTGTTGCTTGTTGTCAATGTCCTGTTGTTTCTTGTTGATAATGTCTTGCAGCTGCTTGTTGATAATGTCCACCAGTTTCTTGTTGATAATGTATCGCGGCTGCTTGTTGATAGTGTCCTGTTGTTTCTTGTTGATAATGTCTCGCAGCTGCTTGTTGATAATGTCCACCAGTTTCTTGTTGATAATGTATCGCAGCTGCTTGTTGATAGTGTCCTGTTGTTTCTTGTTGATAATGTCTCGCAGCTGCTTGTTGATAATGTCCACCAATTTCTTGTTGATAATGTCTCGCAGCTGCTTGTTGATAATGTCCACCAATTTCTTGTTGATAATGTCTCGCAGCTGCTTGTTGATAATGTCCAACAGTTTCTTGCTGATCATATCCACCAGCTTCTTGCTGATAATGTCCTGTAATTTCTTGATGATGTTTGCCTGTTTTGCCACTTCCATTTCAGTCCTAAGTGTCCCAGCAGTGGATGAAAGGTGCCAGAGTCAACCTACAGTGTCATAGGTTCATATTAAACAAAGGACAAGGGACATCCTAAAGCAGAACTAGCAGACGAGTGTCATGTCCAACACCCAGGCCAAAACAAAGACAACTGGTTTAATACATCTAGCAGTAGAGATGTTATATATCTAGAATATGACATACAGGACTAATATGGCACTGCCCAAAAAAGATGTCTCAAATTCAATCTGTTTAAGGGGCCTTCAAGTGCAGTATAATGATCCAAGAGCCTCTCACTAATATGGTCAATGTGAGTTCAAATCCAGCCCATGCCAGGTTCCTCTTCGCACTGAAAAGGGAAGGTTTACCAGCAATCATTGTCATGTACGTGAAATATTCTTGAGTGCGGCATGGAACGCAAATCAAATAAATAAAATAAATAAATCAACCTGTAAAGAACTTATACCTGTAAAGAACACCGGCGAATTAAGTCATTCGAATCATACAGCCTGTACCAATAATGGCACATGTCACATGTAACGTCCTGTTTTCAAGGGAGCTAGATGGTGATGTTCCTCCATGTGTCTCAAGTCCTCCAACAGATGGCTCAAAACCGGGACATGCCAGCACAAGTTGCATGGGTTTTGCCAAGGTTTCTCCCACCACTGGAACGTTCAGCCAGAAGGAGATACATGTATATGTTCCTCCAGCCAACCTTACGAGGAAGAAGTTAACATAAATGTAATTACATGTAATTATAGGGCAAGAATCAATTCAAACACGTAGTCACTTAGATGTCACATGTAGCTATCATTGTTCTGAAAATTCCTGACAAAGCTCCTGACTTACAGATTTCACGTTATACTTGAAAAATACCTGTAAAACAGCCAAGCAACAACAGCAGCAACAAATTCATGAGAATTATGGTAAATACCCAAATTTTTGCCCACAAAAATCCATTTTTAGAGGCAAATTAATGTAATGAAATATTATCATGCCTGCTGAAACTTGCATTTTTTCCAATAGGGCATCACCCAAAGTACCAAATAAACCTCAGAACAGTTGTCCAAAATAAATGTAACTCTCAGAATCAGGAATACTGAGCAACTTAGTCATGGATGAAATCTTAGGTCATTTAGGGCAATCACTGACTGGTATAGGCATTTGGAAACCAAATTTAACAGAAGCCAGACAGACAGACGGACGGACACTGGACAATTTGCTAGAAGATATACCCTCCTGGCATTTGCCTAGTAAAACTTAAAACTGACTATATAAACTTAAAACTGACTATATATGCCACCAATACAGCATTATGCTCAAACTGTTTTCACATTCTTGGTATGAATATGTTTAGTTACATTTATTGTAGTGAGTGTGTCATACATTGTACTGTCACTGAAAAAGCACTTTACGGTGTGCAGTATTAGTTCAGATGTTTCACTTAGCGCAGTATTACACGTAGCTACAATCTTTTATTAGACATAAACACATGCATCTTACCATATTCAAAATGCTTCAACTATACAAACATTTAACAGGAAAATAGAGAAACACTACACTTATATACTGTAATTCAATAGTATGAACATACAAATTTTTTTTCTTCCGTATACAAATGTATATATGTATTTTTTTTCTAAATGTATTTAGTTTTTCCTTATCTAATCTGTATAAATATATGTGAGACGATGCTTTTATTTATTTATTTATTTTCCTTACGACTTCTTTGAATGAGTATATAATAAACATAGATTAATGCTAAGTGCATTAAAACACTTGCACTCAGTACATAATAAAACAGCTGAATTGTTTTCAGGAGCATAATTTTGCTCCAATTTTCTTAAAAGTTTCTTAATTCAGAAAACATCATTTCCTTTCTACAAATCAGATAAAGAAAAACCACAGAGAAGCAGTATAATCCATATCAAAAGACAAATTCTTCAGGTAAATATAAGCTTTATCTGAAGACAAACATTACAATGGGAGTAATAATTTGTAAACTGCAAATATCTGAAAATTTGTCTCAATTAAGAAAAGGGCCCTGCCCAGTTTCCACCCACAATAATGCTTGCTGCCGTCATGTAACTGAAATATTCTTGGCGTATCAAACAATCAAACAAACAAATAAATACAAATAAAAAAATATTATGAAATTATTAATGTGTTCCCAAAGCTAAAATTATTTTACTCAATTCTTAAGAAAAAATTTTCTGTGTGACATGACAAATGTTTTTAAAACTGCAACTTCTCTTACCTTTCCTTGAATATGTCAAAATCCACATTTTTTTAATTTAAAAAGAGGCTTTCATCAATACAATATTAAGCACCATGTAAACTAGACTCAATTCCAACAGCCAGCTAAGTTTTAATTATGTTACATGGTTAACAACCTTCCACCTGACCCATGACTGAGTTGCACATTCTTCAAAATGACGACAGTTCTATTGACCTTACAGAAATGTTTTGAGGTATGTTTGGAAGATACGACGTAGGATGATAGGACACAGGGAAACATGCAGGTTTCTGCCAGCATCTCTTTGCTGATTCACTTTTATCTGACTGTGAAAATCCCTTTTTCTGTGATTTTATAGAACCTTTCCTAATATGCACATGGAAATTAAGTGTTAATTCCACAATTACGAAATTTTAAGAAAGTTCACAGAAATGTCCAAGGTTGAAAAGGTTTTCCCTTAGGCATGAGATTTTGGTATAATGAAATTAGTGACTGTCTAAAAACTATGTGGTTATATATCGAGCAAGACAAACACTTCCAAGTGGCCTGTAGATATACACATGTACAAAGAATACCCCAGTGTCAACAGTTAACTGAGGATCAATGAAAATGGCCTTGAAACTTAAGGTGCAGTATCAACAAATAAATGTTATTAGTAGGCTACATTAGAATATATATATATATACATTCATTAAGAAATGTAAAGGGTGCGGTTCATCTTACTACACATGTTGAGGCAAAGTTCATCTGCGTTTCCTTAGAATTTCTGCGTCTTAGGTTTGGTCAGACAGAGCCTTGGGTTAGAGTATGAGTGTTGAATACAGGTACGCAAAAGTACATTATCACGTATACCTGGAATATGTTACCTGCAGCAGTGGTCCAGGTAAACATGTGACTACACTGTAATCAGCCTACCTCTGTCTCAAGCACAGCCTCCCAGATAACTACGTCATGGACACCAAACTAATGTATGCTTACAAGTTTGTGTATGCTGTTATATATATAGTTCTGTGAGTGTATCTTGAACTTTTCTTTTCTAAAGGATAGGTTTTGTCCAGGTACATCAGACGCAATTTTGTGATATATTAATTTATTTTTTATTTAACTGGAGTTTAATGACATAATCCCCCAAAACAGTGTGTCAACAAATCGATGGGAGGCATGTTTTTGGGTAGGAGAAAATCTTGCATGGCCAAAAAGAACTTGGCAACTGAACTTCCTAACCCAAATACATAATCTACATGAACAAGCAGAAAATTACACACTTCATCACAATGCATGCTTCAATAGAACACAGCTGGAAATGCATCCTTTTTCATCTTCTTTCAACTTAGAGGTTTAGTTAAGTTATTATTCAATTACAGTAAGAAGAGTTACAGTATGTTTCTTTTGAAGGTGGCTTACTACATAATGGTTGGGATTCATGAATTTCAAGGCTTTGCAATACTTATAATTTATCAGCCTGCACCAAATTAACCCATCAGAAAATGTTTGAATAAATCATCTTGTAAAGATTCCAAAACCTGAAGAATTACAGATGCAATCATTCACCTAATCCTAAGTATCTAAAAATAAACTCTGAGAAGCATATTATAGGCTTCAAATGGTACATTCTGATGCCAACATTTATCTTTTTCCACGAAGAAATTAATCCAACTTCATAACAAAGGAAACTCTCAGTTGTCCCACAACAAGGAGGAATCGATCGTACTAATCAAGCAAACTGTGTCAATTAAAAATTCCCTAATTTTCAAGTGAAATACATGTACAGTAAGTGCTCATCTCAAAAGAGATTTTCTCTCCCATGCCTGGCTTAATTAAGGCGTGGTGGCCACAGGTAGACACGTGTGCTAATACTACTCCACAACTGAGGATCGCGTAAAAGGACATGGTAGCGAGTAAACACAGAGATGAGATTGGGTTGTTATAGTACCATAATGGTAGCCAGTGTACCCTTGAAGCTCCTTGGTGCTTAACTAGCCAGGTGCATGGTAAGTGCACAACTTCTGAGGAACTTACTAGAACATAGACCAATTTCCACATATTTAACATAACAGTCAAGTATATTCTTCCAGGGGCCTCAGTGGCTCAGTTGGTTAGTGCGCTAAAACAGTGCAATGACACAGGAACCTCCCGCCAATGCGGTCTCTGTGAGTTCAAATCCAGCTCATGCTGGATTCCTCTCCAGCCATACGTGGGAAGGTCTGCCAACAACCTGCGGATGATCGTGGGTTTCCTCCCACCATAATGCTGGCCGACGTCGTATGCGTGAAATATTCTTGAGTGCTCCGCAAAACACCAATCAAATAAATAAATATATTCTCCTAAGTTTTGGGACATTTGATCTGCACTTTTTAGCCAATATACATGTAACTGTAACAGGGATACAAGGTTAATTTTTTCTTTCTCACATGGTTAATCTATCTAATGAACAAAATATCCACATATATCTTTACTTTTCCAAAACAACTGAAAGAAACATACTTTTTTTGCTTTGAACAGTACTCATATATGTTACAAAAATTAGAAGGATCGGAATTCACATATATATATATATACGTATGAGCAATGGATGTACACACAAGGAATTTTCTAGCCCATTTCTTTTCTTGAAACTCAATTTGAACAAATCAGAAAACTCAATGTTTTTTCGTCAGCAGCGTGACATTTTATAAAAACTATGCCTGAAACAAAAAGTGTCTCTGAAACACAACTTTCCCATTTTTCTTAGCGTGTTTCCGACAATGTGGCTTGAAAAAACCAAGACACGTGTAGACTGAATGGGAAGTATGTCAATAAGCTACATTTCAGAGGCCCACTAATGAAGCAATTTTACTGATTCTGGGTAATCTGAGTAAAGTTCCTTACCTGTATATTTGGATGTTCTTTGGGGGGGAGGGGGGAAACGAGAAAAAAAGTTTTCAAACATGTCCAATATTAGCCAACAGACACGCACATTACCAGAAGGGAAATTTATAAAGGATTGATTACATCATGAATTTCAACTGAATTAAATTCCATTAACACCAAAGAGAGTTCAGACATTTTGACAATTTCAGTCCATTCGTCATTCTTGCTTTCGGCTAGTTTGGCTGTGGGACAACTCTAACTGGGTGCATGCCCATTATGTACATATAAAGAATACATTTAATTGTTATTTTACATCACAAATTCACATGAAAGACTGAAGCTGCACATCTGATAACTCTGTAAGTGGGTGTGGGTGTTGATTCTGTGACCGCACCTTACCAGACACAAAACCTCCTGGCAGTGAATTAGGCGCGGCCATAGCAGCCTGCAGATCAAGCAATACTCAGACACGTGCAGGCCTCCTCAGTGAGTCAGGAGGCTGGACCCTTCTAACACAAGTTAATATCAGACCTTTGTCCCCTGAATATTTGATTCAAAGCTGGTTTTTCAGACAATTCGACAATTTCCTCTTCCCCCAAAGCTTTATTTAACAGCCAGAATACAAATAAGAAGTAACACTAAATATAGTTTGCACATAACATAAAAATAGTGAGAAACAAAAATACATGAAGGCTTATGAAATTCTAATGAAAATAAATTGTAACTGTCAGGAGTACCTTTAATTAAAGGATCGAAGCAAAACAATTTTAATGAAAATGTTACAGTTTTGTAAAGTGTTTCAAAGTTTGATACAAAAAAGGGAGGAGATAAAAGCTGAGAAGCTGTTTTGATTTACCAGTCTGAAAAACGTCTTTTCTTTGTATTTCTTTATATTTATATTTACCTATTCATACGACTCATGTTTCTGCAGCTTAACTATTGAGCACTTAACACGCTGATCGGTGTTCTATTTAACAGGGTTTCGTCATGACCTACATGAACTTCTCAAGACAATCATATGGCAAAGAAGAAGAAAAAAAAATATCCCATGGGATCAAAAGGAAGTATTAATTACCTTTTCATTGTGTTTTAAGTTTGGCCTCTTAAAACCAATTTGCTGTGGACCTAACAACCCATCCAGAAATGTTATATGGCTCTCACGAACAGATACCAGTTCAGGAATTATGTTGTGGGCAACTGGCCACGACAAAGGGATAATACCCAAGAAAAAGCACACTAAACATTTATTTACTTACAATTATCAGATAACGACAGCTGTTCTATATGTCAATATCATTTATAATGGAAGTTTTTTTTTTTTTTTTTTTGGTAGAGACCAGAACATTCTGGATAAACCCCCTAAGTTTTCAATTGGTCAGTTACTGACAGACTTCATTATGTGCGACGCACATATACATACACACACACAATGTTTATAGAAGGCAAATGACATCGTAAACACTGAGCGCTGGGGAATCTAAAAACTGCCATCCAAAGCCGGTATTGAACTCTCATCTCAAATGCACACCCACCTGATGGCAGTGATGCACACTTTACCACAGAGCCATGTCCTAGTTGCTCCTCAATCTAATATTTGATGAAAATCACAAATTTCCATGCTTGGAGAATACAGCATATGTGTTTACATTGAAACACTCTAATCGCCAGCAAAACAAACCTATGGCTACAGGGCACATACGAGTAGTGCAATATATAAAAACACAGAAAAACACATAATTATGCCTGCGAGGATGCCACTTGAAAATTACACTGTGGCTGTCATTGCCACGTGTCTCGCACTACGCATGACGCTGAAGTCATCTTTTCCCCCCGAGACCCAGACGTACACAGGTGTGTTGCATCCAGACGGCATCTGTTTACACCAGCCGGGACAGAAACAGTCAAGGTGGAAAATGAGTATTGCGGTCAACGCTGCAAAGGGATGAGCCCTAATATGTAGGTGTGCCAATGTTATCTAAGGTGCTTGATTTTCAAGTGGGTTTATAGTACAACATGACTGTACCTGTACGATGACAAATGGCTCTATAAAGAGAGATGAAATAAAGATTTTACTATTACAAGAAACGAGTCTTTGAATGAACACCCACATCTACACCTACATCAGTGACAGTGTACAGGATACATCTACCTTCTTGTAAGTATAAACTTGTGACACTGATTGTACTTTAAAACTTGCTCGCTTGTTTTTTTTCTTCTATTTGCATTAAAGTATCTATTATGAATTTGAATGTATGCATAACGTTACAAGTGTCAGTTTCATGACAATGATTTCCTCAGGGATTAATATCCTCACTAGAAAAACAAAAAATAAAAATTATGAATTTAAATACTGCCATTTACATATAAAGAAACACTCTTAAATTTATATGTACGACGTGAAATGTCTTGTGCGGTTACAAAATGTATCATTACATCGATCCAGATTTAAATTAAAAGTTCAAAAGGAAATGTGCTAGCAGATTGTTTTGTTTTTTTGTTTGTGTGTCTCTTTTCCTTTCGTTTTTGAAAAAAAAAACAAAACAAGAACCTGTGTGCAAGTGTTTGAAGATATTACAGGATCCTGCTCACTTGGCAGTCACTCTCCATACATCACAGTACCAGTACCTAAAATTTTCATCAGCCTTTTTTTTCTTTGATTTTCAGATGTAAACAGATCTCATAAAACATTAAATGCAAATAGACCCCTTAAAATATTAGTATTGGAGCTGTCTCTTACACTTCTTCATATGGGTATTATCTTACCTTCATACAAAATCTTTTGTTTTTTATTATGTGTTTTGCTTTTTGTGTGTGCATTTTGCTTTCCTTTGCTTTGCTTTGTTTGGTGTGTGTGTTTTGAAAAAGGAACCTGTGTGCATGTGTGTGTTTTGAAAAAGGAACCTGTGTGCATGTGTGTGTGTGTGTTTTGAAAAAGGAACCTGTGTGCATGTGTGTGTGTTTTGAAAAAGGAACCTGTGTGCATGTGTGTGTGTGTGTTTTGAAAAAGGAACCTGTGTGCATGTGTGTGTGTGTGTGTTTTGAAAAAGGAACCTGTGTGCATGTGTGTGTGTGTGCTTTGAAAAAGGAACCTGTGTGCATGTGTGTGTGTGTGTGTGTGTGTTTTGAAAAAGGAACCTGTGTGCATGTGTTTGGAGATTCTGCAACATTCTGCTCACTGGCAGTCACATGAAAATATCTAAAAATTTCATCAAAAATTGTTTGCCCTCATAAAATATCAGATGCAAATAGATCTTTTGAAATATTAGTTTTGGAGCTGTGTTTCACCTTCAAATCAACCCTTGAACCACCTTTTTAAGATCAAAAGAACTCAAGAATCTGGGAAAACATGCAACCTAGCCATAAACAAAATTGTTGTTCACTTAGAAGTAGTACTCAGCCAAGCAAAAATATTAAGAGTCTTTAATATCCTGCAACAGAAGCATCTTTCAGCGATATAATAAAACATCAGCCTTTTGTATCTCTCCAAATTTAGTTGTCAACAGCCCATCAAGTTCTTCTAAATTGCATAGGTAGTTTTGAAGACATATGGAATTCTGTGGAGATATTGCATCATCCTGTGCACTTGGAGACCTCTACGATGCGGCCTCTACGGCCAATACACAGCCTTACTCTACACTTCGAAATCTCCTGATGTAAATATAGCCACGACCTGCGAGTATTACAACGTAACTGCACCTCCTATATGTATGTAATAGACGAGGATTTGGCAACCATGTTGTGTTTATTTCACATTGTGTTGAGCATCAGCACTACATGCAAACTGAAACCACCTGTGTAGATAGATAGACTGTATACAGAATGTATGTACATGAGCTGTTTTTGTCTTGCTGCAGGGGAATTGTAGGCCAGAGTGGCTCAAACCTGTATATAACACGTCTGAATCACCATAACAAACGAGGCATGGGTTCAATCCTGGCTTTGGGCAGGGAATTTGTAGACTGCCAGACTCTCGCTGTTCGCAGGACATTGTTATCTGTAAGCAAGCAAATGACGATGCACTTGTGACTGTTTGCGTGCAGTCTAATGTCTGCTGAATACATCCGTCTTGTTTTCCACCTACATTGTAGTGTGCATGCATGTCTGTAGGTATTATCATACACACAGAATGGGTTCTTTTCTCACTTTCAAAAGGTTAACAATTTACTGCACACGGTTTGATTTTATCTACTGGATCCCGTGTAACACTGACGACAGCCACTGTATAAATGAACAATTCTTCAATATGGTGTTTAAGAACAATGTTATATGATAAATAAACAAATAAAATTCTTCTGGATGTGTTACAGAATAATGAGATTTAAATACATAAATAACTAAATCCGATTACATATATCCAGCAGGAGAGTCTCCACTAGCCAGGAACGTATAAAATAGTCTCACCTCACACTCGTAAATCATATAAGCAGTTGTGGCTAATTTTAAATTCAGATTGATATAAATCGAAACTTTTAATATTTTAATTTTGAAAGGATTTGATGCTACATTTAACTGGTTGGTCAATGAGATGCAGAGCTCTAAAAGATGAAATTACATTTTTATTCTCCTTCCACTGATCAGTCTTAAAGATTTTAAAAAGTACATCAGCTGGTATTACTCCTCTTGAGATAAAATATTTTTCAGCTCCTCTGGCATGAAGTACTTTATTTCACCTAAAGTTTAGCATGTAAAAATATTCTTTCAGAAGAACATTAAGACCTTAAAATGATCCTTGGAAGGAAAGGTCATATTTTTCCTGATAACAAATCCCCTCATAAACTATGTGCACAAGTACAAAGTTAATTTCGAGCTAATTTCAAGATGAAACTTCACATCTTATGAGAGTATAAACTGTTTGTAGTAAGTAATGTTCATATATCTACCTTAATTATTTACTTACTGGGTCAGTTTTTCGTTGATATGACAGTCGGGTTGATATGAACAGTGGCCACAGGTGTATCACAACTGTTTACACAGCAAATTCAACTGTACAGCATGATAAAATAGCAAATATTTGTAAAATGTTACAACTTAGTATAACAATAACATTTATATTATTATTGCTAGATGTAATAATCACTGTCCATGTAATACATATCAGTATCCAATAGTAACCATTTCTATTTCCTGAACTACAGCTCTGTTCAACCCTAGACCTGCGGACAGACTCAGGCCACTACATGCCCAAATTCATTCAGTTTTTCCAACACAAGGGAATTACCCATTAGATCAAAGTTGGTGGGGATAAAATAGGAAATAGGGGTGGATGTGGAGGTTGTGGGGAGGAGGGTGGCAGTGGCGGTAGCTGATGCTAAATTCTGCGTGTCTTCACAAGCCGGCACCGCAGAGAGACTGTACTAACTACTGCTCCATTTAGCGCCAGCGAGTATTGACGTCAGTCTGTGCGTAAATGCATGACCTACTTACACAATGACCTAGATACGAGCAGCTACAAGTGAATTGAAGTCTGCCCAAGCAGTCACTTGAGGAGGACACGCCCCCTGGCCAATCAAGTTGCCTGTCAGGTACTTTGATTGACACCCAAGCCAGCGAGTGTCAGAGTGCCAGTGACAACCCAGGTCATGTGCTGGGCAGTTCGCGTCTCTTCGGTTGGTGGGACCAGAGACTGTGAAGGTCATACAGAGACCCATCCATTCATGGGAAATCTCAACTCTGCATGTCAGCTGGATTGAGTTTCCACATCTTGGAAAAATCCTTCTCTCGCGAGAGTGAGAGACGGATACTAAATACCATGGTTATTAAAGCAAGGATGCCATGCATCTGTGAACAGCACATCAAGCAAGGATGCCATGCAACTGTGAACGGTACACCAAGCAAGGATGGCATGCAACTGCGAATGGTATACCAAACATATTGCCTTCAGATGTAATTATGTTCACATAACCATGAAACACAATGTTCACATAACCATGTAACACAATGTTTAATGTCTCAGCTGCATAAAAAGAGTAAGTTTTCATGAGACAAATTTAAGAGATTTGGAGAAAAAAACAGATCTCAACTAGTCAAGATTACAGATTTAAATTTCAACCACTGTGCAAAAGATTGCAAAAAGCCTTCAAAGGTTCATTATCTACTTTGTCAGAGAGACTTGGTTTAAATGTATTTATTTTTCTTGCTTACACAGAAAGCAATAGGATTATATCGTGCAACATTTGTAATAATATATATACTGTAAAATTTTGTGAAAGATCAAAATTACATTTAAACTTTCAACATCAGAAAAACTTGTTACAATTATTTATTTATTTATTTACTAGTGTTTCATGGGAGGAAGGAAATGCAGTAAATCAACTAGCAGCTGAATACTCTCAGTTTTGACCATTTTCTGTCATTAACAGTTAGGTGTGTAAATTAAGGCACAGTAGATGTTACTGTTGGTGGTGGCTCAATGACAATAGAGAGTACACAAGGCTTGTGCAGCTGTCTGGAGAATCTGTCGTCAGTTGAAGGCCACTTCTCTTCCACCTATATGGCAAGGATATCTGTAGGAAGGTTTCTTCTACCAAAGCATTTACAACATGCTTCAAATTCATGATCCAGACTGATATGTTCAAGAAATTTTTTTTCACATTGTCTAATATTTTCTTTTTCTTTTTTCTTAACTTTTCCAAAAAAATAAAAAATCATTATACCATTACCATACAGTGTACTTTTAAGAAAAAGGTATTCTTTTGAAAGTAGTGTGGTATGTAGCAAAAACATAAAGAAAATTAATAAATACAAACAAAATTAATAAATCACAATTGTAACATTTCATTAAGAACTACAATAGTTTGTTTTACCTCACCACTATCATGTGAGATCATTTCCACTATCTGATCTGTAGATCTGTACTGGAGAATGCAATTTGCTCTCCCACATGATCTAACCTTAAACTTGAAAAATAGCCACCACAGCTGTGGATTTCCCAAACACAAGATCAATAACGACTGCCACTGTGTGGGGCACTAAAAATAGCAGGATACACGTCAGCCGCTCTTCAGCGCATCTATGGGGTATACTTCACTGCCTGATGCAGGCTTGTGTTACGCACACACTCGGGGTGCCGCGGGCCTCCAGTGCACACCTGCCAGGTTGGTGGCTTGATCAGAGCAAAGTGAAAGGGAGGTAACTGAGACAAGGCAATGTTTAGCACTGTTTCAGCTAGCACTCTGCTTGGCAGCCAGCTAGACATCACACTTAATCATCAAGTGGTTATTATACAAGCTTGTCTCAGCTTGTAGGAAGTTTGTAGGCTTGTAATTAAATCAGCCACAGTGTATGTTGGAAAAGTCACAGTGTATCTTTGACCTCTGTCAGAGTGTATTTGAAGCAATGTCACAGTGTACAATGTATCTTGGAGCAGTGTCACAGTGTAACTCTGAATTGAATGACACTGTCACAGTTTATCATAAACATACAGGTACATGTAGTGTATCTTGGAGCACTGTCACACTGGACTTTGACATTAACATGAACACAGTGTACACATGTAAATCTGAGCAGTGCCACAGTGTATATTTATTTATATGATTGGTGTTTTATGCCGTACTCAAGAATATTTCGACATCAGAAATCCATACATATGATGCATCCTCATATAGCTTACACTTAAACAAAATTTTGTTGAAGTCTGTAGGAGTAGTGTATTGAAACAAATGTAAACAGATGCCGGACAGACAGACAGACAAACAGGCAGACGAGTGTATGATCGACAACTTGCCAGTACATAAGCTCTTCTGGTCTTTGACTAAAAAGGTAAATGTACATGTAGATTTCATCTAAAAGAGCCTGGAGACAAATGACCGTTGTTCACTTCTAATGTATATACATACTATTAGCAGTGACAATCTTCCGGACAAGACATTTGGCTGAAGTTGATAATATTTTTCTGCGATAAAGGCGAGGAAACATATCAACGGCCGAAGACAAATATCCACCCTTATATCCATGGAAAATTTATCACCATGAAGAGCATTTTTCAGACGTAAAATTATAGCTGCTTTTCAGGCCGGACCATTTAACTGCAGTTGCAGAGTTATCTCCCTTAGTAAAACTCTCTAAGTCTTTACTGTCTGAGTCAGTAAGGTCAGTACCTTTTGATGTTGAATGAAGGTTCTAAAAGGTATTGCTTCCAAGTATTATTTGTGTTCATTGACTGTGTTGTAGTGTTATTCAACATCAGAGTTGTCAACATGGCTACTGGGATGTTTCCCAGCACACAGCTATCGTCAATCATCAAAGTCGCGGGCCACCTGATTTAGGTCAAGGTCAGGGTTAGCGACAGTCAAATGAAAGGTGAAAAAGATGGGATAATAGCAGATTGCTATGGATGTGTTTCTGCTGATTTCTTTTTGGAAAGAGAACTTGTCGATTTGATGTGCATGGATGGTACGACAGCACTTTCAGTTTTCGCCCATGTCAAGTTTGTGAAGTGCACCAACATGTACATGTATGCCAACAGACAGGCCAGAGATGAAACTGATCATCTCTGCCAATTAAACTGTGTATAAATACATCATTTGAAGGATTTACACAGTGTTCCATCCTGTTTTTGGACCTCCAGGCAAGATCAGTGATCCAGAACTTCATCTGATCTTTCTGGAGTGAATTGGAAAACTTTCTGACTGCATTTTTCAGTACGGAAGGAACGAACAGTTACTGCAGCTTGCACATTTTACAGGGGTATTTTTGCCGGAATCTTTTCATTAATGTGAGATGCAAGAAGCTTCTTTCCAACGTTTGACATGATCAAAGCAGATGATAAAAACTTGTTTTTGCTTGCACAAAGTTATCTCCCTCTTTGTTTACATTTTGCATCAGTGCATTTTGCCTTGACTCCGGGGATATAATCACCCGTGAGCCCTTGACTCCGGGATATAATCACCCGTGAGCCTTTGAGTCCTGGGAAATATGGACACAAATATACCCACCCACCCCCCACTCCAGTCACATCTGGCCTGGTATGTTGAGCATTTCAACCAATCAAATCAATAGAATTTTCTTTGAAAAGTGATAAATGTACATACATTATAGCCGTGCACAGTTGCATGTCTATTTTAGTTTGCCAACAAGGCAAGTCCGTGTAGAGCACTTTGTAGAGCTCCGTGGGAGGATGGACGTCCAGCATTTTTTCTTTCACTGCTTGAATTATGCTACCAACTGGCCTAAGCTTTTGAAAAACTTGTCTATGAGCAGATGTGCAACTAGAAAAACTACTGAAAGGCAATAAAATCATAATCTATTTGTGATTATTCTCCGATACTATAATTAGTTATGGAATACAAAGAAGGCAGCCAAAAAGTTTTGGGTACACCTACATGTTAATGTGAAACATTTCTGTTTCCTTGTTGAAACATTGTGGACTGCCTTCAGACGTGCCTTGCCTCATTCCGCATCTCCCCTGATAAGTTAATTCTGTATCCTTCGTGTTTTCCATCATTAACTACATTGTTTTTTGGGGATTTTGTCTAAATCTGTTAATACGCCTACACAGTTAAGCTTACAATTATTTAGGAAATAGGACTAGTCAGTTGTTCAGAACTTGTTCCTAATCACATTGTTCAGTGTAATATATTGAGACAAATATATTTCCTCCTCTGATATAACTGTCTTCATGTCCACATAATGCTTAATATATGTAGTAGACATGCTGGTATATCAGGGATTCAATAGCAAACAGTGGATGCGTAAAATATCATACACATGTACCAATGTAAATGTGATGCTGTAATGAATGATTGTTATGTGGATTAATGACTATTTTGCAATGTTAATTATATCACCAAAATTGAAATGCCAAGCAAGGATAACTTGTTAACCTGTCAACTTATTTAGCTGTTGGACGCAGTCTCTGTGTATTTCTCACCCTGAACTGGGAGAAGGTGCCATGTCATATGTGCATGCTACATGCTACAACTCTCTAATAAATAGGTTTGTTTTTATCTTAAGATCTACACATGTTTTAAGCTACAATGATATAAATTAGGAAACTGTTTTTATTGTTATTCTGGACGACGTGAAATCAAACGAAATATGATCTAGTCATTCCAATGATGCATTTAGTATCACTGCAGTTTGATGTAGAGAGTCTTTGGTGAGGTGTATAAAGGCAGGGAAATTCAAGTAATCCAGGGACTTGGTCAAAAAAAGTCCACACCTTGACTTCTCATTGACCTGACCATGGATTGGAATATAACCTCCTGAGGTATGACAGAGCCTTTGTCATTACTTTACAATCTGTTTTAATTTGGAATTACAAGGTTAAACACCTTATTTTCTCTGCATGTCAGTTTTAAACCTCTGTGAACATGGGTCCCCAGTGCTCATATGAAATCATGGGGTTGCTACCAAAACACGTAGATTTCCACAGGGCGATTCTCTTACAACAGTTTCAAGGCATTTATGAATACCTCGACCTGATGCCTGGAACATTCAAAGTTAACGGGGAAATTACTATTACTGTCTTTACTTAAATTCCGTAAATTCATGGGGTCATCCCTAGAAATCATCAGGTACTAAGGTCACCCCGAGAAATCATCGCCCGGGTACTAGGGTCACCCCGAGAAACCACTGGGTACTAGTGCAGCTCAGAGAGTTTGTGTGCTTGTAACGATATGTAGTAGGCCCCCTGTATTTTGGGGAGTTTTTCTTGACTATTCTACTGTTATCTTCTCAAGGTAAAACAAGTGTTTGTCATACTGTTGTGTTTTCCATTCATAAACCCAGACACATTTATGTAATAGCCAGCTGATCTTTGGTGAATACAGCCTTCCACTCAGAATGTATTTTAGTGTATACGTAGGTGCAGAAATGCCTTAGGGAGTAAATGATGACGTGATTTAGTCAGGATGTCAAGCGTAAGATTTATGAAACATTCCATGCATCCACGAACTGGCAGTGTTGTCATGGTGACGAGAGCACATGTAATTGTCTTGTGAACTGTGGGATTTCTTTTAATGTTTTGAACTCTTTAAACTTTTGTTAAGTGTTATTCTCAAACATACATGCTGCCTGGTGATGTAAGCCATGAATTATACAGCAGAAATCCGCAAACAATGCAGTACTGCTTCACTGCTGACGATGTATTGATACCTGATCGGTCACCCCGTTCGTGGGGAAACCGGTTGTTGTTCACATAACACATTGGCCAATCAGCTGGCATCATTACAGAATGTAAATGTACAAGCATGAAAACCTATTGTAGCCTACCATTGTACAGAATAAATATGGCTTGGAGTTACACCCTGAAAGCAATTCTTTTTTGTCTTGTTTCCAACGCACCTCAGTGATTTCTGATATATTTGCAGTTGTAGACTCTGGAACCCACTAACCCGTTACATACTCCCTTGATGTTGATGGCCACCCCCGACCCACCCCCTCCAGAAATGATTGGGTCATTATAATGCTTTAGATTTCCAAGATACCCTTTGTCCTCTTTGCTGTGTCACTGGTTATCTCAAGAAAGCTTGGGTAGCAGCTGAATCCACTGATCTATGATCCACAGCAGTTTCTCACATCTACTTCAAGAAATCATTGGGTACTGAATTTACTAGCTGGTATACAAAAGGAAAGCACATAAAGAGTTATTAAGTTTGGAATGAGAGAAATCATTTGAATCTAAAACATCTGCACGACCACACAGATCATATGTTATCTTGAATAAAATGTTGTTTGTTATGTTTCAACTGAGATTACTGTATTGAGTTGTTCTCTACGTTGTTCTCTCACTACTTTATGATCAGGAACTTTTGTCACAGGCTGGTGAATAGCCTATGCGAGGCAATTGCTATGGTTGTTGCTGTACAAATCAGGTACTTGGCATGATGAACGATTGATTGGTGTATGAGTGCTTTACTAAAACTTTAGCGAGGCTTTATGGGTACAGTATTTATTTATTTATTATTTTATTGAGTTTTACACTGTCCTCAAGAATATTTCACTCGTACAACAGCGAACTGCATTATGGTGGGAGGAAACCAGGAAGAGCCTGGGGGACACCCACGACCATCCGCAGGTTGCTGGCAGACCTTTCTACATAAGGCCAGAGAGGAAGCCAGCATGAGCTGGACTTGAACTCACAGCAACTGCATTGGTGAGGGGCTCCTGGGTCATTATGCTGCACTAACATGCTAACCACATCGGCCACTGAAGCCAATCAGTTTAATGAAACAGTAGAGCCTATAGGCACTGAAATGTATTCTAAGATGAATGCTCAGGTTTCTTGGATGTAGATAATTCTATTGCCAGGCCTTTGCCATGTTTCTTATGATTGAGACACAAAAGTAAATCTATCAGAATTTCACACTTTTATCCATCAACTGTTTCTGGTGCAGGCTAGGAGGTTTGAGAAACCCTTTATGAGAAAAGCAAATACTAATTAGTGACAAACGTTCGAATTATTGTTCGCAGCCTGGCCTAAGCGACAACAACTCTTTGGTTCTCTGTTTCACGTTCATGGGAACCAACGTGACAATTAAACAAGAAACTTAGAACTGGTTCCATGAAAGATAAGTTATGAAAACATTTTTTTTTCCCCAGCAAAATGAAGTCTGTACATAATTAACTGATATACTATAACTCTTTAACAATTTAAGCAGCATATATGTAGATATATGAATATCTTCCCTAAGAAACGGACCAGGGGGAATTTCATTGATATTCATAGTTTCTGCAGTTTTTATACAAACTTTGCTTCAGGTGAGGCATGGCATACACAGAACAGTTACTGCCCTTGCCAAAATTGGCCAAACGTTTTTATTATTTTTCTCTCCGTGTTAATTTCTTTAAAATGTTTTACAAAAGCAAGAATAAAAAAAAGGAATTCCCTGCCAACCAACCCTATTTCTTTTCACACGGTCAAGCTACGCCCAAGAAGCAATTTGTTAAGGATGGCCCAACGAAGTGACACTGAGTCTAGGATTTCAAATGATGTACATGCATTACCAAAGAAGTTAACTTAACTATGAACTTTACAATAATTCTGTAAGATTCACAAGAAGATCATCTCAAGAACAGGAATTTCTTTCACATGCAAGAAACCAAGCAACATCATACAAAACATCAGACTCGCCATCACACGTCAGAGACGCTTTTACAAAACACTCCGGGGTGATTTATGGAACAATTTTCGCCTTCCTCTGACCGTGTTCTTCGCAAACTTGCTGATTAAAGTTAAGACCATGTTTAAACCAATCAAATTCAAATGACTGGTGAAGAATTTCCCCTCCCCCACTCCCCCCCCCACCATCCATCAAATCAAAAT
This sequence comes from Acanthopleura granulata, assembly GCA_016165875.1. Taxonomy (NCBI): domain Eukaryota; kingdom Metazoa; phylum Mollusca; class Polyplacophora; order Chitonida; family Chitonidae; genus Acanthopleura; species Acanthopleura granulata. The sequence continues at coordinate 9,150,866 of JABBOT010000016.1, forward strand.
TAGTCAATGGTGAAATCCTCAGATCACAATATTTTCATGACTGGTCACTGAAGACGTTCCCATACAACATGTTCTTGTGTACAAATACTGCTGCTGACAACTGTTGATTGATTCTGATATTTTTCAATGGCCTGAAGTCAAATTCAAACTCACTGACCTCAATTAGAAGGACAAATTCAAGTATTTTTAAGAACCGACGTAGATTAAAGAACCCTGTACTACAGTATAAATAGCTTCATAAAAAAATTAAATAAAAAAGGCATAAAGATAAAAAAAATATATAAATACATAATGCATATTGAACATCACATCCAAATGCTCTAGACATTTAATGTCCACTTCAGTTAATTTGCAAAAAACGACAGCAAAATGCTTCACGATAATTATAGTAAAATTCAGTATTTTTCCAGTGACATTTTTCCTCAATTGTGAGTGATTCTTTCACTTTTTAGGGCCAGTCAACAGCTTTTTCTGAAGTCTGAATAATTTCTTATCTGAGAAACTCAATTTATGGCATCAAAAGTAAAATTTTATGGCCTTCAGTTTATGTGCCATCATGTGTAATGGTGATAACCATACATTTCCATGTACATCAACACTTGTAGTTCATGCATCCATATTATAGCCCACGTACATGTTGATAGTTTTTGAAATATACTCATTGTACGCTGAAGTATGATGTTTTATCTGGTCATTCAATGCCACACGGGCATAATTCAAAGGTCAAAGCGCACGATAACATGGAGGCAAAATCGAGCGCAATTAAGAAAAATAATGGCTATACAATTATAGCCTCCCCCGCAGCCCACCTGCTTGTAACTGGAGTTAGATGTATATCTATATAAGGCATGTGTACATGATTACAGGTACAACTCTATAAGCCACGACACTGACATTGAATCTGGAGTCATTTGTGGTCATACAGAAACCATCTGGATCTCCCCCTCCCCCTCCTCCCTTCCTCCAGAGAAACCGATAAGGAACTATGCCAATGTCACTTCAGGCGGGGGAGGCAGACTGCGTAGGAGTGAGTGATGCACACTCAGCAGGTATATATCATATGTGTATTAGAATCACAGCAGACCTATCCATTGTATTTTATCTGTCAGCATATACATGTATATGAACCTGTAAGCATACGCTGTGATCCTAATTCCAGTAATTCGAATTTTCGTTCAACTTCTCCAGTGCAGGGATCAAACAGTACCTGTGATAAGGAAAGTCTCAAATTGCAGTTGTAAATCAGAATGATGTAGAAAATTGTACAAGAAGTTTTTCTTTCTTTTTCCATTTCTCCAATGAAAACTTTTTATATGAAGGTGTGTGTGTGGGGTGGGTGGTTGCGTATGTGTATAAAATATCTCTGCTATCTCATAAAACACGTTAGGCCTCCATGGCATGGTGGTTAGCATTGTAGCAAGGCAGACAAAAAACTATGCGTATACGTGGTAGGGTGTAGACATGTTTTGCTCGAGATCCTGGTGCAACCTAAAAGCATGCCCATGCTCGGAGCCATATAGTATTGTTACCTACACACCTGACCCATGACACTCCCGTGCCGGGTGCCCCGCACTATCCCATGGGCTGATTATGCGCCCAACGGAGGACTGGTTACTTTATTCTCCTTGATACCTTGTGGTTTGTGGTTATTTCTCTATATTTACCTCTGACTTCTACATCCCTCCTCCGCCCGAAGACCTAATTTGTTGAAAACCATTGAAAAGTCGCAACCAGAAGAAGAACCAGCCAGTTTGTCCGGAGCAAATTCATCCATGACAAGGCCGATTCTGAAGGTGGTGAGTCCAAACTGGATAAATTTATGAATTTTATGTTCAGCTCTGTTAGTGACATTCAACGCACGTTAAATCGGTTGGTGGGAAACCAACTTGAACTCGATAATCGTCTTACAACGGTAGAACGCAAATATGTATTTGGTATATCTATATAGAACATGTGATTGCAACTTACACACAACTGCTTTATATTTAATATATATTTACACAGATCTATGTTTATATATCTATAATATCTATATACATAACATGCATGTACATGTATTTACACTGTATTTGTACATAAAATAAAAATTAGCGCGAACGATTAATTGCTTACATTATTGTTATTTTAAACTGACTGAATACATATATACAGCCTATATATACATTTGTCTATGCAACTATTACTCTGTTTTTCAGAACTAAGCCTATACTGGAATCTTAATTCGATTTACTCTTATGGAGCAATCATCACCAAGACCCATTCACCATTTCCGTACTCTTAAAGTGCAAAATCAATGTGACTTTCTGGCTAGCCCTGACATCTGCTACCTACTGCTGTTTCTCACTTTGTTTGGTCTCATGCCCTCGTAATAAATGAAACTAGCGTGTACTTTCATTTGTATTAAAGGTGCTTGACATCATATTATGTAACAATGCACATAGCACTGCACAGATCGTCACAGACGCTCTATTCTGCATTATCTTGTCCATATTTATACTCCTTTACTCTAATAAGATTTATTATAAATTGGGATAAAACAAGCTCTTTGGGTTTTATTCCCGTTGAAATGTAACTACATTTCATATATTGTAAGCTTGTTACACTGTACAAAATGCTTATCCCATTATGCAAATTTATACATTTCAATGAATAAAGTATCCAATTCAATCAAATCAAATCAAGAACTCCCACATGTAAGCCTCTCATCAATGTATTCCCTCTGATTTCAAGTCCAGCTCATGCTAGTTTCCTGTCACTCAAACGAGGGAACATCTTTAAGCGACCTGCAGGTGGTTGGAGGTTTGCACGCTTGACACTGAATACTTTTCTTCCACCATAATGCTGGTCGGCGTTGTTCAAGTGAAATTTTCTTGCAAACAGCAAAAAAAACATCAAATAAGCCCTAAAACACATGGGCACATGAGGTGCTTAGGATCTAGTTACATCAAGTTAACCACTGAATGCATACAAGGGCACGCTCATATATCACTAGTATACAAATAAATTAAGAAGTGCAATAGCAGAATCATCCTGTAACAGGCCTGGGATTGAACTCTCACCCCACAGCATGTGCCTACCTCTTCCAGGATGGGAGTTATGCACCTCACAGAATCAACCCAGCAACACCCAGCTTCCCACATCCTAATTACCATGTACTCTACCTTGCTATACTCACATCCATATGTATTTATTTTATTTGATTGAGGTTTCACGCAGTGCGTACCAAAATAATTCACATATATTACAGCAGCCAGGTGGGAGGAAACTAGGTAGAGTCTAGGGAATAACCAGAACCATTTGTACGTATAGGTTGGTGCCTGAGTTTTCCACGTACGTCCGGAGAGGAAGCCAGCATGAGCTGGACTTGAATTCACAGTGACCGCATTGGTTACAGACTCCTCAGACATAAAGCCTCCTCTAGTGTGCTAACCCCCTGGGCCACAGAGACCCCATATCTACTGTACACGTGGTAAACAACACAATACTGACACATGTATATATACATGTAGATGTGCCACAGTCCTATATGCAAAAGACGAACAAAAATTTTTCGGAATTTCTGCAAGATTTTCAACCAATAAAAGAAATTAGTAGCAAATGAAGGTTGTATTGTATTTGGATTTAGTCAGGACCGGCCATTTATATGAGTCTCAGGGAAAATCACCTTAGAAGAGAGACAGAAAGAGAGGCCGAGGCCTCAGGTGTTCCGCATAAATACAGATACATGCCCATATATGGTTGTCATGACCTTATATGACGGATCCCGCAAGCTCTGACCTTGAAATGTACACCTATATGTAAGAGGCATCAAATTACCTGAGATGGGTTTACTCGTTATGACAGCGCCTGGTCCAAGAGGAATTGTTTTTCACACGCAGCAGCAACAATAACATGTCTTCCCTTCTAGCTAACTCTGGCCCAACCTCTGTCCTTAGCAAGTTCACCCGACACCGCACCTGCTCCATGCTGTCACTTTTTCACTGCCCTTGCCCCCATCTATCAGTAATATATGAGACACTGACCTTTACCTGCCTTTGGTTTATTATTAACTCTGAGAAATACTACCACACACTGTCCTCTCCCCTCCCTTCAGGTCCCCAATGCCCAGGTGAGTCTTTGCTACAGCAGGCATATGTGATCAGTTAGGAGAGGTGAGTATGTATACTCAGTCACTTAAACACCATGCAGGTAATAGTAGTGAGTGGTGAGTGGGATGCCAGCCAAAAAAATCCATGATCAAGTCAGGTTTACTTATATATTTGTTTATTTATTTATTTATCTGATTTGTTTCTTAGACCATGGTCAGGAATCTCACACGACGGGCAGGTTTACGCCAGCAAAAAATTGCAGTGCCTATTTTTTATTCACTTATGGCATGTATTTCTTTGATTAGTGTTTAATATCACACTCACCCACAAGGCCATTAACAAACTGTGGATGTTCACAACACACAAGGCCATTAACAAACTGTGGATATCCACAACACACAAGGCCATTAACAAACTATGGCTGTCCACGACACATAAGGCCACTGACAAACTGTGACAGTCCACAACACTCAAGGCCATTAACAAACTGTGGCTGTCCACAACACATAAGGCCATTAACAAATGGTGATAGTCCACAACACACAAGGCCATTAACAAACTGTGGCTGTCCACAACACATAAGGCCATTAACAAATGGTGATAGTCCACAACACACAAGGCCATTAACAAACTGTAGATGTTCACAACACACAAGGCCATTAACAAACTGTGGATATCCACAACACACAAGGCCATTAACAAACTATGGCTGTCCACGACACATAAGGCCACTGACAAACTGTGACAGTCCACAACACTCAAGGCCATTAACAAACTGTGGCTGTCCACAACACATAAGGCCATTAACAAATGGTGATAGTCCACAACACACAAGGCCATTAACAAACTGTGGCTGTCCACAACACACAAGGCCATTAACAAACTGTGACAGTCCACAACACACAAGGTCATTAACAAACTGTGGATGTCCACAACACACAAGGCCATTAACAAACTATGGCTGTCCAAGACACATAAGGCCATTAACACACTATGGATGTCCACAACAAACAAGGGCATTAACAAACTGTGGATATCTACAAAACACAAGGCAATTAACAAACTGTGGCTGTCCACAACACACGAGTACAAAAAGAATGTAATAGTGTAACAGTATCTTTAAAGAAAATTGAGGCCTATAAAAAAAATTTTTAGAGTGGGAACAATTTTAACAGGTCATTTCAGTTTATGGCCCTAAAAAATTTTAATGCATACCATACCCTACTTTTTCCTAAAAATTTGGGGGGTGGGGGGTATTCAGGTTTATTATGTACAACTGTAATCAATTGTTGCCTCTCCCTGGCATGCCATCCCTTCCCCTCTTGGCCACACCATCGCCAGACACCACTGAGTGATGACAAGTGAAAACTTGAGTAACGTCATGCTATGGTCAACTTGCCTCTACGCACACACCAGTCAGCAAGATTTCTCAGACATGTGCAAGTGGTACACATGTGCGAAAACAAGCGCTTATGTAAAAACGCAAAAATAGCACGTCAATGGGAGGCGATGTAGTGGGAGGTAAAAACATCGCAGCCCTCCCCCCTCCCCCCAAGTCACACGGATGACAACGACCAAATGTTATGAATGATGCCTCCTTCTGGACCCATGTGAAAACCATTAAGAAGAAAAAATCAATATGTGTATCACTCAAGTGCTAAACAAAGGGAGACAACTTGGGAGAAGCAAAGCCTTACAAAGCCGTTTCCATGCAGGCGTGAGTATTTGCGTGATATAATGGGTAGAGATTAATCTGGTTTGCTTTCCTCTTAATATTGGGACCTGTTTACACTGCATTATCAGCAGTTTACAGAGTATCAGTAATGCCTAATTTCTGTGTTCTTGGGAGGATAGGATACAAAAAAGATGTCTACTTTCAAATGTATGACATCATAAAATTTTACATCACCCGTTTAACAGAACACAATGAAGCTTCTCAAAAGCCTTTGACATTATAAAAGCAAAACTACCTTTAATATGCACAAGTACATGTGTACTTGACATCTTACCTGCTTCACGTAGCATCATGCCCCAAAAAGTGTTCAAGTCAAATAAGACAAGGTAAATGTGTAAAATGTAAAAACTACAAGACATCTGCTTTTCAGTTAACTTGAAAAAAGATGTCGTCAAAGCCCTGTCGCTGGTTAAACTGCACCTCAACTTTATGTCAGGTGTCTGTAGTGGCTTACACTGGACTCACAACAGTATTCTCCATTCACAGATCTGTACATTCTTAAACTCTGAGGTAGATGTACCATTACCACCCACAGCATTTCTGCAGTCTAGCTACACGTAGCTGAGACAGCCACCAGCTAGGTGTAGACAGCCACCATCTAGGTGTAGACAGCCACCATCTAGGTGTAGACAGCCACCAGCTAGGTGTCGACAGCCACCATCTAGGTGTAGACAGCCACCAGCTACAGCCACCAGCTAGGTGTAGACAGCCACCAGTTAGGTGCAGACAGCCACCAGCTAGGTGTAGGTCCCAGAGTCCGCATCTCTTCCTGTTATTCCTATATACATGTATAATGGGAGCAACCTTCCACTGATTATACCAGCTGCAGTTACTGGGAATTGCTCTCTACTCAGTTGATAGAGCTGTGGAGAGCCAAGTTCAAATCCTAGTGTGACCCACATAACAAATCATTTACAGTGGTTTAAGTGTTACATACATTAGAATTAGGCCATCCTTAAAAATATATTCATTGAGTGAAACCCACCCGACAGACCCTTCAAAAAAGGGCCCAAATCAGAAGTTTCATTGGTACTTTAATAAATGTTTTGTTTTTTTTTTTTTTGTTTTTCTTTCTATGTTAATTTCTTTAAAATCCAAATCTTTTTCAAAAGCAAGAATAAAAAAAAAATCACCGACCAACCAATCCTACCTTTTCTCATAGGGTCAGGTTACATCCAACAAACAGTTTTTCAAGGATGGCCCAAGTGGGACCATGATATCAACAAAAACCAGTAAGGAAAGTACCATATATACATGTATATATTTCTTCAAGTAAGGTAAACTCCACCTACCTTCCACAGAACAGAACGGCTCATGCTTCAACGTCCTGCCTGATGCTACCAACACGTTCTCAATCAGGAGAGGGCTTTTTTCCAAAAATTAAATCAACTTCTTTTTCTTCTTTTCATTCTTCCGTCAACAGTTCACAAAAAAGCCTAGTGCATAGAAATGCTTCCACAGTTTGTACTGTAAAGCAATTTTCCGAATTCCACTTTGAAAGTAAAACCATCCTGACAAAAAAGAAAACATAAATCTTAGCTACTACTGAAATGACTGGGAATTCATTGTTTTTACTTTAGCAAAAGGATACCCTGGAAATGTAGTCAGGTAACTGAAAGAATTAATGAAGAACTGACCTACAATGTACAATTTCACCCAAAAAGGTTCAATTTTAGGGGCTCAAATTAATGTCATAAAATATCATTACATTATTTTTGGTGCTGAAAGAAACATTTTTTCAGTCAGATAATATCCTATCAACCTAAGCTGAAACATTATTCTAAAACCATAAAAAATCTCTGAATTAGAAAATATGTGCAACTTAGTCATGGACGAAGTTTTAGGTCATTTAGGGAAAATGAAGTAGTATACTAAAGAGTTTTGGTCAACTTAGGTTGTTGGGTGATAAAAATGTTTACATCCTGTATTTCTAACATACGTCTCCTATGATTGTATATTCTGATATGGGGTTTGAGTGCATGATGACAAAATCCTTTTTTTGTAGGGAATTTGAGCTAATTTTTTATAATAGCTAGTGAGAGTTTTCCATGCATTCTCAGAAAACTATTTTCAAAATCTTGGCAAAAGTTTGAAATCCTGAAACTACTGTAGGCTTTAATATTTAACTAGAAACTATTTATTTAATTGGCGTTCCATGTCGTACTCAGGAATATTTCACTTATATGACAATCAACACTATTATGGTCAGAGAAAAGGGAGGAAACCCACAGTCATTGGCAGTTTACTGGCAGACCTTCCCACACACAACTAGAGAGGAGGCCAGCCTGAGCTGGACTTGAACTCACAGCAACTTCATTGGTGTGAGGCCTCTGAGCCATTGTGCTGTGCTACTCACTGTCACACAACCTCCCTAGTCAGGAGATTAGGAAAACCCATTTTTTATAGAATTCCATTTCTCATTTAATATGGTAAATTTCTATTTGTAATTTTGGAAAATGTTAAATTATCCTCAGATATTTCTTGTAAGTTGAAGGATTTACATGTATTTCTTGGAAGTTGAAGTATTTTCTTGTAATTTAAAGTGAAGACTGCACATGAATCACCCTGGTTACTGCCATAAGCATATCAGGGTTTGTCAATACAGGGGAGACAACTTTGTTAAACTACACCTATACAGTTTAACCTCATGTTAAGGATACTGGAAGAGAATTTCATATTTTGCCTTAGCCTAAAATATTGATCAAATATGGCCATATGTATATGTATTCTGAAAGTTAACGGACTGCTGATCTAAAAGAAGCTTTTTGAAATTTAATCTAGCTTTAATATTAATCAAAATGAAGAGAAAATTCGAAGTTTTCAATTTTTTTTTGCCCAAGTGAATAATTTACTATTTAAACTAAAAAACAGAAACTTTGGTGTTGTTTTACCAATGTCTTTAAACTAGGAATGTTATCAAAAATTTGTGGGACCATTTTTTTAGCTTCATAGCATTATGTTGAAAAATACACGAGAATTAGAAGTTTTTCACTACACAACCATCTCAAAAATAGAAAGGGAGAAAAAGACCAAAATGTCTGAAAGGGCAATATGCTTGACAAAATTTGTGAATAATTCGTATGGAAATTAATTTTAATCAAGCATTGTACCGCCTCCAGTTAACCTGTAAATATATCGACATACTTATGTTAAATTATAAAACTTATCACGCTCCATGAAAGCATAAATTGGCATTTTATCTTCACATTTCTGAGTTAAACCTGCTAGAATGTGTCTACAAACCTCTCCCCCAATGGCACCCCAGTGAGGTTATAAAGGCTGTTGTTTTAGTTAATAGGTCTGCATGAGTAGGCTGGCACAAGCAGCCATGTTTGTCTATAGCAGGAGGTAATACACATTTACCACAGGCAGGTAACCCTCTTCAGCAAGCTAATCCTCTTTATCAGGGTCAACAAAGAAAACACAACTGCCTTGGTTCACAACATGCAATACTTTCTGTAAAAATTGAGGGTACTTACAATTCAAGTTTCATTCTTGAATACGACCTATAACACCAATCAAATAAATAAATAAATAATCCAAATTTGGCTTTCATCTTTAAGTGAAAGGAAGATATGACAAAGGTGAATAAGAATGTGAAATAAAAAAAAATTGGCCAAATGTCACCCCTGAGGGGTTCTACGTGTAGTATCCTTAAATGCTAAAGACAGGCTACCTTTTGAAACATCAGTGCTAATTACTGTCGGGCCCGACCCCTGAGATAATTGTCATCTCAGGAAGCAGCAGGGAGGGCGATTGGACTTTTTATTGGGGGCCTCCCCACCCCCAAGGGAGCCCCCCAACCCCCGTTCCAGCCAATTTCTGCTGTACATCAAGCCATATAGTGTCCTGCTACATAGATAACTGGCAATTGAATCATGTAGACAGACACCCGTTCACATTAATAAATAATTGGCCATTGTTTATGTACGTACTAGCCCCAGGGACGGCTCATCACTTCAGAGATATGTGTTGCTGTGCGTATACCTGTGGTGATTGAACTGCAAAGTCCACGTAGCCAAAATCCGTGTGTTCAGGCTGTGTTTTAGGTAATGTAGGCCGGAAACGCCTATATTGATCGATCCAAGATTAAAGGCCAGCAGGTATTACCTAAGTGTATTATGTGGATGAGATAGCCCAGATAATCTCATACTTCCAGGTTTGCTATATATAACATAGGCTGATCATAGTACGTGAGTCTCATGGCCTATTTATGCGTATTTTAGGGCTGTGTAAAAACACTGGCCACATATTCGCTCCTTTATTGTGTATACATCAGTTCTAACAGTTGATAAAATACAATCTACAACTTGCTAGTATAAATATAGAAGCATGTGGAGGTTAAATTACCGATTTTCAGTGTGAACTGAGCTCTCAGCTTTTGATGCCATGTCTACCGCATGGCATTGTGAGATGGATGACCTGCATATTTTTATCTGCGGAATTCAGCAAAAATAGTTATTCTGGACAAACACTAACATGACATTCTTTATCAGCATGTCTTTCTACATAAGATATGTTTCCTTTGCGATCAACATATCTATATGTATATATGTAGAAAACACCAACCAATTTTGTCTGTACAACGTGGCCTGGCTGGTCAGCTCAGTCGGCTGCTAGCAGAAAATCCAGGTTTATCTCCCCATGTATTTCCAGTAAGTTGTCTCGCCACATTTTGATGTTTTGCCGGCAGAGAAACCCGTCGGGGGTGCTAACACAACATGTTGTTACCCCATGGGATGAGTCTGGGGTACACCCAGATTATCAATCCACGGGGTAACTACTGTGGAAAAGGGCTAACATACCAGGCTTTTACTTTTGCTTGGCACTCAGGTTGGTGGTTCGATTCCAGGTGTGGCAAGTTTTTTTTTCTCTTTTTTTTCGGGAGGCTTTTGCTTTTGCTCGGCGCTCAGGTTGGTGGTTCAATTCCAGTTGTGGTGGAAATTTTCTTTTCTCTATTTTTCATCAGGATATTTTCTTGGCACTTCACTAAAGTAGAATACTCATGGCTCAGTCTAGGTGTGGGTTACCCAGACTCAATTAGGTCATTTATTTTATCGCTTAGTGCAGTGATTTTATCTGTCTGGTCTTGTACAGCGTTGTAAAGTTTGTTTGGAATATATACAGCTAACCCAACTACTTGACCCCAACTGTGGTCAGAGTGGGTATATTGGATAAGCGTGATGCTCACATCTTATAGCCGACTATACTGAACTCCGGTATCGCAACTCTCTGTCAAAAACTTTAATTGGCGGATAGTTTTTTCATGAAGGCTGCGCAGGCTTTGTCCTGCCCCTGCCACACTAACTCGTCTTTCATTTTCTTATCTAATGAAATTGAGTTATGAGCTGTACCGACTCATTTCTCAGTATTTTTCGATTTCACCACGCACTAACTGAAACCCGGTATCCGAAATCTTACAGTCAATCAGCGCTGTAGAAACGTGGTCGGTGATGGAATTAAGCTTACTCTAAGCCAGTAAGCGAATTTCATTGTGTTTCTTAAATTTGATGGACAGACGCTGGCTTACAAACTTTCCCACCCCACTGAGAAGGCCACGCCTTCCATGCCTATAGCTATAGGTGTCGCAATTATCGTGGACAACACTCCAACACCTGCAACGCCCAGACCCATACTTGACGTGAGTAGCGCAGTATCAATACCATCAAATGCGTTGACTGACCTGTGGTATTTTTTGTATAGAGCAGCTCTGGCATCTCTCTCTTCTTCTCTTTTTGCAGAGTGCTAACATGTTGTAATCTATACTAATGCGGATCTTCAGTCGGGGGGCAGATGAATCTAATGCTGGACACAGCTGCGCAATTTGTATGTAGACGAGATAGACTGTTTAATTCTAAATCCGATATGGGTTTAAAACTTATTCTTAACCTTTTCAACTGAATGCCATGCTCTAGATTTATGTGGCCCAAAAGCACCATTTGCGCCGCAGCGGCCTGGACATTGTCTAATGTCGTCTCAGCATTTTTACAACGATCGTTACGCTTTTACCAACATGCTTTTGCAGCACCCAATCTTCAAGCCAGGAAGGATGCGGAAGGGCTTGAAAACTGGATTATTACCCAATATAATATCCAAAATGCGAGGGAACCGCGTCAAACTCACAAAATGGTGTGTTGCTATCGAGGTAAGATGTTGTATGTGGACCTCCTCCGATCGCATGGACCCCTTCCGCCAGTATCCTCATATGAAGTTTATCATCTCCCATGGCCATGTACGGTAGGTAAGCCGTACAATTATTCAAAGTCTTCTCAACACCACCACCATGTGCTGATTGCACATAGTTTGTGATCACTACCAAATCAATGTCCCATATGGGATCACCCTATTTAGCGAGACTCCATACCCTATTCTCAGGATCATCAGATAGAACCAGGGTGAGTTTTTGGAGCGCATTCGGGGCTTTGATATCCACATCGTCGGGCTCATGGAACTTCGGTGGTTCTCCGGATCCCCCGACGGCACCTTCTTTCGTGTATAAACACCTCGCTGGAATTTGAAGGTGTAAATTCGTCCATCCACCCCTTACCGTTTAAAACCAATGACATCTGACAGATCCGATAAGCCTATGCTAGTGCAACTAGGGCCCAGTGAGTCCATCACGCCAGTGCTTAAGCACATGGTATCTACAGGTTGACCACAATTGTGTAACAGTTTTACAGTAAACTGCGTCACGATGCCAGCCGACAGTCCTTTGTACTGTGGAATGGCAAATACCACCATCCTTCCGGAGTTCATGCATTCGTGGTATACCGGGACTGTCCTCAGAAGAATAGAGAATCTGTTTTCAGATGCACTCACCTCATCTAGGGGGACAAATATTCTTTGTGAGGCGTCAGTTTGGGTAGTTTGTCTTCCTTCATTTATTCCACCAATGAGTTTTCTTGCATTTGAAAACCCCAAGATATTAGCTGGATCTAACAGACTGATAACATCATTCTTGGCGAGTTCCAGCCACACACGAGCAGTAGCTTCATTCAGTGTCAGTGTAGCACTTCTTGATTGTCCAAACATGCTGGGAAGACGGCACTACTCCCCTGCTGAACATCACTAAGTGTTACAAACATATTCAGAAATATGCTCGATAACGTGTTTTTTTATTAAATTAACACGTTAGAGGATTATATTCGAGTAAAGGGATCGAGGACCCGAGTGAAATTGTGGTCATATATCCCAGCCTGAACTACTTGCAGGTTGCTATCATCGCAACTATCTAAAAGATGCTTGAACCCTTACCAAAAATCAAAACCGTTGCATTGGCCTGGTGGGAGAACAAACTCAATTTCGCCATATGGAGCACCATGAACTGTTGTGGGGTGTCAAAGGAAAATCATCTTGCAGCAAACACTACAATGAGCAACTCTGTATTCCACTTCCATGTGTACTATCAAGTACGCCATATTCTGGAAGAGATTAAAGCACCACTTATACAAGTCGATGCATGGAGTCCGAAAGACAACGCCTACAATTTGAGGGCATACGAGCGGATTGGTGGCGAGTGTCGGGTCCCCTCAGTCACAGACAGGCAGCAAAAAAGAAGTGGAAACCATGGGCTAGGCGCAGTTTACTATGTCACAAGGACAGATACATGAAATCGCATTACAACTACGATCCTAGCCGCATACCATTCCAGCGAACACCAGAAAAGTTCCACACTGAATTCATCTCTCTAGGTAGTGAGATGCATGGGACACCTTAATCCTCGCCAAATCTGAAGGGTTTACCCAGGCAAGTGTGGAACGCGTGAACGACACCATTCAGACTTATGTTTGGGTAATCCTTGGAACACAGGCACAGGCATAGCAAGACCTGTTGATCTGCCTTCGACCACAAAGCGGTTCTAGAACGTCTTGAGGTACGCCTGCTCCAAGGTGGATTATGCGTTTGGGATGGGTCTGTAAATGGCGCCAAGTAATATGGACGTATGAATTGGAAAAATCGGTGGTTATAACGAGAACGTCATATCCACAGCAGACAAGAAACTCGGGATTAATGAAGACAGAACTCAATAGTTCATGCGCCAACCACCTGGGGAGACAAGCATTATAAACCCACAACCAGGTGCAGTACCCGTGCCGACTCCAGTAGTACCAAGACCTGTGCCGGCAGCGCCAGAGAACAATTCACCGAGGACTCCAGCTTCACTGAGACGGCACAATGAAGAAAAGGTGGCGTTAGTAATAGTTCGGGTTGCCCTTGGGCTTGCACAAATCTGGTCACACTAGATGTGCCCGAACGGCCTTGTAAATAATTCCACCTATAGCAACAACCAGGGCCCAAGAATTCTCGGCAACCCAGTTCACAGCCTTGCCTAATGTGCTGAAGAGCCAAGAGATGATGCTCCCTATAATACCTGGGAGAGCTATTGCGGCTTTACCGGCGAGCTTAGCTAGAAGCCTGCCCAAGGCCCACAGGTGCTTTTATATCTACTCCTTCAGACCGCCCTTGTCAGTTGGCTCAGGAGGTAGGTGTTGGAAGAGTCCCCGGTCAGCGCAAACACCAATGCTGATACCGCCATTCTGATCACAGTGAGCAATGACGCAATTGTGATGCCTTGCTCACAGAACAGGGTGCGTATGCGTTCAGCAAGAGTTGTGCCCTTGTGAAGGATACAGTTGATGGTATCCCGGATACAGTTGATCTGAGAGAGGAGCTCATGTCTGGTGGGCGAAGCGGCCTCAAGGCAGGCCGCCCTCTCATCCTGCAGGTCACGTAGCCATTCAGCAATACGGCACCTGGAGAACTCGTCGGGAGCCTCATCCAGTTTCAGCTTTTGTGGACAGATGTCTTCATCGAGGGATGAGAGTGTAGCAAGGTTGTTGATATATTCGCCTGGGATAGTCTGCAGTGTATCAAGATCCAGAAGCTCACGGATAGGCACGTGGGGGGTCACTGATCGTGGCAAGGATCTCATCGACAGGGCTACCCGTGAGGCTTGTCTCCATAATCTAGACTGTATATTCAGCCTTCTTTGCGACTGCTCCTGAATCTCGACAGTATCAATATCAGCAGCTACCTCTCCCAACATCCTACTGGTGGTCTGGGTGGCTGCTACAGCCTCAGTCAGCAACGCGTTCTTGGGATCCCTCCCCTGGCAGCGTCCCTCTCCCGGCCGGCCGCCTATGGTTGAGAATGCGAGTGGCTTTCCTGTCCAAGAGTTGATAATCGTGAGGTTGCGATGTGCTTTTAACCGCAAACGCCTGCCAACGAGCTCAAATTCACTTGGCCAGTTGAGGTTGTGAGGCCCCTCTCCGCAATGCCGTTGTAGTAATCTACCGCTGACTAAAGGAGCTCAAAATGCAGCGATACATGAGTCCCAGTGGCCCCGATGCCGATGCCATCTCTTCATTGTCCACTACATCGTCATGGGCAAACGTTGGGTTATCGAAATCAAAATCTCCCATGTTGGCTATTGAACACTGGCTGCCCAACGTTCAATAACCATGACTTTGAACATGTATGGAGGAAAGGCTAATCCTTGCTGCTGCCTGAGAACCCCCTTTGGGTTCAAAGGTGTGCGCCAGTCGGTCGTCATCACAAATAACCCGAGCAGGATAGACCCGATAGGCCATATGCCATTCTACCACTCGGTCCTGGGGGGACAGGCTCGAATACCAGCTAACCTTCAACGACTACAGCCACATAATCCGGGCGACAGGTGACGCCGATGCCAGCTACATAACTGAGAACATCAGCCTAGAGTATGACATGGTCACCCAGTCCGAGTTCGCCCTGGTAATCCGTAACCAGTACACCGGCTGCCTGGCAATACTCTATGACAGTGTGCTCCGGCACCACAAAATTAGCCGAGACATGAACGAAACCTCATGGAACATCAATGTCAATGTACCCACCCACAGTATGAAAGGCATCTTAATGCTGTTCGAGAACCTACGAGCAACATTCCAGCGGAAGACTGAGGCTTTCAATAACCCCAAAATACCCAAGGTGGAGATGACAATTGAGGGAGTTTTCAACCAGCTGTACAGCCAAGGCCTGCGTGCCTAGCAGCAGTGGGATGAGGCAAAGAAGTTCTTTGCAGCTGGTGGCAAGCACTATCCCGAGGTGGCTATGGTCGCAGAAGACCTAGCGCTGGCGGACGCATCCCTTGGCAACTTCTTAACCACCAAATAGCTGGCTCTCCACTCCAGGTATACGGTAGCGGGTGGCGCATCGAGAACGCCAGTGTGGAGGTGACCATTCAGATCACGAAAACAGCCGAGGCAGCAGGCACTTTGAACATCTACCTTTACATGGTCATGGACGCCCAGCTCAACATCGAGGATGATCAATTCGTCTCATTGCAGCATTAGTAATTTCTGGCCCAGGGGCCCCCACCAGGTGATTATGTGCGGAATGACAGGTGTGGGAAAAACTTTTCACTCTCAACCTCCTGGAGGGTCCTTATCGCGGCTTGTTTCAACACATTCCTGTCCTGTGCCTCACTATACAGTACAATAGGGTGTATCAAGAGTGTCCCTGGGTGTGGAGCGACCCAGAGGTCTATGTCGTAGGCCCTGGTGAAAGGCTCCATGACTACCTCTGTGCCTTCTACCAGCTGTTCCACGGCAAGCCGACCCTATATATCATTGACGACTGCTCGGCCACAAAGGCGCTGACCAAACAGAAAGACATGCTCCCTGAGCTAGCCTTCTCCAGCCAGCACGTGCAGCGAAGCGTCTGTGTACTCACCCAGAAATATAACTCAGTTCAAGGGGATCTACACGAGCAGACGCGCTGTGCTGCCATCTTTCACTGCAAAGACAGGGACTCGCTGACGAATGCCTCAGAGAAAATGATGTGATCCCTCCGGAAAAGCAGGTCAGAATATTGCAGTAGCTGGCTCAAACAAAGCATGCCTAGCTTCTGTTGAAGACTGATCAGCAGGCTGCACACCACGTGCTATAATCTGAGAAACACTGTTGCTATTTTCCTTGCAAATAATCACCTTTATAATCACCGAATATATCACAGCCAGGAAGATAATGGTACATATCGTTGCATGCAGTCTGTGACTCGAACTATTCGCCAGGCAAATATAACGAACTGATCGACGAAGACAATGAGGCGACCCTGGCTCAAGTGAAGTGTGGAGGCATAGCCAAGGCGCCAGTCATCAGTCTGAATAGCCACCACTGCTCCCTCTATGCGGACATCGATTATGTCGTTGAGTACCAGCTTTTCCCTAGAGTCCATTCGAGGGATGGGGACTTGTTTTGCTTCCGGCTGTCTTTTGGGTGGTACAACAGGGGCACTGGGCTGTCTGGGAAGTAGACCTTGTGGCGCTGGAATAGCAGCTCCTGTGCTCTGTCGCGGACTTTCTGTTTCGAGGTGAAGATGAGATCGCCTGGCTTCCAGGCTTCAGCGAACTTAACCCAACCAAGGAGGCTAGGGAGTGCTTGTCTCATCTTCTGTCACTGAACTTCGTCTGGCTGCAGGCGGATAGCCTTTTTGAAGGTTCTAAGGGCCAGGCCTCTTGCCCTATGGTCTTCTTCAATAAACTTGTAGTAGTTAGCCTTCTGACACAGCCAGCTGTGTGGCATCTCACCACACAATCAGGTTTACCCTGATCACTGCAGCAGATGACTTGGATGCCCGTGTTCGAGCCGATCGAAGAAGGTCACCAGAATAGGCCGGGGCACGGCGCATACCTCATCCCAGATGATCACGTCAGGGATGAACTTCTGGCACATCCTTTCTGGGGTGCAGTCAGTCTGACCACTTCAATGGAAGACGCTGTGATAGGTCTGGGCCTTGACCCCTCTGGAACGCATCTCTTTCGCCAGATGATGGGTCGGGGTGAAGACCAGAGGGTTTTTACTGCGGAAGGGCTCAATTTGCTCACGTCGCTTTGCCGCTCCCCCCAACCGCCCTTCCCATAGCTGTATTGGTGTCTGGTCAGTGGGTCATCTTGACATGGTGCAGAAGAGTCTGGCATGTCTCTTTGCTGTCTTCAGTATTCGGGCTTGGAGAGGTAGGCTGCATGTTCCATGGGCATGTATAGTCTTTCTTCCTTGTCGCACCACCTGGCTGGGGCAACTGGAGGAAGACGCGTTATCCCTGTGAGACAATGGGCACAACAGGCTTCATTGCAGCTGCAGGCCCTGGGGGTCACATACGCCTCAATCCCTTCGAGCTTGTGCAATGCTGCTTTCTTCACATAGATGGAATCGGTTGCCACCAGGAGAGCTTCCTCTGGTTCGAACCTTGAAAACATAGAGGAGGTTGATGTGGGCATAAGCCAACATGGAGGCCCTGAGGTGGGTGTACTGGGGTTGTGAACCATCGTTGTACGTGAGGATATGGCCGAGGCGGCATTTCATTGGACCTCCGACCAGGGCGTCACTTTGGCGGGTGTCTCGCACCAGTCGTCATGTCAGTCTTTTTCCGATGATTCTGCACAATGATTACAGTCTCCAGGGAGCCAGACCTTGGTCTGTTTCTTACAGGTGATGATTGCTTCACTCACCTTGCAGGATTTCAGCTGGCCAGATTCTGTCAAGAAGGGAAGAAGCTGTGTTGGGGCCCATCCAATCTCTGCGAAATGCCTCCCAAACCACGCGGGGATGACAGGATGGCAGCCTGTGAGCTCCTACTCCTGGACCTCGACGAAGCCTGTGCCCATGTCTTTGGGGAGGGGACCACTGATGGCTACACGGGTCATGCAGTGGGCTGGGTATCTGAAATGTTCAAAGTAGGGCTTTGCATCGCCTTCTCACTGAAAGGAGGCCGGGTAGCAAGCTTTCATGTCAATGCTGACTATGTCTCAGGTGTTGTAGTCCATCATGTTCCAGAGCCCGCCATGGCCATGAACGCAGGCCTCCTGGATGTTGTGGAACAGATTGGCTGGGGTTGGCTTCCAGTCATTCTTTTCTTTTCCATGATGCTGGCCATGTGATTCTTGCTGAAGGCTCTCTCAACCAGTTCAGGGTTACCTAGATTGGTGCAGATAGCTTGGAGCCTATCAGGAGACCTGCGGCCTGTAGCACGAACCGGTTGACACCAAGTTGCCTGTTTTGCCCACCCAACAGTCAGAGAGCTAAATGTTCGTAATGGATAGCTTGCCCAATGGCCTGTCAGATGTAAGCCCTCATAGTGGGCCTTTCTGCTTTGGGGGAAGTGGAGATCTTTGGACCAAGTGTGGCCATTGTGGCAGATGAGCTCTACTGGTCTATGCCAACCCTCGTACTTTCCACTGTTGTAGATGTCTTCGCAAAAAAATGTCCCGCAGGATGATTGCTCTTTCAAGGACCCTTTTCTGTTCAGTCACATCATCGACCGTAGCACCCAGTTCATGCACCATCTCCTCCCACTCTTGGATTTCGATCTGTCTAGCTGCGGCCAGCCCCTGGCCCTTCAGGGCACTCGATGACATCCTGCCCCTTTTTTCTCTCAGCCCGGACTGGGTAAAACTTGTCTTCAACAACCCAGTTGCCTTCATTCGGCTTACAAAGGGACTTAATTTGGAATAAGAACTCGTCCCCCATAGGGAGCGCGGTGAGAAGCTGAGCCGCCTTTTGTCCGACAGGCGATTTCAATATCGCCGATGTCGAGTGGGTCCTCCACTTCCATCCGCCATGTGGAGAAGACTGCAGTGGTGCCATCGACTTCAAGCTTGTCTTTGGCATTGTTCAGAATCTCAACCCAGTCTTCAGCCGGGCGCTGAACCTGGGGAGGGACCTGATTATCTATGTTGACGAACGGCCGTTGTGGCCTCAACGGCCGATGGAGGCGGTTTTCAGCATATTCCAGAATAGGTTCATCAAGAATATACCCAGATTCGTACTCTACAAGAATCTCGTCAATCAAGTCACACATAGTCGTCATATTGCTGCTGGGTGGGTATATCACATGTAGGAATGTCTTTAAATGGAATTTCAATGCCGGCCAGACGTGCAAATTCTTTCTTATCACATCACTACACATTTCGATATCCGCACGCGAGACAGAGCCTTTGCTTGTTAGTAACGCCGGCCCCACAAATTCGGCAAGGCTGTGTCCATAAGCCCTTACGCAGCCATGAAAGGTGAACCTTACAGAAACTACCAGGGCAGTTTTTACCATAGAGCTCTGCTGAGCTTAAGGTGAGCAACTTGCATGTGTTGTGTCAATTGGGCATGTTGATTGCATTAGCGTTTCAGCAACAGCCTGTGTATCTAAATGAAGGGATCGGGCTGGCGGGGGTGGTGAGCCATCCCTTATGGCTCTGGCTATTATCTATGAATGTGAACGGGTGTCTGTCTACAAAAACAATCGTCAATTATTTATGAATGTAAATGGGTGTCGTCTGTCTACATAGTCAATCGCCAATTATCTATGTAGCTGAACACTATATGGCTTGATGTACAGCAGAAATTGGCTGGAATGGGGGTTGGGGGGCTCCCTGGGAGGAGTCCAATTGCCCTCTCTGCTGCTCAGTAAATTCTCTAATAAATTTCAAACCATCACTATCGAGATAATCAACATCAGGGAGTCTAGGTGAATACTAGAGAAGTTTATCAACTGCCAGATCTGCTCTCAGACGACAGTCTATAAATAACTACACTCACTGGGAATCCCCAAGGGTCCATCAACTTTTCCCACTGTATTCGGTGGGGCTGATAGGACAAACCCCACAGGCATTTCATCTACTGCTTGTGGAACAATCAATCATAAAAGAATCTGACATGGTGAGTAGTAGGTTCCCAACTCCCATCCCGCATAAGTTCAAAGTTTAAATATTATATTTTAAAGCCAGTGTAATCACTGCCGATTTGGTCGACAGTGAAATGTACAACTGGGAATCCACTGGACCTAGTGACGTATTCCCCACAAAGCATTAATATTATAATTAGCCATGTGCTCGGTGTACCAATATTTCTATATCATTTACAAACCCTGCACTGTAATTTAACTTACAGTGGGATGGTCACTATCCGCACTACGTTGCCACTGAGCCATCTTGCAGTGGTTGTAAAGATGAGGCTTCTAATTTTGCTATGTTTCAGAAAATGACAACATTGAAGTTTCACAGGCTCTGTATTTATACCAAACGGTCACAGTTCATGACCTCGCATCCAACCAATCAAAATTATTCCTATGGCAACACTTCCGTTCCACATGATCAGGAACTAGCTATGATGGTAGTCCACATTTCAGCCTGAGTTCTCCTTTATGAAAAAGGAAGTAACAAGATAGAATAAAGCCTTCATAGAGGTATTTCATGTCAAGTTCACATCCACTCACATCACTTGTTACTTGAACACCAGGTGCACCAGTCACTCTCTCGGACAAAATACAAAAAAAAGCATTGAAGGTGGAAAGAAACACCGTCAACAAGACCTCAAGTTCAAAGACAACAGCCACCCATTCTTCATCTCCCCTCAGTTTCTCGATATTGTCTACTAGGCCAGAGACACGGTAGTACAGTGCCTCTACGAGAAGTTCCCTCAAATCGCTCTCCATAGCAGGGAATGCTGACTTGAAACACACATAATCATTCTTCAAATAGTTGAGGATGTGTAAATGTCATACAGGAGGCACGTCCACACTTTAGTCTACAAGTTAAAAAAAAAAACTGTAAGACATGCTCACTATACTTACTCATACCTTATTAAACACTTTGTATTCATCATAACAGAGAGGTAATATCCCTTGTCTTTGTCTTCTTGTAGTTTCTGTCAAAGCCTGGTCAATTTCATCACTGGATGGTTCTCATTGGAATTGTGACTTTTATACAAATTTCTTTCACTGCCGGAAGGATTTGCTATATTTTTCAATCGAATAACAGGGTCTTCTTAACTCTCAGTGGTCTTCTGTGAGTCATGGTTTCGCCTCAGATCAAATGGGAACATTTTCCCTGACATATGGCTTAAGTCTGTTGTGATGAACAACCAGAGGTTTAGACTTTGCTGTCTCTTACATTCTATAAATTAAGTCACTGAGCTTATCCACAACAACAATTACAAATGGTCCTTTCCAAGGACACTACAACTTTGGGCACAAATCTTTTTGTCTTGCTTTGTTCAATAACCAGACACTATCACCAATATTGTCCAAATGTTTATGTACATCAACATCGTGGTTTCTCTTCATTTTGTCCTTAGCTAACTGAACATTCTTTCGGGCATGCTCACAAACTCTTTCCAGTCATTCGGATAGTTCATAACCATAATCTGATTCATGTGTCTGTGCACTTTTCAGAAGACTCAACTACAGATCAAGAGGCAACTTAATCTCTCTGCCCAATATCATAGCACAAGGAGTTTCCTTGGTAGTTTCAAGGATTGGGGATCTAGAAGCCATCATTAACAAAGGCAGATGTACATCCCAATCCCTCTGAGTGTTGCCAACAAATGCTAACAACATATTTTCTAAGGTAAGATTCATTCTCTCCACCATACCATCACTCTGAGAGTGATATGATGTCATCCTAGTTTCCTTACCACCTAACAAGGCGCATAATTCACTCAACACGTGTGACTGAAAGTTCGAACCTTGGCCCAAATGAATTTCATTTGGAACTCCAAACTAAGAAATAAATCTCTCCACCAAATTATCTGCTATAGTGGTAGCTTCCTGATTCCAAACACGTAAAGCCTCAACCCACGTAGTAAAATTATTACCAGTGACAAGTATAAATCTATTCCTATTATCTGTCATTGGCAAAGGTCCCATTGTGATACGCTCCACAGGTCTCCCGACATTGTACTGCTTCATAGGTGCCCTGAACTTCTGTCCAGGTCTATCCTTTGAAGCACAAATATCACAAATCTTACACCAGTGTTCGGCATTATGTCTCAAACCGATCCAATAAAATCCATCTCGGATTCTTCCCAGAGTTCTCTTCAGGCCTGAGGTAGGTGCATTATGCAGCTCATGCATCACATTCTCCCTCAAAGTATTGGGAAGTAAAACGTGTCATTTGGCAAGATCACCACAAACTCCTATTTCGTATCAAAGCATCCCATATACACCAATGCTGTTTTACAGTAACATCAATTCTACTTATTTCTGTCCATGTTGGATTAACACCTTTCGTTTTACATTTCAGAATGTATCCTATCTGTGGATCAGACATCTTTAACTCCTGCATTCTGCTAAGAGTAATAACAGTGTCGACAGACTCAGATTCCTTAAGATTACCAGAATTCACAACTGAGCAAGAGACCATAGGCACTATTACCAGTTTACTAGTCAGAGGACAGCACAACTTTCTGTGTAAATTTCACACAGTTCTTTCTTTCCTTAGAATTGAATGAGAAAACATTGACAGGTACTGCTTCCACACCACCCGAAGTACACAGTACATCGTTCTGTTCAAGTTTCTCATTACCACATTTCTTATTATGCATGGTAGAAAGTGTCTTGACAGGTGCTGCTTGACAGGTCCGTCTGCCAAAGAAAAGAGTACATCATTCTGTTCAAGTTTGTCGCTGCTACTTTCTCCTTTGTTGCTCGTTGGGAGCATCTTGACAGGTACTGCTTCGGGCCCAGCCTGCCAAAGAAGACAGCACAATCTTATGTTCAGGTCTCTCACAATGATTACAATTCTCAGAATAACAACATCTTCTAGACAATGCATCAGCATTAGAATGTCACCTTCCATGTTGATGTTCAGTAATATGATCATAGGTACCTAGTGGTTCAATCCATCTAGCAACTTGGCCCTCAGGATTCTTAAAATTCATCTGCCATCTCAATGAACCATGGTCTGTGCCAATTTTGAATTGTCTTCCACACAAATAGTGATGGAACTACTTGACAGTTAAAACAACAGCTAACAACTCTCTCCGAGTCACACAACATTTATGCTCTGTCTTACTCAGAGCTTTACAGTAATATGCTATGACTTTCTCAACTCTACCATGAACCTGAGAAAGAACATCACCAATAGCAAAATTCCTAGCATCAGTGTCCAGAATAAATTCCCCTTCTGGTAAAGGGTAGAGGCACTAATAAAACTCCTTTCTAATTCCAGAAAAGCGAAATTACATTCTTCAGTCCACACAAACTTAGAATCATGTCCTGTTAGTTTGTGTAAAGGTTATATTTGCAAACCCTTTAACATACTTCCTGTAATAGGAACACTCGCCATGATATGGCTGAGATATTGCCAATGTGGCGTTAAGCCAAAATCATTCATTCATTTTGTATAGGAACACAGGTCAAGAAAGCTCCGGACATTTTCAACATTATATGGAACTGGCCAACTCTAAAAAGCCTTCACATTTTGAGGGTCAGTAGTTATCCCATGCTTTACCTATGTTGGTTGTATGCTCCTCCAAATGAGTACGACCAATGTCACCATCCCCATTTGAAAATAAATACGTAAGCAAAGAACAAAGTTTATATCTCTGTAAACTGTCTAGGTTCACTGAACTTCTATCAATTAAATCAGCTCAATATCCTGACACTGTTCTCTCAGAATCACCTGACTTAACAATTTGACAGTTCACTGCGTTACACATTTCATAACTTGCTTTCCGCACAACTTTAATGTCATGGTCGAAAACTGATACAATTGTGTTTCTGTACACAGTAATAGCTCTCTCTGTAGATTCAGAACACGAACTGATAGACTTCCTCTACTTGGATCCACCAATGTTCTTGCAACACACAATTCATGTTTAGTAACAAAATGTTCAACAGGTTCAATTACTCCCATAACACCATAGGGAGTTTCAATTGCCTTCCCCATAATTCCAACTTCACTTCCATGGGGAATAACACACTTTTCCACAACGTTAATTCCACAACAGGTAGGTTGAATATCATCGTTGATATGACCATAACAAGGTTTCTCATCATTTCCAATCGCCAAAGAGAAAGTACTCAGTTTCACATCACATGAGTTAATAGTGAGAAAATTCGTGCCCGGCCCGGGCATCTTATGTTTGAGGTCGAAAAGAAAAGCACATAAGGATTTAAGAGAATGGCATACCGGGTACATTATTGTTGTCGAATTCATCAAATGAACTTCTCATTCAATGATTTTGTTGTTTTTTACAATATTCTTCTTTTTAGGTATCCATTAGAATTGCATAATTGTTAGATCTGTTTTTTTTCCACAAAGGAAACAACAACAAAAGCGAAAACAGCCATTCAAAATTAAGTACATTTACATGTAAACAAAAGTACATATGTACCGGCACATTGAAACATTTATCTGAAAATTCCTTTATTCACTTTTTAAGTAAGTTCGTTTACTGAGTTACTGGGTTACACTGAAGCTGAAAATTGCTTAACTCACATTTTAAGTTCATTTACTGGGTTACTGCCAAATGGACTGTTTTGACCATATGGTGAGCTTTATGGAACATACTGATAATGTACATTTGTCAATGACAGCTCAGCAACTTTTTAAGCCTTAAAACAGGATTTATACATTGGATTCTGATTGGATGATGTGGGAGACAAATCCAGTCTATTTATTTGAACTTAATTTCAAAAATGCTAAAGCTCAGTTTTTTTCTGCTTGCCAAAGGCATGCAAAAAAGGCAAAATCTAAATTTTTAAAGCTTTTCATACTATAATGGACATAAAGCTCAATATTTATGCTTTCTGATTTTGATGTTCAAGAATTCAAACAACTTGTTGATATCACTTGCTTCCAACTTCAAACATAACATGTAGGCCTAATCAATTCCACTATAGCACTGTGCAATATTGGATATTATGGAACAACTTTGCACGGCTTAATATTGAAACTTACTTGTCGTTACTTATGGTATTAAGCTGAGAGTTCTACAATGGCAATTTGCTAGAAGAAAGCCTGTGAGTAGCATGCACATTGATAAAGACTGATTAGGATATACAGTTGTAAACTTGATCCCTTAGATAGAAACAGTTTCCTAGAAATTTTAACAGGGCTTGTATAGGGAAATGTGAATGAAATTCCAGAAGATTCCCATGGCCAGATTGAAAGGAAAAGTCTTAAGTTTTCTAAAAAATAACTAAAGCCTACCACATACTTTAATCTTACAGGTTTTCTTCATCTAAAAACACCTGTGCAAGTCAATGCTGCAAGGTTTAATCCAGTCAACCTTATCTCCACTGAGAACAATTCTACATTGTTTAAATGTCAAATTACTCAGAATGGGGTACAAACAGGTGTGTAAACTTTTTGTCTATTCCTTTTCAAGCCGCAAAAATGGTACTTTTATCTGTCATCAGAAATGCCAGGAGACTTACCGCCATTGATCTCCGAGTCAAGAGGACAATGTAGGCATTACATTCTCCTAGCAGAGATTAAAGCCTGGCAATGCAGGGAGATAACTTGAAACAGGTACAATTATAATACAGACTTACAGAGACTGCATTTTCAACACGGTTCCTCCCGTTCGGTAATCGGGCCTACGGAGCGAAGAGCCTTTTATTGAATTCATACACACTGATACACCTTGAAAATTTTGATTTTTGTAGAATGTCATCACCTGTGTCAATATTTTTTGCTATATGAAGAAATTATCTGAAGTGATGTTAAAACTTCAGGGTTGATATATTTGGTCATTCCCTCGCTTTCCAGAGCTCAAATTGAAAATGCTGACCTAAAATTGAGCTAAATTACGTCAACACAAAGATGACTGTAGTATGATGCAAATATTGCCATAGCAGCAAGTTGCCATTTCAATCCGTCTTTTATATGCTGGACAGACGGGATTTCCCAGCCAAAGAGGGAAGCAATGCTAGTGCTTACACACTTTCACGCCAAGTCAGAGAAGTCCTTTCTGAATGTTTGCAGGCTAAAACAGGGGTCAACTGTGTCTCTTACCGCTCAGCTCGACTGCAAACACATCATCCCACATATATTCCACTCAGTAATGGCTTGCCAGCCCAAAGTTCGCGAAAGGATCAAGTATTTTACAACTAATCGGCCATGATGTGCTTCTTTGGGGTTTAATGTGCATGTGTCGTCATAGGAACCAGAACTCTTCAACACCCATAACTGTGGTTGACGCAAGATGGCCGCCTCTTAAGTGATGACAGTTTTGCGAACTTTGGGCTGGCGAGCCATTACTGAGTGAAATATACATGGGATGTTGCTTTTCTGGGTGAGCTGAGAGGTAAGAGACAGCTGACATCTGTTTTGGGCTGCAAATGTCCTTCTGAAAGGACTTACCTGATTTGACGTGAAAGCACATAGGCTCTAGCATTGCTTTCCTCTGTGGATATGAAATCCCATTAGTCCAGTATATCAAAGATGGACTGAAATGGCAACCTAGGGCTGATATTGACAACTTTAGAAAAAAAGTTAAGCCTGCCTATCGATGCTGAGACACGTCTGAGCAGTGGGGAAAAAACTGTTATGGGCGGAGTGTTCAGAATTCAGAAGTTCTCAGAACCTTGCGTCAAAAGTGACTGCCACAACTGTGTCCGACTACAACGAAACGATGTGACAGAAAAGTAGGCCTACACATTTTAATCATACTGGGTAAATCACCTCAAATTTGGTCCAATGTAAAGTTCATCATACTAAGGAGCTCAAAATATGAAACATTTTGACCCCTGAGCTTGCAGGACTATCACCTCCTGTTTATAAAATCGTTTGTCGTCTATAGAGCACAGTACAACAACACCACAAGCGCTACACGTGCCAACAGTTGTTTTGACATTTTTTTTTTTACATGACAGATTGCGAATTTTCTTTACGCCTCACCTTTTTTCTGTTATTCTCAATGGGGAAAAGGTGTCACGAGAACCAGCGCGGCTGTGTTCTGTAAGGCACATTTTCGTCCATAACCCTTGCGCTACCTCTTTCGCGCACATTTTTCCAACACCGTTGCAGACGACCGGAAGTTATGGGGCTCGATATACTCCAGAATGCAACGCGCTGCCACGTAAACGGCCATATTGAATTCTGCTTGGACGTGTTTGCGTTGGAGTTGGAAAACAAATCGCGGCTGTTACTGGCACGATGGGAGGGTCACAGAGCGTTGAGGTACCTGGCGGGGGGACCGAAGGCTATCATGTCCTCAGAGTAAGTGCCAGGGCACCTGATGTGATGGCTTCAATAAGCAAATCTACTTCGGATGACTGGTGCGGTCGTGGCACCCTTATGGGTTATTACTCCATACAACAACAACAACAACACTTTTCTGTTTACTCGGTTCGATGACCGTCGGCTTCCCAGCAACCTGTGAATGTTGGTGTTTGACATAGGTCATCAGATACCATTACTGATGTCTAGTTCTTATTGCCTGACAGAAGTTTCGGTAGACACCGCAGCAGCATTTTAGTTAGAAACCAATAGACCTATAGCTTTTGTAAATCTCGGAAATGACACCTTATGTTTTGGCCGAACAAATTGGACATTGTCAACTTACCATGCAATGTGTAACAGAGGTCGATTTCAAAACCCTGGATATTTTCCTATTCACACTCACATGTAACCTCTGTAACGTTTCATACCTAACATTTTCTCAATCTGTAACCAAGAGGATCACACTTGGATTGTTTAAACACACTCAGCTTCATTGTTTCCCATCCGACTATTTTGGAAAACTGTTATCAGCTCTGGAGCAGTTTTCATCATTTAAATGATAATTTCACCTGTTGTCACAATTTCTGACCAGAAAATGAAATAATGAGTTCCAGTGCCAGGGGTAAAGTGGCATACGAGTGATGCCAAGGAACAAGGAATTAAGGGTGATAGGTGTTAGGCACAAATTGGCCATTTCTCAACCACTAACCTGGCAGAATTCCCTTTTCAAATCCTTGCTGAATATTCTCCTTACAGGAACTGTTAGCCATACGGCTGGCTCCTCATGACAGATAACATTTATTCATTTATTTGATTGATGTTTTATGCCATACTCAAGAATATTTCACTTATATGACAATAGGCAGCATTATGGTGGGGAAGAAAACATGGCCATCCACAGATTGCTGATGGATCTTCCTTTGACAGATACTAATTGTGCATTGTGTGGGACAGAGGATGTGGAGAATAATCCGCTCTCTCTGTGCACGCAAGCAAAACTTCTGAAAAGCAAATTGGGTTGTCTGCTTAGAATTGTGTTGGATTTAGGAATTGCTGCATGGAGCATAACAGAAGCTGATTGCTGCCCAACAGAAGTTCGACCTCTTTGGCTAGAAGACACAGAAGCTCCCTGGTGTTTCCTGCAGGTCTGCTAGTTTATCATCATATCATAGCTTATCTGTTTATGATGTTTCAACCTTGAAACTGTTGAAGAATAACAATAATGTAATCAAGTACATGTGTATATATATATGTGACTTGGTAGATTCTGTTCCGTGTATAACAGGTTCAGGAGAGATCCCCTGGCCATGTGGCAGGACTGGAGGCTTTCTTTGACTTCATTGTGGCTATAGGAAACAACAGATTGGTGAGTCTGGCTTGCAGTTTTCTTTGGTGTAACGTGTAAAAGACTACAGTACACATGTAACAAGTAATATCACAGCAGTGACAACAATTCACGTGATAGTTTGGATAGTTGTGGTGTGAGAATTTCCACAAGTGATTCAGCTGTAAGAGGAAAATGTTTTGTGCAGTTTGTACAGTACACGGTAGCAATACAGGTGGTGCACATTGTGGGATGGGATATCAGGAATTGTCAGCTCTCGACAAATGATGCTGAACTAAATCTCCGCACTCACCATATTGAGAGCTGACAGTTCCTGATATCTCATGCAGTGGCATATATTTCATGCTTTATTATACTGAGAAAACAGATTTGTAATAAAAAAAGGAAAGCAGTTGATACTTTAAATCACTGATCATGTACGTCATACACCTTTGCCGAAATGTTCAGTTTACAAATAAGCTGAGGAAAAGGAGTAGACAAGGGGAGATGACTGTAATGGAATACGTGCATAAGAACGTTGGGTTGTGATGGGGGGGGGGGGGGGGTGGCTGCAGGTAAACAGTTGAATCTAGGCTACTGCAATCCTTATCATCTTACCTGTCTTAAAAGACTCAAAAGGTTCTTGTGACTTATAGTTCTTCATCATTATAAACCAAATTTTGAACTCTTTTGTTCTAGAACCAGGATAATGACAGTTTGAAGGAGCAGCTTAAATCGAATATGGAGAAACCTGTGAAGATGACTGTGTACAGCAGCAAGACTCAGGGTGTGAGAGAAGTGACCATCACCCCCAGCCAGACCTGGGGAGGTCAAGGTCTCCTGGGGGTCAGCATCAGGTGAGGGGTCAAAGCCATTCATTGGCCACTGGCTAGGATACCGTATTCTGGGACGATTTACGACCGAGGACCGACACAGTAAAGGCCATGTGACTCACCGCCAGGCGGTGAGTTTGAGCGCAGCAGGCTTGTGGCAGACAGTTCCGAGAGTCTCCGCCAGTGACAGAGGGCTCCTTCAGTCAAAGAGACGACACAATTAAGCCAACAGAATTCCACGCTAGAGACTAATTTAGCTGTATTCTGTATTATTTTTCACAAATGACTTGCAGCCTTTGGAAATACTTGCGGGATTACTGTTATAATGTGATCATGTTGTTGTTTCAAACAACCCGACTCAGAAAGGCACATTGACATTGTTAATCGTGTGCTTAAAGCATCTGCTGTCTTGCAATTTCGCATGTACAGATAGTCCATGTAGATAGACTCGGGGTGTTAGTGTAAAATTCTGACATTTATCGCTACCTCAAGTCCATCATCCGTACAGGAAAAAATCATGCAGATCTCCGAACTCGAAGGTGCACTTTAACTCACTTTTTTGCCCATTTGTATATCATTTTCCTATTGAATCTCGAATTCGATTGTCTTAATTTACTACCTTTACTGATAAAACTGATTAATAGGAAGCTTTGTGATGAGCGGTGAGAACTTCAGATGGCTGACCATTGGCAGCCAGTTTAAAAAGTCTTGTAACCTACTCTTGGCCTTGAAAGGGCATTCTAGTATCGAAAACATCTTGAAAGCTATGATGTTTTTATTGCCGTTTGTACTATCTCCTATCTACTTTCTCCTGAATATATTCACGCTTCACCTGAGCGCATACGAAACCATCCTAATCTACTTCATACTGAAGACAGAAGTTCGCATTTCTTAGCTTTCTGTTCCTTCACCATTTAAATCACTGTCTGTTCCTGCCTGTACATTCTGAAAATAATCAAAGTGGGAGGGTAACTGTTGTGGCCAGCGAATCAGTCAAAGGCAAGATTGACTTGATGTTCATTGGTCAGTCTGTTTTCAAGCCATTTTCAGCCACAAACGAAATTTGGGAAAAGAACAAACTACCTCTTTGATTCTGTTTTTTTTTTTTTCTTTTCTGGTGACCACGGCAACCAACAAATATTCAGCAGAAGGGCATTCACAGCATATTTCGTACAACAGCATTTTTTTGCTGTGGTTATCCAAATAACGGCGACATTTACGGCGGCTTTTGCCGAATGCCTTTGCTATTTGAAAGGGCTGAATATTGAATGCAAAATCGCTTCATCAAAGAAAAGACGATCAAATATCGAGAAGGGGAAATTGGAAATTCCTTGTGAGTATATCTTCCCCAGTTAAAGGTTATATACTGGGAAGTTAGATGGCTTGATCAATAGAGCTCGAAGAGAACACGCTGTGTCTCAAGGAAAGAAACAACAGTAAACCAACAACAACAACAACGACCACTACCTAACAGCTCCTTTCAGAGCCAACAGTTTCTCCCGAAACGGAATTTTCTGATCAAGCACGTTCACTTACAGGTGTACATGATTGTATGAATCTTCAGGCAATCGGTCGACGTTCGGAAATACCATGCTGGGCGATCCATAGCAAGTGTTTATATAGGTTATTTCCGAGGCCACGGAAGCCAGTAGGAGGCAAATGGCCTGTTTGTTTGAAGCCTGCTGGCGGTCGAATGCATCATCGAGTTTCCTTCGGTGGTAAATTGTACATGTGATATTTACGTGTACACAGGGATAGGAACAGTGTGGACTGCCCTATTCACTCTGGAAATGAAAATCCATCATCTGTATATTGATGCAGTCCATGTAACAGGAAGTTTTGATTTTTTGTCAGGCTTTGGTTAATGAGGAAACTACCAGATTAAAAAGATAGAAACACAAACAAAAGTTGCATGTCTTTTTACCATCTGATACATGTGTGTTATTATAGGACTTAAGAACTGCTACATAACAATGGATGCTGTTCATTTTAACTTCTTAGTTATCTGTGATATGTTTTCTCGCCAGATTCTGCTCATTTGAAGGTGCTAATGAAAACGTGTGGCATGTTTTGGTGAGTTGTTTTTAGATGTTGTTAAAAAACATTACGTAAATTTCCAAAACTACAGTGTCAATACAGAACTGTAACATTAATACTGTATAGACTTGTATTAATTATAGCACAAGGATTGGTATGACTGGGCTTCTGCTACCTCGGAGGTCTGAGGTGTCTCTCTTACAAGCCCATGACCATTGTCATTGTGGGTTGCTGTTTTACACCTGGCAGTTTTCTCAGGGCCTGGAAAACAGATGTAACTCTTCTCAGGATCTGCAGGCTTCCTCCAGGAATTATTGTTCTCAGGATCTACAGGTTTCCTACAGGACTTTCTCTTCACAGGATCTACAGGTTTCCTCCAACCATACATGTAATCTTGTCAGCCCGCCCATGATCCTTACACACGGCTTAGTGTGGATATTTTGTGGCATCAAAGGACTACAGTGTACAGTCGTGTTGTTATAAGTTTTCAGGCATGTATACATGTACTGGTAACTTTCTTCCCATGTTGTACACTCAGGGTTGTTCTGTATGAATTATGGCCTCCAACCGCACACAATCAAATGTGTTCAAAATAGTGGTTCAAATCTGGCTTCACATCCAGTTCTGGCAGACGGTGTAGTAGCTTTATGTTGGAAAACTTGTCCAGTACCGAGTGGGGTGAAATGGTTTCCCTCTTAGCTTTCACTAAGGGAAATATTCTTGACAGACAAATAGAGGATATTGTACAATGAAAGTCGAATGCCATGAATATTGTTCGAGTAGGAGGAACAAGAACAAAATTTATGGTATTCAACCTTCACTGTGCAATATTGACATACTTATATTATTTATGTTTCAGCAATGTCATGATTTTGTGGATTTAAAACAGCTTTAAGCAATGTTTTAGCTACCATCAACATAGGCCATCATGTATGGCTAGCTCTATAGGGCTGTGATTACGTATACAATCACAGCTGTGCTGTCTTCCATAAGCCTACCTTAAACAACTCTGCACTTCCTGTGCTGTTCTGTCAATTTCAGGTAGGTGTCCCCTATCACTGGTAAGCCCACAGCAGCGTAAAACTGGTTGAAACTTTGACAAATTCCAAATCTAACCATGATATTTGAATGACATACTCCTTACAGCCCAGGGAACTATGAGTACAAGGGAGATAACATGACTGACACCACTAGCATGTTTTGTACAGCCATCTTTTTATTGATGAATGTTTATAGATTCTCTTGAGGTCGTTACTCCAAAATGATCCTAAAGAATGAACCCATTTGTCACACAAAAGGTCAATCTTGTCAAGGAGTGGCAGTGACATCTTTCATGATATGTATGGTTCCAGCGCTGTGAGGAGTACGCATTCAAACATGGCAGTTGGACCTAAAATTTGTCCAAATTACAGCCAGTTTTACTTTCCTGTGGATTTACAGGTGGTGACACATGGGGAAACCTACCTAGAATGGTTAGCTACAGAGCTAATGTATAGTCTGTCAGTGTATATGCGAGACATGGGAATGTAGCAGTTGACTAAACTTTTGTTATGACATCATCTCGCTGGGCTCAGATTGGAACGTCATAAAACAAAATGTTTCTTTTTTTCTTTCGGACGTCATGGCATAGATCTGGGTGTGAGATATCAAAATGGAATAAACACAGGTGATAAATACTCACATATCACCTGTATGTTAGTAATAAATCAGTAAGTCCACGCCTGTAAATCTCATTCCTTGACTTGGGCACGTTGTGTTGTTGCTTTCAGGACATCCACCCCAATTCCCCAGCAGACTTGGCTGGCCTCAGAGCTAACACAGATTACATCATAGGGGCTGACTCCGTGCTTCATGAGGTCAGTTTAAACTTGTTACCGTGTTCAAAGGAAAAGACAAACTAAGAATTTTGTCTGTAAATTGGAAAGAAGAACAGACCTGCTGTTTGTCAACATGGGGTCTGTATATCACCATGAAGAATTTAAAGATGAAATCTGTTTCTGAAATAATAAGCCTGCATACAGAACATCGTCATTTAAGGAGATCGCCTTTTTCTGAGTTTATGTCATATGATTGGCCATTTGTGTTGCCTTAAATTTGAATGTTAAGGATCATAATTTGAGTCTGCTCTTGTCTGTTATTAGTATTTATGCCCAATAAATTTGATTTACATGGTAGATGTACACTGCTGCTATAGCTACTCAAATAACTTTCCAATATGCAGAGTTTGATTCGTCTCAAATTCCTTTTGCTTGTGATATTTGTTTCATTGACATTGTAAACGCTGCCTGTATGGTTTGTCAGTAGATTTAAGTTAATTTGAGCTAGAAATCACCCCACGAGCAGTCATATCAGGTGTAAATCCTTTCATGATTTAAGTTGATTTGAGCTAGAAATTACCCCACGAGCGGTCATATCAGGTGTAAATTCTGCCATGATTTAAGTTAATTTGAGCTAGAAATTACCCCACGAGCGGTCATATCTGGTGTAAATTCTGCCATGATTTAAGTTAATTTGAGCTAGAAATTACCCCACGAGCGGTCATATCAGGTGTAAATTCTGCCATGATTTAAGTTAATTTGAGCTAGAAATTACCCCACGAGCGGTCATATCAGGTGTAAATTCTGCCATGATTTAAGTTAATTTGAGCTAGAAATTACCCCATGAGCGGTCGTATCAGGTGTAAATTCTGCCATGATTTAAGTTAATTTGAGCTAGAAATTACCCCACGAGCAGTCATATCAGGTGTAAATTCTTCCATTTCATCATGAAAACAACAATCCGGTATATAGATCAGCTCTTCATGCCTTAACTTTTTTTGTATTCACGCTTATTTGGTAATACCTGTATGTGCCGTATAGGAAGATAGTTTGGTCCTCATGAGGTAAACATTGCCATTCACGCAAAATTATCAACAACAAAAGTCTGTTTTTTACCCGGAAACGTGATTCCTTGGAATGACTCCATTTCTGATGAATAATTGAACAAGTCAACAGCTGATGTATAAAAAGAAAATGAAAATGAGTGACTGCTTAAATCTGATGGGCTGTATTATTTCAACACGTATGAATTGTACTATGATGCCCCCAATACTCTGTGCTTCCAAATCTAGAATAGTTCAAAAAATATCTTATTGTTTTCTTTCAGTCGGAAGATTTGTTTACACTCATTGAGTCGCATGAAGGAAAACCTCTGAAGTTGTATGTGTACAACACAGATACAGACTCCTGTAGGGAGGTCACCATCACACCTAATGGGGCCTGGGGCGGGGAAGGCAGGTAGGTGTATGATGTGACCAGGAAGAAAGCTGAGTCTAGGTGCGATTTCACCTTCATATTTAGGTTCACTTGTCATAACTTTTTGTCTTAGCCTTGAATTATCAACAAGTATTTAAATGGTATCTCTGTGTGCTGTGGCCGAATGTATCCTGTGATCCTGTTCTTGCCTTCCAGTAGGTAGGATGGGAAGTTCTGCCAGCAACTTGTGGATGGTATTGGGTAGTCGTCTGGTTTCTCCCATCGTAAATCTGTTCATCGTTGTACAAATGAAATATTCTTGAGTACGGCGTAAAACTCTAATCAGATAATGTTAGTTACATGGTAACTGAGTTAAGGGATTCGAACAAAAATCGGGTTGGTATAGTATACCCCATGTAGTTTCGTATCTTTTCGCTCAGTAACCATGTAACTAATTTACCCCACAAAAGACCTCGAAAAAATACACTGAAAATTTGTTTCTTGAAAATCAAAAGAAGTTTCAACAGTAATTTCACATCGCGTTGAGGAGCTTTGAATTACCATGCGGGGTCTGGGAATTATGCTGTCATAACGTTATTGACAATGTTCATTCAACATTGTTTTGTGACGTGCCGTTGATGTCATTGGTGTCATTGTTGTGTTCACATTGCGACTGTTACGTCATGGTGTTCTCCCTACTGTTGTGTCATCAGATGCATATAGCATCTTCTGCAGGATATAGATTTGTATCGGTCTATCACATGGCCATTACTGTCCAATCAAAAACAGAGGATTTTGTCTGACGCAGGATAAATATATAAATAAATCCAATCACTAGGATTCCAGCAGGAGGTTGTCAGGTATCTGCTGTATCCTGAACACTCTTAAAGACTGCATTCAGATGATGCCGGTCAAAACAATACTGTGTAATGAAGATGACTTGGTGCATGTATTTGGTTAAGTCTTGACCATTTATTGTAATTAAAATGTGTGCAATAGAGTTTTGAATAAGTGGATGGTTTACTCTGGGCACCCTGGTTTCCAAAAAATGATAAGGTGTTTAAAGCAATCAAAAGGAAACAGAAAAATAAGAGATGGCACAAAGTGTCTGTGGGGGAAAAAAAAAAAAAGAGAGAAAAAACAATAATGTTATTGTTTGTTTCAGCATGGGTTGTGGCATCGGCTATGGTTATTTGCACCGCATCCCCAAGCGTCAGTTCCCCTCGTCGATGCCTGCGGAACAGATGACGGACAAGGCCCCACTAGAGGGCGTGGTGGTCAACAATACCACACCAGGCAAACCTGCTGACGGATTCTCAGACGTAAGTAACTATGCCAGTAGTCTCATTTCAGTTTTGTTCTTTTCTGTAAACTCTGTTTCATTTAAATTTTAGTGTCATAGTAGGTTTAGCCCGGAAGGAGTTACGGTGTCTTTGAGATACCCTAGTCTGACAAAATTAACATGGGAGAGAGAGGGTAAATAGACGGGAAGGTGCAGATGAGACTGGTTTGAATTGTGGCTAATGGCATTCGTATTAGACTACTGAAAGACACAATCAAGGGACATAACTGCACAAAGTGTAGAAATCAATCTAAAACACCAATAAAACAAATGGACAAGTCAGTCTGATAAGCGAATGTTCCTGGTGTTTCAGGTGCCTCTCAGTACATCAGCACAGACGTTAAGTCAAGGCATCGGACAGATTTCACTGAACCCAGCCCTGAACACAGGTGAGGCCATCATGATAAACAAGCTTAATGCCAGGAGTCCACCTTCAGAGCCCGGTTATATGAAGAGGGTGTAACTCTATGTCAAATATAACTACTATGGCAATGTAACTCTACGATGTGTGTCGTTACGGAAATCACGTTTGGCATAACCAGTAGCCAGTTCTTTTTGCCATTGATAAAATGATCCTAACCATTTTAATATCTGATTTTGAACGTAGCCAACTGGCTGAAGTTGAAAAAAGTCAGGTTGTGTGTGTGGTCTTGTGGCCAATGCTGTGACTGTGAGTTCAGGTCCACTTCATCCTTTTTTCCTCTCCACCTGTGCACAGGACATTGTGCCAGCAACCTGCGAATGGTTGAGGGTCCAACTCTGGTCATTTCCTTTTTTCCCATCGTAATCGTGTAAGTGAAATATTGTTGGGTACAGCTTAAAACACAAATCAGGTAAATGAACTAAAATAAATAAATACCGACATAAAAGATGCAAAAAGTGGATTGAACGTGACTACCGAGGTTCGCATTGCTTTAACAGAGCCTTGTTTTTTTGTCCCAGAGGAATCTCAATCATGCAGGCTCCGAATAGCCATTTCCCGTGTTCGGCAGGTATAAAAGTACAGTATCACCAACAGAACCAGCCTGCTAGAAGGAGACACAGATGTCGTGAAATAATGTGTATAGTAACATTCACCCATATGGCAGTTCTGTACGTCCCTTTAAATTCTTGGTATTTAATACATCTTTGTGTGCTTTGTTTCGCAGGAAGTCCAACAATACCAGTTGTTTCCCCTCTCAACTCAACACCAGGTGGAGTGGTGACAGTACAAGGTCTGTGTGTGCTTATATTCATCTACATGTACCAATATTGTCTTGATTTGCAATTGTAAGTACATGTTTGAAAAGGTGGACAATACCATTTGCAAATTTTACCATTTTAACTAAATTTCAACCCTGGCTTCATGAATGATAGAATCTGATAGCAAAATGTCCTGTCTCTGTACATTTTGGGAGTTCTTACGTTCTCTTCAGTAGTAGAGTGCCTGTATCCGGTTTTACCCTTGTGGTATTTCATCCCATGGAAATATCCTATCCCATTAAATAGATCAATTTTACCTTATTAAGATTTTTCTTGTAAAATTGGACTTTCAGTGGCAAAATGTTTCTCTTGTATAATATCAACCTACCTGCCCAGAAAACTTGAAAACACCTGTGTAAGGCCAAGTAAAACTGAAAGTAATTGGGCAAAATAAGTGGATGTGTCACAGTGAAATTTTACATAAATATAGTATGTGTGTTGTTAAAAATTAAAAAAAAAATCACTGAAATGTTTTAGATGCAATGAATCCCACTAATCCTAAGCGATGTTTTGTTGTTGCTGTTGTTGTCCTACAGGGCTGCCAGCTCCCTCCACGTTGCCTAACATTGCAGGACTCAACAACTTGCCCCCGTTGCCAACACCCATATCTATAGCCGGCTTACCCCCGATGCCCATGCCCCAGATGACCATGCCTCCCATATCCTCCATGCCAGGTACATTCCCAACCACAGGTATGTGACCATAAGCAGGGGGAAACTGTTAGCTGTGTAGAACTCCTGTTATCACCACTCATTCTATATTCTGTTTTCTAGATGAACCCTAATTCTCATAATTTTTTGGACATCTGCTTGGCCCTGCAGTATTTTACCTGGTATTTATGGCTGTAACAGGAGTATGCATTTTCTGTTTTCTCTCACAGTTGGTGGTTTAATGAACAACATATTCTTATCTTTACTTCTCCAAATAAAAACACTGGCAGAGGAATGTAGTTCTTGGCTTTCAGCACCTCTAATATCAGTCCGAAATAGTAGAGGAATTAGGGTAGTAAATGTCAATGTCCAATTCTGTGTAAGTATGTCAGTCGATCAGTTGCTTTTGTTGATCAGACAGTGAATTTTTTTAGACTGCTCTGTGAAAAAGTTAGTGAATGACTAGCCAAAGACTATTGGTTCATTCCTGACACTCAGGTTTACTCCACCCAGAACACTTATTACCATGGTGGTAATCTGAGTGTGAAATTATATCAGTAATGCATTTAAATCCATTCTTTGAATTCCATTCTTAAGTGTTACTTATAAAAGATTTTCCACTAATTCCATGTCTTGCCTTTCAGAAGAATTATGGGTTCTCACAGCATAGTATGACGTGCTCCTTGAAAAATACAAAAAAGAGTAAAAAAACCTGTAACACCCCAGTGTTTCTTACTCTCACTTTCCAGGAGCTGCCTTACCTGGGACATTGCCGATGCCTCCTATGCCTTTCCAGCTGCCCACCCCGACACCAGTACCTAACTTCTCCCTGAACAGCACGGGTGTGCCCCCAGTGGCAACCGCTGCCCCAGAAGTCACAGCGACTTCCGCCCCAGGGGTAATCGTGACGTCACACATCAAAGACGTCGTGGCGACCACTCCAGCCACGACTGCATCAAACGCCGTACCAAACACAGCCGCGGAGATGTCATCGAACCCCGCGCCCGCGGTAAACTCGACGACACCGACCCCAGCAGGGGAGATAACTCAGACGCCCCAAACTGCAGCCTCGTGATCAAACACCGGAGATAAAAATATTGTGACTTTTTGAACCAGCTTTTGTACAAACCAAGAGGATGTTTTTTCTTTTTCCCCCCTTTTTTTTTAGATACATATATATGTATATGTTATTTCTGTGACCAAGATTTTCCCTCACATACATGATTTCTTGTGTAAAATAATTGAACACAGTAATTTGCAGATTTGTGAAAGGCGTATGGGTTGCAAGCATGTGAACACTTGGGTATGTGTAATCACAGGAACTTAGACTTGGACAACAAAAGTCAGATGGCTTTGTTTTGTGTGTCAGATATACATAGGACGGTTGAAATTTGTCGGCCTTATGCGTTTGTAGCTCACAGCTCGTATGTAATTTGCTTGCGAAGTACCTGACCTCAAGATCAGAAGCAAACATGTACATGTCGTCTCCAGGCGAAAAGCCTACAAGATTCAGGAGCAGTTCTTTGCCCACCCATATCCGCCACTCTATCCTGTAAATACCCTGTCCCACCCCAAAGTAAACCCGACCCAACCCCACTGTCACTCAGCCACCCTCTCTCTCTCGTAATTTCACCAAGTCGTACATCATTGTTAGTGGCTAATTTGCTCATCAAAGTCATAAGGTGTTGTCAAATGAAATCAGGATGGTGCTCACTGTGAATGTTGTTTTGAGGACGTGTATATGTATGTGTCTACAAGAACTATTGGTACCCTGTATCCCTTATCTTTTGAAAAGAAAAAATTCTCAACTTCAGATATATTCATTCTAACCAAGTGGTTTTTTTTTTTTATGGATATTAAAAAATGGATCATTGTGGGTATCATTACTGCTGCATCGTGAGTAGGATCGTTTGTGTACTTGCAGTGCAATCCAGGAATCCCAGTAACATGCTGGTGGTTCATTTGTTGTTTGCCAGTGGTTTGGCCATGGCTTACCTGTGGTTTGTCTGCCGTTCGCCTGTGGTGTGTGCGTGGTTTGCATGGGGTTTGCCCCCATGGTGCGGGTGTGTTGTGGCCAAGAGGTTTTCTGAGGTTTGCCTGCCGTTCGCCTGTGATGTGTGCGTGGTTTGCATGGGGTTTGCCCCCATGTTGTGGCCAAGAGGTTGTCAGTGGTTTGTCTGTTGTAGAGCCACGGAAAAGTCCAGGTGTATGATCAGCATGGAAAAACGCGAGTTTCCACACCATGTGTATGTAGACAGTTTTCATCATGGAAGTTGAACTAAAGTTGGGAGTTTTTTGATACACAAGCGGCCGGTTTGAGCATTGCATTTCAATCTAGTGGCTGTTGAGATAAAATATTCCATTATGTACAGAGGAGTATTGTACTGTATAGAATACGTATTTATTATTAATATTTTCATGGTGATTTCAATACATTGCTAATAATCAAGGGCTTGTATAAAATTTGTCATTGTTTGAGATGTGGTAAGAAGGTGGCAGTAGAGTGATAGGCTGTAAGTTTTTTGTTTGACTGGATAAGCGTTTTCGTTTCTCGTAGGAATTGTTACTGTCGTTCTCTTCATCACCATTTTTGTTGACTGGATAAGCGTTTTCGTTTCTCGTAGGAATTGGTACTGTTGTTCTCTTCGTCACCATTTTTGTTTTCCTGTCGCCTTTATGTTTTGACGTAAGACAGATGAATGGGCCTCTTACGCGAAGACCTCAACTTTGTTACATTATGGTTTATGAATATGTAGAACTAATTTGATGTATGGAAGACCTGGCAAGTTTTTAGCTATCATTTCACGAAGAATGAAAAAAAAAAGAGAAAACACAAAATTCATAATGTTTTCTTGACATTTTACTTCAGTGTGAAAGGCTTTGGTTTAAACAGAATAGTTAACAGATACAGCTTTAGATAAGCTTTACCTAACGCTACGTAATGTGCAGGTGCAGGAGAAGTAGTCACACAGACTTGTACTGATTTCAGTGAATTGCCTCACCTTTTCTATAAGACCTGCCTTATTCAGGGTCACATCAGAAAGGTGTTCATGGCACATCAGACAAATTTAACGGATATCACCGGTTTTGCTATGGGGCATCAGGGGATTTTCTAGCCATTCAGATAATGGGAAAATTGAGTTTTAGGTAAATTTTGTATTGAGTTTTCACAAAATAAATTGAGTCTTTGATAAATTTTCTAACTTGTTCAAAGCGAGTTTCTGAAAAGAAATTGGCTTGAAAACCCCCTGGGCCGAATTCTCTTCCACCCCTCTATTGGTGTTCTACCTTTGGAATGGTTCTGTTCTGTTCTGTTCTGTTCTGTTAGGACTATCGGGACTGGACAGCTCTTCATGGTAACAATCAGGAACAGTAGCATTATACGTTTTTGAATCATGTTCAAAATTTGATGAAAATACTCAGATCTCTCAAATACATGCATATAATTACCAGCCTTAAAGCTCACTTGTAGAATCTCAAGGAATTTATAGATTGATAAACTTTCAGCAGCCACGTAACCTGTTCATATTGTGTAATTAACAGTTCGTATGAGAAGCACAGATCAAAAAGTCATAACATTCAGTGCTGCATGTATATGTATCTTCACCATATTTTTATCTTTTGAAGTAGTGTGAGACGCTGATAAAAAAAAATATACAACCCTAACAACATCAACCATATCTCTGAGTTTACACGAATGTAGTAAAACTAATAATGAGGGGTGGTTATCGACCTGGCATGCTTCTTCCTCGACAATTTCGCATATGAAAGTAACTTTCAATGCAATTTATGCACGTTTGATTGGATTTTGGAGACAAAACTACATTGATTGGATTGGCCAGTTTCAGCATTGATTGGATTGGCCAGTCTCAGCATTGATTGGACTGGCCAGTTTCAGCAGTGATTGGATTGGCCAGGTTTAGCATTGATTGGATTGGCCAGTTTCAGCATTGATTGGATTGGCCAGTTTCGATTGGTTTGGCCAGTTTTAGGACTTCACAGAAATTATAATTTTATCTGTCAACACAGAATATTGCTTTCAGAACATGCTTGAATAAACACCTTGTAAACTTGCAAAAAGGTTGAAGAATTACAGTGCATGTATACGTATAAAGTGTAATTGATTTGTGGTGAGAGCACTGTTTTAGGATGAGCTGGCCACAAGCTTGTGAACTGTGCTGTAAATCCTGTGCCATGTGACTTGTGAGTCAGATGAATGGCAAGTCTACTTTAGACAGTGACTGATTGATTGCAGAACATGTTGGGGAATATATATACCAGTTTTGAAAAAAGCACTGAGGATGTTTTAGGAAAGTTCCACTTTTGAAATAAAATTAGTACAGTTTGGAAATAATTCTGCCAACCGCTTACCAGAGGAAGTAAAGATTTACTAGATTTGAAGTAAAAGATGCATTGTTGTCAAAACCTGGTGAAATTTTTGTCAGAAGCTGTAACACGACTGAAATGCTCAATTTTTTTTATTACTTCAAAAGTGAATTACATTTCAAAAGTGGTGTTTAATTCAAACCTGACATTATATTTCATAAACGGTTCCTTCACCATATTCAAGGCTGGTTGGGGGTTCTGTCATGCTCGTCGTGAGAATGTAAGTGGCCTGTGGATGTGATTAGAACATCAACGCCACATGGGAAGGTATCAAAGCTTGTTATTTGGTAGGTTGCATATATATGAACAATAGATTCCGTCTGTGAATGGGAAACTCACATTCAATACTGATGGTACAAGACTATCACTATAAAAACCGCATGACTTCTAAAGATTACGTAAGGTTTGTTCTGTATGATGTATTTTGATCTTTTGTTCATGGAACATTGTGATTTGTTTTATACAAAACTGTGAATTTTTTGCATGGGAACTATTTGGCAGTCTTATACAATAAATTGTCTTGTTCTGTTGTGGACATTTTTTTCTATGTCATGAAACTTTAAAGATCAGTCTTACCACCGCCTTAGATGAAGAAAAAGCAGCATTAATAGGTTATTGCTCAGACAGAAGCATTAATGCAAGACAACCTTAGATTTCGTTAGAGTTTGTCAAAGAAGTCAAAAAATTCCACGCCGAAAGCTGTACCGTGTCACGAAGGAAGATCTTTGAAACGAGTACATGTAATGCTTGTGCGAATAAGGCATGAATTATGCAATCATAGTAGTTAAGAACATAGCCTTTGGACGGCTGGTATCGTCGTACACATTTTGGATTAGGTTCATGCAATACGAAGTCC
Organism: Acanthopleura granulata; assembly: GCA_016165875.1. Lineage (NCBI taxonomy): Eukaryota > Metazoa > Mollusca > Polyplacophora > Chitonida > Chitonidae > Acanthopleura > Acanthopleura granulata. The sequence continues at coordinate 9,194,571 of JABBOT010000016.1, forward strand.
CGCTTCTAAACGTGAACTTCCTTCAAAATGATAGGACACACTTGAATGTGAGTCTTGTTTAGAAAAGCTAATCTCGCCCTGATTAGACTGACGTCACCTTCAAGGTTTTTCATCTCTTAAATAGAATCATGTTGATGTTTTTGCCATTTGCAAACTTGTCCATTTTTGCCTCCATTCTCTGCTTGCTGTTTTGAATTCATCGTTAGCACCTAATCCTCTACTGGATGGTATCTTGTTTCCTACAACTACTTGGTCATATTGATTCAGTGTTAACTGTAAATGTATAAACAATTGTGCAAAACAGAAGGGAAAATGTACAGATTTGTTGCCATGGATTTGTGCTGAGGGGTAATGTGTTCTCGAATAAAAAAATATCTTCACTCTTTCACAAAATATTTGGTTGTTATCACTTAATGTTTTGGGCATCCAGATTTGGGCATCTCCACACCATTGAGGTTTGTAGCTTCCTGACTGCACCATGGCATTTTGTAGCTTTGGACCACACCATGGAGGTTTGTATCTTCCTGACCACAATTCGGTTTGTATATTCTTGACCACATCATGAAGGTGTGTAGCTTCCTGATCACACCCCATGGAGGTTTGTAGCTTCCTGACCATGCCATGGAGGTTTCTACCTTCCTGACTACACCATGGAAGTTTGTGGTTTCCTGACTACACCATGGAAGTTTGTAGCTTCCTGACCACACCATGGAGGTTTGTATCTTCCTGAATACACCATGCAAGTTTGTATCTTCCTGACCACACTATGGAGGTTTCTACCTTCCTGACTACACCATGCAGGTTTCCAGCTTACTGACTACACCATGGATTTTTGTGCCTTTCTGCCATGGAGGTTTGTGGATAGCCAACGACATCATGGAGGTTTGTGGATACCCACCTACATCATGGAAGTTTGTGGATACCCAACCACATTATGGAGGTTTGTGGATACCCAACCATATCATGGAGGTTTGTGGATACCCAACCATATCATGGAGGTTTGTGGATACCCAACCACATCATGGAGGTTTGTGGATACCCAACCATATCATGGAGGTTTGTGGATACCCAACCACATCATGAAGGTTTGTGGATACCCGACCACATCATGGAAGTTTGTAACTTCCTGACTATACCATGGAGGTTGTGCATAGCTTTAGGTTACCTTATGGAAGTTTGCAGCTTCCCAAGTTATTCATTTATTTATTTGATTAGTGTTTAATTAACGCCATACACAAGAATATTTCACTTACACAACGACGGCCAGCATTATGGTGGGAAGAAACCCGGCATAGCCCACTGGAACCCACGATCATACGCAGATTTCCGGCAGACCTTACCACATGCGGCCAGAGAAGCCAGCATGAACTGGACTTGAAGTCACAGTGACCAGATTGGTGAGAGGCTTCTGGGTCATTATGGCACACTGGCATGCTAACCCCATTTGAATCAATATATAGGCTTCCTAGGCTATACATGTATGGTCACCAAAGGTTTATAGGTGCACAGCCACACCACCTATGATTAGACACCATGACGCAGATAGCAGCCTTTGGAGGGACGGACACTGAAGGATAATATGCCAGCCCAAGAGCCTGGTTTCTTTACAAATCAAGGTTTATTTAAAAAGACCTGATACAGCTATTATTACCCTGACATGAAATGAGTTGATGATTTGTACAATGACGCATGGATTTGTACTGTGAGACATTAAACAGGGTCAACAATACGGATGTAACCACACAAAAGCCGTTCAATTGCTACGACCTTGAAAACACTTTCCTCAAGGTCGAAACACCTTACCAGCTTTTGCATGGGTGCATTATGAATGCCAGTGTTAGAGATGCCATCAAAATAGTTGACACAATAACATACAAGTAATGCATAACTGTTCAATGGTAGTATGGAAAGCTGTGTCTTAAGCAACACATAAAAAAAAAAAAAAAAAAAAAAAAAAAAAGGAAACAAAAAAATTGAAAGTTAGAAAATCTGTCATGGATTTCAACAGCTTTGCAAAAGAAAAAGGATGTGGACATCCACGAACAGCCGATGAGCAATAAAGCCGCCAACAACAACAACAACGGCATTGATCTCAGGACACAAGTTTGTGATAATATCAATCCATTTTCATAATATCTGGCAATGAATGAAGATGCTGGCAAGCAAATCAACCTGTACCAATAACAACCTAGCAAGGTAGTTATAACAGATAAGTACAATGTGTATACAGCTACTGCACAAATTTGCCACATAAACTCTTCAGGTAACACCACGGCCTATACTCACATGTGGTTACTGTTGGTATAGATGTTGTAGCTATGGTATAAACACTCACAAAACAAATGCTGCAACAATGGTACTAGTACAACAGATGTACAGACACTAGCACAATAGATGTTGTATCAATGGCACCACACTAGCACAGCAGATGTTGTAGCAACTGTACTCACACTAGTACAACAGATGTAGCATGGGTACAGATGTTGGTACAACAGATATTGTATCAAAGTTACAGACACTAGTAAAAACAGATGTAGCAACTGTACTGACACTGGTACAACAGATGTCGTAGCTAAGTTACAGATACTGACACAACAGATGTTGTATCTAAGTTACACTAGAACAACAGATGTCGTAGCAACTGTACAGACACTGGTACAACAGATGTCGTAGCAATGTTACAGACACTGGTACAATAGATATTGTAGCTACTCTACAGACATTAGAACAATAGATATTGCAGCAACTGTACAGACAAGTACAACAGATGTTGCAGTAACTGTACAGACACGTACAACAGATGTTGTAACAACTGTAAAGAGGCTAGTACAATAGGTGTTGCAGCCACAGTACTGACACTGGCATAATAGGTGTTGTAACAACTGTACAGACACTAGTACAATAGATGTAACAACTGTACTGACACGAATACAATAGATGCCGTATCAACTGTACAGACACTGGTACAATACACCTTCTGGCAATGGTACAGACAAGTACAATAGATCTTGTAGCAATGTTGTGGACAATCCATGTTGCAGCAACTATACTGACATATCTTGTAGCAATTTTAGACAATAATACAGCAAATGTTGCAGCAATAGTACAAACACTAGTACTGTACAACTGCTGTTGTAGCAAATGGGCTAACACTGGTACAATGGATATTGTAGCAATGGTGCCAAACTAGTACGACAGATGATGTAGCAACTGTACAGTCACTAGTACAATACATGTTGTAGCACTGACATACTAGTAAAATAGATCTTGTGGCAATGGTATGGGCAATAGTACAATGGATTATGCAGCAGTGGTACCACACTAATTCAACAGATGTGGCAATGGTATACTAGTACAACTAATATGGTACATGTAGCAATGGTGCGAAACCCAAGGTGCGGCACTACCACAAGGAAACACTGTAATACTAACAGCCTAACTGGATCAATAACATGGTATTTCTTATAACAGTCATTTGATCCGCAACTCCTCAACCTCAACTGGATGGAACTCCTGTTTCCTGATAACAGTTAGGGACCATTTTCACATATCCATTTCTGTTCATTCATGAAAAAGGAAAAGCCAAGTCAGACCTACACTTTTTGTGTTTCCATTCGTTTAACGGATAATTTGAAATCTGCTCACTAAAACAAATCATGGTTACACCATTCATTTTTGTATTCAGGATTTCCAATTGGGAAAAGTGAAACAAAAATGAAGGCTACATGGGAATGGTCCCTTAGTGCCCCAGTATATGCTTTCTACCCAGGCGCTATAGTGTGTCTTTATTTTAACCAAGTAAACTCCGAAGCACAATAACTAAGGTAACTGGACAACTGGACTTCCAGCTGGCAATGAGAGACAGTGGCATATATAATGTACATCAAGTTCATGAAATGTATAATGTCAACGTAATCTGATGGATGCAACGATGTAATAATACACACCCCGCCAAAATGGCAGAGGCCAATGGTTGCCATGGTAACATAGACTGGAGACAAATGAAGGTAAAGTATTCCTTTGCGAATATTAATACTTCAGTAGATGCATATTTTTTGTTTTGGGATACACTGACATCTTTTTTTTTTGGTCAGAAGACCACAACTGTTTCGTTTGTTTGTTTTTCGCTTTTCTCAAAATCACCCCTGATCAGCATCATAATTGGTACCCGTGTTGAACTGGTTTCTGCATAGAAAATAAATGTACATCTGATACTTTGGCCAATACTTTTAGTTTGAGACATGAGTTCCCAGTATTCACAATACAAAGAATTCCTTTAGACCTGTCTTCTATTGTTACTAGGCAAACGATCCTGTCCATACAATAAATTTGTTTCTGTTAGAATTATAGTGTACATGACCTAACCTTTCACCCGCAAAATTGCAAAATTTATCCTACCTTCAAAACAAACCCCCAAACACCTTTCTTAGGTCAAGGGAACTCTCAGAATCTGGACAAATGAGCAGCTTAATCTCGTGGATGGAAGTATAGGTCAGTTACAACTATCCCTCATACCAATCAAAATACAACTCTACACTAATCCGTCTTAAAAGCTGAATTTCTCTAAACTCTGTATAACCTTTTAGGAAACCTTATAATACCCAATTCAGCCAAATTAAAGTAGTAGGAGAAAACAAAAATGCCACTAAAATTAAAAATGCCCCAAACAAAGTCATAAAATGATGAACTGCAATTTCTGTCCACGATTTAGGCTTCAAGTTTTCGCTATATTTCAAACAAGACCTCATAAAAAATACAAAGAGTATACGACATTGCCACCAGATTCTCAAAATACAAAATGTTTTGATACAGGCAAAAATAACAACGAAAACAACAACAAGGAATTAATCAATATTTCCCTTCACGATTTTAGCAAGTTTGTGTTCATCCACCAGATATAAGCTAGGAGGCCAAACTGAGAATTAAAAAAACCCTTGTAGCATTTACTTTTTATAGCTGACCATTCCTAGGCAATTCAAACACTAAATGACTGAATCTGTACAGGATATGTGCAAATAATGCCTGATTAAATACAACAAAATACAGACTGACAAAACCGTTGTAACACGGAAAAATATCCACTGGAGTTGTGACAAGACACAGCTAACATTTAAATCAAACAAACAAGCTCTAATGAGTTTGTCTATTTAATTAGTCTGGCTTAGCGAATCAGTTTGTAAATCAATACATTACGTCTGGCTGCTTCACATCACAAATTGTCACCAGAGACCAACTGATTCATTAGTTTCTATAGTTCCATGGTTGAAACTGCAACAATAACGCTGGCATTTCCCCCTCATTGCTCCCTACACATGTAAAATAACTCATCCCTATTCGTCGCAGTCAGCTGAATATTGGTTATTTTCTCCCTATTCTGAAATTGCTCATATATGATCATCATTACATGTACTTGAACTAAAATGCCCATTTTCAAAAAACTTTGTAAGTCATATTTCTCGTAACTTTCTTTTTGCAAAAGTCATTATTTCGTCTCGGCCGCCAGAAGACGTGACTGACGACAAAAGTGACGACGAAAAACTGATTTGTGATGTTTGGTGAAAGTGACCCCATTACTGTCCACCCATAAGATCATTGTCACAAAAACCAAACAAACCTATTTTACCTAGCTTTACCACAAAATATTTTCTTCACCTGATTGTTTCTGCACAAGTGTCATATTATGCCAATATGATTACCCTCGCACTGTCTGAGTGATTGGACGTAATGTACATTTCTGGAGGCCTCATGGAGACTATGGCCTCTGCATGACCTTCAAGAATCAGAAATCTCCTACTTTCCATTTTTGTAAAAATTTTTATGACAAGGTCAGCATCCTGTTAAAATTTCCAGAATACACTCAGTACTTTTGAGAATAGTTACAAATATTAAAAGGAGTCAAAAAAGAGCCATCTGAAGATGTGCATTCTCATCAACTATGGGCAGAAAATGGACCATAAGGTTATATGAGACTGAAATTAAATTCTCTGGCCTCGTACAAGTTGTACCTAATTGCTAAGCTTAGGCGTCATCAATTATACTTTGTGTTTCACAAACAGACACTAGAAAACAATCAAAAAGTAAAAGTAAACCATCAAAATCCACTTGTTTATGTTGTCCGATCTTAACAGTTTTCATGATTTTCCTGTTTTCCAAGGTTTTTCAATTATGCAAATATGCCATGAAGAGGAACAACTGTTGGGACAGTTCACATTTTTGCACAAAGTAGAAAAGCTTTCTTGTTATCTTCACATCCTCCCCCTGAAAATGAAAACAAATTATTCCACCTGTAACACAATTTAAATTAGCCTGGCCTTACCAGTAGATGGAACTTCTAATACAAGAGTAAAATGTAAGCTAGGTCCTGTCAGTTTTAACGTATAGCAGACACTTAGGGGAATCTGTTACCACATGCTGGGGCCCGTCGGCCACAAGTGGCAGGACATCAGACCCACAAGGGGTAGAACTCTGCTGCTTTAACTCATCAACTCAAAAACTAGTTGTCATCATACTTTATTTAGTAGGCGAGCCAGAAGTTTAGGTGGAATCCACATTATCGAACAGAAGAAAAGCTGACGGATATGCATCAATTAAAAACCAGTGGCTTCATCCTTAACAACCTGGTTGATACTAAAGGCAGTTAATAAAGCACTTAATACAGACTGTCTTGCAATCCGCTTTAATCTGTCATTAATAAGGACTCATTGAGATTCACCGGGAATTCATGTTGTAAATTATCGAAAAAAAAAAAAAATAGCCTTGGCCATTTCAATGAACTACATGTATTACTGGATAAAGATGCAGCTTTATCCAGTCATATCACTCAGCAGCTTTCTACTAAAGTTCAAAACAGGCCAATCAAAAAAGTCTATGGCTTCTACAAGCCAATCAGCATCACTCGAATTCATTTCAAATCACCCAATGAATATCTGATTAGCATAAGATACCTTGAAAATCCGACACTGGTAACAACTGACAAAGGCTTTGGCAAAAAAAGCTGATCACATCTTAACAAAAGAGCTCCTTTTGGTATTTTGGCTAAACAAATAACCCTGTTGTACAGAGGGGAAAAGAAACACAACAACAACTATTCTGATATATACAAACTCCTAGCTGTGCTCCGGAACATTACATATTTCACACTACTAAAGATTATGACCATAACATGCTAATGTACTTCAATGACCAATCAGAATGCTGCACGGACAAAAACCTGTCAGTGCTTGTATCTCATGTCAATGAATACAACATGCTCGTCCTCCCCCCAACTGTTGGTAACCCAATTTATAATTCAATGACTCTACTAAATCACGCAGGCTTTATCTCCACACATCATATTTTGTGACTTTAATTGTGAAGCACAGTGCCTCTTGTAAGAAAGTGGAAGGAAAAGTCAGTTTTACACCTTTGACGCAGGAATTCCAAGTCCTGCGGCTGATTCCACAAAGCAATTTCTGAGATACAAAGTGAGCCAAAATTCAAAACCCTTGATATCATATGAAGATTACAGCTCCAAAAAGTTGAGATTTTCAACACTTCTGCAAGTGTTCCCAATTTTTCACCACTGACAGACTGGTAAGTGCTGCTAATAATTTATATTTTGACTTGCGTGAACGCTCGCAGACCTTGTGGCATCAACCCTTTGACCTTGTGCGTTAGATCCCACAGTCATCAGCATCAAAAGTTTATGTGAAAGAACTCATTGAAACTGATACATAAACATGCAGGTGTGATGTGTAGGCTGTTCATACAGGTGAACATAAAGGTGTTATATATTTCTAACAGATACACTGAATAATAATAATAACATTAAGAGTAATTATCAATAATAGTAACAACATTACTGAAATGTCTGTAACTGTTATATGAACAAGGGAAGGCACCGGATAATTTACAGAATTCGGGTAAAATTGTCTACCGCTAATATTATTTGCAATTTAACATGATGAAAACAGGTACATGTATGGACTATATACACACATAAGGGAATGACACATGAATGGCCTTCTGTAGTGTTCATCCTAAACCGCTTCCTAGACTGTGAAATTGACACTATCATCGTCGTCATCAACAACAGCAAGTCGTGCAAGGCAGCTGGATTGCTTTCTAAAACTTGAAGTTTTCCTGATATACAGAATAATTCTCCCACTTTCATCCCATTTTAATGAATACCTTTCCAGAAAGGAGAATATTTCCTCTCCAGTGACAACTTTTCTCAGCACTGAAAACATTGTCCTCTGTTGAGAACATTTTGCACAGTACAACATAGTGTCAGCACTTGGAATATTTTTCCAACCTCACAAGAATATTTCTTAACAGTTCCAGCTGTTGTTAAGTCTTCCCCTGAGAACATTACGGAGACCAAGTCTCCCATTACGTTGGGAACATGCATCAATTACACACTCTTGCATCCAGGAAGAGAAGGCTAGCAGATGTATAATATTTATGACATGGATTCAACTAAAAAAAAAAAAAATATACAAAAGCCAAAACATGACCTGTTACTGTGAAGACTGGACTCACAAAACACAAACTTGATATGCACAATTTTCCATTTCCCACACATCCACAAAGGAAAAAGTCTCGTTATTCAATGATATTTTTTGCATCTTCATTATTCACCTGAGATTGTTCTGCTTTTGGGCAGCAGTGGGTCAAAGTAATATTTCCATGGGAACAACAGTGTGAGAGGCTAGGGTGACGGCATTTTACTAACCACAGTTCATAGAAGTCAGCCAATTGGATTTGTTACCTTTGTGAGCAATGGCCTAAATGTCAGGTAGATCCAATCATTGGCTAATCACAGGTAGTTTAGTGACAGTAGTTCCACTATCAACTATTTTCAAGAATTGCAGCTTACAATTTTGAATGTACATGTTTCTTTGTCAAATTTTAAGGAAAATCAAATATGCTGGAGCATGTGTAACAACAAAAAAGTCATTTTATGAAGTTCAAATTGTGGATAGTTAAAATGTGTCATGCTAAAACAGCCTATTACAATTCACCCTTCACAAACCATAAATGTTGCATAACACTGAAATATAAAATGCTCACTCGACAAAAAATAGTGGTGTGTGGAAATGGAATTCTGTATGTATTTTAATGGTACAGTAAGAAGTCATTGATAAAACTCAATGTTTAACCATGGTGTTGTCCACACACTTCACACTTCTCTGTAGACTACATCACTAATTTTGGAGACATTTGCATACTTGTGGCTACAGCTCCAAACAGGTACAGTAAGCAGCTGTAACATCTTACAGCCAATGTCACAGAAAGGCTGAAGAGACATAAGGTGAGGGTGGGATGCAGAATGTGTGGAACTGGGTAGAGAAAGTTAAGATAAAACCAAACTGTTTTCAGAGGATTTCAACCACGGCAGCTAAAACAGGTCAAGACAAACACAAGAAAACAAAAACAGCGGACACAAAAACAGATGACACACACAAGCACACAGAAATAGACACTGGTGTCAGATTTGGGGTTTATGAAATAAAATAAACAGTGATGATATTTATTTACAAAATTTAAATTCATCTAACAGCTATTGCCATGAGGTTTACTTAATAAATTCATACCATTATTATTTGCAGAAATGTTTACAGAATAGCAACAAAAACAAAAGAAAATTCAATATGGACATGTACAACAGCCATGGACAAATCGGCTATTCAGCAAGATAAGAAAGAACAGTAATATGCCGTGCTTTCGAGTCAGGAATACTTCCAGTCCTGTTGGAAATTCCCGCTCTGTCACATCTCTCCACATTCAACCGGTTTCTACGAAATTCTACCATATCACCACTGTTTTCAGCCGCCTCAAAAATTGCATCACATATTTCAGTCAGTAATTGTTTTTCAGGAACGTCACCAGCGCATTCCGGCACTTCAATCCTCCGTCCTCCACGTCAAGTGTTACAAATCTCTCTTGTAACATCGAATTAAAACCTCTGGCAACGTCAAGTTAAAATCTCTGCCATCACTATGGAATGCACACATTCTCCTCGCGGTCCAACATTTCAACTATCAAGGGAGGTAAGTCTCCTGGCATTTCTAATCGCAGATGAAGCACCTTTTCAGCACCTGAAAACAGATATGAACAAATTAAATTATATCGTTTCCATGGCACGCCAGTACTGGCTGGGCTTGGAAGGATCATTTCATTAACTTAATAAATTTTTTGCATCTTAAATGTTAATGGCGAAGAAATCAATTCTGATTGGTTGACAAATGCGATGCTCAGGTAAGGCAATCTACTGGTCACATCTCAGGTTCATGTTACAACGCAACTTCCAGTGTTCATGAATACCTCTTTCATTGTATCTCTTTATAAGGACATCATGCTAATGTAATTAACGTGAATGCTTATCATAAAGCTCCTGAAACAAAGACCGATGCTATGGTAACTGATGCTATGGTAACTGTTGTTATGGTAAAGCTTACCATTTACCACTAAGGCTTCCCAAGCCGATCAACTTCATCAGCACGGGAATCCAACACAAAATGGATGTTACCAAATACATTTACAAGGGAGACCTCAAGTGACCAAAGAGAGTTGTCATGGTAACGCTCACCTTTAACGCTCAAACTTCTCAGGTCAGTCAACTTCATGAGTAGTTTGGCAAAGATATGTGGCTGGGAGGGTCGCCGTGACCTGATGTAATGCTTCAGCGCCTCCAGGATTGGTTCCTGCATTTGTTCTATCCTCTCGGGGTCCTCTAAACCAGAGCGATCTGGAACGAGCGAGAACAAGAGTTCAGGTGAACACAATATTCTGTAATTCTTCAACCTATTCACAAGGTGTTTCTTCAAGCATATTCTGAAGGCATTATTCTGTAACTGACTGACAAAATTATATTTAGTGTGAAGCCCTGAGACTGGCCAATTCCACCACTGTAGTTTTGTCTCCAAAGTCAAATTATAAATGTGCATAAATTGCACTGAAAGTTGCTCTTTCATATGCGAAAAGGTTGAGGAACTAGGGTACACCAAAACACACACATCAGAGGGATCTGGAACAGGCCAGGTTAAGTCCTGGTGGGTGGGGTGTTTGAAGTGGGAGATATTCATGGCAATCAGAAACTCCTGTTTTATTTTCTTGTCAACACCACTGACAGGTGCAGAAAAAAAAACAATGATTCTGATGCAGTAGAGGATGATTAACTCACTGGTTGAAAGACAAGAATTTTCCTCAAAATCAGCTCGGGAGGAGTTGCCAAGGAGACGGGCAGATAACAATTCCAGTATATCCACAGTAACTTTGTTCTGTGGAGTATGAAAAAAGTTTTACTGATTCCTATTGAAAGATCGGCTGATTGGTCTTAATGTAAGAAATAGGAATGCCTGGAAAAAAGATCACCTTTGACCATGTATCAAACTCAACTTCTCACATAATCCCTCCAGTCTTACCAGCCCGAGATGGATTCAAACGTACAGCATCATTTATCAAGCACTGATCACATCTGATCAGAACTCACCTCCGCTTACTAAACATACTGCTGAAAGAATTGAGAACTCTGATTCGTCAACGTCCATTCTTTTTAAAGAAGCAGCAAAGTTGAAGATTGTGTCTGTTAGCGACCCGAAGCCCCCTGCTTGTAGCTCATTCCGTGTCAACTCTAAACCATTGGAAAACATCATGACGTCTTTTTCCAAGGTGTATCGCAAACACAACCGTAATATCTGAGGAAGAACAGAAAAAGAACAACTTATTACCGAAAACAACATATACAGCAGTTTTATTTATTTATTTGTTTGTTTCTTTATTTCATTGGGGGTTAACAGACGTTCCGTAAAATGTTTCATTTCTTAAATAGGAGTGATAAGAGCAAATCAGAGGCCTTTGGAAAGTAACTTACAAACTTGGTCAGAGGTGAGATACAGATGTATGTCAGAGGGAACACACATACTGGTGGAAGTATCTGCAGGTAACTGGCAGTTACCCATATATGATCAGATAGTAACCTCTCAGGCATGGAGGCCTGGATTGGTCCAACACCTAACATTTAAATGACCTTTAAACGAATGAATGACAAGCGCCTTACATCATTTACTTTGCAGCCTTCTAACCTTTCAGATGTCAATGAAACAAGCAAAAAATACTGTGTAATGCACATAAAACTCCTCAGTCTTGAGCACATGTACAATATAATGAACAGATACAACTTCTAAGACATATGTATAATGCCGACCATTCATAAAATTGTGTAGATGTGGTGTAAGCCTGGTGAACTTGGATTCAACTGTTCTAGAGATAAAGCATTTACAAGCCTTTTATAAACTTTAACTTAAATGACCCTGAAGAAAGATAAACTCACCATAATTTCTATTAAAGCAGGGAGCCTTATGATCTGAACTCACCATAACTTCTAAGCAGACAGCCTTTAACGTCTTCTGAACTCACCATAATTTCTAAGTAGGCAGCCTTTAACAACATGATCTGAACTCACCATAATTTCTAAGCAGACAGCCTTTAACAACATGATCTGAACTCACCATAATTTCTAAGCAGACAGCCTTTAACAACATGATCTGAACTCACCATAATTTCTAAGCAGGCTGCCTTTAACAACATGATCTGAACTCACCATAATTTCTAAGCAGGCTGCCTTTAACATCATCTGAACTCACCATAATTTCTAAGCAGGCAGCCTTTAAGGTCATCTGCACTCACCATAATTTCTAAGCAGGCTGCCTTTAACGTCATCTGAACTCACCATAATTTCTAAGCAGGCTGCCTTTAACGTCATCTGAACTCACCATAATTTCTAAGCAGGCAGCCTTTAACGTCATCTGAACTCACCATAATTTCTAAGCAGGCAGCCTTTAACAACGTCATCTGAACTCACCATAATTTCTAAGCACGCCAGCTTTAACGTCTTCTGAACTCACCATAACTTCTAAGCAGACAGCCTTTAACAACATGATCTGAACTCACCATAATTTCTAAGCAGGCAGCCTTTAACAACGTCATCTGAACTCACAATAATTTCTAAGCACGCCAGCTTTAACGTCTTCTGAACTCACCATAACTTCTAAAAAGACAGCCTTTAACAACATGATCTGAACTCACCATAATTTCTAAGCAGGCAGCCTTTAACAACGTGATCTGATCTGACGTTGTTAAGGACATAAAACCTGGAATCTTCTTGGAAAATTCCACTATTTTGATTATTCCTTTGGACGATAGCTCAGTGACCCTCTCCCACAGCATGGAACTCGGCCCGTCAGGCTTTTTTAAAGATTCCTGCAATGGAAAACCATGAACGTATTGTTTCTGTGACCAGAGAATCACAGGATTTGTACTGAAAAAGCCAGCGAACTGTACAATTCAGATTCTGGTACTCACGAACCCCTAGATGACAAACGCAAAAGAAATGAAATATCTCAAGGAGATATATTTATTGAAAGTATGCGAAATCAAAAGAAAAATATGAAGTATGTGCTTATGCATGTATGCTTGGGCGCAATTGAAGTTACATGATTGTTATCCTGTATATGTTGCACACAAACTAATTAAAATGCGACGTTGTTGTGTTGAACATGTTGTGTTGTACATATTGTGTGTCAAAACACACGTGTTGTACATATTGTGTGTCAAAACACACATGTTGTGTTGTACATAATGTGTTGAACATGTTGTGTTGTACATATTGTGTGTCAAAACACACATGTTGTGCAGAAGCTAATTAGATTACTTTGATGTTGTCGTGAACGTGCTATGCACACACTGTTTTCAGTACGTCACTGTTGTTGTGTACACATTCAGCACCATGTATTCAGGTTATGCACTGTTGTTGTGTACACATTTAGCACTATGTATTCAGGTTACGTCACTTGTTGGGTACACATTTAGCACCATGTATCCAGGTTTAGGCACCATGTATTCAGGTTATGTCACTTGTCGTGTACACATTCAGCACCATGTGTTCAGGTTACGTCACTGTTGTCGTGTACACATTTAGCTTCATGTGTTCAGGTTGCGCCACTACTGTCATGTACACATTTAGCACCATGTATCCAGGTTATGTCACTGTTGTCGTGTACCCATTCAGCACCATGTATTCAGGTTACATCACTGCAGTTGTGTACACATTTAGCACCATGTATTCAGGTTACATTACTGCTGTCGTGTAGACATTTAGCTTCATGTGTTCAGGTTGCGTCACTACTGTCATGTACACATTTAGCACCATGTATCCAGGTTATGTCACTGTTGTCGTGTACCCATTCAGCACCATGTATTCAGGTTATGTCACTGTTGTCGTGTACACATTTAGCACCATGTATTCAGGTTATGTCACTGTTGTCGTGTACACATTTAGCACCATGTATTCAGGTTACGTCACTGTTGTCCGGGTACACATTTAGCACCTTGTATTCAGGTTACATCATCACTGTTGTCGTGTACACTTTGCACTCAACTTATTAGGCTTATGTTATTGTTGTGTACTTACAACCATTTTGCGATCGTCCTCCTGCTCCTCGTCTGTGAGGTCGCCGCGCGGGAAGGTCGCCTGGTGCGCCTCCAGGATGTCCTGGATGATGTGCGTGTCGTTGTCTGTCAAGTCCTCGGAGTGCTGCGAGGACGAAGATGATGTAGAACCACAGTTCATTTCCTGCTTGGCTTTCTTCTTCTTATTGCGATCGTTCCTTACAGCTGAGATGGCAAAAATGAAAATTACATTTATTTTTTTCAAGCTTACTGTATTTCACAAAGAGTTCAGCTTTTCTTTTAAGTGACATATTTTGATCTACTTATTTAATTGACTGATGTTCTATGCTGTGCTTAAAAATACTTCCCTTATACAACAGAGGCCAATATTATCGTGAGAAGAAACCTCGCAGAGCCCGTTGGAAACCCACAACCATCTGCCGGTTGCTGGTGGACCTTCCCACCTACGACGAGAGAGGCAGCCAGCCTGAGCTGAGCTTCAAGTCACTGCAGTCGCATTGGTGAGAGGCACCTGCAACACTACGCTGCACAACTCCCTCACCCACAGAGGCCTCTGACACATTTTGATTGTTTCTGTTGGATTCATTCGTACAACAGGGCAACCTAAAAGGTTTTCCTGAAGTCTGGTAACCATTTTAGCACAAGAACTTAAGGGCTGGCATCAAATAAGTACCATTCTAAGGTTTTTATGCATTTTTGAAAGTGTAAGAGACTCATTTTATAATGAAGCAATTTGGAGATGCTACAAGTCTTACACTTGTACAGTTATTGTTTGAGATCAATCACGAGCATTTCACAGCAAGAAGACTCTGTCATGAGGAGCAAGTCTTATATATACCTTCTTTAGACATGCCTGTTGCGAAACACTTTTGAAGACGACAGAACTGACACCGGTTCCGCGTCACCTTATTGATGGGACAGTTTCTGTCCTTGTGACATGTATACTGCATATTTTTCTGAACGCTTCTTCTGAAGAAACCCTGAAAGAGATGAAATGCCTAATACATGATGTGAAAGACATGACAGGTGAAATACATGACACGTGAAATACAAGGCAATCAATTCACCCAAGGGCTAGGTAACATTTTAAGATAAGTCATGAAGACACCTGATAATGACGTTCAAATTAGAATTTTTTCCACTTTTCATTTCCGCATTTCCCAAAGATAAGAAAGGCATAAATGGGGACGAAAAGGCTTTTCTTTAATGCTTTTTTTTCACCATTATTACTTCATAAATGTTAAAGGTTCCCTTTAAATATCTGTTGCGCACTTTTCTGAATTCTATGATTTCTACTGTTCTTAGAAACAGTACAGTTTTGAGGTTTGTTTGGAAGTTCAATGATGCTCTACAAGAAAATTGAAGTTCCAGTGCCAAAAATAATATTTTATGACATTTATTAGCTTTTAAAAGTGTACTTTTTTTTGGCAAAATTCTAGTTCATTTGCAGTATCTCGATAACACAAGGAATTTGTTTTTTTATCGGTATAAAATAATGAATTCTCGGCATTCAACACAGAGAATATGCCCAAAACTGCAGCCATAAATTATTGAAATATTTCAGAATTATTTGTGCTCGTCTATGCAGCAAGATAGCCTAGCGACAAGAAGGTTGCCTTCTGCAAAATGCTTTGTACCTGTGCACTTACAAATTAATATCTGAAGAGACATTTATTTATGGTCTGTCACAGGAAAAACAGTTTGTCACAAGATTAATGGCCTTGGTGTCACAAGATTTAGACTTGCCAAAATAATGGATGCTATATCCTTCGATAAGGAAAGAAAACTGCCTTTTAACTCTGACCCCTGACCTTACCTTGCAGCCTTCGCAGGAACTGACCCCATAGTGGAACCCTGAGGACTTGTCGTTACAGACGACGCAGGGTTTGTACACACGGGGTGGAGGGGGTGGGGACGGGGACTGGTTAGGCTCTGACATCGTGGTGGGGCTCTGCAAGTCCACTCGGTACATGCCTTGCTCATAAAGGTGCCCTGCTCACAGCAACAACAACAACGATTTAGTTATGGATTACAGATGATGCTCAAGGAGTGTACATGTGGCGGCGTGTGAGGGGCATGTCTGCCCGTACAGGTGCCTTATTCACAACAGCAACAACAGCATTTTATCTAATTCATTAGAGAGGTCTTTAACGCTGTTATCAACAATGAATTTCTCCCCATGACTGAGGGTTTAGGGACGGGGATAAATATGTTTCTGCCTCACATACATCTAGACAAAAAGCTGCGAGATCTGAATTCAAGCCTGTAGGGGTGTAACTATGGGGTTTTTCACTAATATAATGTGTCCAGTTTATGGAGTACATGTAAACCACTGACCGTTGTCAGATACCAGGTACTGATGTAAAGCTGCAGTCAAAACGCCAAGAACTGGATCTGAACATATGACCCACATTGGTGAAGGGCCAGACAATTCAAGCCGGCCAGGTCTCTGTTCCATGATTTATAAACTATCTTCAAAAAAATAATGTGAACTATTTTTGTATAGCTTATGGCTGCAGTCAATCTTCATTAAATTATTTCCCACATGTACATTAAGATGTTCGGTTACATTTCTGCATGGCAACTGCATGTAATGTTCGCAAACTCTGGACGTATCTTTTTGCGAAACTCACGCTGAGGGTCACCTTGCTGGGCCAGGCACGTCATCCGGTAGACGTAGTTGTCATACGCCTCAGGGTTCGTAAATGTTGTCTGACCCATACCGTATGAGTCACTGACTGGTGGTATCTCCATGTCTGCAACAACAACAACAACAACCGTCAACAAACCCATCATTGCACCAACCCTACATGCATGACTGCAACAGGAGCAATAAGGGGCAGCAGAAATAAACTGGGATGCAAACCTCATCAACTATTTGATAATCAACAACAACAGTCTTCATTTCACAGGAATATTTACTCAATTTGAACTTGTTGAAACAGTTGTAATTTCAAAATTTTATCCGCTTATTATGCTTATAAAAGGATGGAAATTGCGCAAGTTTTAAGAAATGTGACAGCTGTCAGAATTGCATTCTTTTGCAGATTTGCAGGTAAACTTTTCACGACCTCACGATAATGCAGACAAATGTCCATAGAAAACAAAGCAGCAAAAGTGCTCAATGTGACTACCTGATCAGTTACAGTGCACTGCTTCTCAGATGAATCTCCACCATTCAAGTATTTATTTTGCACAAAGGAATGGCAAAGGACCCTTAAGCTGATACATACAAAAGGCTCTTTACACCAAAGATTAGCACTCAAAGCTGAAGCAAAGCTAAAATTAAAACCAGGAAGCAATGGCAAGATGCACAAGTGAATGAGTAATTAGCAAAAAGTAACATGGCTCTGGTTTTAAAAAGTGCTTAAAATGAAAAATCTGCAAGAAGAGACAGAAGTAAGCCTTTAATAAAGTAAAAAGAAAATTCCGAAGAACAAATTTTGGAGCACTTATTTTCTTGCATATGACTACAATGTGTTCATTTGCTTGATGATTAACACGATTCTCAAGAATTTTCTGTATTATTAAGCCTATCTGTGGCAGTACCCAGAGTTATGGCAGCAAATTATTGCCCTTTGCCAGGAACAAGATAATTCCTCAGACTTCAATTTCCAGCCCAATCAGCAAGAGCTTCAGTGTAGTCCACAGCTCCATTGGTCAAGAGCTGTTAGACTTTACAGAGAAATATGCTAAAAACTGGAGCCAAAGGGTTGTGAAATGGGTATATTGCTCTTTAATTTTATTCTTCTTGTAACTAGTGACCAGTTGTCTGCCAGTACAATTCATTGGCCTTTTTCAGGTGCAAAGTGCTTATCCGTCATTGTGGTGACCCGGCAGCAGTACCATTTTGTGTTGATCATTTCTTCCCCAGCTCATGACATTAGTATAAAGAGAATACATTGCATGAGAATATCACATTGTGATATACTGTAAGATTGAAGACATTTTCCCTATCAAAACTTTGCAACTAAGTCCTTACCATTTCTATTTTTTTTGGTTCGTGTGAGCACCAACCAAGCCCAAAATAGCTTCATTATTTGTACCACTGCTGTACGTGGCAATAGGTCAAGGCAACACATCATAATACATGTTAAATTTTTGTCCAGTTTGCATCATGTGTATTGGCAAGATGCTAGCAGGAGGCCTTTGGATCCTTCGAATATATCATAACTCCACGTTAACTGGTGAAGGGCATCAGCTAAATGTATTTTGTCAACTGAAAACTGTCACTGAAAACTTGATTGTGGTTTGAGGATTGACAGCTGACTTGAGGCCATTCACAGAATCACTCAACTGCTAACATCAATGTTGCTGAAATTTATTCTTACGCACAAAAATTGCTAATTTGAATGAGACACTTGATTTGTGAGGATGTGGAAGGGGCATTTTCAAGAATCATATACATGTATACTAAACCAAAAATCCAGCAACCTGCCGATGACCTGAGAGAACTCAGGTTCACACACTTTTCCCTCTGTGGTATATCTTGTGTTTATCATTTAGATGACAATACTTTATTTAGGGTGACAAATTTGATTACTTAATTTTCTGGACTTACAAAGCTTGCATGTTTTCCAGCAGCAAGCAATACTTCTCGTGTGACTGGTACATTGCCTGGAAATTTGCACAGGTTGTAAATATGACAAGCAAGGTACCTTGGGCAGTAACCCAAGGGGGTCAAGGTCAAATGCGACGATCTCGTCGGAAGCAGTTCCATTGACTTCGAGTTTGAGGTCTGCGACGATTTTTCTTGAAAACGGGTGATGGATTCAGCATTGCGATGAATGTCAGAATTATAAAATAACACTCTCAGTTCATCTAGATGGACTAACACCCGCCCTATTCCCGTTTTTACTCCAGTCCGTTATTCTTGGGCAGTAACCCAAGGGCTCAGGTAAAATGGCATACCAGCCAACTGAAAATTAACTTCCACATTATTCTATATTTCCACCATTTTAATGACTACGCATGCGCTCGATTGCCGCAAGGTAGGCGTAAATACAATTAGGAATTGTTAAATACATCCATGTAAGCTATCTTGGATGATGTATATCTTTTTGCAGCATACGCTACCACAAGCAGTCAAGGTACCAACTGGTATGTGACATTTACTGATATCAGCTTCAAAATAGCACATAAAACTAAAAGGATAATAAATGAAAGCGCCATATCAGAAACAATGAAAAGTTTCATTGAATGCATAATCACTGCACATAAAACTTAGCAAAATAATGAAGAAATACATCACGAAAGGAAGCTAATACTCGCCCATAACACACGTTCTTTTTCGTTAAATGCAGACACTTCGGTGAAACTACTGGCGGAAATTTCTCCACATTTTTTCATGCCTCTATAATGGGCCTCTGGCCATTCTCACCAATAGACCCATAAAAAAACTCCCAAATAAACCTGTGCTGAGGGCCACTACAAAATATAAATTTTCATCAACGTACAACTTGCTTTTTATATTCAAAAGACGCGTTTATATGAATTACTTTATGTAGCTGTAGACAAAACTGTTTCTATCCCTGGTAAAAACTTACATCATTACAACTTGCTTTTTATATTCAAGAATGGTTTAAGGATTATAACTGCTCTCAAAAATGTCTCTAAACCTAGAAAGAATTTACTTATGTTTTCCTATTTATCACAAATGTTTTGCTCCAAAAATCTGAATCTGCAGTTAGCTGATACAAAAAACATCCACACCCTTTCTCCCCTGGAGTACAAGTACTAAATGTCTACTAGTACACTATTGCAGGCAAACTGATTTTTAAAAACTACTCCTTTTAACAACTACTGGTATACAAACTATTCTGTTCAACAATTATTCTGTTCCAAGCGTCTACATTTGCGTCTGGACATTTTAAGCATACATGTATGTATCCACCACAGAAGCAAGCTTAACATGTACCACAGCTTTTACATGCTTGTTACAAACAGCCCCAATAGCAGCCTACATTGTGAGAAACGTTTAGCCTGAATTAGCATGTAAGTGTATATATATATATATATATATATCACATGAGTAAAAATCAGTTCATGTATAAGCCAAAAAGCGACAGGCATTCTAGAACAGACAAGCACAGTGAATTCCCTCCTGAGCACCACGCTGTGGATCAGCCCAGCTATACCGATGCAGCCATGGGTACCGGCCAGTGTTCTGGTGATGTGTAGTGCACACTGCTGAAGCAGGAGGATCAGGTGGTACCTTTGGAGGTGTCCTCTTTGGGTTTCACCTTGGACTCCCCATTATGAGGCTCTGTTCCAGTGGCTGGGTTCATGATTATAGGCTTCATTAGAACAACTTTAGCGAGGGTGACTTCACACTCACACCTACAATACCTGTGGCAGAACAGCGGGTAAAATGGCAAAGGTTATCTCCCTTTACACAATTATTCCTTGGTAATACCTGTGGCAGAACAGGGGTAAAATGACAAAGGTTACCTCCCTTTACACAATTATTCCTTGGTAATACCTGTGGCAGAACAGGGGTAAAATGACAAAGGTTATCTCCCTTTACACAATTATTCCTTGGTAATACCTGTGGCAGAACACGGGTAAAATGACAAAGGTTATCTCCCTTTACACAATTATTCCTTGGTAATACCTGTGGCAGAACAGCGGGTAAAATGGCAAAGGTTATCTCCCTTTACACAATTATTCCTTGGTAATACCTGTGGCAGAACAGGGGTAAAATGACGAAGGTTATCTCCCTTTACACAATTATTCCTTGGTAATACCTGTGGCAGAACAGGGGTAAAATGACGAAGGTTATCTCCCTTTACACAATTATTCCTTGGTAATACCTGTGGCAGAACAGGTAAAATGACGAAGGTTATCTCTCTTTACACAATTATTCCTTGGTAACATTCACAAGCTCTTCACTTCTCTTCTGATGACAAGAATCCAGCCAGCACAAGTTGACTAAGGATTCATTGGTTCATTATATATATGTGAGCATTACTGAGGTGTTACAAAACTGACACCAGAAAAACCTATCTTCCTAAAAAAAATTTGGTTGTTTATTTTTTTGCTGATCTTACTGATTAATGCTCTAATGTCAACTTCCTGAAAACTTCAAAAAAAAAAAAAATTATTTCACGGAAATTCCACTGCCTTGATACATAAAAAGTTATAAAAACAGAAACAGTTATTCTTAATATGAAAATGACTAAACTCTGATTAAGGGTTACTTATATTGTAGAGAGGGCATTCATCAATGTGAAGGTCTTGTGTGGTATGCCTTCGTGTCTAGTGATTGTGTCACGATGCTGTGTAACAGACCATCCTGACAGCCAACACGTGCAGTTCTCCTTCCCTCACCCCCCTTATCTACCAAGCTGAAGACACCAGAGATGACACTTGGCACTGTCATGTTGCCACAAGATGGCTGAATTATTGTCAACGCAGCATTCATTCGCAACTGTCATGGTTCACCAAAGGTCAGTTGAGCAATTCCTAAGTCAATATTTTCCTATGTCTTAGGCATAACCCGATATAGGATTGAACCCATGTGTTTCTCCCTTCCTCTCTGAGCATTTACAAGTCATGTGGCACGTACTCCATGTAGATCTAACTTCAATGGTATCCCATATTTACCTTTAAGATGTATGTCCTGACCGTAGCTGTGTTTTTCAGGGCAATGAGCTCATTCTGGGCATCAAGCCAGCAAATTCTGAGCGTCAAGACTTCTAGAGCCTTGAAGAATGAGGCTGGTTTACTAAACACTGCAATACAAATGTAACTGTGTGTCTTCTTGGACTGTTGTTCATCCTTCATTTTGCCTGGCTTTTGATCTTTTGCCACCAATGCACTATGCACCCACTGAATTTATGACAACTAACCTCTAAACGTGACCCTGACAACAGCCGATATAAAGTGTTCATCCAATACAATTCGTCACCGCAAAATCAAACGAACACAATATTTTCTGCTTATCTGATTTCCTTTCCTGTTTTAGAAAGTGACTTTCTATTTAGCTACCTGCTTATTGTTCTATCTTCTCATGTATCTGCTTATCGCTTAACACGATGCTCGCGTAACGCATTTTCAACCTGTTCGAAAGCAAGCAGTGTGATGGGTGGAGAAAACCTAAGCCACCAGGGAAAATGACTCAAATCAGAAACATTCAGCTGTGTCATTTTTCAGACAATTTTCATGAATTCATATGAACAAAAACTACTAAATTTCATTTTTATTTCCTTTTTGCATGTAATTGATTGTACTTCTTTCGCACAATATTTTCATATAACCTTATGGTCAGAATTTGTCTTCAATTTGGTCAAACTGAATTTTTCAATTACAGGCAAAAAACTCCTTACCTTTATGGTAAACACACTCCTGCGACTCAGTGTTGCAAAGGGAAGTAACTCCGTGTTACAATCAGGAGAGTTCTAACATCTGGATAACGGGAACACACCGGACATTCCATCAAGCAAGCGGGGGGAGCAGGTATCACTGAAAAAACACAAACCATTTCAACAACATCAATATCAGTTAATACAAGGCATTGATCTATGTACTGAAAAACAAAAAATAACAAACACAGAAAAAATACTATCCAAGTTTAATAGGCAGTAATTCTTTGATTGAATTCCAACACATTAGGTTCAAAGTAATACGTTTATGACAGATAAGGTGTGGCTGAATCTAGCTATATGTATCTGGGATTACGGAACGCAGCTAACACTAATCCCAACCTACCCTTGTCTCAACAATGTTAACGCACTGAGTATGTCCAAAAGCACGTACTGCCTTTGTCCGAACGCAATGTCCTGATCACTTCTTAAGATATTGTGTTCACTGGATAGACAAGCCCCAGACAGATGACGAGAGGTTAGATGGCCCCAACAACAACTGATCACGACACGCAGCAAAAAGCAATTCCGGCCATTGCCTCAGTGACAAAGCATTGCCCAGATTTGAAAAGAATGTCTTCATCTTCAATTTCAATACATTGCTTTCACAGAGTGGAACATACCATGCCAAAGACACCAAGTCATGTTAGCCTGACCTTGGTTCAACCAATCATCGGCCTTTTCCTATGTGCCAGGCCAGGCATATATGTTGCGGTCCATGAAGCCAAAGTGCTTCCGTCCTCATGTCGAAGATGCCAGACACCCCACCCAGTCCAGTTTCATTGCTCTAATCTTTCAGTGCTTTGTGCCACGCAAGGCAGTAGCCAGCACCATTTTCCAAGTCTTTGGTATGACCCAACCTGGGATATCCCGGTTATCCCGGCCTCTAACTAAACAAGATGACATAGTTCGAGGATTGAAGTCTTGAATGAGTCAATCAGAAAATGAATCCAGGACGACAGATTTACAAGGCAAATGTTCTATCTACTTCTTTGGCAGGGAACGATACGGTATATATAAATACTTATTCCATTATAAATAGTGTAAATAAATAGTATATCAAACAGATGGCAACAGAACCTGTAACAAATTGACTGAACTAGCTTATATATGTACTTTCCAACAATGTATTGATTTTAACACCTAATGTTGCTCAGCTCAGCCAATGTATATGAACATTAAGTTTCATCTCTGACAAAGTATGGAGACATGTAAAATGAAATTGTCTCCAAAACTTAACAAGCAAAATATTAAGAAATTCCCGAGGATCCTGATCAACATTAAACAAAGTCAAGATCTTTGCACTATAACTTGTTCAGTGTTAACCGTACATCTGTTCACGACGAGTGAAAACTGGGTTAATCCTTCTATCGGTTGGTTTACCTGTCTGCTGGACAGCGGGCAAAGGACCTGGTAAACATAAGCTGTCCAGCCCTGACCACATATACACCGCACAGGTACAGGTATCTAGTAACTGACCACACGACTGGTCAGAGTCTAAGCAAGGTTCCATAAGCTAAGTACAATGCTCTGCCAAGTACACCATGTCTTGTTACTGATGATGTGACCATCAAAGATCAGTTCAGTTTTCAGACAGGCTTTCTAAAGTTGAGGGGAGCTGGTAGTTGCTAGTATTTAAGCATTTAAATGAAAAATCAAAATAAAGCCAAATAAAAATTACAACAGTTCACCAGGACTAATTTTTTTATCACACAAAAACACTGCAAAGGTTTATATGAAATGTATGTTAATAAATTACACCAGTTTATCTGCTTGATAACTTACTTGAATACTTCAATGTAACATGGTCACTGAAACACATTTGTGTACCAGATGTCAATCACAATGGACTTTCGTGTACCAGATGTCAATCACAATGGACGTTTGTGTACCAGATGTCAATCACAATAACCACAGCCACATCAACAATTCCCAAAGACCAGTTTTTCTTTTTTTAAATTATTATAAACAACAGATTTCAATGGGGACCAATGAAATTCAACTAATGGAACCTTCCAACCGAATTAATACCAGTCTGCTTTCAAAACTATACCTGAACAACTTTACTATTTTTACTACTTTGGTGTCTGCCTATTTCAGATTTCATAATCACCATGCAGTCTTGGAGATTCTTTGGAACACCAAAAAACATAAACAATAAACCAGAGTTTGTTTTTAATGCCCCCGTAAGCCATTTCAAAGAGAGACGCAATCATGGCAGGATTTCCATCAACTATTGCCACACACTGTTATAGATGTGCGCAGGTAAATCCTGCAGGTAGATGTAGCTTAATGGTGGTCACTTTCTGCACAGGTACACAACACCGCTTACCTGACATTCCCTCGTTAACACCAGCTTTATCTCTGCCAGACAGGTGAAAAGTTGAACTGAGGAAACGTGAGTTAACTAAAGGTCACCCACACCACTGACCCTGCGGCCCCACAGACTATTAGCGGGAGCCTACGTCCACTCTTATCTTGACCGGGACTGGTCACTCCTACTGCTGGACACTGGACTTATGCCATACTGCAGCACAGCTCCACTGTCTACATGGTAACACATTTCACTCAGTAAGGCCACCCTTACACCGCAACTCGTTTCACGTCTCTTTTTCTCCAACTTCATAAAGTTGTTGCAAAACAATTCAACAGGTTATTACACAGATTAATTTAAATTGGATGGTTTTTCTTGTTCTTTTTTTTTTGTAAACATGGGAAGACTAAATGAAGCATCCATGTGAACAGGTACATAACAAAATGCCGCTGGATTTGCAAGGAATTGTGGCAAAAGCAGTGGCAATTTAGCAGACACTGCTCAACGTTTTTGCAAAATAACACTGCTGTATGACGTGTAGAGTTATGGGGATATCAAGAATATATGCCTACACAGGTTGAGTTGTTAGCACCTCCTCCACGTGTCAACCTTAAAGAGCTACATGTCAAAAGACCTGTGTCTTCAAAGCATGGTGAAATGATACAGTTTAGGATAATCTGAATAGCTTGTAAAAATGTTACAGTTTATTAAAACTGACAGAATATGTATCGTCAGAGAATACAGAAACAAATTTTTTCTGTCCTTTCCAATTTGCAACGTCATGCAATGAACAATGACGTCACCAATCACTGATGTGTATCCATGCACAACTGATGCTACCCTTTGAAACGCTCGTCATCATCCCAGCACAAATATCTTACTCAACGTCACATCGGCCTGATTTGACATAATATAAGGAATATTATCACGTCACATCAGGAAAGTTTTACGGACACAGCAGAAGATTTTCTTTCTAAAGGAATCTTCAGTTACATGGGTTAAATAATGCTATTCATCGAACATCCTTCAATCATCGATCATCCTTCACTCATCGATCATCCTTCATCCTTCAATCATCGATCATCCTTCAATCATCGATCATCCTGAACCATGGCGTTAGGTTTGTTTCACAGGTTTTCTTTCATAGAATTTTAATATTTATAACGCAGTTTGTATTTTCAACAGAGTAACACCAAAAGTTCTTCTTAAATTAATCAGATTATGACAACCACGACAACAGATTATGACAGAAGTGTACCCAAATTCAAAAAGTCTTACTAAAGTTTCTGAGATTTTGACAAATCATAACACCGTACACATGCTCCAGAACAGGTGTGTAACAATACGCCACCACTGTGTTCCCAGCTGGACATTAAAAAAAAATTTAAAATTATATCACCAGAAGCTGTTTTATTAGATATTATTTTCCTACATACACATACATGTGCTTTAATTAATATTTGCGACATATTCATTTTTAACACCAATTAAAAACATTTTTCACTTACATGCAGGCACACTTTCAGAAATCAAGGGCTCTCTGAATCAGTAAAAATCATCAAAAATCATCTACCTAGATATGGTTGAAATTTTAGGTCATTTAGGATAATTTGATGCCTCCACACACAATAACGCCATCTGACCACTCTTGAATAAACATCCTGCAAACATGCGATAAGGTTGAAGAATTACAGGAGTTAACTGCTAAACAAAATTGTTGTTTACCATGGCCTAGATTCACCTCATGGGTCAAGCCTGCCTGTAAATGTTACATAACAGCTGCCTGTTACTGGCAGGCTGCCAATAGCTGACCATTACATGCGTATCTACTGGGTAGACCATACAGCCAGGGGCCAGCTGTAAATAATGACATACCCTGGCCTTTCCAGGTATGTGGTCAATAGAGCAGACCAGGTAAATGACAGGTAGATCTCTGCAGAAACGGCCATTAAATAGCGAGCAGAAACATGCTACACAGGGTGTCGTATTTCATAACAAACTGTCAAAGGGAAAAGAAATACTGGGTACACAGCTTAATTGTACCTGTGCCAAGGTAGACTCCCTAATAAATGGGTTCCGTTTTACATTCCAGATAAATGTCCGTAAACCTTCGAATACTTTATTAAATTTTACCCCTAAAACTGCTTAATGTGATGACAATTGTTGGCATTTTTTTTCTTTCTCCCCCAACAAACAGTTTCAATGGCAGTAAATTGTGACCAATATTAAATGTCTGAAGAAATTCAGAACAAAGCCCATGAACCAGAGAATGACTGACTAATTAATGCCACATCAATTAATTAGTGCCACATGCAGTCCAATCAGGGCAAGACCACACCCATGAAGATGTATATTAACGAACTGTTACCTTTATATACTGCTTATGACTCATAGTTATATCGTGGGCTCCATTACAATAATAACGAAGTAAGGCCATCACAAGCTTTGGATCTTCCTGGCAAGATGATCAAAAGCTTTTAAAACTAGAAGAAAATTACAAGAGGCTGCCTGGAGTTCATCAATAATTATAATTACTTACTAGTCTACATGTCCATGTACACTGATTGGGGAAGATTTCCTCAAATCCATTTAGGCTTAGGTCAAACGAGATTTTATTTAAATGTGTTTTGTTTTTGGACCAAGAAATTAAAACTTTGACCACCTCATAAATGTTATATAAGACACGTTTCAAATTTTCAATTTTCAGAAGAAAAAAACTAGTCATTTAAATGAGGTGTTAAATTGTGACTCAACCTGTACACAAATGGCTTCATGGACTCCACCTAACACGCACACTCACACACAGGTAAAGACACTGGTCAGACAGGTGACAAAAAAGAGAATTTCTGGATGTGACAATGTGAACTGTTACAACCAGAATAAATCTAGCCAACACAAACCTAGAAATCAGATTTTTGTATGTTTTTATCACACAAAATTCAGGTATGCTGACTTTCTGCTGATGGCTGACATCACTCTGAGCTGGAGATTCTGCAGAGGGAATGTAATGGAACAGCTGGCTCTCTTCTGCTCAGATGTGAAGTCCTTCACCTGGGTGGCTAGGACTATGATCTGTGTACTCATTTTAATATACCTAATATAAACCATCTAAAATTTCATCCTGAAGTAATTTAACATATTGTAACTGATTCTGGGAGTCCTGTTGATCTTCGAATGGCATGTTGCAGTCATTTATTTCGAAGGTAGAATCAGGATCACGTGTCAAGAACAAACAGAATGTATAATAAATGCAACTATTTTTTGACCGTGCATTTTCAGGTCAGTTACAATAATTCTAAGCAATTTTTATCAATTTTCTGTACTTATTAAATTACCAGGCCCATATTTACCTATCCACAATACATGTACATAGCACACGGTAGGAATTCTTCTCTCTTTAAGGTAGACAAAAGCACACACTACTGCTTAAAATGACGCTCCGAGTACGTCTAGTGAATCTAGTTTCACATTTCCATGTACATATATGTATTTATTTCAGTCTTGTTGGGATTATTTACATATACTTCAACACTCACTGGATTCACAAATTTATTTGTCCATTTACATATATGTACATATATCAAATTGCCCTGTTGTATCTGTGAGGGAAAACACCCACAGAATCAAGGTAAAAACCTCACAATATTTTCAGACAATTACCCTCGCTAGAAGTCTGCAACGTCTCAAACGATAATGACCTGTATGCACGCAGATAACTTAAGAGGCCATTTTACTGACCCAGAAAACAGCAGGAGGCCCTAATTAACTCCCTTTGGGGAGCTCTTCGCACTGGACTGACCCAACGTGATCAGAGGCACTCTCCAGCAGATTAAAGTTTTAGGTCATCTGAGTGCACTAAAGAGGCCATGTTTACACATTTGTGTACACACAGTCTAAAATACCTACATGTACATCTACTGATAGGACCACCTGAATGTTTACTGCTCACTGGTTTGTCTTCATCAGCCTACTTCCACTGGAACATTTTTTGACCCCCCTCACCTCACCGAAGGCACTTAAGTTTAAGAGGTTTCTTCAGATGAAGTTAAAAATGAGGCCTGTGTGTGTGGGAAATTTGTTTTAGTGAACTCTGTACAAGTCAATTTTGTAAACAACATATAAAAAACTTTTGCGCATTTTCAAAATAGTCTGGACTAATCCTAGTTAGACCATAAACATCATGTTAAAGCAAAATCTTACGACACATTTTTGTGTTAAATCGTTATTTAATCACAAATTTTGCAACATCTACTTATAAATGCATCTACACATAGTACATGTGCTTCCAGGACGAATCTCAGATAGCTACTTGTACCGTACCAGGGTGAACTTTCTAGAAGAAAATTTTGCAATAAACTCCTTTGAACTGTACAAATACTTCAAACCTGTTGACTTTACAGAAGCTCAGGCACTAACACCAGGTGAGCTGAGCTTTGACCTTGAGGAACATGTAGGCATCAAAACATTCGCACAGAACTTTCCATGCCAAGACTGTTTTCCCTACCGTATTATGGTATTGTCTCTGTTTCTGAAACTACAGGCATTTTTGTGAAGCTAACTTTTATACTTTGGGCATTACCACTTCAATTCTCTTATTAAACTTACGTTCACATCACATACATGTAAAGTCATCCCAAGACATGGTGAAAACCAGTGAGAACCATATGTACCTTTGGGCACCGCCTCGAGAACTTGTCAAGGTCAAGCCCTCTTCTGCAAGAGCCAGTGGTTTTCTTTATTTATTTACTTCATTCACTGCTGTTTAATGCTATTCTCAAGAATTTTTCACTTATTTGATGGTGGTACACAGACTGAAGTGCATGGGCTAAACCACCTTTGACCCTCGGGCAAGTCACCGTCAAACCTTCCCAACACGTCATCTGCAGACATGCATACTGTACCATATTCGTGGCAGAACAATAAGACCGCAGAAAACGCCATACAAGTGTTATTCACAGCTTAGTGTCATCAACAACCCATTGAGGCGGCTTGCTCAGCACTGGGGTCTGTTCATCTTGGCCACACCAATGTTAACACGGAGTAGTGACCTGTATAGTGGGTCATAAAACTTGTCCTTAGCGCTGTGTCTGTCAGTGGTCTGGGGCCAGCAGACAAAGCAGGACTGAACAGGAAACTCACCAAGTGATGACCATGCCACAATGCAGTGCCCAACACAATGGTGAACAACACGGCACTAAAGGTGCACTCAAGTTTTCATGACTCTCAGAACAAGATTGTAAAATATTTCAAACAAAGTTACTAGTGGAAACTGAAAAGGATGTCAAAGGGCCGTATTAGTTATACACTGCCTCAGGCAGATACACGTAGTTGTGCTTGGGTTCTGTTATAATGATGAAGAACTCACTTGACAAAGCTGTTGGAAAGAAGATCGAAAGCTTGAGAAACCTTGAAATTTATGTGGTGACGTCCTGAGTTCTTCATTATTATACCAGATGTTGTTATTATAAAAAGTTGTTATGTTTTCAAGAGGCAGTACTCTTATCTGTGGATGTTAAGCCCATGTTATCTGTAATACCAGACATTATCATCTAAGCAAAGGCTTAAGTACTTACAATTTGTTTCTGACCCTTGTGTCCAAAATTTACCCAGAACTGCAGTTAACAAAGCTAAAACCGTCATAATAAATTCAGAAATATTTCAGTATGATTTTAGAAGCTTAGAAATTAATTACACATCATGTGATCAAAGGACGATCTAGTCATTCATACACATACATTTTCATACCAATAATGAAGCCCTACTCTCATTTTAAACTGGAAATCAAATGGCCACAGATATAAAAAACAATAAATGTTACTGTACAACATTTGAAAATCCATTACATCATTCATAAATATATAATACTTCCGTGCTGACAGAAATGCAAAATTCTCCTCTATCGAAAAAATGGGCACCAGTGGTCACAAAACCAAGTCATTCATAAGCAAATGACATTTTCATACCACTGGGAAAAACTCTGCTCTGTCCACAAGCTGGACATGATGGCCATCCCTTTTTACAAAAATGTAAGACAGTTTTATACTACTGGAAATGCAAAGTTTTCTGTGGTCTAAAAACTGAACATAAACATTCAACTCTTAAACATTTTCATACCACTGTGATAGCAAACTTCTCCTCCGTGCACTAACTGGACCTGAAGTGACCACACCACATGACGATAGTTGATGACAAGACACGACTACACTTGTGTGCAGATATTCTATCACGAGTGGCGTTAGTCATTGTGTGTCCACGTTTGAGTGCAGTAGATTAGAGAAAATCAATCGTGTAGCAATGGGTATTCACATCGGGGGGGGGGGGGGGAGAGGTGGTTGATTGGGACTGAGTGGGGGCACGGGATGGGTAGAGGCAGGGGTGGGTAAGGAGGGGGGGGAGGGACAGGCAGTAAGGTTGCTATTTAGAACCCTGTAACCCGAGCTTCGATAATCAGTGTACAAATGCACACTGGGATTTCCCCAGAAGATGAGTGTGCCCAGTTTCTTTACAGACAATCATAAATCCCTTCACCAGAAGAAAAGTGCAGTTGTGGAGAAGCAGTACAAGTAACAGATGCAATACCGTAAAGGTTTCAATAATTTCTGTGCTTTTTTTTTAAATTAATGGCTACACGGTTTTACAGAACTGCTCTTTTTAAGTACTCAAGAAGTTCTCACTATTATGAAATTTTTCAAAATATTATTAGTTCAGTGAAGGAGAAAAATTATATTCAGCTAAAACTGCTGGTAACCTGAATATCCTGAATTGTTCTTGCTCAATGACAGATAAAGCGCTTTATTAATTTCATACTTGCAACTGTCATACACTATACATCAGAACGATCCAGCTGAAAAACAGTAGGCAAAACGGATAAGTTGACAAAATGAGGCATACATGAACTTTCAGAGTAAACCACCACATCAAGCAGTCGAGTAGATC
Organism: Acanthopleura granulata; assembly: GCA_016165875.1. Classification (NCBI taxonomy): domain Eukaryota; kingdom Metazoa; phylum Mollusca; class Polyplacophora; order Chitonida; family Chitonidae; genus Acanthopleura; species Acanthopleura granulata. The sequence continues at coordinate 9,226,635 of JABBOT010000016.1, forward strand.
TCAAACTACCTGGCAAAAATGACACCAAATCTTGCTGCAAACTTGTCCCCAACTTCTGCCAATTAATGCTTTTTCACAATTTGGATAGTGAGATTTGAGGCTCAATAGATCAGCACGCTTATGTTTATACTGGACTATTGGGGAGTAATTTGAAATTGAAAAAAAAATAATAAATGTTATAATCATGAAACCTTCCAACAGAAAAATAAACAAAAGTTTAAATTTAAGTTGATATATTTTTTTTTTCCTCACCAAGTCTGATCTACACTTAAACAATCATTTTCTTTTATCCCCAAAAGAAAGTAGTAAAGATTTCTGGATTATTAAGGCACTACGGCAATCAGAGAAATGCCCTTCAATCTCCACCCACCCATAAAGGGCTTCTGTTTGTGGGTCAGAGGTGGAGTGGGAGGGTGGCATATTATAACAATGGCTGACCTGAACTAACCAAAACTATGGATTACAACACTTGTGTTGCCGGGCTGGTAAACTAACCAGTCTGAAGCCACAAAGATGGAATTTTAATTTTGACCATGAACACAGCTTCTCAAATCTCCTCTCCTCCTACTGAGGGAGGGAGGTAGTGAGAAGGGAGGGAGGGGGGACAGAGGGGGAGGGGAGGGGATGTATTAACTGCACATGCAGAGGAGTGCACTAAAGATTACATGTGTGTAGGAAAGGGTTAACCTTTAACACTTTCAATTGTTCTTGTGCGAGGTGGTAAATGCCATAAACATTAATTGTCCCACACGTTTTGAGTCAAAAGTGACAAAAGTGCTATTGGCAAGAGCTATATATCTACACCGTCAAAAAAGAGTTGGTTAAGCACACACGTAGTGATAGAGTTGTGTTTTCAATCTTGTTTGTCTGTTATTAGCTTTCTTTGTTGCCATGACAACAGAGAACAAAATAGATCAAATCAGCTGATTAATTTATATGATTTAGGTGTTCTATGATGTGCTCACATCCACCTGATTTGTGTAGGTCACACAGTAATGGGTGGAGGTCAACTATTAGCTTTCTACACAGTTTACATTTCTGTGATAAATTAAAATTATAATTAGAACACGATTTTGGACAAATTAAAATGATTAAAAACAATTAAAACTGCATGATTTTGGAGATCACAATATGTTTACACACATGTGCTTTAACATAGTTTGAGATCTCAACTTCATTGAGTCAGGAGAAAAAAACAATGTTCTAAAAACTGAGCTTAGTTATTATACCAAACGTCATGGAGAACAATGGCGAGTTTGCATTCAATCAATAGTGTTCTGTTACTAATAAAGCCCACATGAGGGCTTTCTGCGCCATTATTTGTGCTAATCCTTCATGTTATAAAGACGGATGGAGATAACGACCACAGCAATCAGCTAACATTAGGCTATCTCACTGACCACTTCATCTGTGGTAAAACCCACCACAACTGCTGGTCATCACCAGGCCATCTGCTGCCATTCCCAGCTTAATTCCAAACCGCTAATGGTCACAGAAAATAACTTTTTTGGCAGCAAAGATAAATATGTGCTTAGAAATGGAGCATAAATTTTATGCAAACATAAAAACGTGACATTCAAAACACCTGTCGCAATTCCAACCATAACTTTGTCATTCAGAGCGTACATCTTTTGTGAAATCTTGGAATTCATGACGAACGCCCACTTGTAAGTACCTCTAACAGAGTAGTTTGAGAATAATCAACAGCTTTTTTCACAGAAACATTAAAGTACGGTGCATATATCTGTTCACTCGGAACAAGGTGTACTGTGACACAATTTTGGAACAAATTTTAGCATAACACTATAAAGGCAATACATATATGTAACAGACTTCTGTATCTTAAGGGAGATAACTCATACAGCTCACTTTCCCACTACACACAGACTAAAGGCATTCAACATATACAGGTTTCTCTGTAGTAAAAGATTTACAAATGACCATATCTTGCAAACTGGAGTAAGATTTGCTTACCATGGTTAACAAAATAAAAACCAGAAAGAAAGAAAAAAAAATAATCAATCTTCTTGCTATTTATTATTAGCCACATGATTACAACTCTAGAGGTTTGCAGATAACAATGATCAACTTACTTGTTTTGATTATTTCGGGTCAATCACACTGTGTTTTTGTTCTCTATCAAGTTCTCTATCTAGCTGCAGGAGTGTAGTTATGCATACACAAGTGAAGCCCAGCATTTGGTTTTGCAGAAGTATTGGGAGACTCCCACTCCCCACCCCCTCCCCCCACCAGCCTTATTGGCAAACAGCCCTCTCATAACAAAAGTATTAATCATCAATTTTATTCCATAAAAATTAAAATTTACCTATGTTTTGTCAGGCTAATGAGACTTAGATTGTGTTCATCTGGCTTATCATAAATGGCGTTCATGAAAGTCCACGTTGGATTCCGGTCAGCGTGCTCACCGGTCAGCCACAGAGTGGCTTTTATGGGATGCACGCCATCATGTTTCACTTCTATTTCATTTCTTTTTGCTTTCTAATAAACAGTTTAGCCCCCTGACATTCTTACCTTCTTTGATACAATGGCACCATAGCCATTTCCAGTGGGAAAAAAATCTGTTGTCATGGTAACCAAAATCCGATCTGTCTGTCCATCCTTTGAAAGTTTCTTGTTCCCTGCAACAAACAAAGAATAATTCCATAATTATAACACAAGAACCAAACACATGAGTGATGAAAAACCAGGAGCAGCTGGCTGGTTGGTTAAAGTTGTCAGAAAACAGGCGCAAATGTGTAATACTGGATCAGGACGTACCTCACATTTCATGTCACCTTGCTCTCAGGTACATGTACATGTATGCATTGAAGTGACTCGCCAACTGTACCAGATACGGCAGTAGGACAAAAATCTACCTGAAGGACAGATCAACTGACTGGCTTATATTGCTTCACCACTCAGTTTACAAATTGCAGGCTGACAAAAATGCTAAACCGGTGTTCATGACATGTAAGTACATCTGACCTTGAAGGTAATAGACTACAAGGGCAATGAAGTGCAGTCTACTTATATTGCAATTCGCACGTGTAACTCCAGGACGTACACGTATACATGTTTGTGTGCGGCGCACCCATCACAACAACAAGACAAATTCTAGAAAAATGCTTCTGCACCCACAGAAGTTTGACATGGTACATTTGGGGGATTTACATGGACATGTTTTTCTCGCCCTGCCCAGCTATGATTGGCCCCCAGAGGGTAAATGCTGTCAAATCAGAGTGGTCTAACCAGGATGTTATCTGACCTCCTGTCGTTCCATTCATGAATGGTTTCCCTTTGACCAATTGTCTGGCTGGTTTGCTCACTTGCTTGGCAGCCATTATCTTTACAGGCACCTCACATTTTGTTTTGGCTTTTGTCACAGACACATGGTTTTGTAAGCCAGGCTCATCTGCCATGACCCTATTTACTCTCCGTTGTTGTTGCACTTGTTACAGCTATACAATCACGCACTAATGGCAGACAGGACACAGGTAATTGTATGTGCTTACTGGTCTCTGTTACACATAACAGCTCTGAGGTCTGTTGTTCACAGTTAAAAAAAAATATTGTTGGAGACTTTATGTGGCCTTGTAGCTGCCTTGTAGGACTTTCATGATGTGAACTCCAGGTTTGACACCAAACGACAACACCGCTGCCCCTTTCTCAGATCCTCATTACATTGTAAAAGCATATGCATGTACTTACTTCCCAATGGCAAGCTTATGATTTCTGGGGTCTGGAAGTGAAGCGGACAGCTCTATGAGGGCATTTCAGAGGTGGTCAAAATCGTCACCGGTTTATCGCAGCAGTTCCAGTTTTAGTGTGTACTGCCGTGGTCCGTTTCAGCATCCCTGAAAGGTTTGCTTCTACTTGGGCAAGTAAGCCCCATTGCAGCATTGCCATTGTATAGCACAATGTAACTAAGTCATGAAATACGGCTCAGATCACATTTTGATGATAACACTGGTGTGTTGCTTTTGCTCCATGATACAATATAACGGAAATTCTAGTGATTCAAATCAGGCAAGCGTTAAAAAGAATATTTGTTGCCGGCAACATGACCTACTCGCTAAATTCAGGCCGAATCAAACTTTTCTTTTCACCAGCTCTGAGGACATTTTTGGACAAAACTAAAAACTCCAGGAAACTCCTTGAAAATTATAATCCTGCAAGAAGGATATCATTTCTTTTTTTTTTTTAATTAATTCATGTGAAATTCCATTCCTGGAACAAACCTTTTCAAACAAATTATTAACGTCATTTGGTCGACTGAGTGTTGTCATCGTCACATTGAACATGGCCCAATTTCCGTCACCCAGCTACACCACCCATACACCTTACTTAACTTCTAACAACAAACTGGGTCATTATATATCGCATCTTACCCTCTATTCATTAGCCTTGGTAACATGCAGTGTAAAAATCACTCAGCTAAAAAGGCAGTGGTTAAAACAAAGTTAAGCGATGTGGAAGTGACATTACAGATGGTGCTACTTCTTAGTCAGTAGTGTAGCATTTATATATTATAAGGCTGACACAGCACAGAGTGGTAAAGATTTTCAGTGAGAAGAAAATTTAGAAGTAGAATTTATTTAGCTGCAAAGAAAAAGCAAGAAAAGAAAAATGTCCAAAATTACTGTTTGAACGGCACATAAAGGGGATGACTTGGTTGAAGATGAGTGTTCATGGTTGAAGCCCAGTACATTTCTACCACTGTTTTGATGAAAGCTTTAAACTGTAACATGAATGAAAGTGTTTCATTTTTTCCTTAGCTAAAATGAAGTAGAAAAAGAACATGTAAAATAAAAACCGTTGGATTAAATTAAAGGTGTTACAATTTAATAAGAAAATATCTTAAAAAAGAATATTTATTATTCTGAAGGTATTACAGAGCCTACTCAGGAATCTTTCACTAACAGACGAAGACCAGCATTAAATAATTGTGGAAAGAAACCGTACTTAGTCCAGAGAAAACCCACAGCCATCCAGAGCGAGCAGGCAAACTGTACATAGTTCAGAGGAAACCCATCCGGAGGGAGCAGGCAAACTTTATTGTTTATGACTAGACAGGAAGTAGACCTCCGTCGTCCAGAGCTGGACGTGAGTATTCACAATGGTGAGAGAATGGTGGTTCATTGTGAAATATGAATATTTATCCTGATTTAAAAACGGAATACTTTTAAATTCAATGCAAGATAAAGTCTTACTATAAAATAAAGAACTGGTTATTAAAAACTCATGGAATTTCATATTATCATCTCCCTATGTCATATTATTTTTTTGGGGGGGGGGGGTGCGGTGAAATAAATAGATGCTGTATCCATTTTTCTACTTGTTCACAGGGCCTAATCCACCTATGGTCCCCAAACGATGCTCTTCAGTCTCCACACGCTGAATATTTCTGACAGCTTCCAATCAAGAATCTATCTATTTCACTGATTGCAATATCCAATGCTTGTTTCATTATACCAAATGACATCATAATCTTGTAAGTGACAGTGGGTCCATTTCTTTCCCGCTTTACACACCAGACATAATGAAACTAAAAGCGACCAATGACAAGTGAAATGGAATACCAGGAGACACACCTAATAAAGGGGAAAAAAATGAATATGTGGCACGGCTGGGTGTGGTACATTGTAAATGTCGCGCAGACATCACTGGGAGCAGCATCACAAATTGCTGACCAACATGTGATGTGGTTTTTATCAAACAACGAGAAGAGAAATGTACATGCATCTTTGATAAAACTGCAGTCATACCCTGGTCACCAGAACACTTCTGTCCATTACCAATTTAGAGAAAATTACATCGTATAACTGTGATGAGCAACATAACAACTCTCGTCGTTTCCTTTAAAATGGGCCACTAGCTTGACGAGACAAAACATCAACTTTCTGGAAGCTGTGTGAGCTACTGCGTCCTTGTCCTGAACCAAGGTTAAACAATTACATGTATAAACACTGAATCCCACCTAACATTTAGCATTTTTCTAGTGACACATTTGGCGTAATTACCACTGACTCATTCACCTTGTAGCGCCACCAAAGACAGGTTCTGTTTTTTTCTTTGGTAAAGTTTGATAAATTTCTAATCTGAAAAACACAAATACTGGCATCAATAGTATCATTTTAATGCTTTTGAAGTGCATTTTTAATACTAAATACTAAATTTTAGGTTAAATACATCAGAAGTTTTCCAACAACAACATCTGTAGACAGATTTTTGGATAGTTTAGTGTAAAGCCTACAAGCACACATGATAAGCACAGTCACACTTCCATTATTGATTACTCCAGTAGTAATTGAAGTGTTTCTACAGCCACCATTTTGTTCTGCCAATACGGCCCTTTCATACCCTTGAAACAATCACATAAAAGCATGGAAATGTGGACAAATTGGAAAGACGGCCCGGGGCTGTTAGACATACAATGTAGCTAGTGTGCTGTTGTCTTGAACAGAATAGGGTGCTACAACGAAGATGGCATTACATATCCGCAGGCACTAAATACTGGGGGAGTGGGCCATAGTCGGGAGTTCAAACCCAGCACTGGGCAGGGAGTTTGTAGTTTACCCCCTCATTGCTTGGAAGGTCTTGGTGATAATAATCCTTTAACGACACTCATTTCACTCTTTGTGCGATCCAACTTTGACGACCACTTGTGTCACTCTTTGTGCAATCTAACTTTGACGACCACTTGTGTCACTCTTTGTGCAATCTAACTTTGATGACCACTTGTGTCACTCTTTGTGCAATCCTACTTTGACGACCACTTGTGCCACCCTTTGTGCAATCTAACTTTGACAACCACTTGTGTCACTCTTTGTGCAATCTAACTTTGATGACCACTTGTGTCACTCTTTGTGCAATCTAACTTTGATGACCACTTGTGTCACTCTTTGCGCAATCTAACTTTCACGACCACTTGTGTCACTCTTTGTGCAATCTAACTTTGATGACCACTTGTGTCACTCTTTGTGCAATCTAACTTTGATGACCACTTGTGTCACTCTTTGTGCAATCTAACTTTGATGACCACTTGTCTGATCCGGTGTGCATATGTACGTCATTTGTACATAAGCTGGTTTTCTCAGCCCATGAAGGTGACCTCTATTGTAGAAGAGAAATATTCTGGGGTGTAGTGTTAAGGCAAGACAACATAGCAAAACTAAACAAACATACATTAAGATTCTTTTTGCTATACCTGGAGCTGTGGTCTGGAAGCTTGAATGAGCTGTCTGGTCAGCATTTTTTATCTAGCACATTACTTGTGTTCTATTTACAATCCTAAATGTTACACTGATCTAAAGGTTACACTGATCTAAAGGTTACATTGATCTAAAGGATACATTACATCATTCTACATAATTTTGTCCTACATTATCCTTTACACGTGGTACTAGATTTACTAATTTATTCTCTTTGGTGTTTTGATGCCACACTCCAGATTTTCTCACCAACATGACAGTGGTCAGGTTTAAGTGAGAGGAAAAATCCCTGGAGATGACAGTCAGTGATAATGGATTCTAATGAAAGCTGATGTTTTACCTGTCAGTAAAATTTAATGGATTCATTGGTATTTTATACCATAGTAAAGAATGTCTTTGCACAAATCACGTAAACTAAATTATCTTATCTGAGCCACTGACCATTGCTGGTTGTCTGACAAACCTCCTGACTTCAAGCCAGTAACCAAAGCAGCAAGATTTATTTATTTAGTTTGTTTACTTGATTGGTGTTTTACCTTGTACATAAGACTATTTCACTTATATGATGATGGACAACTTATGATGGAAAGATGTACCAGAAGATACCCATAACCATCTGCACTGAGTGCTGGTTGACTTCCCATGTACAACCAGAGAAAAAGCCAGCATGAGCTGGACTTGAACTCACAGACATTACATTGCTGGGAGTCTCCTGCATCACTGTTCTGCACCAGCATGCTAAATCACTTGGCCACGAGAGCCATGGCAAAGCAGAAAGAGGAGTGATTCGATCATGCGAACTTAATACTCGCTCTAGGGCCTGATAAATGCTTTGAGCTAGCACGTCAATCATCTGAGCCAGTAACATGCAATATCTGCATCCTAAATACGACATTATTCTACATTTTACATTGTGTTATCCTTCCTTATTCTACATGTAATGCCATTATTCATAATTCTCAATGTTAAGCCATTCACCCCTTTTTTATCCTTTTTTCTATTTACTTAATTATTTGTTTCATTTATTTATTCTGCTGCAGCATGTGAATTCATGCATCAAATGCACCTAAATGAAACGCATCAAATGAGAATAAGCGCATGCACTCTATGGTTTGTGTCTAACTGCACAATTACATCGCTGACTGTGCTACATTAAGATGGGCCACACACGTGGGGGATGACATCACCTCATTCCACCCTCCCCTTCAGATCATTAGGGCCCCGTGCCCTGAATGCTGCTCCAGGTCACCGCGACCCGGCTGTGACATAACCTGTGACCTTAATTTCAGACAACCACCAGCCTACCAATTAGAATCTGCAGACTGTATGAGGTACCGTATGTACCATAATACTCACCACACCACAGCTGAATGTTCGGATCTATGTGAAATGCGTGTTTATGTCGCATCCTGTTGGTTTACACGGTACACTAGAGGGCTCGTGCCGATAATGAACAGAAAAGGCACTTCATCAGCTCCAAATGAGACAGTTTTAATTAAACGTGGGCGTTATTTAGAATGCCATTAATTATAGGAAGGTTAGTATGATAGGATGCTGGCTTTTACAGAATGCATTGAGTACTGATGTTATCCCCAACATTGTACAATTCTCCGTCAGCCACACGTTTACGTCAAACTATGGTAAATGACCTAAAATTTTTGCCCTCAAAAGTGCATTTTTAGAGGTAAATAAATGTTAAAGTAGAAGACAGTTCATGACTGAGACACTGTTAATTAAAAAGGTCACAAAATTCTTTCTTGAATGCAAAAACCTGTTTGAATTTGTATGAATTCGTTGCTGACTTATCTTCGTTTGAAGTGTACAGTATTTTGCTGCTGGCTAGGGATCTGAAGGCAACCATGCTTTTAAGCTAATGATAGACTGACCAATCAGATAGCTAGGATGCATCAGCTGATATAAAAGCTGTAACGTAAATCTTCTGAGTTGACTGTCAATATAACATGTAATAACACGGGGACAGCAGACTGTTTTCATGTTATATGTTTTAATGACAAGTACATGTGTGAATAACACAGCAAAGCATTTCCATACCAATGTGCTGTGTGGGGAGTAGGATTCTTGATCATGGCATGTTAAAAATTTACATATATACACGCAGAATTCTAAGAGCTTATTACCGCATCAGGTGACAACAGCGTTCCTCGCTTGGAAGAATTATGTCACAGCCCCGACAGAATGACTGCGTTTCATACCAGCCAACGAAGCATAGTGAAATGGCAGTTTCCACTATGGTAGTGGCTGTATTCACTTGAATAAATGTAAATGTATCAGTTGTATTTTGTCAGTGGTGCTATGTACCATCCTACCTTCAAAAAACGACTTGAGAACAGCTAGGACCAAGAGGGAGCAGCAAAGAGGTACAAACACTTGTACGCTGCAGGTTCAAGCCCAGCCTTAGACAAGGAATTTGTATGATTTGCCCACTCTGCTGCTTTGTAGGGCCTTGCATGGTGCCAGTAATCAAACAATGATGGTAGCATTTCTAACTGTTTGCTCAGTCAGACGTTCATACAAGGTCAGTCGTCTTCCATCAATATGCTGTGCATATCTGTGATTCACAAACAGAGAGTACATCAGTAACTGAAAAGTTCTCAAGTGTGACATGAAACCAACAAAATAAATACACAAAACAGCTAAGATCAAAAAACCTTTCCAAATCAGGACAAAGAAGTGCAAATTGGTCATGAATCATGGGCCAAATTGTAGACTTTTTACCACAAGAATGCACTGTTGTGATTTGTGTGCCAGTAACTCTGAAATCAACATTACTCTTAAGCTAAGTGTACCACGTACTGTAATCTGCTAGGCACCTTAGACATCAAGTCTGAGACATCTAACATCCCCGGGGTGCACGGTGTGTTGTTGTCTGACAAAGCTCAACCTGAGAGAAGGGAAGACACAGTACTAACTGTTGTTTTGTGTGACAGCATAGAATTAAAGCCGGCAACTTGATATACATCATCAGGTAGGTGTGCACCCACTGACATGTACACTGTAGGCTGGCTCACATCAAGGCCCATATCAAAGTGACATGTACACTGAAGGCTGGCTCACATCACGGCCCATATCAAAGTGACATGTGCACTGTAGGTTGGCTCAAATCATGGCTCATATCAAAGTGACATGTACTCTGTAGGCTGGCTCACATCATGGCCCATATCAAAGTGACATGTGCACTGTAGGTTGGCTCAAATCATGGCCCATATCAAAGTGACATGTACACTGTAGGTTGGCTCACATCATGGTCCATATGAAAGTGACGTGCACTGTAGGCTGGCTCACATCAAGGCCCATATCAAAGTGACATGTACACTGTTGGCTGGCTCATATCACGGCTCATATCAAAGTGACATGTGCACTGTAGGCTTGCTCACATCAAGGCCCATATCAAAGTGACATGTACACTGTAGGCTGGCTCACATCATGGCCCATATCAAAGTGACATGTACACTGTAGGCTGGCTCACATCAAGGCCCATATCAAAGTGACATGTACACTGTTGGCTGGCTCATATCACGGCTCATATCAAAGTGACATGTGCACTGTAGGCTTGCTCACATCAAGGCCCATATCAAAGTGACATGTACACTGTAGGCTGGCTCACATCAAGGCCCATATCAAAGTGACATGTACACTGTAGGCTGGCTCACATCACGGCCCATATCAAAGTGACATGTACACTGTATGCTGGCTCACATCATGGCCCATATCAAAGTGACATGTACACTGTATGCTGGCTCACATCAAGGCCCATATCAAAGTGACATGTACACTGTAGGCTGGCTCACATCATGGCCCATATCAAAGTGACATGTACACTGTAGGCTGGCTCACATCATGGCCCATATCAAAGTGACATGTACACTGTAGGCTGGCTCACATCAAGGCCCATATCAAAGTGACATGTACCCTGTATGCTGGGTCACATCATGGCCCATATCAAAGTGATTCCGCTCACAATCACCATCAAACACCGTACTTCGTCCGTTACTACGTCAAACTTATGGATACGAATAATTTGCGCTTCTATTACATCTGCATAAATTTTCTGAATTAAGTCCAGCAAGATTAACCAGGTGGGTATCTCAGCATCTTTGAGATGATTTACTTTGATAAAACTAACATTATTAAGAGAAAAAAAAAATCTATGATGTCCACCAACATTAAAATATGATACATGTACAACAATTAAATTTATAAATGCTTAATATCATAGGAAAATTTCCTACTAAAGAGGAAAATTTTTAAAAAGTTGAAAAATTGGTCAACAAATAGAAAGATTTCTAATAAATTGGAAAATTGTCCAATAAATAGGAGCACCTCAAAAAATATAAAAATCAACTAATAAGTAAGAATACAGCGTATGTCTTCATAAACTGGAAATTTTCCTCAACGATTCCCTATGAATTTCCTTTACAATAAGGAAAATAACGGTGTTATGATGGATTATGACAGCTTAACCCCATCCTCTGATTGATGCAATCTCTGAACGAGATCATGATGTGCTCAGACAGCCATTTGTGACAGGCGTCAGTACCCAGCCCATCACTCCAGTTCACACGAAGTGCGCTTTACTCAGACAACTCCCTCATTTCGCAGCTTGAAAAGCCAAGGTGGCATGAAAGTAGCCAACCAGTTATATAATTTACTGGGAGTTTCACACCTGAATGGTTCAGGTGTTGAGATGTCACCATGTGTTTATCTGCACACAAACAAACTCGCGTGTGGACTGTCATATCATATCACATGATCCAACGGTCACAGATTGGCTCAAATTTAACTTGTTGCTTTATCGTCAACGGATTGGCTCAAATTTAACTTGTTGCTCTATCTTCAACGGATTGGCTCAAATTTAACTTGTTGCTTTATCTTCAACGGATTGGCTCAAATTTAACTTGTTGCTCTATCTTCAACGGATTGGCTCAAATTTAACTTGTTGCTTTATCGTCAACTCAACAAACAGGCCTAACCAATCTGTGTGGAGCGCAATCATACAAAATTGTCACACTCTCACAGATTGGCTCATATGTTGCATGTTTTATCTTCAAACCAACAACCATGCTTAACAATCTGGATTGCAGTCACACAAAATCATCACACCATCATGGTAGATGATGAATTAACATCCCTGCTCCTACTGAGGTTTACCAAGAAGGTTACTGTATTTCACAAGCCTGCACATCTGGATTGCAGTCACACAAAATCATCACACCATCATGGTAGATGATGAATTAACATCCCTGCTCCTACTGAGGTTTACCAAGACGGTTACTGTATTTCACAAGCCTGCACATCTGGATTGCAGTCACACAAAATCATCACACCATCATGGTACATGATGAATTAACATCCCTGCTCCTACTGAGGTTTACCAAGAAGGTTACTGTATTTCACTTAGAAGTCAAGTGTAGCTATACTCGTCTGACCCATTTTCATTGACTTTAGGTGATTCATTTATCTTACAGGCTGGGCCACTTGAGTCTCCAGTGAAGCTTGATTAATTTGTTCTCCTAAAATTTCAGGTACTATCCTAGCTTCAAAAGTACAGTTTCAAGGCTTTATCTGTTTGCTGCATTCTTACAAACCCAACTTAAATTGAAATACAGTATTTGCTGTTGTCAGTGTCCAAATAAAAGACACACGACAGTACAGCAATGCAGAGTGTGTCCAATAAAATCTTATCACATTTCCAAACCGTTAAGTTACAGGGTTATCTGGCAGAGGAACAACAGTGACAGAAGACCTCTGAAATTTCCTAGAATGGTCTGAAATACATCTTACCAAATTAAATGCAGTTTGGGTCCTTAAGAAAAATCTGAGTAAGATATTATTCTCTCCACTTCAACAGAAAAAGTATGAAATAGTTGTTAACAAAAAATGGAGATTCCCATGCCTGTTTAATCCCTGTTACATTTATGCTATTTGGCTGTGAGTGTATGTAACTGTTACATTTATGCTATTTGGCTGTGAGTGGAAGTAACTGTTACATTTATGCTATTTGGCTCTAAGTGTATGTAACTGTGAAGATTTAGATACACTGCACGTCAGGCAGACATAGAGAGTGTGTGACCTCAAGGGTGATAACTACCAGGAGAGTGTCCTTGAGACGACCTTTATCTCAGGTGAAAGGTTATAGGTCAAATGTCAGTATAACTAGAGGCTATGATATGACACCAACAAACATCAACAAATCAATTCTTATGTTTTAATCTTTTTTTTTATTACCTTGTGAAATATCATCTGAGCCAGTTCTAAACAAAGCCCTCAATGAAACCTAGTCTTTAGCTCCATTAAGAGGTGGCATTTTTAGCACATCATTTTGAAACTGGTCAAAAACGTCTGCAGAAGTGCTGTGTTGATAAAAGTTAAAACCATCTTGAAAACTGAGATCTCTCCTGTTTTTAAATAATTTTGTGATATACAGTATGCATTGAAAAACTCCATGGCTACAATGCTGATCATTTAGCTTAGCTAAGACAAATGTGTGCAGGTATTTTGTCAACATATCTGTCCTACACAGGGAAACAAATTAATAAACAAACCCAACAGCAGTTCAAACCCAGCTCTGGCAAATTTTGCACTTTTCCTTCCACTTCCTATCCACTTGATGAGGGTTCAAAAGTAAATACAAGCCCAGGATAAAATAAACATAATAATAATATGTATATTTATCGAAGGTAGCTTGGTTAATTTACAATGAAACTATTCTTCCCCAAAACCTTCAGAGAGAAAACAATATACAGACAACATGTACTTCAGAGTTCAATCAAAAAATACATGAATGTGTATAAAAGAACATAAGGCATCGTGCAGTTGGGAAAGTATTCACACACAAAAAAAGCAACAAAACAACCAATAGTGCTATCCCTGGAACTGTCCTAACCAGCAGGACAAGTACAGTGTAGGGTAGTGGGAGATGGCCTATCACTGACCCCCCCCCCCCCCCGGCTGGAACCTCTACCCACATATACAGAGAACAAATCAAGTTTGCCATACCCTCTTTGGTTTGAACAATGCACATGTGTGCAAGTGTGTTACAGGGATCTAGTCTTACAAAGAGGTTTTCTATCATAACACATCTAAGTACAACGTGTGCTGGGAGGCAGTTCCATAGTTTGATGCTTATATGTGTAAAACTTTCTGCCATGTAATTTGTCTTTGCATTCAGGAGCTAGATATTATGTTGTGTTGATCTGAGAACAATATTGTGCACCTGTTTGTTTGGATGGAAAAGTTGTTTAATATAATCCAGACAGAGATTATGTAATGCTTTATAGATGATGCAAAGAATTTTGCAGTGAATTTTTTGCATCCATTTAAGTCTTGAAAGTAAAGTTTTTCCAGATGTGTTTATGCCTTCTTGTAGAACTGAACAAGCAACTCTCTTCTGTAACTTGACTATCCTTTCTGTATTTGTAGTTGAACAGTTTCCCCATACTGAACAGCAATAATCAAAAGTGACGAAGAACATACAACTTATATCCCTAACAATTTAGAAACCTTATTTACGCACATTTTTGATTTGTGTCTTCCAGGAAAGATGTTCATCAATATAAATACCAACATGTTAATGTCAAGCTGACATTAAAAGTTTGTTAAGTCCAATCAAATGACTTCTCCTCAATTCTACATGTACCTGTATAAGCAAGTTCCACTAACCTGATGACAGACATCACTCACATGTAACTGTTCATCCGTCATCTGATCAGTAATGTATGAATCTTGTTTTCAGGTGCAAATTCATAAAGCTTCCCATTTATAATTGTTTTTTTTTTACCTTTTTTCCTTCGATCTGAATCTACGATACTTCACTGGATGCAGGACGCCTGCAAGTCTAAAACCATCTCTTTTGAAGGCTAACATGTGTATCATTAACCAGTAAAAGGTTTGCTACAGTTTGTTTGCTGCCTTGATTGCCGCAATTTAAATACACTGCTCTCCTGTTTACTGAGGCAAATTAAAAAAAGGGCCTCACCTATCAATGCAGCCATCGTTTGGCGTATCAATGAAACTCACACCTGTGCTAACATGGTAAGACTCACAGCACCACAGACCTCTCTCCTTCACGCAGGTAAATCTGGCCACCATAGCAGAGTTGAAAACTTCTAGTGTCCATCAGTAAATACCTTTTACAAACAGACCCCCTAAAATATATCTGCATAAAAACTATCCAGTGTAAAGAGACTCTGAATGGCTTGTACTGGGATTACCTTAATTCTTCAACCTTTGCAACCACTGAAAGAGATATTTCAGTATTTTCTTAGAGAACTGTAAGGTTTAGATAAATATTTCTCATAGTTTTATGAAGCTTCTACCTGTGGAGACCCAAACAAATCATTTTTGATTCCATTTCTACAATGACTGTTATGATTACAGTACCCATATAAAAACTACTTTAATGAAAGATAAGTCTGAAGATTTCCAGTGTATGTAGTAGAAAATGCCTGGCCAGTAAGACTGGTGCTGTTAACAATACACTGCTTGATTACTAAACAGTAACTTTATAATCGTCCAAATGAGGACATTATAAGATTTGGTTATACTATGCTGGCATTTACTATAAATGACCTCAAATTTCGTTTGTTTCGAGGCAAATACATGTCATAACATATTCTTTACTGGTGATGAAACTCCACAAGGGTGGCATCCACTCTTGAATGAATGAATGAATGAATGCTTATTGTTTAACGCCCTACTCAAGAATATTCATCCACTCTTGAATCTCTAACTTTCTAACTATTGACTTTCATCCTTATCTCATGTAATGCCAAGTTAAGCAATAAAACTTTAAACATACGTTCTGATTTCTTTCTTGTTTCTTTTTTCTTGAGACTTAGAAAGAGTTTCCACAGTAGAGACAGTATTTCACAGGCCACGTCAGTGTTTCAAACATTTTTAAGGCTGCCCCACTGAAAACATTTTTTTTTCAAAGATTAAATTATCTGGTAGCAGGTTAATGCCATACTTCAGAATTTTTCACTCTAATACGACATGTGTCAAAGGCACAGAACCCACAAACAAATGCACAAATCTGTCCCGGCACTTTCATGTAATCTACATCCATCAATGTAAAGAATCAGCACTAGGGTCATACTTGCAAAGTCAAATGTAAGGGCGGTCCCATGCAACCCTCTTGAAAAATCATGGCCAGAGAAAGTGTGCACCCCATTCCAGAGCCTCAACAACCCATTTGCTTCAGCCCACAGCCTGCTCTTCGCATCTCATTTGTCAAACAAGATTATAAATGTCATAACTCCTGGCCAGAGTTGTTACTTATGTAATAGAAAACACAACTTGGTGCTGGATGAACATGTGTAGGCAGCCCTTACTCGATCCTTATGTCTCCAGGTAATAGCCTGCAGACATTCTGTGCCCATGAAAAGATTTTTCTCCCCAAAACTTCCATATAGTTATACTCCCAAGTTATTGCACTGATGAAAATTCCTCTGTCTATAAGGATAGTTAGCTACATGTATGTCAGAACACTTTTTTCAAGTTCCCACTGTTGTTTAGCCAATGGTATATGTTTATTTATTCCTTTATGAACAATAAATGACCTCAACTTTTGGCCCAAAAATGCATTTTTTTTTAAGGCAAATATGCATTGTAAAACACTATCTTTCCTGTCACAACTTACATTTAACTGTAGAAGTACATGTGCAAGAAGAAATCAAAACCATTCTTTCAGCCAATGGCAATTCATTCCTTTTTTCCTCATTTCCCCAAAAAATTTTGGAAAACTAGTTTGGGCTGTCGCAAAATTTTCATTTTTCATAATTATTATTTGGCCACATTTACTGATAATGTCATTTTTTACAACAATTTCTGCCAACTTCTGAAGCGGGTGGTAAAAAGATGTGCCGGCGGTAAACAGGAAGGAATAAAATGTGATCTGCCTTATCATTTAAGAAATAGATCAAAAAAGAAACAATAAGTCTGGCTGGTTAAATGCCCTTGGGGAAGAATATACCTGCCTTAAAATGACATTTTTCATGCACGCACTCATTCTTTTTTTGGGGGTCAGAAATTATTCAAACTTCACCAGATGCCATTAACTGGCCCAATATAAGGTGGACAAATCATCAGAATGAAGTAAAATGTATCTAGAGAAAAGCTGAACTCAGGGTCAAATACAGAAATTAATGCAGTGCTTTCCATATCCACGGCTTTTATAAAACTAACAATACTGAAGGAGTACAAAGACCATGTATTGTATGCACTGTTCAGGCTCTTGATGTATGAGTTACGAGCTACAAAATGGCTAAAACATGAGGGGAGGGGGAGAACAAAAATCTGGACTTCGCCCAGGCCATAAATCAAGAACTCATTCTCACCTTCCAGTGCAAATCTGGAGCAGTCTTCTAGAACAAACTATACGAGAACAATGAAGTCAGAAATCCAAGAGAACACAGTGAAATCCTGGAGAAAAACTTACTTCAACAAACCTCCAAGGATCCTTGTCCACTCATCGCCGGTTTAGGGTGATCCTGGCGCCAGTGTTGCTGCTAATGTGTGAGAATCACTTTCTTAATTCTCCTATGGACAAGTGCCCCCAACTGGACTGGGGGGGATAGAGCAGCTAAGGCTTGAATCCCTTATGGTCAGTGTTAGGTCAAGTTCAGTGGGATGGCTGGACTACCAGCCAGCCAGCTAGCTAGCTCTCCCTAACCCACAGGCACAAGCCCCTGACCAGTACCATCTGTGTAAACTTTGCTCAGGACACTGTCCAGTGGTCAGTAGTTACCAACCAGTAGGGAGAGTTCTGTTTAGAGTAGAGCTATAGCCTTGTGTTCACAGCTTCTTCCAGGGCTATGCTACAACAGAGCTGCTGTGAGGAGAGAGTCTATTGTTGCTCTACTAACTACAAGCCACCAACCGACCCAATTCTGACAGAACCTGACCCAGATTAAGATGTCTCTGAGAGTCCTGCCGCCAAGGTGGTAACAATGGTACTGGAACAAACTTAAAGCGATTTATGTGTAAGACAGGTAACTGTAGTACAGTAGGACCAACAGCCTGTTACATTATACACATGGTCAATACATGCAATGTGCTTGGTGCACTCCAGTAATTGGAACAGCCTTAACTCCCAAGGCCAAGCTGTTACATAACACTCCTTCAGCCTTCACCAACCCCATTGGTCAGTTGGCTTTTGGAGCTTGGCCAATTCAGGCCGGTTATGTAAGACTTGGCCAGTCCTGCAGGGATTCTATTTGTTATCCTTCCCCTGGACTATTGACCAGGCCGCCTTGTCAAACATAACTGACCAGTGAGTTAGTTGTTAATAGAGTGTGGTGGTTCTGCCTGCTGGAGTGGGGAGCACTGACCACCTCTACTCCCTCACGGTGGCAGCACCCAATGTCCAACCTGTCAGAATGCCTTAGCCAGGCCATAACTAATCTCCACAACAACTCAATCTGACAGCAATGCACTCAGTCACTTATAAACCCACCAGGACTACTACTAATTTGTCAGATTCCATCCTCTAGTGGTCAGCTACAAAAAAGCCATAAATCTGTTGGGGGGTGGGGGGGAGAGGAAGGAATATCAGTTGAACACACCAGATCTGGTGAAGACTTTAAAGGCTCAGTGCAGAGCAGTGATGATTATCTTCATGCTCCAGTGATTAATAACACTTCTTTTTTCAATGGACCCCAGGCTTTATTTATTTGCATAGCTGTCCAAAAACACAGTCAATGTAAACAAACAAATGACCTGTGTAAACGCAGACAGTATAGTCACATACACATGTGATAGGCAGGTACATGTAGCATCCATGTCCCATAACTCAGCACCTGGCAGCAAACCTGTCAGTGTACTGTTTGAGTACATTTACATGGTACCTCAGATGGACTACTGTTGTCACACATTCAGACAATTACAAAATAAAAAGAAAAAAAAAAAGAGAGAAAAGTGCATGTCACATAGCATCAATAAAAGACCAATCCCTCTGGTACTCTAGCATTGCCCTCTTGAGTGAATTGTCTTTTAACATGGGCCCAGCGTCCAAAATCTGACCTGTAAAATGATCTTCAGAGGGACTTTGTCACAGCTAACAAGCATTCAGCAACGCAGTGCAAAATAAATAAATCAAAGCTCTGCAGATTTTCAGGAAATATTGGAAAAGCAACAACTTCATACATATGATATCACACCACCTGCTTCTAAATATTCCTCCAATTTCAGGTGTAATGATTACAATGCGATGCCAGGTATAGTCAGATGACAACTCTATATTCCCTCCCCTACCCCCGCCCCTTTCTGCATCCTTGGGCCTCCGTTATTACATTGCTCCTTTCTCATGACCTTGTTTAGAAAACAGACTAAATTCCAAGTGCATTCATTATTAATCAACCTTTATTCATTTATTAAAAATGTGTGAGAATTTGAAGAAAAATTTTAACTTTTTCACTGGACAAATTATAATTCCTTCCCCTGAACCTTCAGATGTGCGAGCATCATGAGAAACAAACATTTACTTAACAGTGGCCTTGACTGCCTGATTCGAGAATTTACCCTGCCAGGTTCTACTTCTCTACTCGGGTGCATCTCCCTGTAGAGGAATTTCACTGACCTCTGAAGATGAAGCCTGATACTGCAGTGGGTACAGAGTTCTAAAACCAGCAGGTACTGTACCTGTTGGCCACAGATTAACACGCACACGGCCAACAGGTATGTTTATTTATTTACTCGATTATTGTTTAATACCAAGCTCTACAAATGTCCATTTTACATGTGTAAGACTGTGGTTAGTTTTATGGGTTGACAAAACTGGAGTGCTCAGAACAAATAAGAGAAGAGACCTCTGGCAATTTAGTGATAAACTATCCCACATGTAACAAACTTTCGCACATGTAACACTTGCCCCCCCCCCCTCCAAATTTTTGGTGGATGAAAAGTGCATGGTCGTTAACAAATAACTGACTGCACACTGCACGTAACATCCACAAAAGTGGCACTCACAAATAGGGAATGCAGAAATTCCTGGTCTCAGGCTGGGACTGGACCCACACCCTATGAGCTGATGGGTATGGGGCACAAATAAGCACCGCCTGTACCAAGTACATGTAGTTAGACACAGATTCCCAGGTTTACAGGTCTACATTCTACTCTCACAGGATCAGGTTGTGAACATTACAGACTATAGAACAGACTGTAAAACCAAGCTCAATGACGACTGTGACATATGTAGTTAGCACAAATGGTGACACAACAAGAATTGCCAAGTACATACATACATGTACATGTATGCCTATATATACATATGATTTTGATAGTAAGTCAGGCATCCCACATGGATATTTTTGAATTTTTTTTCTCTTCCTACATACAGGGACTGTGCATCACATAAAGCTCGGCCCATAAAAATGCACCTTCAGAAACCCATAGAGTCCTTCATATGATACTTTTGATGCCAACACTCCATTGTTTCTGATAAGAAATTAATCAACTGCAAAAAGAACTCTTTTAAGTGGTCCTGTTAGGTGGATGAAATCCAGCACAATCAAGCAAAATGTGTCACCTGAAGAATGCCAAGTTTTGGGCCAAATAATGTATTTCAAGGTAGAGATTCAGTTTACTTATTTTACACGCATACAATGGTGACCAGCCTTATGGTGAGATATTTGCAGACGTTTAATACAGGTGTACATGAACATGTGAATACAGCTGTATAAGTGTGTATATGCCATTCCCATTTTAGCGGGTTCCAGCAGGATTGCAAAGAAAGCATACTGTTCCTTTTTTGAACCTGTAATTCAAATGCCTGTTATGTGTTATCAACAAAGCCAAGCCCATTTGGGAATTCCCCCTATCCCATCCCCTCTCTCCTCCCCTCATGCCAGTCATTACGATATCCCGTGTGTACACAAGGACCAATTGATACAGCAACTTGGTTAGGTTAATTTAGCTGAAAACCGCAGAATAGGATAAAAACAGCACCAGGCGTGCCAGAAGGGGATAAATCATGCAGTGTAATGGCTGGTGATCTCTTAATGTTCACTGAGGCTTCAGTGATACCAACAATCTTCAACCAGCACTCAGTTCAAGTTTGAAATTAAAACTCCATCTGGCCCACTCTGAGGTTATCCAGTTAGAAACGATCGCTACAGAATTGTCCACAAATAGTACATTATTCCTGTAAATCAAGGCCTCTCAGAGAATTGGCGAGTTCAGCATGCTCAAGCTGGAAGAAAAGTACGATGACATTCCCAATAACTAAAATACAGATCCAAATACAGCAACTAAAAACTCAGAAACCGATTGCCTCAATGCTCTTCTCTGCAACTGGATATATGTAGCGGGACTTGTACACTGCTCTGTGCTGGATATATGTAGCGGGACTTGTACACTGCTCTGCGCTGGATATATGTAGCGGGACTTGTACACTGCTCTGCGCTGGATATATGTAGCGGGACTTGTACACTGCTCTGTGCTGGATATATGTAGCGGGACTTGTACACTGCTCTGTGCTGGATATATGTAGCGGGATTTGTACACTGCTCTGCGCTGGATATATGTAGCGGGACTTGTACACTGCTCTGTGCTGGATATATGTAGCGGGACTTGTACACTGCTCTGTGCTGGATATATGTAGCCTAGGTTCTACACAGTATAAAGATCTGTTTCTTCTGTGATGTACAACTTTGGATTTCTTTATCGTGCTGCTATTTTCTAAATCAAACGAGAAATCTAAAGAACTTGTAATGCTGTCAGTGGGCTGCATGATGTCTGTTCTCTTTCATCAGATTAATCGTTTGTTGTTGTTTTATTTTTTGTCTTCTTTCCTACAGAAAAAAAAAACAGCTTTCTTTCAACAGATTAATAGTTTGTTTGTTTCGTTGTTGTTTTTGTTTGTTTGTTTCCTTTCTTTCTTTCTTACAGAAAATCTAGATCTCAGACATGCTGGCTACCACTCATAAATTTCAAGGGAGCAGTCAGATTTGTTAACTGACAAATTATAATAAATGTCAGGCTAATGTGTCTAGTAGTGTTCCAGGATAACCCTTTCATATACTTAACACCGAAGTCAATATGTTCCTTGATTTGCTTATTCATATGTTTATTTGATTGATGTTTTATGCAATACTCAAGAGTATTTCCCCTACATCAAAGCTGGGAAAATTATGGTGGGAGGAAAGCGAGCAGATGACTGTGTGGGGCAGATACGCATGATTTCAGACGCACGATCATGTGTTGTATTTTATCTGCTAACGTGTCCTTCATCAGGAATACCAACGCAATCTTAATCAAGTTCACACTTTCACATCATATTGGATGACCTTAATTTTTGTTGTACTCATCAATTTGAAGAGTTCAAAAATGAACATATCACACATTTTGACTCCTGAACACTTAATAATATTCCACACTATCCAAAAACTGCGGCTGTGTAGTGTAAAGTGAATACTTGTAGACAATTCCATGAAACAAATGTAAAGCCTTCAGCATATGTATGAGAACTTCAAAGCATCTTCAGTTATATCAAATACATTAATCAAATCCAGCCGTCTGTTGATGTCTGATAAAGGTGCGATGATAAACACATTGCCAATCATAAATAAAACACACGCACCCGGCTACCTCCAAGCTGGGAAATAATTTTTTCAAGTCTCTGCAGAACATTATGGCAAAATTTCCAGTTGTTCGTGTTATTAAAATAATTATGTAATGTTATTTACGGTACACGACTGTTTTGTCCTGTACCAAATAGATGGTTCCTGTCAAAATATTTATTTGTCTATTTGATTGGTGTGAATATGCACAGTACTTAACAGTTATTCAATTATACAACCACAGCCAGCATTATGGTGGAAGACTGGTCAAAATAAAATTCGGGTAGGACATTGTCCTTATCCTGCTGCTTATTTCCAGGCTTCCAGCCCCAACCCCTGGGGTTTGAAATACTCAGCAATAAAACAGTTTAAATAACAGTCAAATTATATAAGTCGGCTGATCAGATATACGTCAGAATGTTTAACACTTTCTCTTACTGGCAGAGGAAAAAAACAGCCCGCCCAAACGTGTCCGATACAAGTTCTTAACAGTACAACGTTTTGGGTGAGCAAAAAATTTGAACCAAAACCACCTCAAGCTTAATTATCATCATCCAGACAACATCATTCCCCAAATACATGCAGAAATAATCATCCTCAAATCTTGATAAACTCCATGAACTCTTCATTTTCAAAACACAATATGGTCATTGTTTATTTGGGCTATCAGACACAGATTATTACACTCAGCGTTATTGCTTGGCAGTTAAGCATAACGCTTCTCTCCTGTTGAGCCCACACGGAGTCGATGCCTAAACTCGATTCTGCAAGCTGTCATATTGCAGTGTCTTCATCAAACAAAATCAATTCTGCATCCCTTAAAGCGCTAATTACGTGGTATTGTGGCTCAGTGTTGGGTTTTCCATGTAGCTGGGCATACAGCCTTAATGTCTAGTGACAGCGACGGAAAGCGTTCTGTCGTCTGCAAGAGGATGCGGCTGAACATGACTTTCTTCTGCTCTCAATGGCCTCCTTCCTGGCCAAAATGTATCGAGATGTCTCACAGAGATGCTAGATCAATTCAGGGCCTGAAGTGAAACATGATTTCAAAGAGAACCAACATCCATTGAGCGGGTGGATCCTAAATGTACTTGTGTTTATTCAGTTATAACTGTTATCAGATATGCACTTTTAGAGCATATGTAAGCATAAATGACTTCCAGTATACTCTGCTTGTATTTATGTATATAGAAACCTCTTCACATGTTGAAACATTCAGCAATACATAAATGTATGTATTTCTACATGAGCAATACTTAATGTTTTACATTGTGATGTTTGTTCTTTTTTTTTACATGTAGGAATGAGAAGGCCACAGGGAAGATCAGCCATTATGTTGATTGAGTGAATATTACCCTCTGTAAATAAAGGTCATTATTATCGTTATTATGATTATTAAACCAAGTGGTGATCCCAAATGCCCCCTTCCATACAGAAAGTTATTCTCAAATATCCCCCTCTCCTTGAAGACGATTATCCAATAAAACACTGATGACCATGGTAACATTTACAGCCTCATGTATGAAGTTGGCATCACTTTCATGTTCTCATCTTCTTCAAGACAAAATCTCAGGTCACCAAATTGTATGCTACAATAAAAACTTTACTGGTCAGTGTTCTGTGAAGATAGTGTGCTAACTGACCCCATGTGTTGATATGCAGGTCACTTCCTGAGTGGTTACTGAGCATACACTGCCCGCCCATCTGTCCATCTGCACTTTCCTGGAAATATTTTGACCGCCTGACACTTATCCCTGACTTAAGCTGTCAGCTTACAAACTGCGCCTCTATCATTAGAACAGCTTCGCCGATTAGAGCTCTCATGTCCTTGGAGGAAGAAAAACACCAACTGTCAAGTAGTGAACAGCTCGATATCTTCATTAAGGTGCTCTTTTTTTTGATTTTGGTCAGTTAAGGAAAATGATAATCATAAAAAAATGAGTCATGCAAGAAACTGGGTAGGAAAAATATCAACTCGGTTAAAATATTTCGCTTGCGTTCAACATAATTCAGGTGCTACAGTCCCTGTCCACAATTGGTTAAAATCAAGGCAACTGAAGCCCCAACAGCCAATCAAGCTACAGTGTTTTTGTGTTTTATTTCTGAACAGTGCATTTCCACAGAAACACAAAGGTTTACACGTACATATACAGGTCATCATTTCAGAGCAACCCATGACAAATCCTACATGACCTGAAATGTGGTTTTCTTGAAAGTTGCTATCAAGGATATGGATCAAATACTTTTTTTTCAACTACAGATATGCATGTACAAAAGATCATCAACTTACAACATACAGTGATTTAAAAATGTACACATTTTTTTGATGGTCCCCTTTTTTTCTTTCTTTTTTTTTATTTAAAGAATATAAGCAAAAAGGTTCTCATTGGCCAGTGTTGAGGAAAAGTTTTCCGACAAAATTTGCTCACTTAGTCCTTACAACACCACCTGCTAAGCGACTGATCTTTCACAAGTCATAAATCTGCAAGGATGATGGACTGAAAACCTCTGCCACATTAAACTGCTTGCAGTGACAGCATGATGGATAGTAACCTCTGCCACACATTATACTCCTGCACTCGTTTAATATTACACTACAGCCACCTAAACAAACCTCCACCATCTTGAAGCATAACCCCTCCCCCTCCTCCATTTTCCCATTAAGTTAATGGTGTTCCTTAATTCACAAATCACTTCCCCATTACAACATTATCCCTGGATGCCAACAGGTACAAAATTCAGCATTAACAACATTATAGTTATCATGATACATGAGTAGGACTTTCACTTGCACCGCAGATATTCTGAACATCACTATTTAGGGCAATAAATACAAGTTACACCTGTTTGTCAAGGTATGTTTATATGATTTAGTATGAGAAATACATGTACAAACCAGTCAGAAAGTTCGAGATATTTAGCGTGTGAACACTCATCCAGGGAATCTTTGTTATGTGAGGGTATATACACTGTAACGGTGATAACTTTTGAGTAACTTTCACATACGAGAACAGGTGCAAATTGCATATCTCCACGGGCGGTAACTCGACTTGGAAATTAGTGAATGAATACCGGCTGATGTGGGCGAAATCTATTTCTATGTGGTTTATTTTATGACCCACAAAAGTTGAACAAGTCCACGTATGTTGGTATGCAATCAATAACCTAATTTATTACACATCAAATATTTCAACTATGGAGCAAAATTTATTGGCCAGAAATGAAAATGTGGCACAAAACTTACGACAGTAAAGCCTGCAGTAATTTTTTTCATGAATGGCGCAAGAATAATTTGACTGAGAAAGTACTGACGTTTCTTGAGTGATGACACAGTAATGTCACCTTGCTAATGGTGATGGGTAACATGAAATGTATGCAGCACGAACGCCTAAACATCAAAAGATAAACGTGGGAGATGTGTGATAGCTCTCAATACTACACATTTTCCACAAATGCAAAGACAGAGGCTTTACCACTGTACAACATCCTATGGCCAATCAGGTATGTCTACACGTACAAGTCAGAATGTGACAACGGCACACACTGAATCAATGATTGTTGCAAAACGCCTTGATCAAGAATTTGCCACTACCATGACAGGGCAAGCCTGAAAATAGATGCCTGATATTTTTGAAAACACACCTTTGTTGGAAGTGGTATGTATGGCCCAAGTGAACTTTGCCCAGTACTGGAAAACATGGTCATACCACTTTGACCAAATGGGTGTTTTAAAAAATGTCAGCAACCTATTTGCAGGCTTGCAGAGGGTCATACAGAGGAAGCCAGTGCCTCGGGTACTCCACTGACCTTTACAATGCACCTTGCAGACCTTCTGACTTAAAGCTGCAGCTGAAACAGCATGAGGTGGACTCAAACACGCAACCTCATTGGCCAACGGGCCTCTGAGTAGCATCAGTCAGCTCACACTTTAACCACCTGTGCCCCTGAGGCAATCTTACCGACAATATGGTTTACTGGTGGGAGAGACACACAGACAGAGGACTGCAGATGTGCTACAGCGGAAACTTTGCTCATTCAGCAACAAGACTGCAAAGATGGTCGCAAGAATGTGTTTACGCTAGTAGCACCCCTCTCCATTTACAAAGCCTCAGCAAAGGGGAAAGATAGAATGCAAGTGTGTTTCTGGAACTGTGCAATTCGTTTTCAGTATCAATGAATCTCAAACAAGCAATTCAAGGGTTGTGATGAGGGCATTCTGAGAACTAAATGCTTCTAAATTTTTTCTGCTGGCTCCCAGGAAATTTGATAAAATGTTCCAAGGAGTCAAAGTGGTTATCCAATAGGTTTCTGGCTCCGCAGATGTGATTATCCAATAGGTCTCTGGCTCTGTAGATGTGTACAAATAAGGTGACAAATACGTTACAGGTATGCTGAAAGCCTTACCGTAAATGTACTCCAAGGAAATCCTGTAGCTAGTAAATCAGAAACCCACAAGTGCTTGCATCAGGCTTTCACCGTGAAAATCTGCAGGGAAAATTAAAGACCACTTGAATTTATAATTCACAACAATATTAAAGGAAATTATATATAAACATTCACAGTATGTTGCTAGGCAACTGTCAAGAAAGTACATTTTTTTTTCAGCTTATGGATATTTTATTAAAGCTATGGGAGACAATACAATTGCAACAGTACCAATACAACAATGCCCAGGTATCAACACCAATGTGACAAGGCCCAGAGATCAGTACCAATGTGGCAAAGCCCAGACATCAGTACCAATGTGGCAATGCCCAGACATCAGTACCAATGTGGCAATGCCCAGGGATCAGTACCAATGTGGCAAAGCCCTGAGATCAGTACCAATGTGGCAATGCCCAGACATCAGTACCAATGTGGCAATGCCCAGGGATCAGTACCAATGTGGCAATGCCCAGACATCAGTACCAATGTCGCAATGCCCAGACATCAGTACCAATGTGGCAATGCCCAGACATCAGTACCATGTGGCAAGGCCAAGGGATCAGTACCAATGTGGCAAAGCCTTGAGATTAGTACCAATGTGACAAGGCCCAGGGATCAGTACCAATGTGGCAATGTCCAGGCATCAGTACCAATGTGACAAGGCCAAGGGATCAGTACCAATGTGGCAATGTCCAGGCACCAGTACCAATGTGGCAAGGCCCAGACATCAGTACCAATGTGGCAATGCCCAGAGATCAGTACCCATGTGGCAAGGCCCAGACATCAGTACCAATGTGGCAAGGCCAAGGGAACAGTACCAATGTGGCAATGTCCAGGCATCAGTACCAATGTGGCAAAGCCCAGACATCAGTACCAATGTGGCAATGCCCAGGGACCAGTACCAATGTGGCAATGCCCAGACATCAGTACCAATGTGGCAAGGCCCAGACATCAGTACCAATGTGGCAAGGCCAAGGGATCAGTACCAATGTGGCAATGTCCAGGCATCAGTACCAATGTGACAAGGCCAAGGGATCAGTACCAATGTGACAAGGCCCAGGGATCAGTACCAATGTGACAAGGCCCAGAGATCAGTACCAATGTGGCAAGGCCCAGAGATCAGTACCAATGTGACAAGGCCAAGGGATCAGTACCAATGTGGCAATGTCCAGGCATCAGTACCAATGTGACAAGGCCAAGGGATCAGTACCAATGTGGCAATGTCCAGGCATCAGTACCAATGTGGCAAAGCCCAGACATCAGTACCAATGTGGCAAGGCCCAGACATCAGTACCAATGTGGCAAGGCCAAGGGATCAGTACCAATGTGGCAATGTCCAGGCATCAGTACCAATGTGACAAGGCCAAGGGATCAGTACCAATGTGACAAGGCCCAGGGATCAGTACCAATGTGACAAGGCCCAGAGATCAGTACCAATGTGGCAAGGCCCAGAGATCAGTACCAATGTGACAAGGCCAAGGGATCAGTACCAATGTGGCAATGTTCAGGCATCAGTAACAATGTGGCATTGTCCAGGCATCAGTACCAATGTGGCAAGGCCCTGAGATCAGCACAAATACAGCAATGCCAAGTCATCAAGTACCAATGTGGCAATGCCCAGGCACCAGTACCAATGTGGTAAAGCCCTGGGATCAGTACCAATGTGGTAAAGCCCAGGGATCAGTACCAATGTGGCATTAGACTATAATGTTCTTTTTCAAACATGCATTTTATCCCTTCTCAATGACAACTGCCGTTCAATATGTTCTTTAGATGCTATGACAATTTTTTCAAAGTTAATATTTCTTTCTCTGGAATTAATTCTGTGCCGTGATCATTTTTGTTCTTACTGTGTACAGCTAGGTTTTTAATGGAGAAGGTAATATAAAGCCGCCTTTCTTACTGTCATCTGCGCTAAACCCTGTACTGATGGAGTTTGAAATGCTGGTTTTGTTTGCTAAGAACTATGACAATTAAATGTTCCGTCTAAAATACAGCTGCTCCCCAACCGTTACGTTGTCAAATTAGTTCTTCTCCAATGAGAAACCGATCAATCAAGCTGTCCACTGTTAAATTATCCATCATGTAATGGCATAAACAATATGGTATCGCGCTGATCTGACAAACTCACGCACAGCTATAAACAGGGTTTTGATTTCTGATGACATGACGCCTACATTAGCCAACTCGGAACAGACGGCCTGGAACAGATTGCCAGTAGACACTTGTAATAAAAAGGTTAGGATGAATTTGCAAATGATGAAGTCCACCACACTGGAAACATACATGTACAAACCGATTCAGAAAGAATAGTATTTACATCGCAGGGCATTTTCCACCAAGACATGACACTTGTAGAACATTGTGTTTTGTGGTTACTTTCTTATTATATACAAGTACAGAGCAAAAAACAGAGAATAAAACATTCCATCTCTAGACACTGTTGTATGTCCATCCATCCATCCAACTCGAATGCAGTTTTAATCCATCCCTTTGTTCTCTAACTTTTCTTTTTGAGAATAAACCAGACACCAGAGAAAAAAGCCTGAAAGGACTTTCCAGCACAACACATCTAATTATTAAAACTGCTGTATTTTATGTTATGTGCAATTGTAACATTTATCCACTTGATCAACATACAAGTACTGTATATATAAACTCACGTAGATGAATACACTTAGTTTAAATTAAGCATGGACAACACAGTTTCAAACCCAGTTTGAATATGTTAAAACTGTAATCCTGCATTACTTGGATGTACATGTACACTACAACATACTGTATTTTATACACTTATCGTGAAAGAAAACAGTGTTGATACCACCTGGTTCAAGATTCCATTTTGAATTTAAACTTCATCTTTGAATGCAAAAGTTCTAGTACTTAGACTTATGCATGTAGATGATGGAGTACACCTAAATCTGTTGAAGTGTGACTTCGACAAGGAAACTAAGACTATACGCCGAAGGGGACTATACGCCGAAGCCTAGACCCAGGTCACAAATGTGATCACCAACGTGATTGCTGTGAGCTCAACTCCAGCTCATGCTGACTTCCTCACCGGTCATACATGGAGAGGTCCGCCAGCAACGTTTGGAAGGCTGTGGGTTCCCCTGAACTCCACTCGGTTTCCTTCGACCATAATGCTGGCCGCTGTCGTGTAAGTGAAATATTCTTAAGTACTGAATACAACCCTAATGAAATAAACAAATAAACAGAAATTCTACGGTAGCAAAAGAGGGACCACTTTACCAAACACTGTCATTACCGAGATTTATGGGGTGCTGTGTTTGATGTGTGAGTCAGGTCTGATTACAAGCACACTGTTCATACAACCCGACACATCCTCAACTCTGGGGTGTCTCTTACAAAGGGCACAGGGTTCAGCTTGCCACTACAGGAGCCCCCAGGCCCCTGGGGTTCTAAATCTTAAAAGGTTTTATTAACAAGGCTGATTTCAGGTAAGTGTGCAAGTCGTCTGTAAAGGTAAATGTCAGGTACCAGGTGAGGCTAATTTTAGGGAAGATTTAACTTTACGTAGGCTGTGTCACTAATTATGTAATAAATTTCCACATCAGAATACATCTGTCATGTGATCTTTAACACAAACTATATCATCACTGTTGTACTGTATTTATTTGATAGGGGTTTAACGCCATACTCCAGAATCTGAGCCTTCACTTGTGTGAAGGCGGAGGCATTATGGTGGGAGGGAACAAGGCTTGGGGCAAACCCATGATCATCTGCAGGATGCTGGCAGACCTTCTCAAGTACGGCCAGAGAGGAAGCCAGCATGAGCTGGACTTGAACTCACAGCGATTGCATTGGTGCATTCTGCTTGATTCTGACTGATTCGCCCACCTTATATGGCCACATTGAACTCTCTTACAAGAAGTATCTGTATGACTGCTTTCTTATTACACGAACCGATGTGTTTTCATCGAATGTACCATTTTCAGGCCTTTAACTGCTTCTAAAAATGCAATTTTAAAGGCTAAATTTCACGTGAATAACAGTAATTAAAATCACAACGTAATATTTATATTAAAACAGCAAGCTCTGAGAACTGTTCAATGAAATCCTTATCTGCTCAGGCTACCTTTTTCCACATCACCAGTTTAGCACTTTTTTCATACCATATCCTAAAACATCTCTCCTCTGGCCTCCCCTAACATATTTATACACAACTTACTGCTTGGATTCCTGAGCAATGAAATTCCATAATTCATACAGAACTAGGGTTTCTACAGAATTCCATGCTTTGCACAAGATTCTACAAGTTCCACCTTCAAAAACTGCCACATATACCAGGAAATGACAACCAATCTTCAGAGAGCTTCCTTCAAAAAACTGGCAATTTGACACAGTGTATCTCCTGAAGCACTAGAATCCATTTTGTGCCTACATGGATACAATAAATGATTAATTACGACGCAAACTAAGTGGCCATTTATCTTGAGTTTGAACTAAACACACAATGTTTGGCTTGAGTGTTTAGATAAAACACAACCAAAAGTGACTCATAAGTTATGTAAGTCGGTTTCTTGTCGTCGAGACTGCTGAAATCAATAGCAGTCTGACTACAAATTGGTCCCATTAGAGTAATATAGCTTATGTTGGCGACGGAAGGAAACACACCAAGTACAAAACCCATTTCAACAAGCCGAGACTGCCTCCTGGGGAATTAGACCTACATGTTGGCTAACCATCATGTGCCAAAAGATTTGAGTACTGTGCCTATGATATCTCTGATGACAACAGACCAACTCGACAACCAAGCAGAAAATCTGATGCCCCCATGGATTCAGAAAGATCCAGGAGCAAACAAAGAAAACAGTTCATCCAATTCCAAAATCATAGGGCCTCGGAAATTGATAGATGAATGAATGAAACCTTTATTTAAAGACGGTAACCCTTTCAAATTGCACAACTGGCTGTTTCAGATCTCATTAGTGCCACTCTTTTACAATTGCTCCACAACACCCGGCCAAAAACAGTGTCATGGCACCAGGCTGCCAAAGGAAGATCCAAGCTTGTCAAGCTACATGTAGCTTGGGACATGAATCCATGTCTCCCTCTAGCCATATGGACATGCACTCTAATCTTTCAATCACTACACTTCATGCAGAAGTGGTCAAGTTTAATTGCAACCAAGGTTTGTGAGTGGAGGGAACTGGGGTGTCCGGGGTAAACCACCAACCTTTGGTATGTTAATGTCATACCTTTCAATGTATCACGTATGCAAATCATGTCGGTGGAGAGCGAGTCGTCTTTCTTCGTTGCACAAATTGCAACTTGAACATCAATGGGTGCTCAATGTTAAAAAAACAGAAGTCCAACAAACAGTGGCAGCGTACATATTGTCCCAAGTTGGGTCTGAACCCATACCTCATATGTCCTAGGGGTTGAAAGGCAAGACCCTCAGCCACTGTGGAACATCATCTGCTCCCTTTTCACAGTCAGTCACAAAATAATTTATGATATTACTTTGCCTCCTAAAAATGCACTTTTCCAGACACAATTTCAGGTCATTTAGGGTTGGCTTCATTCACTATTTCATCCGTGTTAATTCAACTGAGGTCATGAGCAATTTTTGCCAGCCTTAACGAGGAATTCTACAGCATGTACGCATATACAATCATGAATCAGTCCCATATCTGAGTACACACACTGACAACCTTCATTCATAAAAATTATTGCATTTAGCCGTGAATATTAAAGTAGAAAAAGAGGTTTTTTTTTTGGTCATTAGATCTGACATGCACACTATGAACACACATCCTGAAACATCAGCACCATCTGTAAGGTCGATTCATATGCACTGAGAGGACTTTCAGCAATCTTTCTGATAACTGCATGAAGCTTTGAGATTCTGTTGGCTCGAAATGGGCTTCACGTTTGAGAATTGCTCATTAGCACATTAGGTGTTTTCATCTGAATGCTTATGAATTTATTGTTGTCTGCATTATGTCATGGTCTTTGCTGTCAAATCCTGCCCAGCTGTTGTCATCAATGGTACTCACTCAACATTTTCCTCTCCAACTTATTTAAAAAAACAGTTCTAAATGATGACTCCAGCTCAAGGTACATGTGTAACCATGTGCAGGCACATGTAAACTGTATACCACTCTAGGGGAAGAGAATGCTCCACTGGCCTACATTTACTTGTAGTTCGTGTTGTCGTCGGGATAACTTGTTTAACTGATTGCTGTATACAAGCACCACCCAAACTGCTGCGAGATATTTACATCACATTTCCTGTCAAGTTTGTTCACAAACCCAGGTCCAACTTACCACCATATTAGTCATGAAGTGTGCAAGTCAATTCACCTACTTTTTCATCGCGGAAACAATTTTCAAACTGAGAATGGACTTCCTTTATAACTTCCTGTCATTTCCTCACCCTTAAGAACAGCCAACCGCATCCCCGCCCCCCACAATGGAGCCTCGTTCATTTAACGTATACAAGTATTTACATGTATATGAGCACTAAGTCCTCAACTTTTTGCACATCAAAGAACAACTTTCAATGTGATTTATGCGCCTTTTTAATTCCATTTTGAGGACAAAACTATATTTTAGGTTGGGTTGGCTAATAATTGCACAATAATTGAGATATAATTTTATCAGTCAACACAGCACAATATCCTCGAAATATGCTTCTGTAAACTGCTGCAAAAACGCAAAAATATGAAGGATTTCAGTAGTAGGGTTCCTGCCTGCACTGGCAGAATATACATCCGTTTTCATAAATGAGAAATTTTAGTCTGGAGAATAGAGGCTAAAGGAGAATTTATACATGTTGTTTATAGTTTGTTTTAGTGTGTTTGATTCATGGCTTACCATTATAATACAAAAAAAAAAAAAGAAAAAAAAAAGAAACCTAAATGTATGTAGCTCAATCACTTGATTTAAGTGGTTATTTTCAGCTTAATGGGACTTTGTGGAGGAAATTTTGAGGCCGGATTTGTCCACTTACAGGCTTAGTAGCGAGGATTCTGTATAACATAAACACAAATTTCAGGATACCTATTTGGTGATACCGAAATTAAAATTCCCCCTAAAAGCACTGCTTAAAATCTCACGTGTACATGCAAGATTCTACATGTACTATATGTCCTTCGGGACTGATTAAATCAATCTTCTGTGAATTATCTTGTTTACAACCACACTCAAGGACTGCTCACCTATATAATGGCAGTTTTATGGTTGGAGGCAATTGGGTCACTTCGGGAAACCAACAATCACTGGCAAGTTAGTGACAAACTTTCCCTTGTGTGACATACATATCTATGCAAGTCATACTAAGGAAAACAAGAGGTTTTCAACAAATGTTAGACTGTGCAAAGTCCTGAACAGCCACACTGACCATTTACTCTTACTAAGGCTCTACAACCTGTGAGAGCAGGGCAATCTACATGTACAAATTCACTGTGCTAGGCCTGAACTAAACCCTAATCTTGTGTGTCCAAAACTTGGCCATGATCCCCTCTACAGGCTGAATCCTTTAGTTATGATAACACAGGACCCTTTCAAAGAAGCCTTTTCTGGTGTTCTACCTCTCCTGACCCTCAACTAATGAAACACACTACATGTAAATGTCCAGCTAATTCCACTCCCCCAACCCTCACTGGACCCTCCTTCTCTGCTAGCCTGTAACTTCAGATATTACTTCACAGTTGTAAACAACTGGCCACTGGTCAAATTTATCCCCAGGCATTCTCCTCTGCTATTTATGGCCAAAACAGTGTACCATGAGGAGGCTCTATACGGGTGGGTACATTCTAACTATGAAAATCACCAGAAAAGTTTAGCCATCCTTTTTCCACCAGTTAGAAGGATAACACAAATTTGGAAATTTTCTGTTTCAAAATTTTGACATGCAGCCATTTTGCACTTTACAAAGAAAAAAAAAACAAAAAAAAAACAATAACACAATTTTGTTCCAATCAACTTAACTTAATTCTGTTTCTGTATGTGTATATGAAGTTACATCATCTCTATCCTTTGTACATATCCAATTTTCTTTTCCATTTCTTACTGTTACCACCTGGATATACCAACAAGTACATGTATGTCTGTAGACATAACACGTAATACTTGGTTTAAGACCAATTTCCGGCTGCTCTGAAGTTTTTGTTACTTCAGTGTTCCTTTCTTTCTTTTTCACAACACCTTGTCATGTCAGCCATTGGTTATGTTGTAGCATTTGCATAAAATATGCAAGCACGGTACCCAATTAGATCAGAAACGGGGCAGTCGCTCCGATGTACAAACAGCGCTAACTATTCCTGTAACATTTAAATATTTATAAGATCATACAATGCACATGTTATTTACCAAACTTATAATGGGGTTTCTCAAAGCGTGACAGAAATGAGTAGAAGCCAGGTACGCTGTACTTCAGATGTCACAGAACAGAATGTAACCTGCAGTTGTCTAAACATAACGCTTCAGTTTAGGTCTTCACAGAATGTCACCTGAAGTTAGCATTTTTAGCCAGTAAAATACTTTTTGTGAAGTATAATTAATTTCTCACTAGAAAAAAAACATACATATATCAATTATATGAGAAATTTTATGCAACAGTCAGTAAGCACAACAGAAAAAGC
Source organism: Acanthopleura granulata (assembly GCA_016165875.1). Taxonomy (NCBI): domain Eukaryota; kingdom Metazoa; phylum Mollusca; class Polyplacophora; order Chitonida; family Chitonidae; genus Acanthopleura; species Acanthopleura granulata. The sequence continues at coordinate 9,262,458 of JABBOT010000016.1, forward strand.
TCTTGAATAATTAAATGTACACGTACCTTTCAGGAAATATGAACCTCGTCAATGCCGATGTTACGATACAACATGCATGTACATCTAGGTAATAAAATTAAAAAAAATTTATAATGTGGGTTGTTTTAAAACATTTTCAAAACTCTAGAATCATAACATTATATCCCGTACAATATTTTCTGAATGGCAACAAGTTAAGCTCTTGCTGGTAATTGGAAAATAACTTAAATGTTCGCATCAAAAGAATCGGTTTGTGGAATTAACGTGCTTCCGAGAGTACATTTTTACCGACCAAACATCAGATGAAATACAGGATACGTTGTCATGGAGACTACCAGGATTCATGGTTAGAGGGCCTGTCTCTATTGCTACACACCGGTTCAAATGAAGACCTGCTCAAGCCCATGACTATAAAATTGGGTAATATTTTGGGGTACATACACCTCTTTAACTAATTATTCAGCACATGTACTGGTGTCATGTTTGGTGTCTTTGGCATGCCAATTCAATGAGCTGGTGTATAAAAATTCAAGCAGTCAGTATTCTACATGTAGAAACAGTTTTCAGACTGCTACATTATTTAGAAAGTGGATTGGGCCATCATTAAAAATATGTTTGTTACACGTCACCCAAACAACTCTCAAAAAAACTTCAAACTTTTTATTTGGCTTTAGATAGAGTCTTTTTTCTATTTTGCTCTGCATGTTAATTTCTTTGACATCCTTAACTATTTCATTAGCCAGAACAAAGAAATATAAAAAAGTTCCTTTCCAACCCACCTTATTTTTGTGAGGATAGTCTGTTAGGTAACAGTATTATCCTTTATACAGAAATGTTAAACTTTCAGCATATACAACAGATTCTAGGGATAAAAACTGGCTGAGACAACTCTGGGTTTTGAACCAGCAACCTCAGAGTCCGGCACCAAATCCTTAGCATGCATGTCAGGCCTGCTAACAGACACATACACATATGTAGACGGTACATGTACACTGTGGCCGACTTGGAGACTCTCAGTATTAATGCATTTGCCTTCTGGTAACAACAATGTATAGCCATGTTTGACTGAAGTATAAAAAAGCATCATTCGGTGCACACTCCAGCAATCAAACAAATGTAATTCTTTGCAAGTTATTGATATGTATGCAAATGCAGACCCAACACATGCATGTCCATAACTATAACAACAGTATGTACTTTTTAACAGGTGCAAGTATTTTGATTTCAGTTCAGGCAAGAAACTACAACAAGTACATGAGCAAACAGTCTCGGCTAAAACCAAATACATCCCCGACAAGACGGCAAAAGGTACCAATCCACACGCATAATACATGTCGATGTGTGAGAGGATGACAGGCGCTTATCGCTATATGATGTGCCTCAACATGTACCTGTAGGCCTTTTTATCTGACAAAGAACACCAGATAACAAAACTGCCAGACAGAGAGGTCGTTATGACACGGTTATGTCACCATAACCCAGCACAGCCCACGCGCAAAAAACGTTAGTGAATTCATTACCCGACTGAGAACTGACCCAGTGCTTTCCGTCACGTGCAGATGGTAGACAGTCCTTCAGTCAAACAGACGCTTAACGCAGAATAAAACACTCCCTCATATGAACACGCCTGAGGAGAGAGCTAATCAAACTCGGGATGAAATCGCCTACTGCACGCATTTACGCATCTTGCATGTTCGTTACAGAAGCAAGAACACGGTCACTTTTCAAGAAAAAGGTACCCGTGACTGTACACTTGCAGTTTTGCTTTTTTAGTCTCCAATTTTGCATATATATACAGATATTCATATTTCTGTTACAAGTGCACCAACTTAATCGAACTCAATACACCTGCCATTTGGCTGCACGCTCTGCGGGGATCTCAGCGGACAATACAAGTAAACCTGTAAGACAGTATTGTAAATGTACCAGTTGATAAATTAACAAATACTTTTCATTGGACCCAAAAGAAAGCAGGATTATTCGGCTATGGTGTGTTTATACAACAAACGTGCACTTCAAAATAATATCCTCACAGAATATGACAAAAACTGGGTCCACAATAATATCCATTCACGTTTAAGACTTCGCATGAATGTTTTTTGTTTTGTAACAGTGTATACAAGTCTACACAAAACATCCACATGTAGGCTACTGGGCTGCCCTTGGTTACCTTCATGTATGCCACAATCTGCTCTTCAGAGGCCAGGTTCGGCTACACTAACACAACGACATCAAACTGCCCTCGCATACTGATCTCTTGGAATGGCACACATACACATACCTGTACTTGTCTTTCAATCGCTAACATACACCAGGTATGGGTTCAATCCCGCCCTTAGAAAGGGAATTTGTATGTTACTCTGCTCTCACTCTCAGCGGGCCCTGGCAACAATAAGCAGTTGCGAGAGCTCGTATGGCTGCGTTCAGCGTCTGATGACGAGCCATCATCTGCCACCAATATGGTTTGCACATCAGCATGACGCCGCACAAGGGAAAATCCTGATTAATTCGTCCGGCTTACACATGTTGGATTTTTGGGGGGAAGTTTGATCAATTCCTTATCAGAAAAACTTCACTTTGGCATCAAAAGTATAAAATCAAGGCTTTATGCACTTCTGAAGGTGCATTTTTATCACCAAATTTTACATCAAATACAGCAATCTTGGAATTTAAGATTAACCATATAGATTGCACATGTACTACAAATAGCATAATACGCAGTAAACACAATCTTCTCAGGTGGTTAACTGGCCAAATTTCAGTTTTAAATCGGTAATCTTTGTGTATAACCTGAAAAAAGTTTCAGAGCTAAGTTTTTACCTTTCAAAATAATGGCGGACGTGAAATATTTTCAAAGCTGGCTAAATTTTTCCCTTGACATATACACAGTCTGTAGCTGAGCACAGACTGATGAGAGAGTGAATGGTGACGGCTGTTGGCTGCTTTTCAACTTGTCATTCAGCTCAGATCTGAGATGAATAAAAACCAGCTCCTAGTTGTTGAGGTTTTTCACGCTGTGTCAACGCAATTAAGAAAGTTTGTATGGTTGTATGATCACGGAGTTATCTAAACAGTTTATTTACGGCATTTAACGTTTTGCTTTGGTTGATCACGCACAGGTGCATGTACAGGTGGTAGGATGAAGCATTTCCTTTATTCAAACTCCTTCATTCTGTCTCTCGTGTATCGAACTTGTGCTTGAATCAGTTCTTAGAAAGAGAAGGTAAATATCAGTATGCAATACAAACAAATCTCACTGTAAAAAGGTACATGTAAATTTCTTTAGTTCTGTTTGAATTTTGCCTGTTAGATTTTATGCAGAGCTTTTGTCGAATGTCACAGTGACAGGCGCCATACATAGGACACTTTCTAATTATATACATGTTGACAGTGTAAACAATTTTATCTCTTTGTCATCTTCTTAGCCAAAGGTGTCTGACACAGCACTGACTTCAAGTGAAATTTAAACAAAATTTCAACTTAAATTAAATATAAGAATATGCAAATTTATATCAGTGAATACAGTTCCTGAAAGAAAGTCCTAGATTTCAACCCCAATGCTACATGCAACGGCATCCTCTATGAGCACTATCCAGCCGCTCCACTGGGCGCCCCCTTTATGCAACCTGAATACCTACATGTACCAGTTAAAACGTCTACATGTGTAAGTTTACCAATTTGCCTGAACATGTAAATCTATGTTGATAGATTCCTCCTCAAATATTCCCATATATACCGTATATATTGACCCACAATTTATCTGCCCATATATCTATATTTACATGTATAGTCCTGTATGGGCCAGTTAATTCCATTGATCCACAAACCATACCTACTGTTGGTATGTCAGAGAAAGGTATGACAACCAGTATCATTTCTAGTTAACTGACTCACCCATGTGTTAATTCACCCAGAGTTTTCTAAGAAGCCCAGGGAACCTCTGGCGACCCAGATGGGCACTTCTTTGCACCCAGTTAACAAGGGCAGGAAGTCTTAGGTTGCTCCCTGTTAGTCACACACCACTGCCTGTTATTCCACGCCCTGCTGGATTGCACCAGAAAACAGGCCAGAGAGAAGTGTGTATGTGTGTGCCTATGTGGAGGTCAGCCTGACACAGTGACACACAGCTGAGGAGGGTCTACACGAGGGGGGTACGCCAAACGGGGTGTAAGTTACGGGGTGTAAGTTACGTCAAACATAACTGTCAGGACGACAGAGGGTTACGCCAAACGGGGTGTAAGTTACGTCAAACATAACTGTCAGGACGACAGAGGGTTACGCCAAACGGGGTGTAAGTTACGTCAAACATAACTGTCAGGACGACACATACATGTACTGTACGGATACGTCTCCATGGTCGAACTGTTAGGGAAATTTTTGTCATGTTTTCATATTACATAGGCTAAATATCTATGTCACAGCCAACTACCAGATACCTGAAAACTGAGGAATTTCAAAACAAAGGGGAGATACTACACCTAAAATTATTTCCTTCCAGTAATATCCAGCAATACCCTAATTCTTCAACCTTTTCAAGCACCGCTGTAATATTCTGAACATTCTAAAAGGACTATTGGGAGAAAAAAGTTGAACAGTTTTATGAAGCTCAAATCTTGGATCACACAAACAAGTCATTTGTAGCGTCATTTTCATTATCACTGTATGCATAAATTTCACTGATAAAAGTGCTTTAGTGGTTGAAAAGGTTGAACATTTACAGTGCTTACTCAAACTTTCAACACTTGTTTACCTACAGTACATTCTTACACTGATTTGGTTTCACTTCTATCCTGCAAAGAATACAAAAGAAAAAAAAACAAAAAAAAACAAAACAAAACAAAAAATATTTAACAAAATGTGTTAAATTTTCGGTTCTTTCCCCATAAACAAAGTTGGCTTTTTGCTACTTCACAGTTAAATGCTCACTTTCTTAATTAACAAGACTCTCACATGATTAAGAGCTTTAATGAGACCGCTCACATAAACGCCACGGCTGATCAATACAGCAGTTTGCTCATATATTCTTCTCCATTGTAAGAGCTCTGACGACATATTTACCAAAGGCTTTACACACACCCTGTCTTTAAGCCTAGTCTTGACAACTGAGAATTTGATGTAACTTTGTAACTTATAACCAGTCCTCAACATTAAGTGTTCAAGTGTTCGTGAAGCATGTGTGTTCAAACTATCAGCAAGTTCAATGGTCCAATACGTGTATACAGAGGATTAATGGGGTTAATAAAACACCATATCAAGAAAGGTGGCGCTCACAAATCCAGAGCTACAGAGGTTCTCCCCTTCAGCTCTGACGCAAGGCGATTATTTATAGAGGAGATATGAATTTGCAAAATCGAGTCAATGTGACTCCAGAAAAAATGTCACACACACAATAAAAAAATAAAACAAAACTGTCAGCCTATCATGTGTTTGGGTTGCACTGAAGTTGCATTTTTCAGAGTCCGTCAACAACATACGCATCAAGAAATCTTGCGAAACTCAGCCTTCATTCCAGCATTTCAGCCTTTGTGACAGATTTATTGGTTAATTTAATTAACTGGTGTTTTAAGTTCTTTAAAGAGTTTTTCACCCAGAACCAAATGTTTTCTTTTCTCTTCTGAAAATTAGCTCACAAGCCTGAAGATTCATTCTAGAGCTACTGACATGAACCAGGGTACACAGATTCAACTCCTTTACTTCACAGCCAATAATCATCCACCATCTTAATTATGTCACATAATCAATCTGACCACAAAACCTGTCCAGTTTGTGACTTGTGACAATAAGTTCCAGAAGACTAGGCCTAAAACTAAGGAGGTCAATTTCTCAAGGAGTCTTGATAGAGGCATTTTGTGATCAAAATGAAATACACCTATCCCAAAGAAGCCCACTAAAAAGAGAAATTAATTACATCTCTCATAACACACTTCCAATCTTTCATCAAGTAACTGCTATTGCACACCAGCACAAACTTTCACAAGTTTCAAAACCTTAAGATTTTTTAAATTCTATGATCTGAGAGTCTTAGTTACCATGTAATTATTCAATGCTAACCACGACATTATGCTGGTCCGCCTTACAATTAGCATTCAGCATCACACTGTGCTCATTGCTTTATCATCACATTCCAGACCTCCAGTGATCAAAAAAGCTTTATACAACGCGCTTCACTTAACACAGTCTTGTCAGATTTGCCTAGCAAGAACAGCTTTGTAATGAGCGAGCGGTGTAATATTCTAAAAACCTACATCACTGGCACTTAATTCCACTACTTGTATTCATTATTTATATATTTATTTGTTGGTGCTTTACGTCGGAATCAAGAATACTTCACTTACAAGAGGGCGACCAGCATTTTGTTGGGAAGAAACCCGCGATCATCTGCAGGTTGCTGGCTGACCTTCCCACGTACAACCGAAGAGGAAGCCAACAGGAGCTGGGCTTGAACTCACAGTGATCACCTTGGTGAGAAGCTCCCGGATCAATACGCTGCACCAGCGCGCTAACCCCACAGAGGCCTCAATTATCTATTACAAACCAATTATCTTAAGTCTATTACAAACCACAGCCGTCTTGATCTGTGTGTATAATTGTGGATTATGTCACAAAAACTGAGGTCAGGTTGGCTGAGTTCACCCAAGCGTGGGGAGTTAATGACTTTACCTGACATCTTAACGAGATACCTGCAGATACCTGTACAAGCTCAGACCTGTATCGCGCTCATCATCGCTCAGTTCACTTGGTTTGCATTACACACACATAACACATGTACCCGTGAAAATCAATTATAACCTGACTGATTCCAATCTTCCTGGTTTCTGATTGCGTCGATGTTACTAAGTATGTGATCTATTGCTCTGCATGACGAGCAAAGAGGCAAAGGCACAACGACCTTAAAAAAAATAAAAACAGGTCAAGGTTAACAAGAAACAATGTTTTCCTACACGGCTAGGTGCATGTGGTACAAATTCAATGGAAATTACTTAGAGATTTCAAAAGATAAGAACATATATTCTTATCACGAAATTTAATTTAAATGACCTGTGGCCTTGAGAAAAGTGGCTAAGGTCACTTTACAGTGCATGAGTGAGCATGTGGTACATGTATAAGCTTTGCAAACCTGGCCACAATTGTTGTGGCCAGGCACAGGCCCAACAACCTTGAAAGTGAGCGTTCAAGGTGAGTGAACTACATATAGGTCTGGTACTTGTACGGGGCAAAAGTCTAATGATAATGCTTAAAGTCTGCAAGGGATACAAGATCTATTTATTTATTTGATTAGTGATTAGCGCCACCACTGTTATAGGACGACAGTCAGCCAACCAACCTTTGCCAGGACTGGACATGGAGCCTCAGCAGAAGCAGCAACGACTGGATTTGAACACGCGGCCTCAAAGGTTAAGAGGCCGAGAGATGTAAATGTTACAAGCCAGGGATTTAACCCAGCCAGCAAATCCACGAGACAACAACAGAGATGCTGATGGCCAACTTGTCACAAAGTAAGAGAATGTAGCTTGAAGCAGGGCTAAAGATAACTTCATTTGCTGATGAGTATTTACTCATCCATTTCAAATCAGCAAGACCGAGATGTGAAGTGGATGAGTGAAGTAAGTTAGATGATTTGCCATTTAATTTTACATGGCTTTAATTAACAAATGTGCTTTGTCACAGTTTCTGTATGAAATGTACGTGCAGTACCCCCAACAAACACACCAAATAAATCAATGATTTTACGAGTTATAATAAATTAATATTCATGGATGTAATTGACAACTGATAAATCACATTACACCGCCACTATATTAAAGACATCACAATTCATGAGCTGCGGAACCGCCCTGATCACCATGACCATGGTCGCGGCTATAATTTCCCCAAAAAAAGAAAAAATTGAAAAAGAAACAAAAGCAGAACAAGAGTGAAGACAAACTACCCAGCACCTAAAGATAAACAGACAATGGGTCATTTTTTTTTTTTTTTTTTTACTCCAAATGCGTATCCGGTCAATAACTTCCACCACGTCTATATGGGTATGACACAATGGTAGGCCTACTATATTTTGAAGCTTGGCGTGCAGGCTGCTGCCCATGAAACCAACTACATAATAGCAATGTAGTATATTGAAAAGACAGAACGAGTCAAAGAACCAGACTTACAACGGCTAGTGTTCGCCTGTCAGAAACTGGCTCTTTTCTGACACAGGTGTGCATTCAGGGGACGCATGAGTATCACACAATTAGTTGAAATAACTACGCTAGTGTAATTGTTTGCCGATCAATTTACGCCATCAGTACTTTCCAAACATTGATTGTCTATAGTCTGAGAGTTCAACGAGCTATTTGACTGCAGTTTTGATATCAATGTTGTCTGTATAATCCTTATGAACATGCAAGACCATGAGGTCATTTAGCCTAGGCTGTGTCATGGTGGACCAGTTATGTTTTTAGCCTGAGAGCACAGAAAGACCTTTAGCTTGTTGCATTTGAGGCTGGCATAACAAGGATCAGACGAAGTACAACGCAAACCTCACAGAAAAAGGTCCTCTCATGACATATCAGAAAAAAGGGAAATCAGAGACTTCAAATCAACAGGCGAGCCTTCTCGTTCAGCAAATTTTACAGAAAGTGTATCTAACTGAATACTTAGTCTCACTTTATTAAAATCTGATGTGTAGAATGCTGCCACGGCTTCTAGGTTGCTGACTGTACTCTTTATTATTGCAGGCAGACCCTGAAGATTTCTATATTGTTGGAACCCCGGCTGATCAGACCTGTCTTGAATTGCATTAATGATACGATCAAGAACATAAAAGTACTGTTGCCTGTGGACCTCTCGCGGCGTCTGAAGGAAATGCACTGCCCCTTCGCCCACTTCGTATCATGATGGTGTCTTGCTAATACACCGTAACACGGGATCTTCTACGTCAAGTGATTTTCCGTTTTGCAGAATCTTCTCGTAAAACAGGTCAAAATCTCGGGTTTGCATTACTTCCTGAAGGGTTTTAACAGCCATAGAAGCAATTTCTTGACCTACTGTTGCTGGCAAATTTGGACTTTGTAATGTTTTACTAAGATTATTGGAGTGCTTAAGAATGAGGTGTGAGAGTGATATTCCCCAGAAAAGATCCAATTTTCTCATTTGTGACTGCACTCCAATAATCCTAGCTTTCACCTCAGTGTCTGTCACACATTGTAGTGCCTCTTCCCACAGATTAAATAAACCCTCATAGTTATCAAGAATGCTCCCCAGTGAATTTGCACGAACAGTCCAGTGCGTAGGACAAAGTATTTTAACTCCAGGTGTATCGGGTTGAATATTAGTTTTCAGGTTATCAAACAATGATTCTCGCCTGGGTGAGTATTTGATCAATTTACAAATTTCGTGCGAAACTTCCAAAGCGTCTTTAGTAGCTTTTACCTCTTTGATGGCATCAATGCACGCAAGATTTAATGAGTGGCCATAACACTGTGTGAACAATGCTTTCGGTTCCAACTCCTGTAACCTGACAGCCACGCCGGATTTTCTCCCACTCGTAATGCTCGCGCCATCATAACACTGCCCTCAGCATTTTGCTATTGATACATTCATTCTGCAAAGAACGTCCAAAATTACTTTTACCACAGTTTCAGCAGAGATGTCATCTATTTTGTAAACCCCAAGGAAAACTTGGTGGACAATAAAATCCTCTTCTACCCTCCTAAAACCTAGTACGACCTGTTCATGATCGGAAATGTCAGCTAACTCATCTACCATTACACAGTAAAACTTGGAGTGATGAAGAGATTTCAGAATTTCATTTATGATCTGTCTTGCAAGAAAACGAATCATTTCATTCTGAATGTCACGCGATACATATTTTCTTGATTTCCTTTTTAACTACTGTAGAAGAGACGTGTTGTCACTTCCACGCAAAATGAGAAGCTGCATAAAGCTTCTATCGTCTTCATCTGCAGCAGCACTACTTCCACGGAATGGTAAACCTTGTCAACGTAAGTGACGTATATTTTCAAATGTTTTATATATAATGCGTCTATTTTCTGCCTTTTCTTCAGCATGCGCTTGACTGAGGGATTCGCCGGTATCTCTAGTAGTTGCTGGTGAGGTAAGGAGACGTTCAGCGGATTCTTTATGACACTTGCTAGCTCCGTGTTCTCTAAATACGCCCTGTGCTTCTTTCCAGTTGCTGAAACCTTTAGATACGAAAGTGGGCTAAGCCTTACAGTTGGAGCATAACCTTGACGAAAAGTTGCGTTTTGGCATACAAAAATGAAAGCTAAGTCAGTCTTTTCTGGATAATGCAACCATGTGTATTTATCAAACCATTCCGTTTGAAACTTTCATTTAACAACAGTTTTTTTTCCAAACTTACAGAACAGAAAATCAAACAATCTGCGTTAATTGGGAGTAGAAGACACACTTGGCGTGCGAGTACGCTGTGGGGTTATTTGGGACCCAAATATGGAAGGATTCTGACGAATTTCTGAACGTGATTTTAGAGAGAAATAGTTTAAAATCAACATTTCAAATATTTATCTTCAAAATTATTAAGTTTGAGTGAAACGAACAATGAATTAACGAAATTGCACTCTGAATATTTCTACAAGTAGGCCGACAGATGTAATGGAGTCAACTGGTTACCGGACTGTATTGATACACAGGCTGTTATATCAAAACAGCGCCATCTGTGCTGCCACAAAACAGCGCCATCTGTGTAGTCTACTGACGGCCCACAGATTCAATGTTGTTAAAGTGAAGGAATTATGTGCAAAAGTATACTCTTTGGGATTTTAAATATAGATTACAGCATCATTTTCCAATATGTATGATCGATTTAGCCCCGAATATCGAAAATTTATTTGGCAATAGGTGAAAAAATATGGTAGGTCTACCAGAGTAATGTACACTGTCGAAAGATGTATTACTAGAGGTCCAATTTTCGCTACCTAGTGAAAGTTTGACGCCCATATTTCACCCCAACAACTGCATTTTTCTGCGCCACTGGGCACCGATATGTGTTTCAATAATAAGAATTCAGCACTTCATATATCTTGATGTAGTTCCTAATTTTAGACATCAGAAATCGCTTTCAATGTCTCTACGGCCGTCTGGCAGTCCCCAGCTTCTGGGGCCTACGCGGCCCCTGGACCTTCACCTATTGGGCTGAGATAGTCGGGGCAATTTAAATTTGTTTCCGCCACCTCTGCAATTAACCAACCAAATGTTTTATCGCTGTGGTTGGATTAGTTTTCATCATTATTTCCATCAAAAATAATTGTTCTGTCAAAGACACAATCACATCGATGTTGAGATCTTTATGGAGCTCTTCTATGTACAGAGTTTTAAATGCCGTTGCGTTCTGCAAAACATGCATTTTAGAACCTACCTGTGCTTTTACCGATTCAATTGGGTAGGTTACAGAAGTATTTTTATCATCAGAAACTACTCAGCAAAGGTGTGACAAAGATCACAGGAATCACTTCAGCCAGGAAACAAAGATGGCCAAGCTCAAAATGTACTTTGTTCTTGTTGTAGTCCCACGTGTGTAACTGCCCATGTAATGGTTGTTACAATATGCAAAAAAATAAATCTGTTTGCATATCAATACGTTTTGATGCGTATTTGTGCACAACAGATTCAAAAATGATGAGTGTTTTGGGAAAAATTATGCGTAATTTAAGCAAATAAGCATAATATCTGGAGCCCTGCAAATAAGTATCACAACTCCCCCAGTATAAACTAGGTGGAAATATGACAAAGACATGAAGAGAATTGTACAGAACAAAGCTAACACCATGATTCCACAGGATTTACGATGAATAACACTTTACATCCTCTATGACTGAATATTCCTCAAACTGAAACAAAAAATCTTTGCCCAACTCCGTAAAACTCCCCATGTGATATGACTATGTTCCCTATATGACATCCAATTAGGCAGATTTATTGTCAGGTAAGACATTTATGCTGGGATGATGTCATTAGCGTTGGGAAGTCCAGTGTCATTTGCGGATACATATCAGCGATTAGTGACGTCATGCGTTTGTGCCTGACATTTCACCTGGGAAAATTTTTAAATTTTGGAAAATTGAGGTTTAGACTTTTAGACAGTTTGAGTTTTGAGATATTGATGATGAGTTTTCCGAGTGTTCAAATTAAGTTTCTAAAAAGAAATTGGCTAAAAAAATCTAAACGTCACTGAGAATAAACAAGGTTTTTCGAACTGGCTAAGTGCACGTGTGTCAAACATGTAAGTGTCAAAAATCCAATTACTAGCATTCGAGAGGGAGTATTTCCAATGAAGACCAGAATTATCAATGCACAGAACATCTAGTGTACAACAGCTAGGGGGCCTAGCAGACCCCCAGAACCCCAACTCCTCCTTCACCAAAACATCCCTCAACTCCTAAAGATACTCGATATTCTATTTAACAACCCCCACCCCCCATCCCATTCCAAACACTAATGGAGTGAACTTAAGGCAATGACAAAGCACCTAATCACATACAAGTATATATTTATTTGATTGTGCTTTACTCTAGTATTTTTCACTTCCACTTTGGTGGTCAGTTTCACAGGTGAGGTGAAACCAAAGTTCTCTGCATAAACCACTCTCACAGGACCTACAGGTACAGGGATAATACATCTGTTGTATACTATACTGATGAAGGACATCCTCAACGAATACAGTGAATGACAACACTGAGTATCAAGTATGATGGGCCCTACAAGCAGTTAGAGTGTGGTCATCCACAAATCCCCTGACCAGGCTTGGTTTTGAACTGCCACCTCATGTGTCCTAGCCAAAGTCAGTTACATGTACCTTTAACTACTAGACTACAAAAAACTCACCCAAACCAGATACAAGCAACACATAAAGAGCTTAAATCACATGCTTATAAATATCCTAGATTGTGTCAGTTAACAGGCAAGAAACGACTTACTTCTCAGGAGACGAGACCACAGCTGATAGCATTACATCGCATTCTAGAATGTACAGTGTCCACGCATGCCTGAGTTATCCAAACAGGTATGCTTTTATACCTGGTTCTACGTCGTTAGTTTACAGGTATATCAAAACACACCTGTCTAGATTAAGAAGCCGTGAACAGATATAAACCTGTGTGTATGCATAACAGAGACTGACCCTGATCACACGTTACAAGTCCTGCCTGTTTCGTTAAAAGTCAAGACGACACGACCTGCTTTTTTCTTTTTTCTTCTCCGCTCCTCAGGTGAATTTCATCAGTGCTTAATGAGATGCAAGCAAACATATTAATTAGCGAGCCCTCCTAGACACTTCACTGACGGTTTTCACGATATATGGGACTGTCTATTATTAATTTCCCCCCCCCTTTTTTTTTTATACCTGTGCTGTGATAAGCGCACCTTGTGTTGATGACGCTAACACTCCTTCAGCCAACCACTTATCGCCAGATAGGATATCAACAACAACAGTGTTCTCTCAAAACATCAACTAAAAACGTCCATACACTTATTTAACTGATACACCATGCTCACGGCTTCTTAACTTACATGATGCTAAGTGAGCAAAAGCATCTTTTCATGGACATAAATTTACTTCATTGCATGACCCTGTTCAAGGACTTAAATTCACTCATATGATGGTTAGCAAAATCATGATTTTTGCACTTATTTGATTATATACACCCTCATCAAGAATGTTTTACTTATAGTGTTAATGAGAGTGGCCAGGAAAAATGTATTTATTTATTTTATCAGAGGGTAATTCCAATGCATGCTTTTTTTTTTCACTTACACAATAGTGGTTAGCAAAAGAAGGCTTTTGTCACTTAGCCACAATTAAGAATTTTTCACTTTCATCATTAAGGTTAGCAAAATCTTGTTTTTGCAAACTTCCAAGTAAATACTTACTTGATGTGTCTTCTAGGACACAACTACCTTAAATATCAACAATAATAAAACTTTTTCCCCACACAAAATAGCCTGTGGTGAACTTTGGAATAACTTATAAGTACACTGTATGTAATTGTGCTTTTCTCTTCTAGATCTCTTGCCATGATTTGAATATAATGGCATCTACCTGCATGTGTTAAAGGTACAAAAAACCCCTAAAACAAAGCACGAGAACTTTTATGTGCACAACATAAATTTTTAGTACTTTTTAAAAATACGTCATACCTCTTATCAACAATAACACATAACAACTAAACTGTTTCAAGCTGGGTTTATGGCCCCTCCATTCCTCCCCCCACCTCCTTCTCATATTACTTCTTGCACATAATAAATGCAGTGTACATATTTCTAAGTGGCTTCCAGTCAAGGCTCACAGGAAGGCTGATATCTTCAATTCTATCTTGTCTGCAGTTAGTCCACCCCTCACTCCTGCCTCCATCCCACATCTTGCTTTGAATTTCTTGACTTTCTTTCAACTTCAATTTTTCTTCTTTCATGCTCACACAAAAAAGGGACAAATTGTGTCTCTGTACACACTATTACATGTACTTGTGTAATGATTCCATTATTACTGCAAAACTATAATTAGACTTTTATGGCCATAAATTATTTTTTAAAAAATCTACAATGTACAAGTTCTCTCAAACAGCTGTTTTTGACACTTACATGTAACTTGTGATAAATACGGTTGTAGGTGAAGGTTACATTCGACAGCAGATAAGCATCCAACAGGGCCTCATTGATATAAATATGAATAAAGACAATGAAAAGTTATGCTGTCCACATGTAAATGCTACTAGGTGTTGCTCACAACCACATGGACATACATGTAATCTCCACCCCACCCCCCACCCTATCTCCAGGCCTTCCTAACTCCCCATGAATTACAACATGCAATCAGATTGGTAAATAACACTGAATATACGACCAAACAGACATCAGACATTCATGAATTTTTCATCAAATTTACATGGTATGAATACTGACAGCCTTATTACATGTACAATGTTACAGTCATGTACTGAATGTAGACTTACTTATAAAGCTATGTGTTTTTAACAGTCTCAAAATAGATTTCCACAGACTTGCTTGACAGCCCACCACCCAGTCTTGTCCAAAGCTTGAAATCCAATGCTCTGAACTTTATAGCGCACTTCCAAGTGAGAACAAATTTGGGTTTCCATATCTATAATTTTATCAACTTGAAACAACGTGTATTTTATTGAAAAAAAAAAAAACAAAACAGACAAGCGAGTTTGACTGTGACTTTTTGCAGGAATCAAAGCAGGTTGTCAGAGTTTTGGTTTGTGAGACTCATGACAACATGAATTGAGTGTACAAGTTCGGATTTCTGTTTGACCCTGACCTTCATGTGCACACTGCCAATATGAATTGTCCTGTCAAGAGTATAACTTTCAAAGACAAGCTCTTGCAGATTAGAAGACAAATGGGAGATGAAGTAAACAGTAAAATGCTTAATAGAGCTAATGAAAGAATATGGCAAGGCTTACAGTACATGAAGATCTACTTATTTATTTGATTCAGATTGGCAGTTTACGTGTAAGTTGAGTTGAAGAGTTTTTCCCCTCATACATGGCGATCAGGTCCTTTCACAGATTTACCCCAAATGACCCAGAATTTCTCCCAAGGCTAAGGAGCTCATCTTTCTTGATTGTGAGAGTACTGCTGATCTGAGAAAGGTTTTCTGGTCTGTTGGTAGGTAGGATGATAACCTACTAAAAAAAATGTATGTTTTAGCACCAAAAATAATATTTTATGACACCAACCTGCCTCTAAAAATGCAAGTTTGGGGGTGAAATTTTTTCATAGATGATTTAGTCTATTTACCTGTACACGTACTGACCTGATTTTTATCCTATGTTGTACTCAAGAAAATTGCACTTCTACACATATGATGGCAACAAGCATTATGGTTGGAAGAAACAAGACAGAGCCCCAGGGAAACCCATGATCATCTGTACCTTCCCAAGAAAACACCCACTGTTCATCATTGTTCATTTAGATGTCATGATATTCTAATCAATGGTGACAAATTCTGGCAAAAAAATAAAAAAGAAGTTCCAGTGCACGGGGTAACGTGACATCCGCGAGACAACAGGAAACAAGGAACCAGGTGTAAACTATCTTAGCTTTAAAAGTGAGCAGTTTTTTTTCCTTTTGGAGGAGGAGAGGAAGAAAAAAATTTACAACAGCATCAGGAAATGATAATCTATGGTGCAAGCTGTCGGGTGAGAAATCAGGAATTTGTTGGCTGAAGACAAGTGATGTTGACCAAACGCAGAAACGAAAAGAAGTATAGAAGTGAGACATTATCTTGTGAGCGGGATGCTACTTAGGTTGAGCAGATTAGCAGGTTTTATAGAATATCATGTCAAAATAAAGAATCCCTCTGAGCTATAATAATAGATGAGAATGGAGGGTTTTGCACATGACATCTTCACTTTTATAGGAATAAAATGAGCTTCCTCTGAATTACCGGAACTGTCACATGACAGCCGCTCTAACCTAAAGCGATATTCATTTTTAAGGTGAACAAAATGTCTGTGAAGTGTTATATTACATAGGAAAAAAGAACGGTCACAACACGGAGTGAAAACAATTTTCTAGCTAATGCAAGGTAGAATGAATGAATGTCACCAAACTGTTGAGAAATGTGAAATGAAGTAGATGCTTTTCTGCCTATGTAGAATATACATAATGGAAACAGCGTGACAGAGCTCTCTTTAGCACTAGCAGCCTACACGTGTATCATAAGGGAATGCTTACATTTGTTTTGATTGGCTCAAAAAATTTTACATGCATCATATAAAATCAGTTTGCAAAATTAAAATGTCTTGAAAGAACATGCAGATTTTCAACTAAAGTAAGCTTGTAGATCTGCTTCATCTCTGAAACCTGCAAGTCTAATTTAAAAAGTCACCTAACCACACTCAATTTAATGGTGGTGGATACAAATCGCTACCTAGCAATACACAGCATTTGGTGTCACCTGTGAATTAAAATCAGAGAATACATATCATACACAGCAATTCATGGTATTCACCCCTCTGCCATGGAGGCCCCAGGCTAATCCTGAAGGCTAGCTGCGATAACAATAAGGGGCTGAACATTTCCATCACTGTAGACTACAGTGAAGTATAGCTTTGGGGGATTTTTTTGTACTGTGTAGTAAGAGACAGGGGACACTTCAATATGCATTTTGAAGACCATCATCAGTCTGGTTTTTAATTTGTATGCCAAATTTTTATTGGTGTTTTATGCTTTATTTAAGAAAATTTTAAAAGGCAACCAGCATTATGGTAGGAGGAAACCTAGCTCTGTAGGGCTGTGATTACATATACACTCACAGCCCTGTCATCTTCTATAAGCTAAAATACAATCAATTCATTAATCATTTGGATTTATTAGCTGAGGCATCAATGAGTACGAACAGACACTTTTCCCCTGGTTGAGATATTGAAGACATCACAGGAAGCACAGATGTGTATTTCAGTAGGCTTATGGAAGACGACAGGGCTGTGATCGCACAAGTAATCACAGCCCTACAAAGCTGGGCAAAACTGGGTAGCACCTTCGTGAAACACATGACGGCCAGCAGCTAGTACTCACAATATATGGTGGTAAGAAAACTGAATAGATGTACAAAGCCAGATGTACATATAGCCTAAGATTTATGCAGCGTAATGAATATCAGCATGTAAACTGGAAATGCTGGAATGGCTGCATACGCTAGAATTGCTGTACACCGTCAGCATACCACGTGTGACTGTTTTGATTTCAGCAACGCTTGCATTTCAGGTGGGTGGGTGGAGGCTAGCCATGCTTCTCTGCAAGGGTCGACCATCACCAACGCCACAAATCCACCAGAATACCCCCCCCCCCCCCCAGGTTTAGCAGCACAGTAGTTTTGATCGGAAGGCAGATCACCGACTGACCGCGAGCACTGACATTCCCGGCACGCCTAGCACACGTGCCAAGTGAAAGGGACATCGGAAAATCGTGTCAACATTTTTCCCACCAAACTGAGTTCAAAATCCATAACAACACAACAACCTCAGGAGAGACGAAAGCTTACCTTGTTGTCTCGGCCGGGAATGACTGTGCGGATGTTGGCAGATACGAAATCGTAATGGCATCGACAGACAGGCTCAAATGGGAACAGGAAATCTCAGTTAGGTTTCGGCTGAACTTCGTCAACCATTTTCGTTCCTCAATGACGAAAACATCGACAAGTGCTTCGGCGGAAATTCTGCCACTTCACCTACAGGAATTCCACTTCCGCAGCGACGAGAGCAAGTAGTGCGCAGCTCTTTTCCGCTGTGGTAGTAAGGAATACGAGACTTTTTAATCACGCGTGTCGAAGAACAAATAAATGTATCATATGGTTGTTGAAAGGAGTCCAAGTGTTGACTGTCGATGAAATGTAGAGCTGTTGTGCGAGAACTGTCAGGAGGAAAGTAGTGCAGAAAAAGTTGCGTAAGAATAGCAGTGACACAATAATTATAGCTAAATAGGTCAACTTATGAAGGGCAAACAGTAGATGGCGCTCTGTCGCTATTCCACTGAGGTTCCAAACGATGAAATACAAATGTATGGCCTTGTTTTTATTTTCATTCGAGTTTATCCATGGAAGAAATCAATTAATACCAAATAAATTTTCTGAAACCCTAACACACTTTGAAGCCTATCACTAGTGACTAATGTTGCCGTGGCAAGAATGTGGTTGCTCATGACGACGGGAGACGGCGGAGTTTACTCTAGACCCTCCTCTAAAGAATTCAGTACCATACTGCGTTCATAAAAGGGAAAGGGCACGAAAAGAAAATAAGAAAAAAAAGAAAAAAAAAATGAAAAACATCCAAATTCATCATGTAACGGGATGGTGTACTGACACTCTTGCCCTTGGACCAGAAGTGACACAGTTTAGCTGAGAACTCGATGTCACTAAATATTTGTAGTCTTGAAGCATATCGTATTCATTATTTAGGTAGAAGGCGAGTGCATATTGTTGAAAGCTTATTTGTTCGCTCGCTTCGGCTTTCAGTCTCCTCTTTCCTCAACATTTCGGTCAAATCATGAATGCCTTACATGTGACTTGCTCTGCCGATGTCTAAAATTAGATTGTACACATCATATGGGTTAATAAATCCTGCTTCACTAAAACATGACCTCTACCTCCCCTTCCACACACACGCGCGCACACACAATCTATTCACACTACACTGACGCCGGATCAGCAATTCGTCGTGTTTGCCCCAAAATGTCACAAGTGTATCGTACACATGCAGGTTTTACAAACTATACCACCGCATTGAAACTTCTTTGATTTGAAAAGCTGTGAAGAATAAAGGTACTTTAACACCAATAAAACCGGATTTCCCGCCCTGTGACTTCAGTGATCCAGGAGCTCCCATAGAGGTAATATAGATAGCGTAGATATAATGTATAGGCCCATGACTTACGCGCAATTGAAAGCAGAGCATTCATGCAATATGGCTTATCTGGTGTAATGATCAAGAAGGCTGTCAGAAATATTTATCGAAATAAATTAATTACTGCATTAAGTTTCAAACGCCCTGTATAAACTAACATCACGGGGTAGTAAAAAAAAATCAACTTCAAGGCTTACAGCTTCAACTCTTGTGCACTTATATAACACTTTCAGAAAAACTTAGGTTGTATAAATATCTAAATATATTTGCATGTCGCTAACGTCAACTGTGGTAGCCTACGTATATAGCCACTGATAAGAAAGCTGTAAAAGTGCTTCGACTCAGTCTTTTTTCATCATGGCTAGAATATCTGCTCATTCGTGTGAGATACATGTAAATGCCTTCAGTATTTATATAATTAGGCATATTTAAATGAATTGATTCAGGACGTCAGCCTGTTTCAAGCACGTGAATACAGCTTTTTGTCTTTGTTGCTGTTATTATTAGTTTGTTATCGTTTTTCTTTTTTACATTTGAAGGCTTTTTACTTTTTGTACAATAGCTCTTTACTAGATAAGATATGGTTTTATATTTTATGCAATCTTTTTTGTGTAGGCCTACATATTATAAATAGGTATATAAGTTATCCATGTTATACACTGGATATGCATATGTGATGAGAACAATAAACATATTTGTGGCTTTTATATACAAATCTCCTGCTAAAATTCCAATATACCCGAACAGACCGACAAAAGATAAATGAAGTTTGTATTTTTTCCAAAGCGTATATTACGGATAGCATTTTTGCAATGCAAGAAAGCTCTCTTGAAAGTCATATGCTACATATATCTTTCATAATGTAAAAAAGACAACATTTTGGCTTTTGGCGATGGGGAAAGCACTTATTATGTTAGCTTAGCATTTTGTTAGAGTATTTTAACACGTTACAAAATGTTCAGAAAATGTTGTAATCCAACACAATCATAGGTCAATTTAAAAATTAACACTTATAAACGTTGCAAACGGCAAAAATGCACATGTCTAAAACAACCAATGATTACGCCCCGCAAAATTTTAAAATGTGGACTTTCATATCTTACAGCATTTAACCTGTTGTAGCCTTTTATAAGTTTTAGAAAATGTTGAGAATTGAACATTTGGATTTTAAGAGCGTGCTCTTGTCACTATAGCAGATATATGATGGCAGTGTCCATTGTTTTGTCTATAATATTTTTACTTTCTGGCTACATGGCAGAAGTATTCGCTTTATGCCTGCGTAAGCTTGACCTTGAGGTTTTTTATAATGGGTAATTCTAGTTCAGTTAATTCGAGTATATATAAACCAACCCGTGAAGAGCCAGAAACCGAGCATCCCTTTCACACGTGCATCGCATGTAGACTTGAACAAGATATGTTTATAAATAAAAGCTTGTGCTCAGAGATTTCATTTTGAATGACCCATATCAGTTAAGGGTAATTTGTAAGTGGATTGTACTTCATGCAGTGTCATTTTCCCCTTTAGCGTTGGTCCTTCTGTGGATGAAGCCAAAGAGAGCAGTTGACATTGTCAAGGTGGGTTTTTTAATTGAAAGGCCACTCAAAAATGATGCTGTATTAAGTGAAAAGACCATAATAAACTGATCCCTTCACCTTCACTGATCTTTTTGGATTTTTTTTTCACCATAGTAAACGCGGTCAAATGTTTTGACTGTGTGGTGGACGTTATGGACCATACTGAACAGGCTGAAGAACAATGACGTCAAACATTCCTTTTAGCTGCTAAACATTTTGTTCAGCAGGATCCAGTTTCATGAAGCACACTTAGCTAAGTATTCGCTTAAATTCCATGACAACGTAAATTGTAGAGATAGGAAGTGCACTTAGGTAAGCACTACTTAGCACTAAGTATGCTTCATAAAACCAGGCCCTGATATAATAGCCGTCAGTTTTATGGAGACAAGAAACTGGAATGCCCCGAAAGTTAAACCAGCGACCTCTTGCCAGTTACTGACGAAATTTTCCACTTGAGACGTACACACACAATATACGTTTGACGAACTGCGAGGCACAAATATGTAAACAAAATGAAGCTATTGTATTTTAAGAATGGTTCGTAAAGACTAACGATTTGATTCATTTCGAATTAAGAGGTGAAGATGAAAGATCCAGTATTGTAGTTTTTCCAACAGAAGAAATATTTGGACAAGAATTCTGTTTATTTATTAATTTGTTTACTTTTATTTATTTACTTATTTTATTGGTGTTTTATGCTGCACGCAAGAATATTTCACTTATACGACAGCGGCCGGCATAATGATGGGTGGAAAACGGGCAGAATCCACAGGTTTCTGGCTCACCTTCCCACGTGCGATCGGAGAGAAGCCCACCTTGAGCTGGGCTTGGACTCCCAGCGATTGCATTGCATCTTAAGAGGCAGGTAGGTCATTACTCTGCACTGGCGTGCTAGCCCAATCAGCCACGGGGGCCCCCTTTTTTATTGTTGTTTTACGCATCGTACTAGTCTACAGTTTCTGTTCTTGCTCACATAATGCCAGATGAGTGTAGTCACCAATCTACGCTGTGTACCTGCATTTAGGCGACAGAAATGAACTTTGGACTTGTATAACGATTTGCTTGTCCCAACAGCTTCTGATGCATAATATATAGCCCATAGAGTAAAGGGCTCTGGTTATATGGACGAGGCGTTTCTTCAAGTCACATTGTATTAGCGCACGAATGTCCATGTCACTATAGAGAAAGAAAAAATCTATACACATTCCCCGAAACATAACCCGATGACAGAAGAAAGTTAATAAATAATTTACAAGTTTTTTACATGGCATTTTTTCTTTCCAGTTAGTCATTTTGAGACCCGGTATAAATATGTCAATATTAAGAATTATAGATGAATTTCATAATTGATCTTAGACGCTATAATGAGTACATTTGAAATGAATGCTCCACCGATAGATAAATACTATAGCACTTCTCGTCTTTAGCAGACTGAGTTGGGTATAAATGTTTTACAACCGAAAATTCTGAAAAGAATTATTGACCATCCTCAGTTCTACAGCGTATTCCAAGAGTATATACATGTACTTCACTCTTCACTTTCTACATACGGATCTAACTTAAACTGTTCTTTAACCTCCGTTACGGAGGAGGGGGGATGAGGGGGATGAGGAAGGGGGGTGGCTGGGTGGAGGGAAGGTCCGTCAGCAACCTGAGGATGGTCGTCGGTTTCCTCCCACCGTAATGCAAGTGAAACATTCTTGAGTATGGCATAAAACACCAATCAAATAAATAAATAAATGAACCGTTATTTGACATGCAGGTGGAAGGTAAACAATTGGTAAAGTTTCGTCTGTGAGTGTGCTTGATATATCTCTCCCTCAACCATCATAATCATCCATGTACATTTGAGGCCGATTATTTATTTATTTATTTAATGCCAAGCTGTCGTAAAGTTTTCTCTTATACCACGGCAATGGTTGTTTCTAGGAGCACAAGAAACCATGGAGCGCCCCCTGGTGTAAAAATCCGACCACAGATCACCCACTGGTGAGCATTCCCCCCTGCAACATATGACGCAATCAAAAATGGACATATAGGCCTCTGATAATAAAACATCCTCACGACTGAAGAAGGCCATCTAAACGTTAAGTAAACGTGAATAAATGATTACCTGGTATGTTGCATATACAGAGCTCTACCAGTCCATTATAATATTGTTGATTATAATTGTTGTCCGTTGTTGGCGCAGTCGTAAGCGGGGTAAATATCACGAGTTCTCGTAAACCCTGCAATGTGTTTGAAAACTAATTTGTCTTTACCAGTTTCTTTGCTGTTCTATAGTGACATTATATACGTAAGCTCTTTGTTCATGTTGTTGTTAGGTGAAGGACGCATAATGAGGGTCAAGGGTCATATTCACTCCTTTGAAGGAGCGAAGTTAATAAAGGCTCCCAAAGCCAAGCGGATACAAAGTGAGAGAGAAAAAACAAAACATAAACACCCTCATGTTTGGAAAATATTTCGGTGAAATACTTTGATGACTTTTTCATCACTTTTTACATTTATATGTATACAAATGTTTGTCAAGCATGGGCATTACTGTTGTCAGTAATATAATATAAAAGACAATATCACAGAGAGTAAAAGCAGAGCGGCAACGACAGTGTGGTACTTGGCAAATGGTCACGCGTGAAGTTCGGCCTCTTTGTCACTTCACATCGGTCAGGATTTTGTTCTGACTGTTCCTGTAAATGCTCTATCAGTGATATGGTAACTTACGCGCCTCCTAAAACCATGCATTAGGTAAAGCAAACTGGAGCGATGCAATTTATTTGACGTCACTGATCTAGAATTTTTTCAAAATGATGTGTGGTGATGACATTGTGAAGTCATACAGGGTTCCATACTTGGTCCAGTACTGTTCGTTTCCTACTGTTCTAGTTGAGTAAATTATACTGCATTTGGTGATGGTAAAAGCCTTAGCTTTTCAGCCACTGACGTGAAGGATCTAATGGGTATTATCATCAATAGGGATCTCTCAATAACCGAATATACTGAACTGGAATAAACTTATGATGTCTAACCCCCGTCGCTCTACTAAATGAGCTATAAAACCAGCTTGGAAGGCTTGTTATGTAGTCACTTACGTGCAGTGAATAACTTTTTACAAAGGCACGTAGGACCTTATGGTAAGGTCTTAAGGACATCTGATCTCACATAAGGTATCTAAATGTCTATGAAGCCATCTGCACAGAAAATTTCTCCATATTATGTACAATATTAAAGACTAAATCACAGAGAGTGAAAGCAGAGCAGGGACGACAGTGTGATATTTGGCAAATGGTCACACTTTACCGATGAAATCCGGTCTCTTGTCAATTTACCTCAGTTAGGGTTTTGTTCTAACTGTTCATGTAAGTGTTTAAAAAATAACAGCTGTCACGCCCCCTATAGCACCATGGCTGAAGCCGAATTGGTAAAAAAAATTACAGTGATGTTAAATGCAATTTATTAGACGTCACTGATCTAAAATTACTCTCGAAGTGCTGTGTTGTTATCACATGTATACACAATAAGAATTCACACATCCTTCCGTACTTATCCTATCTATCTTTACTACTTCTCCTAAGAAAAGAGATTTGAAGAGACTTTACACTTTTTCTGATATATGATATATCAGCATTTAGGCAATTTAAAATTCCGATTGTTTTTCAGTTACATCAGATCTCAAGAGAACAATGTCTTCTTCTCCTTTAAAATCTAAAAGAAAGAGTCACCATCTCTCCATTGATTTTCATGCACGACAGCACCGGTTTGCTTCTTTATGTTCCATATTTAGGTCTGGAAGTAATCACTAGTTGGTGTGTATATATCACGTAAGATTTAGGGGTCCATATTTAGGGGTCTCGGTATTCCCGGTAACTATCAGCCCACGGAAATCCTTTGAAGCTTGAATCACTCCTGTGTCTGTCATGAAAGCGTCTCTAAGAGCCTTAGGACGTTTTCTTTCTGTCTATCGCTGTCGGCGGTGAGCCGAAGATCAAAGCTGCATTTTGGGTGCGCTGGTCTAAAGTATTTAAGGTTCAAAGCCGGTTCATTCATTTTCAGTTTTGTCATGATTTTTCTCCGTTTTTCATCCGCTTTTCCTGCTTTTGTTATTAGTATTGCAGTTTGGCATGCAGAGAGTACATGGCCGAACCCCAGGATTGCTGTCCCCGACATCTACATTTATTATTAGGCGTGGACGGATAAAGCCAATCACTTCAGTTTACCGCAGAAACACGAGTAAACTGGTTATAAGCACGAGATCAAAGTTGCCTTGCCTGTAGTCTTTATTACTAGGCCCATTGTACACAATACACAGCAGTCTCGGGTTCAAATCCAGCATATTTCTTTTGAGTTTTATCACCTTATTTTCTTCATTTTATTGCTGTGAAGACTGCCAGAAATGGTAATTACGTAATAGCGTGGACCCCGGTAACGCTGTTGGATAACAACTTTAATTATTATTATTATTGCTATTATGATGACATATATATTATTAATTATTACTATTAGTCATCCCGTAGAACTGCAATATCTCCCAAACTACTGTGGTAGAGAATCCAAACTTTTCTTGATAATGAACATATCAAACAACTTTTGACGTTTAATTTCCGTTTGCCAGTCACGTGATTTACTGGCCAGTTTGAATTTTATTGTTACGCTTAAAAAATTTTCTTCTCCAAAACGGGTAAAGCTGTCGAAAAGAAATTCCATTTGCTGCTTTTGGGGGAATAGCCCTACTCAGATAGCCTTGGACGTTAAATTTGATATGCAAGTCAGGCTGTAATTAACATCAAAATTACACCATCTCTAAATATTGTTTAAAATTATTAACCAAGCATACTGTCTCGTGCTCCATGTTGTCAGGATTTTACAATTCTGCAATAATTAGTTTCGTATATTGTATAGTTTTGAGGTTTTTGCTAAGAAACCAAACAAATATTTCTGAAAATGCTTCCATTTAGACAACCTGGGAGCTTTGTGCAAGACTTCACGAAAGCATATACTGGGGTTTGGCTGGCCACCGGGTAGGTATTCTAATTTTGTCTGGTACCGGGAACAGTAGATCAAAGGTACAATCTCTCTATACATGTGGCTGAACCCTGGTATCTGAGAGCACTGTTTAATTTCTTTTCACTGGGTTTTACCATTGCCCGAGTGAACTTGTACCTAGCAGCCTCAGGTTCAAACCCAGCTAAATCCTACTAGTCTTTTTTTCATTTTATTTTTTCAAGCAACATGAAATTATTAGGGACTGCGGACTAGTCCTAGCACTGTGAGGTTCAGATACAGGCTATTTCTTATCATTTTTACATGGAAATTTTTTCCCACAATTTTTACTTTTCAATCTGACCTACTTTGGATGCCATATTGCCATGAGTAGAATGCATTGATGTGTGATTTCCTCAAGAAAGGTTTATCCGATCGAGTTGAAATTTAAAACGCAGACACTATATGTCGGAGCAGATTACGTGTTTAAAAACCATTATCATGTCTTAAAAACTGTAGAAATGCACTGATTACCGAAGTTGTCACGTGACCAAAAGTGTTTGGATTTAAATATTTTATGCATGCTATCTAATGCAGTTTGACGTGGGAAAGTTTGTCAGTATCCCCCGAACCCTCGGGTGTCATCCACACATAACACTGGCCGCCATCTTATGAATGAAACATTCTTAAGTATGGCGTTAAACAGCAATCCAATTAATGAGAAGTATGGTCAACCTGATATATGTTGGATCCATCTCTCGTGGATATGGCTCTCGTAAGCATTTGTGTGTAATATTGCATAATTTCAACAAGTCATTCCAAACTGTTTCTGAAATATATTATTTTGTTTTCAGGATATATGCCATTGTGCTGAATATACTTGGTCAGTGTGCATGAATGGCAAATCTTACGAAAAATACAATGTCCTTCGAAATAACTTGAGAATAAACGTCTCAGTGAAAAACTAATCAAGGGAGACTACAATTGACGAGCAAGATCATGCATACCAAAGTGTACAATGAAAAGTAGTCTCCCCTGAATTGCAGCATTGTGAATTGGCTGGAACACCTCTTGTATACATTTGATATATGTGTTATACAACCAATTACTACTTGCCAAGGATTTAACACCGGTAACACCACGGCAGTGCCCACGTGTAGCAGAACGGTTACAATACTGTCGTGTTTTGGCTCCAGTGACACCAAAACATCTAGCTCCAGTTTCTTGCACCCAATAACCTACTCGTCGTTACAGATATATGTGATTGGGGAAATCTGGAGCGCGGTGCTGACAAACAAATCCAGCAAATGCGTAATCCTAACAACGTAAACACAGATCTCCTCTCCGCAACAACTGAAAGGCGTTTTGAATCTTTACATTCAGGTATCTCTATTCCGGCTGAGCCCTTAAGTCGGGACGTTTTCCCAGGTATACGTAACTGTGGCACTGATTGCGGTAGTTTCCAGCAATACTCTTCAGGTGGACGTATGTACTTTTGGTATACGGGTATATACCGCACCGTCAAAACGCTCGTCACATCATACCAAGAGTCGCACCATTGCATTTCACCCCAAAGTTCATGGTCGTGGGCTTTGCCCGGTTTCCTCCCACCATAATCATGGCCGCCGCCGTCGTATAAATGAAATATTCATGAATACGGCGTAAAACACCAATCAAAAAAAAAAAAACAACAACAAAGAATCAATATGGGAGTTGTATTACATCTCAGTTAGAACAATACTTCTCTGTTTGTGTGGGAAGACAAATCTCCAGGAATCCTAAGCAAGCCCTAAGGAACCTTGAAAATTCGATTTGAATACAAAGCAGTTCACGCCAATATACGACCTTGAAAGCGGTTTCTCAAAGCAGTTGTCACGTTAGGCCTTGCCTAACCATCATGACAGTACAAGTTTGTTATGAGTTACATTACTATATCCCTGGTTTCCTCTGCGGCCTTACGTGGGAAGGTCTACCAGGTCGTTGGTTTCCCCAGGGCTCTGCCCGGTTTCCTCTCACATAGAGATTTCTGCCGTCGTATAAGTGAAATTTTCTTGACTACGGCGTAGAACAACAATGAAATAAATACATAAATTAAAATAGTTACTATGTAGCGTAACTTTATCCTAGACACGCGACGGCTTTCAGAAACATGTCTGTGGATGGAAGATAGCTAAATGAACAGACAGTATGCGCCTGACAAATCTGTCGACATTTTGGTGCCAACTGAATGAAACTTTTCTATCAAGATAAATGATAATGATCGGCGTCCTGTTATTTTAGTTTCTTGTTATACCCGCATGACCTGTTCCTTCTCCTTTTTGAGACCATAATAATACATATGTGGTCAATAAGGTCAGTCAATGGGCCATTAATGTAAGGCCACTTGTGGATTACGCAATAAAGCTTGTCAGCCAGGCCGTTGTGTTACGTCAAGAAGATCTATTTACTGTAGACCCTGGGCTTAGCAAGCCGCTGGTCAGTTATTATACAGCAGTATTATGACCAACTGCATTACTGACCACCGCCACATGTGGCTTGTAAATATTCTCTGGCTTTGAGCATGGGTGACTATTAGCCCCAATCTTTTTTACAGTAAATTTGTAAGATTATATTCTAGTGCCCTGCTGAGGAAGTTCTTTCTGCTTGAATGGTATCTCTGCTTTGAAACTGATGCTGTGATCTGTTAACGGGGCAGCTAAATTCATGACGGAATGGATTTGAAAATGAAGGGAACATTTAATTAGCTTATCTGCGATTTCAGTGTTACTATATCTTGCTTGGATATAGAATGTGGCGTGTAGCGTATACCGTACACAATTTATGTTTTATGTCTTTGACATTGTTAATTATTATGACTTGGACAACAGAACACCAAGTTCTCCTGCATTTGGCGAGTAGTCGAAACATTGTATAATAAACCCTTTCAACACTAGATGTTATATGTTGTATGACGATTTAAAATCAACGTCACAGGAAATGACTACAAAAAGTAGTCCGTCAAGGACATTCTGTCTCATAACTTCCCTTTAAGTTTCTTATATTTTACAATTCTAAAATTTACTCAATACCCTCAATGTACTCAATTATACGCTATTCTCTTGTGGGTAAATTTGGAAGGAGTGTCCATGATTTTTGGCAATCTACGTTTCAATGAGGTAAATATTTTGGCTAACGACAACTTTTGAACTATAATGGCACAAGATTTGGCCATTGATTTCTTTCATTCCTAGAGTACATTCATTGCATCTCTCCGTCATCGATGAAATCTGTTGACCGCTAATTATGAATCTCTCCTAGCGTCTTACTTTTTTAAAAATTCCTTTTGATGGTCTTAGAAATTGGCCTTGTGATTATTGACCCTAAAGCCAATGGTTGACGGCTGGCATACAATTCTTCGTTACGGTACCTATATTCGCTCTTTTAAATTTTTAGTCGTAGAACATTTGGGGTGTAAATGAAAATATAATCTGAGCAAACTGAAACTTCATTAATGTAAAGATGGTAATAAAATGCAAATTCTGCCTATAGGTGTATTTACTTTGAATGTATGTATATGTATATATATATGGTTCTAACCTCACAGTACTGTGTGACAAGAAAGGTAGCAACAAGTACCATTTTTAAGGTAATATCCGACCCAGGATTGACCCCGGATGCCCTCGGTTTGAAGGCGGACGCTCTAACCACTAGTCCACCGAGGCTGCCGTTCCATTGTGTGTCCCGATAATTAAGGCCCAGCGCC
This sequence comes from Acanthopleura granulata, assembly GCA_016165875.1. Classification (NCBI taxonomy): domain Eukaryota; kingdom Metazoa; phylum Mollusca; class Polyplacophora; order Chitonida; family Chitonidae; genus Acanthopleura; species Acanthopleura granulata. The sequence goes on from JABBOT010000016.1 coordinate 9,292,137, forward strand.
GAATTTGTAACTATAAAACGTACTGCAATTTCTTCAATTCAGGGCCATTATTAAACCATAACGCTCTGTAGATAAATCGCAGTCTAACGCGTGGGCATTTTAATTGGGCCTTTGTTGAAAACTGTTTCCCATTGTCGGTTCGAACAACTGGTGACCGGTCACTGGGGGTCAGTTGGGGGAAGCTAACAATTACTGCTCTTGAAAAGTTATCAAAATTCGGTGCAATTCAACGTTTATGACAAAACACACTCTTCTAAGTGGGCCTTCTTAACTTCCTGTCCTTAACGATTTGATCGGAGCTTTTCGCTTTGATGGATTGTTTGGCCTAATTGCTGCGTCATGTGACTGTTCTAGCCTGTCGTCTGCGTCAGTGAAACTGGCGAGGCCTGCTCTCGCAAAGACATAGGGACACCTGGAACGGGTCAGGAGAACGACCATTGTTCGTGGTCAGACTTTGGGTCTGAGACCACTTTGTCCACTAAGACTGAGTTTGAAGTACTGGTCATTTCTCTATACGACGAACCGGTCACTTGGATATTCGCATTCTTTCCGAGCCTCTTGAAAAATAAGACGAATCTTTTTCATTTCCCAAATCGGCGATCAGGGAGTGTTGCAGCTGTTGAACTCATTGAAAAAAAGTGACAAAACACCGTCTGAATCTCATTTTGGAGAAATTGAAAAGACTGGCCATCTCTGACCGCCCAGCAAGGAAAAAAGGTCACAGTCTCGCGCGAGGCACTTTGGAAACGGAACAACCGGACCGCCTCCTCTGCATAATCATAATCCGAACAAACGGAAAAAAAGACCACCCGAATCATGGCTTCATCCTATTCTCTCCATTTAATTAACCGGATCGCTTTTCAATCCCGATCCAACAGTCCTTTGCCTAAACACAAGATGTAAAAACAAACCCGAAATAAGAGCTGGTCAGTCTGAAGGAAAGATAAGCTCCTGCTAGGGGCCGATTGAGGAGCACCCCGCAAACACCAGTTTACGACGCGTCTGACCACACGATTCACTGAGTTTAATTCCCAGTTTCTTTTCGCCTCTTGATTTGAAGATCGTCTTGAACAAAGGGCAAGGACTGTGCCACGTCTGCTTTTCCGCCAGGTGGGGTACTGTTTGCTTAAGGTTTCTTTGTGGTACATTAACGAACTTGTAAAGAAGCGCAGACGACCGAAGAATGGGTCTTTTTTCCGAAGATAAGGACGGTTTTAAGAAGACCAATAAAACTTAAACAAACAAAGTCTTGTGGGCACGTTGACACTAGTTAAGAAGACAGAAGTGGAGGGATTTGGGTGGTGGGTTAATCTAACATCTGCCCTCTTACAGGTTTAAATAACTAATCTTTTTCAACAATCTTCGCGCGCGTCTTTCTATCTTCGTATTAAAAAGGTGAAACACGATCTCTTGATACAGGGGCTATTGGATAGTTATATATATTTTATAAGCTATAAGTAAGGCACTTGTTTAAACGATGGTTTCAAATTTAAATTGAAAAACAATATTTTGATTCTAAATTGTTTGATTTGGTGTATGGATGTATATCATTATATTATTCCGGTATAATGCCCGTTTTTACAATGCTGGATTCTCATACAGCATATGTTCCGTAAATACTACTCCGCCATTGTTGTTTGGAAATCAAGAAAAATCAAGTTTTGACGTCTGAATGTGTGAAAAGGTGAACGAAAAGATACGCCTGGTTTCGTAGCCTTGCTGGAGCTGCACTTTAGACAAAGAGCACAGTTTTAGAAATGTTGACCTTATTGTCACATACAAACACCTAGAGTGGCCTGCTATTTGAACAATGCAAAAGACTTCCATCTTTAAGCAAATAAGGTTTAAAATGAAAAATTAGTAAACTTGTAGCACATTATGCTTACTTTTATTTAAACCACGGCCTAGAAATCCATTGAGAATTAAAAAGTAATAAAAGATGTAAATAATGTCTTGAGTGACTGAACGAAATTCAGCTCATGTTCTGTAAAGTTTTGTATATTTGTCACATTATAGAGTGAGATTTAATGGGACATAATTTCAAAATAAAGCTCCAAATCTAGCAACTTGCAAGATATACAGTTAACGTTGAATGTCGTTTTCTCTTCTTGTGCGCTCAAGTCTTATTTTTTTATTTTTATCTTTTTAGTCATGCAAAAACCTTGCTCTTGGGACGGAACTCACTTGTGCCAATGGTATCTAGGTTGGGCATTTAACCCTAAGACCAACTTGTAATAATTATAAGCTTAGCGAATCCAAGATGTTTAAAATAATTAATGAAATAAAAAAATAAATGAAAATAATTCATTTTATTTAATTTTTTTATTCTCAATTTCTCAATTCACCAGTGTGTTTTACAAATATTACGTGATGAATATAATCAGCAGTAGTATATAATACGTAAATGAATGTAAGTTTGTATCGTCCAAGTTGCTGGCGGGATTAAAGCTCAGCGAAGTTAACGACCTACAGTTAATAGTTTTATGCATGGGTGTTATGATAAGTAATATTTCCATTTCCTCTGATAAGCTTCACAAAATAGAGTACTGTGGAAACTCCAACAAATTACGCAAGGCGAAACATGTTTGCATATATTTAATAGTAAGTAAACTGATTAACTTTCCTATGTATGACCTATAGTCGCGCATTCCATCCATAATACAATGTCGTGGCGACGACCACTTGAGCTCGGCATCGTTTGGTGGAATTCTCGGTGTAACGGTCCGGGAGCTGTGAAGACTGAAGAGAGGTAGAATTAGATCTCGTTCTCAAAATCATCCGAACAAAATCAGTAAACTCGTAGAACTTTGCTGACAGAGCTGGGTTAGGCTTATTTACACGGATTCCTTTTTTCATTTTTAAATTTTTTTTTTTATTTATTTATTTTTTTTTTTAAGTTTACTACCAGGACATATGGTCTCTTTTTATTGCTTTATGTTAGAGATGTATTTCAGAGTTGTGGAAAAGTTTTCTGCTTTGGGTTAGAAGTAAAATAGGGAGTATTAAAACTCAAAAGTATAAAAAGCTCTGTGGTCGTTTGAAAGGTCCGCCTTCGTATAAGTGAAATATTCTTGAGCAGGGCGTTAAACAATAAGCATTCATCCATTCACTCATTCATTCTTTGAAAAGGTTGATTGAAAGTTATTCACATGATCATTTTGAACATACCCGTGACACATTTATCTTAGCTGTGTGGTACACATTGTCGCAATTTTAAGGCAGATAGAGAGCCCTGGTGACCTAGATGGAAAGCAGGACAAGATGGCGGCCAGTTATGCAATTTCTGTTTATCGATATGGGTACAGGGGCCTGTCGGTAATTTATGACCGTGCTGGAAAAGGCTCGGGGACGTGCCTGATCCGCGGGATTGTATTCTACAACGGTGTGTGAATCGAACGGCTTACACAAAGCAAATGTCACGACACCGAACTCCGACCCCCCGCCTCTCCCTCTAAAGCAAACTCAAAGGTTGGCGTTAGACAGGGACCGCTGCTCTGCCAGACATATTTTAATACAGTGACAGGTCGATGAAGCGACGCGTTATAGACTGCTGTTATTGGACACAAGCAAATCCAGGTCTTTATATGCCAACCTTTTGCTTTTTCTCTTATTTTCCAGCGGACCAACAACGTGTTGTTTCTCCGAGTAAGAACAGTTCCGTGCCTGTTGACTCAGCCTTTTGTCAAATAACAATTCCGGAAACCGGCGGCGGCTTTTGGAAAATAACTGTGGCGATTGTGATAATAACTGTTGACATACACAACGTAACAACTTGAACCACATAATAGCTCTTTTTGGTTTTCCGTGTACTTTATTCTCGGTGTTTAGAAATAGTAAGAGCTTGTCAGTTCACACAAGGTGCCGGGAAGATATTCCATAATAACTATATGAGCCATTCATGAAAGCTGTAAATAGTTTCAAAATACATCAAGGCTGGTGCTAGTACTATTAGATAAACGGTATTCAATGGAATTAATTTCATGTTCACCGACAACCACTTAGTAAAGTTTTTTGTGAAAATTTATTGAGCTTATGTACGAATTAACTAGGGGATTAATTGGATTTTAGTTCCAGAACCCTTATCACCAGAATACTTGAAGATGCCAAAATGGCGTCACGGTGAACTTGAAATGTTCGAATATGTCACCAAAGTTTAAATGACATCATGACTACATTTATATTTGTGGTTCGGCAGTGGTCTCCTAGCTATGAGACAGGCCTGGTGGTACAGATTTTTCTACCACTATATTCTAATGCATGCATCAAGGAATCTCTGCTTCAGGCCAAAGACCATGCAACAGCACAGAATTGGAGTTTACCTTTGATGCAGTAATGTACAGGCATACTTACTAGAATAAACAAGAACAAATAGCAACCAGGCAATAATTACAGAAAAAAGCTATTCTATACTTTTTTGTTTTATATCTGTTTATTTCGTTGGACTTTTACTCCGTACTTCATATTTCACTTCTATGCGACGACGGCCGGCATTATAGATGGGCGGAAACCGCCCCGGGTAAACCTACGACCATCGGCATGTTGCCGGCAGACCTTTCCACGTACGGCCGGAGAGGAAGCCAGCATGAGCGATCACAATGGTGATTGTATTTACATATGTATAAACACATATATAAATGTTCTGTAAATTTTTAATTTTCTGTTTTTCTTTCTTGTTTTCATTCTTTTCTTCATATTCATTTAAAGGATGTCGGTTAGTTTCATTGATCGGAGGAGAGTAGCCTTACCGAGGGGATAAACCAACGAGTATCGGCAAGTCACTGGCTAGCTTTCGCACGTGCAAGATTCACTAACAAGTCATTTAGGTCGCAGACAGATTGTCTTCAACAGACGTCAGATTTAGTCCACTAAAGGTGTTGTTTGCCGTTTATGTTACTCAGCAAGTCCTCAAAAACAAAGGAAGCCGGGAATCTGGACATGCGGATGCAGAGACACGTGTCGTGGTTGCCGTCAGATATGAGTATTTTGCCGTCACGCGCACGTGGTGTCAATGACAACTATGTGATATGTATGATATGTATAGACCACCATCTTATAGATGGTAACAGTTGATGAGCATGCGCCATATGGACGGAGCTTGTGGCACCCTGGTCAAGGGAAACAGCTGTGATTCGGTCGATGCAGGGAAAAATAGTCCCCGAGGGCAAAAAGAGCTAAAGATGTTACCGGATTAATAAGGATGGTGGGATTGTGGATGGGAGTGGGGGTGGGGTGGGGAGGGGTGGATGTAGTCCTGCATGAAATTACTGTCCTTGTCCAAGTGAGACTACAAACAAGTGTCTTGTTGTAACAGTAACACTGGTTGTATACAATGCGGGTCCTGAAGGGCATTGATCAGCCGTCACTCAACCACGTGCCGATATTCCCACAACATGAGATAATCCTCTTGGCCGATAGAAATCCATGAACCAGTACAAAGGGGAGGGGGGGGGGAGAGCGTTATGGGACTAAAGTTAATCAGTCGCCACGAGTACCCCCTTTCTCCCGTACCACCCAACCCAACCCTCATGAGACAATAACCAGACGAACGCCACAGTTTGTGCCCAGAGTCGATAAGTGGTATTCGTATTGACCACATGATCGATTCAACAGCCAATTATTGATCTCTCAATCCTGTCTTGTCCCACTGTCAGCTGATTTCACATATTCCTCACATGAAGCTTGATCATGTAATCGACGTACAGCTCCATTGTGTAAAATGCCCCTTTTAAAAAATGGAATGATTATACTTTGTATCTATTCCAGAATGGAGCCACATCTCACACTTTGACAAGGGCAATCTCGTCACTACCTTGTTTGACGCTCAACATAAGAGAAACAGGTCGAGTTCTGGTCGCCCCGGTGTGAGGATAATGAGACAGTGTAGTGCGTCGTGTCTGGTGTTTTCAACATGGCTTTCCACTGAAGCTGCACAATACCAGGCTTATTCCTCGACGTAAAGGTTACGCATGCGCAATTCGAGCAATTGGGTCAAAAATTTGCTTCCAAACTGAAATGTGCTGGTGGCAGTATTACTCATTGGATAATACTGCCACAATTTCTACACTGTCATTTTACGCCCAGTTAAAATACATCAGAAGTTTTTCTGATTTGAACAGAACTGAAAGCATTTTGCCACGGTTGCTATACCATCTCCTCTTGAGGTTACCAAGGTGACCCCCCAAAAAGAAACTATTTCTCCAATTCAAACAAAGACAACTCAAAACATGATGATCCCACTAAGGCCAAGCTCGCGCACAGCGAAAGTTTGAGGACATGCACCTATAAATGAAATATTCTTGAGTATGAAATAAATAAATAAATAAATAAATAAATAAATAAATAATTCAATTAAAACTGTCCTCGTTATTGTCATTTCTAATCACATAACTCTTTCTGGTTGCCCGATCTTGACTTCCTGAGAATTTAAAATGAAAAATGAAAAAGTGTATCAGTGTATAAAATGGCAAAAAAAACGTATCATATATAACACGCCTAGAACTAAAGACCAGCACGGAGACAATGCAGTTTTGATCTTTTGCTCCTACGTAATAACAAAAGACGTAAAAGATGCATTCTGGCAAGGTAGTTAGCTGTTTCCACGGTAACCCAGAATCATTAATTTTGCACAGTTTTACACATGGTTTTTCATGCTAAGCATAGGTGAAAGTTTTAGCCATTTCTGAAAGGTTTTTTTCGTCATGTGTCAAGCAGCCTAGAAAATGTGCTGGTTCGATGAATTTTCACAGTTTTTGGAGCACACCTACTTTTGCACTTTTTTCATTGGTCTGGCAGAGCCTAACTTGCATACGCAAATGAAAACTATTTACACCGAGAGTAAGCCTTCTTATGTAGTATGGCTATATAAATTTTCAGCCAGAAATTTTGGACTAGACTATTGGTAAAAGTTTTCTTTATAAACTTCAAAATGACAACCGTACCACGTAACAAGTCAAAAATCGGAAAGCATCCAAATTTTTCCTGTAACTTATGTATCTTGACTCTTGAAGAAGAGGGAGCAAATAATGAACGACTTGTTACAAGTCGTAAAAACTGCTCTATTTTCGTTATTCTAAGTGCAAAAATCTCACTTGATTTGTGGAATACATTAAATAATTTGTGCGTGTAGGCAATTTTGCAAAAGCAGCCATATTCAGGGCTATGGTCGATGAGTAGGATGTACCCAGAGAATCACTACCCTTTTCAAACTCCTCACAGCGCAAATGTGTGAAAATGCTTTAGATATATGAAAAAAAAAGTAATAATAACAGTCGGCCAAACCGTTTTTCTTGCATTCAGAATATTTTTTACCTGTTTTTTTTTTTTTTGGTAAAACAGTGGATCTATAACCCCTTCAATTTTGTCATGTACCTGTCAAGCGCTTTCCTAAAGAGTCATATCATTGTAAGCACAACAGGGGACACAGGCCTTCACAAAAAAGGTTATGAAGCCCTACCTGAAATCATAAAACTTTATCCTTTAGCTCTCAACTTCGTACACACGATACGTCCGAAGAGATCATGTAATAATGACTTTTTCTGTGTGTGAACTTAAACTTGATATTTTGTGTTTTTAATTTGAGAGAGAGGCACAGGATATGTTTCATTTAGTGTCACATGGAACATTGTCCAGGTTATTGAGTGCTTCGTTCGTTTTGGGGAAGATGATGGTAGATGCTTTTTGGATTAAAGATTTAATACAGAATGTTATTTTATAGACAGACAAAAAGTGAACAACTTAAAAATTTAGTATTAGTCAAATGAAATAAGTTCGATGTCAAATGACTACTCCTGAATACTTTTTGTGCCTGTCATTAGTTAGAAATCAATAAAAATTCACCGTGGTATTAATATTTGTTCGCATTGAGAAACCGACGTCAACGACTTTTCAAGGAACCTATGTAAAAAATTTTTTGTTTGGCTAATTTTTGGCACGGCCTCAAAAAATGGCTGCGTCAAAATGGAAGACGGTGTTTTGTATATAACACATAAGTTTAAACGTATTTCTCTTGCAACAGACATGACAGAAAAATTTGAATTTTATATCATTAATAATCAAAAGTCTTGAGCTATCTTTTAATATCGCGAGTTATTGATTTGCTGCCTTTATTATTGATAATGGTGACAGTGTAAGGTAACTGCGTGAACCCATAAAAATCGGGACGATTTCAGGAGGCCTTCAGCTGAGGACCCCTAATAAATAACTAAATAAATAAATGGTTGACAGGAATGAGCCAGTGACTGTCCTCGACCACTCCTCACCCCAACCCGACCCAACCCATTCCAGTATGTATTCCAAGTACTCGATCGCTTATAGATGCGACACCACAGGAACTGCATCTGTGTGATAAATATGGCGTTTGCTCAGATTGGTCCTGACTTGCTCCAGAGGGTCTCCATGACAACTGTCCCTCAGAACACCTTACCTGTGGAGATCGAGAGACAGGAAGAGCGGCAATGTCAAAGTGACCATTTTGTTGTATGTGAGGGTCGGTGATGAATAAATGATTAGTTGTGCGAGGTTAACAAACCGAGAAAGGGGTGGGGTGGGGTGGGGTGCTGGGTTGCTGATGGCCATCAGTGTGTACTGGTACTGTACTGTACCTCTTCCGCTCACATCCACACACACCATGCTCAGCTATGAACCTTTTAGCCTGTTCAGCTACCGCGTAAACTATATACCTGATGAATTAATGTCCATCTCGCGCTTTGTCAGCAAGTAGCAACGGGTTATGTAGCAGACGAGAATATCACGAATTATCACGTTAATAAATGAGTGACTTAATAGCTGCAGGGGTTCTTAAATGAGAGAGATGTTGAGGATGGATTTGCCCTTAGACTCGTTAAAGGGCCTATACAGGAGATTTTGGGCCACAAATCAGTAGGCCTATTTACTCTTTTCACAAAGAAAAGCTCAAATCATTACCTTTCAGAAAATATCAAAGTAATATATGTATAGTATAGTTTTCAAACGGTTTTAAAGTCTGAAAAAGTTATAGAGCGTTTCGCATCACAAATTTTACGAACTTTACTATCGATTTTGAATGGTAGTACGTGCACATATGAGGCTGATATTTTGTGAGAGGTAAGAATTTAGGCTTTTTTAAAAGAAGAGCAAAAATTCGATTGGATTTGCGCTGATCGATTTTTTCCGGTATTGCGTCTTTTGCGTTACTTACCCGAGTCGTAAATAATGTGGGAGTAAAGATAAGAAGGAAAATGTCACCGCCGAAGTGGCCTATATGGAGGTTAATTCAGTTTGCAATTCATACAAGTAGGTATCAATTTTTAACAATAATATTAGGCTACACAAAGTATAAACCTACCAAGCACATAAAACCGAAAAACCACGAAAAGTATAATGTCAAAATCCAACAGATAAACATTATCATAAAACTTACAATACTACCAACGCATGCCTACACAAAACTCAAATTTCTTACCAGCGTTAATTGTCACAAGAAACACTGACAAGCAGACAAAACAGGAATTAAACGTCAAGACAATATCATCACGAGAGTAACCGACCGTTAAAAATTCACTTTTGTATTCTTAGCTACATTATAAAAGAAAAACACAAGTATATCAAAATCACATTGAACTTGATTCCAGAAAAACGCGTTTGGGCGAGCCAATGTGTGACAGTTGAAATGAAAAGAAAACCTGACTGGCATTCTCTCTTTTCATTTTTCTTTTTCTTTTTTAGTCAAAAGCAATAAGATATTCTGGTGACGCCAGTGTTTACAATCTATTCTGGCTTTTACAGAAGGGTGAAACCCAGTGCCGAAACCACAAAAAGCCATTGTGATCATTACTGTTGTTGTTGTAACACGCCATTAGCGTTGCTAAGGACTCCGTGAAAACATGGCAGCACGCACAACAACAACGGTTGCGTGTCAATAATGGAACAGCTGAGCGACGGCCTTATGCGCCATCTGTTTTGGGCAGTGTTTCGTGACACTAATTTTAGAAATGATTGAAGCTTTCACGGTCTGGTGATTTTAGCAGTTCTGATGGTCGAATGTATTTGGGGAATATAGTAAGTGCACTATGAGTAGACTAGGGATGGCCTATATCTCCTTGCAAACGTACCATTGAAATAATGCGCTACGTAGCTTTATTTCATATTTGTCTCCACAACTCCATATACCGGAAGAAAAAAACTCACACTAAGCCATCGTACTAAGCCTAATTAGCATATTTTTGATGAGACATTAGGACATATTACCAAAACAGCAGAGCTACGAGTATGGTCATGGGAAACATTATCTGATTTCACAGTTTTTTCAAAGAAGTTAGCTTTATTCGGGTTTTCTTCTGAACCCGTAGCTGAGGTGTTTCTACAGGTACACGTTTGTACAACCCTACACAGCTCTGCATGGAAAGTTATTTTTAAATTCTAGCTTGACTTAGAAGATTTAATACCGGTATCTTCTTGTGTTCATTACAAATAAATAGGCCCTTAATGGGTCTACAACGAACGTATACCTGACGAATGATGCCGGAAATAGTCGATCATTTTGGTAATGAAAAGATCCCTATTATATTCCTTGGAAATGGGTATATGGAATATCTTTATCTATTTAGTTTTAGTTTTTTTGACAGTTATAGGCTGATCGGGTAATGTATTCTTTTAAAGTCCTAAAAAAGGATGCATTTGCTCTTGAAATGCATGGCCTTGTCCTCAAGTCAAACGGTATGTCAAGAGGCGATTGCGGGACGCTTTCATCTCTGTTTACGCAGTTTTAATACCTGTCACCCGAACTATGATGGACAGGTGCGGAGAGACGGGGTATGGGGTGAAATGTTACCCTCAAACCACCCTCTCCCTCAACCCGCAGCTTCTATTCTCACATCCCTTGTGATGTGACATTCCGATCCTTCCCCACGTCAATTAACTAGCCTGGGGACAATGAGTTCATTTATAATGACCTCTGGGGACAATACTTCTCACTCTTGAACCCGATCAGGTCGGAGAGCCATAACATGCAGCAATTATTCAGCAGGGCTCTTGCTCGAGGCATATCAATGGCTCTCGTGCACGTCCGCAATCCCGCAGCCCTGTATACGTTCAACTTCGATGTCCCGTCAATTTTATTGCAATTACCTTTTATGGAATCAAATTTGGTATTACAGTTACAAATATGGCAAATTAGCCATATATCGATTATTGATCGAACAAGTTTAAACACTTATGGCCGAGGATTGTTATCATGTCGGATGTTAAGAACTATATCTATTTATTTATTGATCTGATAGGAAATATGCGCTTCTTAAACATTTTTCAGTTATAAGGCGATGGTCAACATTATAGTGACAGGAAACCGGACAGAAACCCACAACCATCTGCCGGTTGTTAGCAGATTTTGGCGTTAAATAATAATGATGTATAGGGAGCCAAAAACGTAAACAGATTGATTTTTTTGCACCTTTAAAAATCTATTTTGTTCAAACGCAGATAATGCGTTTAGTACGTTGCCATTTTCAGCTAAATTGCAAAAATGAGTGTATACTACTGTGTACGTTTCGGTTTTTGTTCTGACACTGATCAAGCCTCGATCCAAACGTCACGAAATGTTGAAAGTATATCATCTGGAAATCTCACTGCAACTGTATTAGTTTCATATATCCAGTGAGGTCGGATGTTCGCAAAAAGCTCTCGCTGATTCGGCAAGTTTCTTGGACAGAATTGTCAGGTTTTTGTAGCTGGAGAGAGTCAATTAATGGCTGAAGAGAGTCAAGTAATGGTTGGAGAGAGTGAAGTAATGGTTGGAGTGAGTCAGCTAATGGCTGGATAGAGTTAATTGATGGTTTCCTCTGGGCAACCCAATGTAAAAGTATTTATCAATAAATATTCATGTTTAACTCTGTGTATATCACCTCATGGTTTGAACTGTCTGTTAATTATTCACTGGGTTAAAGCCCGCTGCCAGAAGAATAACCTCCAGAGCACCGTCTCATACATATAAAACCGTCGCAACGCTGCTTCAAACGCATTTATATACCGTACTGTCGTGTCGTTTCACTGCATTAGACAAGGACGTTACGTCAAAATTCATAATCTAGAAATCTAGAGAAAGAGGATTTAGCATTTTGACTTCATTATCACGTCCTCTTTTCATACATACCCGCTCGGATGATCTACTTCGAGTTGTCGCACGACTACAGTCACATGAGCAGCGGGCGTCTCTCGAGTTTGAGTCATTTGTTAAAGTTTTTATGGAATATTGTCCACAAAAAGCGACACTAGATGCAGGGAGTTAAGATTTTTTACCTGACGTTGCCTTTGCTTCAAAAATAAAATTCTCTTGTGGAAGGATGGTTGTTTTAGCAAAGGTTTATTCTACCTGTCAGACTTAAATATTATGGAAATAGACTATCCATGTAATCTTTCAGTTCCCTGCAGTACTCGTGTTAATTTATGTTGGCTTTCCAGGGAGCAAGGGGGTGGGTGGTGACGGAACAGCCAGAACAGCAGAAGAGATTCATCCGGCTTATTCTATTTGCACGTTGCAATGGAGACACGACTGAGATACGCATGGGATATGCATTTAGAAGACGAATATAGGCCTACATGTAGTAGCAAAGGTTATCGAACATGAACACTGATTTTGTCAACGTCTCCGGACCAAAGCTTTCGCTTGTGCCTGTACTTGATATCACACAAAATTTCTGAGAAATACATGCCATCGGATTGGGCATTATGAAGTATTGAGAAGCTCTACGTAAGAAAATGTTCCTTAATAGACTGCCGCTTTCCAAAATATATTTTCCTTACAATAGGAGAAGAAGACAATGGAGGTTTTCTCAGGGTTTGTAACATTAGAGCAAAAAAAAAAACACATGTAAAAAGGCAATAAGGAACAATAAACATAAACTAGACCATGGCTAGATATATTTTATCATACATATGTATATTTGTGCCTGATGTACTTTATGAGATGTTTTTACTGCGGTCACCATGCATACAGACGATGTTAAATCGGTACAGGTAATAAGTAAATAAATTACTTCAGATTGAGTGTCCATAAAACAAGGGATGAAAACATCAGTATCAGACATTCCAGGCCAATCCCAGAAGAATTGCATCTGGAACACATATATTGATGTCTATTAATTAAGGCGTGAAGTAGATTGTTTTTCTGTGCAGAATAATTTATTTATCAACGTCTAATATACATTACCTCGCCGGTAATGAAGTGAGATTCTCGGGCAAAATGACGACGGGAATGCGTAATTTGTTTATGCACTGGTTTTCACACCATCTCGACCTGACTCACCTTAGGCGACCTTCTGCCCTCCGCTTTTCTCGGTCAGGTCCGCTGGTGTACCTCGTAAACAACTGCCAGGAATCAATACAGGGCCATATTCATAAGGTTTGTGTATATATGTGATGTAAGCATGCAACAGAAATCGTGTATAGATGAAGTCGTGTGCTTCGTACAACACAGGAAACTGTCTTTTGAAAGCTGAATTTCTGTTTGTGATGGTAGCCTAATGGTCCCCTCGCGCAGTGCAATGATCCAGGGGCTTCTCATCAGTGCGGTGGAATTTTTACTTTATTACAAAGAGTTGCCTTAAACTTTCAAGGTAAAAATATAAATTAGCGTGTAAATTCCAAATGAAGTTCAAGAGTAATACTATAAGTTAGGACTAAGCTGAGCAACAGCTTAATCTTCCAAGATATGTCAATGGTTAAATGAAAATGGTCACCAGTTTTTTTTTCATCCCCTGCCCCATCCTCCCTTAGCGGATCTCACATGCCCTCACTTCCCACCCCACTCTCCCAACACAAGCCCTTGATTCGACCTGGAAAGAGATTTTGAAGATTTCTTGGCGAATTTCAAACAACAAGTTGTCTCTTTTAGAAGGCTCTGAAAAAAAACCTCACTCCTTTGTTTGATTTTTACGAAAACCCCTAAGATTTCGGGTGTGGCCATTTTTATATAGAAATACCGTATGTCTACTGTTCTCTAATTCAAACGTGTATATGGGAGTGATGCTAACCTTTGCCTTGTGCAGACTGGAGGCAAATGATTTTTCTGGACAGGAGTTGTTGATAAAATGATAATGGTTTATTGTTAAACAAGAAAGGGACTTTTAGTTTAGAGTTCTGTGTGTGGTAAATCCCGTGAGATATGCATTTTCCGGGCGCATCACTATTACAAGAGATACATTCTATAGTGAAAGCTTTAATTTATGCAAGTGTGCGTTTAATGGGTATTTAGTCGCCTTGTAAGATTTCTCAGCTGATCACGTCAAAGGTTATTATAGGCCTACGTGTGCTTCGAAATAGTGATTAATTATTGATTGTGCAATATTATTAAAATCGTTGAAATAATTTTATGTTTCATTCTCTGTTGGCTCTTCGTGGTGCGTGTTTTATAGTGACTATTTTTCTATTTATTACATGTTGACATAGCAAATGTCTGAATAAACGGCTTCAGCGATGACTACGTGTATACTTGTCAACTGATTGCACTAGTACCGGTAACGTTTTTCTTTAAACTTTCAGCAACACCTGAATTGTTATTGCATTAATGACCTGCACAACAATATAACCTACGTCCAGCCCTTTATGTTAAATTTTGTCTTAATTACATGATATCGTCTTTTTATCAGATTGAATATTCAGATTCTTTGTTGATGTCAGCATCTGTGTTCTATCCAGTCGGATACTGTATGTACAATATACACATCTTGATTTATTTATTTATTTGATTGGTGTTTTACGCTGTACTTAAGAATATTTCACTAATACGACGGCGGCCAGCATTATGGTGGTAGGACACCGGGCAGAGCCTGGGGGAAACCCACGACCATCCGCAGGTTGCTGGCAGACCTTCCCACGTACGGCGGGAGAGGAAGTCAGCACAAGCTGGGCTTGAACTCACAGCGACCGCATTGGTGGAAGGCTTCGGTCATTGCGCTGTGTTAGCGCGCTAACCGACTGAGTCACGGAGGACCCTACACATCTTGAATCTTGACTGTTTGAACTCATCATGATACGGCATCGGATATAAATTATATATATTACAAACACTGTGCACGACGTCATTTTAACCAACATCGGTTACGAAGGCGACACTGGGTCGAGTTGTCATTGACAGTCGCCATCTCCGTTACTATGGGAACCCGGCTGACCCTAGCCACTGCATCTCGGCGTAAACAAGTCACCGTTGACCTGACCGGGATTGAGTCGGGCTCTAGACCCGAGACCAAAGGTAAACACGAAAACACGACAACCAGTTGTTCGTATCCCCAATGACTTTACGTACACGCCGGTTTGCTATATAACAAGGCAGGACAATTTTGTCGTTGGCCGAGCCGAATTAATCAGCGGTATAGAAGTGTTTGAGTCAGAGCGCGAACATATTTAATTCTATGTTGTTTACTACCAATTCATAGCCGCCGTGGTGCGTAAGTGCAATATCCCGCGGTACGGTGTAACCTATCCATCAAATGAAGAAACATTTTGATTTTCTCTCCGGCAGCAGTTTAATATTAGTTTATTTATAGAAGTGACTAAGTCTACTCTTCAGTGCAAAAATAGGCTACTATTCTAATGGACAGTACATCGGGAGACTGCATGGAAGCTTGTCACACTACTTCTTTATTTATGTATTTATTTGATTGGTGTTTTTACTCCGTACTCAAGAATATTTAACTTATACGACTGCAGCCAGCGTCATGATGGGAGGAAACCGGACAGAGCCCGTTGGAAACCCAAGACCATCCGCGGGTTTTCCCACGCTGCTCTCGTCCCTCATTGGGTATTTACACATTGTGGAATAATAAAGTGTAATCCAGGTCTATTTAACTATAAGTAAACTATAAGTAAACTATATATACCGTACTTTACTTTTATGTTTAACATTTTTCAAGCGACACATTTTTGCTTGGGTCTGATTGATTCCCCCCCCCCCCCCTTGTATACAGGACCACGTAAGGGTTTGGTGAAGTTTGAATAATTTCTCATCAGAAAATGTAATTGTTGGCACCCTACGACACTGATCACAATCCTGTCAACTAAGTGAAACTAATTAATTAATATGGTGTATCTCACACCAAGGTGTTATATAAATGAATTAATGTTCGCATTTCGTGCTTATAGAACATTAGAGATGTTAATGAACAGAAATAAATACTTCAAAACACCAATTACATGTACGTGTCTTTAATATATGTGACGATAGCCTAAGATTCGTGTATTATGTAGGGGCCGATTCGCTCCTTGTGTGCATATATGTGAGTGGAGTTGATTCGGGAGTTGGTTGGGGAGTTGGGGGGGGGGTATCAGGCAATCACAGGCTGTTTTAAAGATAAGTGTCACAGCTGTAGACTTGTAGATTCTCGAGGGGGTGGGGATAACATTATACAGGAGTGTGTGAGAGAATGATGGTGGGTGTGGCTGAGGGGGTGTATAAGTCCGATTAGGTGGGGCAATAGAGACTTAACTGGTACCTTCAAATTCCGCATTTAGAACTTGAAAAGGCTGGGAAAGCGGACATAAAACGGCTTAATTAATTAGGGTTGTAAACTAAATAAACCGAAACGGCTTTCTCAAGGTCCATACTTTGTTGGCAGGCAAAATTCTCCCATGCACTCTATAACAAGTGATATATCACATATCTAAGATATTAAAGCCAACATTTTGGAACTGGCGAAGGAAGGAAGACATTCGTTATGTTAGATGAACACTTTGTAAAGTGTTAGAAATTTAACACTTACAAAATAATTTTCAAAACGTTAGAATTTTACAATATGCTGTCCTAGTTTTAGTTATTATAGATTCTGCATTATAAATATTAACTGAGCTTGCTTCCTCCACGGCCCTACTTGGGAAGATCTGCCAGCAACCTGCGGACGGTCGTGGGTTTCTCCCAGGTTCTGCCCGGTTTCCTTTCACCATAATGCTGGCCGCCGTCGTATAAATGAAATATTCTTGAGTATGGCGTAAAACACCAACCACGACCATCTGTAGGTTGCTGGCGGACCCTCCAACGCACGGCCGCAGAGGAAACCAGCAGGATCTGGACTTGACGCACAGCTTCCACATTGGTGAGAGGCACCTGGGTCATTACGCCACGCTGTTGCGCTAACCCCCTCGGGAACGGAGGTCCCCATCATGCTGATTTAGCGCTATAAATGTGTATCAAAAGTAAAGAAGGTAAATATATTCCTTTATTTATTTGATTGGCGTTTTACGCCGTACTCTCTAATGTTTCACTTATTCGACGGAACCAGCATTATATGGTGGGAGGAAATCGGACCGAGCCCGGGGGAAACTCACGGTCACAAGCAGGTTGCTGGCAGATCTTCTCATGTACAATACAACCCGAGAGGAAGCCTGCGTCAGCTGGGCTTGAACTCAGAGCGATCGCATTGGTGAGAAGATAAACATACATATGGCTATTTAAATAAATAAAAACGGGGTGAAGCAATGGTATGAAAGCAAAGCATCAAATCTGAAAATAAAATTCACAATATTGAACATGTCTGTGAAAAATATAATAACAATTTTACGACGAAGTGAAGGAAGTTAATGATGAAATATCACATAACCGCAGTGACGTCACCGGACGTCCGTACGCCTGCCTGACACCTACCTAACACTCACCTGACTAGCAACTCACGTCTTCCACCGTTAACTGTGAATTGTTTTGGTTCTTATTTGCAAACGTGTTCAGACGATCTTATTTTGAAAACAGAAGGCATCAGTCAATAACAATGCACGCCGGAGTAGTGTTGATGATACAATAATTACGTGATCTAAAATAATACCTGTTTTGATGTGACCCAGCTATTTACCTGCGGCCATGCAGGCTAAAAATACCCGCACCATTCAGATGACCACATACCTGCAACTTTACCTAATTATTCGCCAGATGTCGCTCAGGTTGTAGTTTTGAATGATGCAGACCAGACATTCGGCCGCCAAGTGATTCATATGTAGGCTCTGCATGTATGTGTGTGTGCAGAGGCCATTCCAAGTCCAACAGCATCTTCACTTTATGTCTGCAGAGAATGCTGTCCAACAATGATCAAAATAAATAAATAGATAAATAAATAAATAAATGAATGAATAAATAACTTTATTTCTGGTACATTGTGACGGCATATTAATATATATGTGTGGCAGACTACACAGTGATTTCGTAGCCTACATAGGCCTAATTTATGTGTTAAAAGAAAAGACAGCACTAGACCAAATGCACATATGTATAGATCAAAAAATCCTATTCATAGTTCGAAAAAAGTCACTTTGCACTTCTGTGGAGATGTCGCGGTCCAAAGTAAGCAAGAACACCCACGTGGGGAAAATCGAACAGGCCGCCACCCTCTCAATTTTAACTTATCAAGGGCGAGATATTTTTACCACCCCAGAAGGCATGTGTTTCCGCTGTGACGTCAGCAGAAGTAGTGTTAAATCGGCTGTTTTCCTTGTGATTACGACACAATTCTGATATACTTTAAAGCCATTTTCAAAAAGTGACAGTGGAAAACATGTAGGGTGATTCCCCAAGGTCACGACCAGAAGGCCACAATGTGTAGCCTTCGATTGTAATAATAGAGACCGTACCTCATACACAAAAGAGTGTCTCTCCCGTAATACTGAAGAGCCTTGGGTATGGATGACGAGACATCGCTTTTCCGGTTTCTCTAAAATGGTCTCTTAAAAATTCCAGATTAAAAGGTGATTTATACAGTGACCAAGTATGTCATAAAAAAATGCCTATGCCTTCCTAGGTCTCTGTGGACCCCTCTTTTGAAATAACTTTGGTTATATTTGTTGTTGTCTTTTGATTTAAGTTAAAATATGTATTTATATTAAACCATTGATATATTCATTGATATATTTATTTTATTATTTGTTTTTGTTTGTTTTCGATAATATATATTTTTTTCAATTGCATCGTCAAAGTTTTAATATCATCTTCACCGCCGCTTTCAACATCATCCGTATCGCCATCATCTTAATTTAATTATTTGATTGTTACTTTGATCGTATGCATCATCACCGCCACAGTCAGGGCTGGCTCAGTTGCTGACTTCACGGTTTACCTAAGCATTTTTCCAGCCTTATTTGATCAGAGCCTGAACTGTGCATTCGCTGGCTCGATTTCAGAATGGGCTGTTTCCAAACAAGCATTACGTCAAGAGGTTTGTCATTTTACTCGGGTACTCCGATCGATTGCCGAGAAAAATTCTCTGGAGCGGCATGCACATGCAGTTACGTAAATGAATAAAGAAATAAATAATCATGTTCACTGGCAATGAGAAATCGATCAACTGTTTGAATAAATGTGTCCCAGAAAAGATGGATTCCGTCAATGATTGAGGTGCGAGCTGATGAATTCTTTCTACGACTGAGTGTGTCAATTGATGAGTTCTGTGACTGAAGTGTGAATTGGTGGGTTCTATTCATTACGGAATGTACGAATTCATGGATTCTCTCTATAACAGAATTCAGGATTCCGTCCATGACAGAATGTGCAAATTAATGGATTTTTATCAATGGGAGATCGCTTCAGTGGTCTGGTGGTTGGAGCGTCCCCTTGGGGTGGAGATCATGCCGGGTCGGGTCATATTAAAGACTTTAAAAATGGTTCTTGTTGCTGCCTCACTTGGCGCTCGGCCCTGACAGATTAAAGCAAGGCAACAGAATTGGTCGGTCGGTGTCAGTATAATTTGATTGGGTGGGTGTCGTGTCTGGTGTCTTCGGCATCATGCTCCAGAGCGCCAGCACTTTAGCGGCATGGACTCGCCTTGCCATAAGGAAGCACAGCATATCTATATTAAGACTCCTCGTCGTTATATGATTGAAAAATTGTTGAGTGCGACGTAAAAAACACAAACATACACAGGCTACATATATGCATTCTATCCATGTCTGAGGTACGAATTCATGGATTTTGTCCATGACTGAAATACGAATTGGTGTGAAAGATCCATAACTGAATGTGCGACGTGATGGATGTGTACTTAATTGAATTTACGCATTGATGGGTGCTGTTCATGACTGAGTGAGCGAACTGACAGATTCTATCTATGACGGAGGTGCGAACCGATAAATAATACACAAGACTGAGTGTGCGATTTGATGAATTATATCCATGACTGAGTGTGCCAATTGATGGATTCTTTCCATGGCTGAATGAGCGAATTGAGAGATTCTATCTCGAATTGAGGTACGAATTGGTGGATTCTACACATCACTGAGTGTGGAGACTGATGGATTCTACCCGTGAGTGTGTGAATTCAGGAATTAAATGTATCCGAGTGTTTGGTTTTCTTAATGAAATCCCCATGGCCATGAGTAAGGCTGGGTGTTTAAATGATTTGGTCAGTCGCATGCAAATTTTGATTTTAACTGACCACATGTTAGATATAGGTCTGACGATCCCTGTGGGTTGTCAGTAAATTCTACGATTGAGAGAGCATATACAATACATTAATTGTGGTAGTTTTATGCCTGATATAAATAAGGAGCTGTATTTTAAATATTTAAATATTTTTGCCGGCGAAGATGATAGTATGACGGACTGAAGTCAGAGAGGGAGACCGCAGAAATGAATTAGCTGGTTTCCTTCGTCCATGTAAAGTATAACCATGTCACTTGTTTAATTAACTAAGTAAATGGGCTATTATTTATGTTAATTACTCATGACCTCTATGTCACAGGATATATGGTACTCCAGCTAAAGTTCCAGAAGCACATATAAGGACGTAAAAAGATACCTTTGCTGCTAACACTTAAGTTTCTCTGGTACGACATTAATCAAACGTTTACAAAAAGCTGTTAACGGGAATCAAGTAATCAAGCAAAATGCGAGACTTGAAAAATGCTAAACTTTATGTTAAATACCGTGGGCTCGGGCTTGTATATTGTGTCCAGATAGGTTTATTGATTGAATGAATTTTTTGAGTGGTTGGTTCATCGTCGGAAATTATATACCACTTAAACGGAGTGTAATCATTAATAATGTAAGTTAGGAAGATACAAAATAAAATTTTTTTTTTTTTTTTTTTTTGGTTGGTCGGTACTTTGTCATCTGTGTATATGCCATGGCCATTATTTCCCTTAACCTTTCATCCTCTGTCCTCTTCGCCACTCACCTTGTAGATGACCTTCCTGTGCCCTTTAGAAATTGCGCCCCCACCCTCCCCCAACACACACAATTCCTGAACAACGCTACGCAGTAGAGTAAGGAAAGTAAACAGCAGCATCAAAAACACTGTAGCCAAGACGACTGATCACTGGATTCAGCCCGACCAGCGTGAGCGGTCAGCACCAGGATGGATGCGCACTGATCAGGCAACCCAAGACTTCATACCGCGATGGGGGGAGGGAGGGATAATAAGGGCATGGTCGGTGAAGTAAGGCACTATGACGTCACAGCCAGCGTGGTCACCTCGCTGCATGTCCTAAGCGACCGAACAACTGACTGACCACAGCCGGATGACCAGTGACCAGTGTCCGATCGTTACTTCGTCACACTGGTCACCACGGCTTTTTGTTTGGTCCAGGTCTTGACTGGGTCTATATGATATGGTCACAACATAACCCCTCACCCACTCCGACTCACAACCGCTCCCCGGCCCACCCCACCCCACCCCACCCCCTGGTGTCGACTGCTGGCACTGATCAGGTAAGACATCGGTGCCCATGCGTTCATTTCAAAATTAAACAGGCCACAGATATAAAGAGCTATAGTCAGAGATTCTTTATGTAGCTTGTAACAAATCAACCCTGACTGGCTTCTGGATATTCGTCAGTTAGCAGCCCGTATATACTCATGTCGCTGTGAGAATTGAACACGGTACTGTACGTGAAATATGCGGGTAGTACGATGTGGGACAAAGCATGTTTATTGTAACAATTATCTCCATATTGCAGAATGGTTCATATTTATTCATTTGGTCTAAATTTCACCGGTAACTGAGTGGTGGGCAAATACGAAATGACATGCAAGACCGAACTGGTAACTTTTAACCAGAGAACGTCTCAGCTGAATGGCCGGTTTGTATTGCTTCGAAACCAAGTTTTCACGACTTTTTAAAACATTTTAGTACAGTGAACAAGATGCAAAATTATTCCCTGTGTGTATTCCCTTTTAATACGCCGAGAATGCTCCTATATGAGCTAAAGTGTCCACATACATTAAATATAGATGTGGCCCCTCGTCTGTTGTCATCTCGAATCTAGAAATATAGCACATAGAGCACGTTGAGGGGCTAAAAACAGTCTGTGGCGTCTTTGGCAAACAATCAATATAACATTTATTGTGTTTCCAATATTTAATCTCTTCGCAGATTTTGGTGCATCTGTCCCTTGCCCCGAGGGTAGCACTGTATCATATCTGACTAGTATATAAAAGAAATAAGTAAATGAATATATAATTATTCCAAAGATGAAAAAAGTACATGCATCTTGTTTGACCCACTGGAGAATGTTCGAGTTCCAAGCACCTATAAAGGTCAGCCGTACAGCCCATATAACATGCGTGCAGCTGACATTTAAGAAGATATGCAATAAATTGCAAAAAAAAAAAAAAAAGAAATATCGAGTGTCGTGTTGTGTTCACTTCACCTCAAGGCAATTTAAAAATTTGATCGTAAATGCAGAAACGTCGTCAAATCGATACAGTTTCTACACAGATTTCCCACAGATCAGCTTGATTTATAATATTTTAACTCAGATTGTTTCCAAGGGAAGTGTATAAAGCGTGTACACTGTGATGATCTGTATAAATATAGAAAATAACTCTGACAATCAGAGTTGACTTTTTGGAGTAGATATACCAAGACGTATAAATAACGTCTATGTGTTCTGCACAGTACCCGGTTATGGCATAAATTATGCTACTATATTTACACTGTCATAACATTGAAATAATGTGTATATAACGTCATTAACACTAAATTTAATGTAAATCTCAGTTACTCTTTGTCCTGTTTCTGTTTGAAAAACTAATTGCCACATATCTGCAACTTCCAGCACCTGTAGCTAGCTGTAACAATCAGTAATATTAACATATTACATATGACAAAAAGATTCACTCAGTAGTTAATTCCTGCACTTATGTAAACAGTATACCAGTGTACAAGTATATATATGGAATATATATATATATATATATATATATAATATATATATATATTGTATAATTGTTTGGCCATGATACACTAATGATCAAATACAGCACTGAATTGACGAGCCACCCATATCCACCAGGGAAAAAACCGGTATTTTAACCATTTAACAATTAAATATAACATTTTTGGTAGTGGTGGAGAAGCGAAGATCTCTGCAGCTCAAGTTCAGCGCTCTGAGCTAAAGGAAAATTCCCACTAGCTCCAGCTGATACAGTGTATAAGCACTGGAATGCTACTCCCTTTACACGGCATTTAATACGTTGCACCAGCTCAATATTTAACAAACACGTTTGTAACAAAAGATGGTTTATAGCATAAGCGCTTTAAGAGACTGACGTGTATTACAAGTAACGTTTCCAGTTGTTTGAACTATTTATTCATTTATTTATTTGATCGGTGTTTTATACCGTACTCAAAAATATTTCACGTATACGACAGCCGCTAGCAGGATGGTGGGAGGAAACCGGGCAGAGCCCGGGGGAAACCTACGACCATCCTCAGATTGCTGGCAGACCTTCCCACGTGCGACCTGAGAGGAAGCCAGCATGAGCCCAGCTTAAACTCACAGCGATCGCATCGGTGAGAGGCTCCTTTCCCATTACACCGTGCAAGCACGTTAGTCTCCTCGGCCACGGTTTAAACTATGAAGGTACATGTCGATGTTTGAACGACTCAACCTTTAGTGGGTGTGCTACCCAGCTGGGATCTTATAAATGGCTGGGTTTTAGTATACATAGTTCATTTACAGACATATACCTTCTGAATGAATGGTGCTATATGTGTAACATCAACACAGACGCTCAGCAAACAAGGTCACATGAAGGAAAAACACCCATTAAAAAGAAACCAGATCCCAGGTCAAGTGTAACATTTCGGGCCATGTAGATTGTAATATTGATAAACATACACACACACACACACATATATAGAGATATATAGATATTAAAAGCAGGACATTCCTGATGTGGACAAATGATAGATTGATTAAAAAAATACGAACAAGTGAGCCTTTCTCAACTTGCTGCACGTTTGCATTTCGCTTTTATGGTGCAAAAAGTCTACCGTAGCACCTCAGTCTTTATTTTCATTTTAGGCTAAGCACAGTGAAATAAATGCCAAAAAGTAATGAAGACCATACTAGGCATCAGCAAGACATGGCTTTTAAGATGGTGTGTATTTTATTTAAAGATTGTATGCCTTTATTTACCATCACGAGTAGCGAATGTATTTCAAGAAACGACAATTCTAATGCCCCAAAGTTTAAAAAGCATACTTTCTTATTTGTGTCGTATTGTATAACCGAGTTATCACGATTCAAGTTCAGCAAAATCGAGATATCTCAGTTGACATTCGGCTAAATCGAGCTCACGTACAAAATCAAAAGCGCCACTGTTCTCAGTTTTAACAAGACAAGACTGAGTGATTTGTGGTGCCAGTTTTTCGAATAGGGCGCCTCCCGTGCATTGCATCCTAAGAATTTTTGCTTAAAATTTGATTCAGAGACTTACGCAGCACGTCGGGAAAAATGACTGTGTCCCTTAGGGTTGTTTCCATTTGAAATAGGCCTAACTTAACAGGTTGATTTAACTGCTGTCTTTTCCTTTAAATTAAACATTTATACCAACATGCATAAGATGACACCACATCACAGAACGTCGTAATTTATTCACTGAAATGTACAAGACTATTGTTTTAGGACACAAAAATACCAATTTAAATTTACCCCAAGTCTAACCCTGCTCAGGAGAATAGGTAAGGAGATCGAGCCAGAGACAGATGTTGACACTGTCAAGAGTTCGGTCTACATCATCCTGACTTGCCACACTGTTAACCAACCAACCACTCCAGCCGCATGTTCAAACCGACGCCGTTTACACAGCTGATGTGCGATCGATTGAAAATGCTCGAACCTGAAAGAGACAAGCGACGTGTAATCCCCTCTATTAAATTATCTGCATCCCTTGGAACTAGTCGATGAGTATATGTTTATTGGTGCCCTCATACTCCCCCGCGCGCCGTCATCAGGCTTAAGTGCACCTGTACCCGGCCGAGACTAAAGGCTACGCTTTGGCTATTGTGCACGAAGGCTTTACAAACTCAACGGCCCCAGCTGATGTCAAGCCTTTAACAACATTGTACAATTTATAATTTTCTCACTTTATTTTGTTGGCCAAATAATAGGATTTGTCGCCTGCAAGATTTTCTTCTCTTTGGAACAGTTGTTATCAACTTTATATTTTGTTGATGACGCGATATGCCCGATCTCTGATAAGCGGGTGATTTCTCGAAGCACCGTCTTCCTGCCAGGACATGTTAGGATGTGACGTTGCACGGCGGGTGTGATTTCAGCGCATGGTGCAAATGATGACATGGGTGAACAAAATTTATAATTACGAGTTGATGCCTCTCGTATTGTCGTTTGGCATAATGCATAAAGCTCAATGGAGATCAGTTAACTCCCACCAATACAACACAAACATATTGACTTGGCTCTGGCAGTGAGAAATTAGTGCACCAAATGTGGTAAAGTTCGTCAGGTACGTGCCGCAGATGGCTGGTCGGCTCCGAGCACTCCGGCTTCTTGCAACAAGTTGACTATAACTAACTCACTATCTAACCAAATATATAAACAAATAAATGAACAAATGAATGAAAAAAATAAATAAATAGACATCTGGTGTTACGTGATGCCATTTTGGTATATTGAATTCGCTGAGCATGGGCATACACATGATTTCAACAGCAAGGGTAAATTCATTTCTGGTGTACATTTAAAGGCGACCACTAGCATCTGAACAGCTATACGTCAGTACCAAACAATGGTGTTTTTACCCCCTTTTCTGTGTACAAACCTGTTCCATGGTACAGCATCAGCTGGTTTCCAGCAGTGTCACAAATCGACCATGTCAACTCAACAGAGGTTTGCTAGCCTTTTTTCTCCTTTTTTGCGGTATGCTGGTTTTTATTGAGCAAAATACAATCTAATTAAAATCGCAAACTAGCCCATTGAATCTTGTCATTTGGTGGCGGTGGGCGGGGGGGGGGGACTCAGTGAAATACGGATGACGGATGGCGGTAAATGTATCGTGAAATCTGATAAATCACTTGGAGGGGGGGAAGGGGGGGGAGGGTGGGGGTGCTGAGATTGAGGTCCCGGGTAAACTGCACAATAGTCGCACGGCAATGGATTCCTCGGGCAGACGTGGCAACAGACTTGCCCGGCTAGGACCGACGCTGCTTTTACGAGTGGTCTGGGGTCAACAATGAGGTCATTTGAATGTCACTGTGACCCAGGCTCAGGCTGCTCCGTTGCCTGCGCTCGTCACTCTGATGATGTCGTTCCGCCGTTGATAAAAAGCAAAGCAACCCGCCCGGCCAGCTACCTAAGATGTCGAACATTATGACGTCACGGAGTCCATCCGAGCGCCGCCCCCTCCCCATTTAATATACAGCTTCCCTACATTCCCCACATCCAACACTCCGGTATTCGCGTACAAATATCGATTTTCGGGATGTAAGATGGGAAGGGGGCTTTCCGGTTTGCCACGAACGTCGCTGTCAGTTTCCCTGAATGGGCCTCTGGCCATTGGTGAATGAAAAACACGCAGCACATGGGTACCCCCGGCTGCTTGATGCAACTACATTGAGGCTCACTGAGGGTTGGAGTGAAGTACAGTGCGTTAGAGAGAGTTATTTGCACGATGGTAGACCACACCTTGTTTTGATGCAGAAGTGTGTGTAAGCCAGGTAATATAGTCTCAGTCTTCGGTCCCCATGGAACACCCCGACCCCCACACCCTCGAACCTCCTCCGTGCAGGAACCTTAATTCTTGGGCCCTAAACATGGCGATAAAGTAATAAATGTTTATAGGAAAAAGAAACAAAACAAGATTCTGACATGTCATATTTTCCCAACCTAATCAGTAGACTAAAGTCAGTCAATAGACATATTTTGAAAACTCTCTTTTCTTACATATCCGAAAGACAGAATTCAAGAAAAATCACATTCTACCAGTATAAAGCCTGTGTTATGCATTAAAGCCGCCATGTGTTACATTGCCGGCAAATTGTGTGAAGGGTAAAATGTTTTAAAAATATATTTTCTAAAATCCGCATGCGTTTGCATTGGTTGAATTATAGCATCATCACGCATTTGATTGCATACTGTAGAAATAAATGCACTCATACAAAGTCTACGCAGAAACCAAGCACTGGGTATATCTGCTCTCATGAAGGGACATTGAGTACGAGCTGAAATTGGTCAATGTGTAACGTCGTACGCAAGAATATTTTCGCAATCCCTACTTATCACCGGGATGTTATAAGTGATGAATTCTTCAGTATCCATGGGGTTAGATAATATTCAAATGAATAAATCAGTGGGTCCATGCAATACGGGACGAATGGATATCAAGCCAAGAAAAACACAAATATGTGTCCTCTGTGCCCAAAGTGGCCGGGGATATCAGTATAGATGAAGAGTACATGCTAGGCACTATTTGTGCAGATAGGGATTAATTTTATGTTCTTATTGTATTGTTAATTTATTTCCTTTGGATATCATTTCCAAACATTTCTTGTTTCTTCCCGTCGCACACTGCTCCGTAATATAAACGGCGATGTGTGTGGTTTGTAGCCATGACTGTCGGCCATAGTTGTGCAGGAGGTCCTATAGAGATAGCACAACCATACAGCTACCATTAGCGTAGTTCTTAATACCAACAGCCAGCTTATATCCAGGTGCCTTTATGACGTCCAAGATGCACATGTTCTATCATAGTTTTTTTTTCATGGCGGCAACATGTCACCTATAAATGTGAAAAAACCTTAACTGATACATTTCCGGAGTCCAAAGGACAGCAAAAGATGTTCGCTCATGCAATTGGTCTCTTTATTTATACACAGTTCACTTGAGCGCGGCATGTAAACATTTTTCCCAGAAGAAAGTGTAAAATAAACGCTCCGAGGCAGAGGAGTTCACGGTAGGTTGGGTATTTTGAGGGGAATATCAATCGGGCTGCCAGGGGTCAGAGTTGAAAGGTGAAGAGAACTGACCCCACTGCGGTCCTTGTGCGACCTTTAATGGTCAAAGGTCACAGCGCTAGCCTATCACGAGTATAATTTTTTTCACAAACCGTTTCACTATACTTGGCACAATGTCACCAAAGCTGCAGAAACGACTGATCTCCCCAGTCCTTTATTGTCACATAATTTCAGAAGCTGTCTTTCTTAATTTTCTTGTTCACCGACTAACTTCTTTGTACAAAGTCACCATTGATATTCCTTTGTGTTGCTTTAACACTAAGGCAGATATTTGTGGAGAAAGTTTTCTGAAGCCTTCGGAAATTCATGGATTCTCAATGGCTTCAGATGTGTCTCGTAAAACACTGGATTGACTGACTTTTCTCAAATACACACATTGTTCTGAATACACTTGCATGTTATTACCAGTATTTGATGAAAAAAATACGGAATTATTGTCAAAGTGTATTTTAAGATTTCAATGTTTCTTTTACACTGTAAAAGACTTTGTAATAAACTTTGTAATAAACTTTGAGAAATTATATGCAATGGAGGACAAGAGCAACCCGCAGTAGACCCTATTCATGGACACTTATTTTGTTCTAGGTATATGTTCTGTCTTAAAACAGAGCTCGAAATAGGTTAAAATATAATTTTTCCATATATCCGCCTGTCAGAAATGCCTGATGAAATATAAGATTAAACGGAAGTATAAAATAATTAAGTATTGTCTTATTTGCAAGTTATAATAAAAGTCTCTTTTGATATAATTTTTCTGATCAGAATATGTCATTTTTATTTATTTATATATTTTAATCTGTGGTTTAACTAGACAGTATGCAACAAATACAAGAGTACAACTCAAACAATGGCTTTTCGAGTTAATAGATGGAGGCAAACCCACAGCATCTAAGGCTACGTTCAAGTACACCACCTAACTGCATAGTCAAGCGAGTGCCCTGGGGCTGCGAGAGGTGATTAGCGTGGTAGTCAGGAGTTACACACGTCGGGCATGACCTGCACGGGAGGACATGGGTAAAACACTACCCTCCACCCGACAGTCAATAACCCCCAGCGGAACCCTGGATTTTATCGATTGGCCAATCCGTGGGCTGCTAACCGGCCAATGCCACGGCAGAACTGCGTTCGGGTGGCTTCGGGGATGTCCGGTGAAATTTAATATGATCCATGTTCCGGGGATTTCATTAGTAGACTGGCGTAGGGTCATAATTTTCATGATTTGAAAGGGCATCTCTGACGACTGCGATAACTGGTCATGGCTTGACAAATGTATATGCTGTGTGTATTCTAGCGAGTACATTGTGCTAAAATCTGTCAGAGAAAGCACGAGAGGGACTAAGTAGGAGGTCAACACAATCATGCATGGCGGATGTCGTTGGCAGAGGATATGTTACAGCAAAATATGGGTATTCGACCGATGGAGGTGTGTGATCCACACTCATATTGTGTATACATCTGCCATGGAGACGTCATAATTAGAACAACTTGCATTTTCCAAGGCGACAAAGAATACAATAAATGAGAGCAAAGACCACGTACAACTATCTGTACGAGATACATTCTAGCAACAAATTTTACAAACCATTCTTCTTGGAAGTTGAGATGCATGACATCTCATTTTGTGTCAAGAGTCTGAGTGAAGCAAAGTGTATGAAGTGTGTGAGCCATGTGTTTAAGTCAGTTCTGGTCAGCTGATTACCTGGAGCGGCCAAACTTTTACCCCTCGTACCCCTCGCCCCCCTCTCCCGCCCCTGCGAGTGACCTATTGTAACATCACTCTGCCGGACTCTCCGGAAGGAAGTGATCAAATCGTAGACGCCATCATCCGGGGGAGGGTACGAAGTCTAACTCGCATTCAAACCAATTTCCTCGACGAAAAAAATGGTTTTATTAAGAAAGACCCGTGCTGAAATGGTGTTTTTTGGCTAGTTACATTTTAGATTGCATTGGCATGATTCATGCTGTTACCAGTAATAGGTTGTGTCTTGAGTCCCGGTTCAGTTTCTTGCGTTCCTCCAGTTTCTATGGCACACAAAATGTCATCAGTATAATGCTATATCTTACGAATGTGTGGATAAATTTCTCTTTTTGCTGAATATCCACATCTGTGCAAAATATTGTGCAGGCGATAGAGTGTTATTTTTTATTCTCCTTCTGTTTGGCCTTGATTTGTCGGAACGAAAATGTAACAATAACAAAGGGGTGTGCTGGAGCGTGAACTTGGATCTGACTGGAAACAACTGTAATGCTCTGAGAATCAGGTCTCCGTGTGTGTGTGTGTGTGTGTGTGTGTGTGCGTGTCAGGGTCTCCTTTGTGTCCAAACAGCAACTCTCCGGACACGGCTGAGTGGTCTAGGATGTGGACTCAAAATTATATCACATTATGTAATTTCTCCCAGCTGTCAGTCACACCGATAGTAGTGCCGCCCCTTTGACCCTAAAACACTGAGGGCCAATTATCGCCCTTGAGGTCATGGTATTATGCTAATGTACCGTGCGCTGTTAGGTGCCCAGATCCATACCTTGTCCTCACCAGGGAATGAACTGGTCCGCCTTGAAAGGGGGGTGTTGGTGCATCGATGGAAATTATCCATGTATATATATGAACGGTAAATTTTCTTTTTAATCAGAGAAACACCAGTGGTCAGTACTGCACTTGGGAGTAGACATCAGAAAGGGAATAATAAAGTTGTTTTTTTATTCGCCTCCTATGTGAATGCCCGGGTTTCAGACTGGGCATATGAGTGGCTTGATTTGGGGGGGAACTTTGTGCAATTTTCACGGCGCACCATCGTCCTCCATCTCAAGATTGTTTGTTGTATGAAAACACACATTTATTTGGGCAACGAAAAAAATTAAGATCAAAGAAAGTTATACCTATTTTTCAAAAATTTCGTTAATCTATTAATTACAACTGGCTCTGAGGTGCTAATAAACTCAGATTTTCGTTTGGGGTGTATATACACGCGCCCTGAACTGGCCAGAGTCGGTGTTTCATGTGAAATAACTGCACACAAGGATTGGCGTTCTTGCAAGACCATTGGTCACTGCGTTTGACCCCCCTTGTAACACAGTGAGGTCATCCGCGGATTGGCTGAGATCTTACATCATTGTCCGAGCGGCCGAGCGCGAGCGGTGTGTGGACTGCAGGGTAGCGGTCAAGCCGGGCTTAGTCATATCACGGACCTCGGAGAAGGCAGGACACAGTAACTGACCAGTGACTGGAGTGTTACACAGAGGTGGATGAGGTGTGGGGACATATAAACAGGAGTGAGGTGGGCGAGTAAGGGATAGTTCAGTCTTGTCACACCTCGTGCTGTAGTAGAGGGAGAGCATTACGACTTCGTCGACGTAGAGGAAAAGAAAACAATCCTCCAAAAAGCAAAACAAACCAAAGAATTGTCAACTCAAAAAGCCGAGTTAACCAGCTGTGATGAAACAGACCACTAACTGACAATTTATGCTGTGAAGAAGACGACTTTCAATGAAACTAAGGCAGGAGAATCATCTGGTCCATCTGAGCTTAGTTTGACCTCCTTGACAACTGGTCACAGGAACTCCTCGCTGTTGTTTCTCCCGTGAGAGGGACATGCAGCCATTGTAGGAGCTAGCTCTCCGATAGACTTATTGGCTAGTTTCTGATCATTACCATTCAACTGAATGCGAGATTTCATTTATTACTGGGCCGACCAGGGGAGTGAGTTCAACCAACAGAAGATCTGTCTGAACAACAACATGGCGGCATCCTCGTCTCCCCAGAACGGCAACATGGCCCCTCTTTCCCCTGAAAATTCTACATCCGGGAAGACCGAACAGATCAACGGACGCAGGAAAAGTAAGTGTATCAATTAAACAGGAAAAACGATTGTGTGAAAATTTTTAACACATGCTTCATGGTAAATGCTCATTGAATAAAACATTCATAATAAAACCTTTTATTTTTATTACATTGAGTATAAAATATATAAAGGAATGGTAAATAAACAGGAGGAGAATAAAGTAGTAGGACAGGACGGGTAAAGTTCCAGAATTGCTATTTATGAAACTATGAATGAAAGTTGACTGATGTGTGGTTGTTTCTGCTGAGATAGGCTCACACATTTAATATCTTTCAGTGTGAACATTGCTTATGAAATATATGTGTATATGTAGTCTTTAACTTATTCTACAATTTGTGGTTTAAATTTTGCTAATTTGGTATTATCAATAGAGAATGCTTGTACCCTGTGACGTGTACTCTGTTTTATGTTTTCTTTGAAAAAATAATATTAATAAGTGTCATTTTAGTTTTATTCCCTGCTGTTAATCATGGGTTGTGCATTGTTCTGTGCATCACAGCATTATCTCGCAGCTTAAACCGATGAATCATCGGTGCCACGATTATTTCTAAAACACTGATGTTGCAAAACAAAACATGAAATCCGTTCTGCAAAGGTACTAGACGGTACATGTGTGGTGTAGCTGTGAGCCTTGTAGTGGGATCCAGGGGACAGAGAATTGCCTGCCAGAGAATTCTTTGTCACCAGAATGTCGAC
Source organism: Acanthopleura granulata (assembly GCA_016165875.1). NCBI lineage: Eukaryota > Metazoa > Mollusca > Polyplacophora > Chitonida > Chitonidae > Acanthopleura > Acanthopleura granulata. Next base: position 9,324,871 of record JABBOT010000016.1, read on the forward strand.
TCAACATATTAATGACCTGACAAGGTCGATGGCTGTCTAGAGGCTTTAGCCTAGTGCACGTTACGTAATTCCGTGCTAATTGCGGCGACGGTATGTGTGAACAGAATCGGAGACAGCGGGGAACCTTGCCTCAATACCTACGGTGGTTTTCAATGAACAGCCGGTGCTGATCGGCTGACGCTCGTGGCACACTTACAGAGCGATCAGGCAGGTAAAGCCGGTCAGTGCATAACCAGGTAGCAGAGTGGAGTAGCCAAAAATATGGATGACCAATAAGACCATCAAATTACAAGAAAAAATGGTTAGTGGTGGCGCATCATGGTATATTTTTGCCTGTATTTGTCTGTTATTTGTCTATTTTTGCCACAATTTTTTGGATAACAAAAGTGTGAAATTTTCGGATTAACTTTATAAATTGCATGGAAATCAACTTAGAACTTTCTTTCTCACAAGAAATGCCCTTGAGTAAAAATGTCTTCAAAATCATGATAAAACTCAACTGTATTAAATATGCATGCATCTTTTTTGCTAAGACATTTCTATCGTTCTGATAAGCAGTAAACGCATTGGAACTTCTCGGTCCAAAAAAGAAGCAAAAAACAAAAAACAAAACAAAGCAAAACAAAACAAAAAACATATGTAATACTTGAAGAGAATGAATCCAGTCTTAGGCGATATTTTCTTTCATCACAAACGGTCATTCTGTCTGTCAATTTCGTCATAGACTGCATTGAATTTCTATCAAATTCAGATTAGGTTATGTTTATGTGTATTAAATCACAGTGTAAATATACATCTTCAGCGGCTGGACATGTAAGATATCTTTCTTTGCTGGCGATGATGTCAAGATTTGAAATCTACAAGATAACCTTTAACTTTTGTCAGAATTGCAACTGTTGGATCAGATCTATATTTTTCAACACATCATAACCTGTCGATCGTTTATTCTCTTTGAACCTATGGAATCCCCCAGGTTATAAAATCCCCGAGCTTGTAAAATCCCCGAGCTTGTCATTTCCCGGATCGGATCCGATCCCTGAAGCCACACGGGTTCAAAAACGTTTATTTAGTTGTTTTATTTCTTTATTTGATAGTTGTTTACCACCAAACTGTTAACAACAAAATAAAGTTTTTGAATGCCTAGGCTATCAGATTCAATCATTTTGTGGCCTGTCACGATATATTCATATGAAACCATTCACTAAAATTAAATTTCCACCTGAACACACTGTATAACAGACTATAATGTGCCCTTGGTGAAATTTACAATTTTGTGGTGAGATATACAGTAAATGTTAACAGCAGTAGGTTAATAAGAAATTTATGTAGAGGTTTCCCCCGGCCGTTATACTCTGATGGTCAGTACATTCTTGAAATAAGGAAATCTCCTTGATTATGTCGTCAAACAACAATCCAAACATAATAATAATAAAGAAACACCAGTGCTATGTAAAATGTTGCATACTTTTCCATACACAGCGGTCACAAAAGGCTAGGTTATAATACTTCTTTATCACTCCTTTTTTTTTTAGCCGAGTTTGGTAGGGGGAGAGACTGAGGGGTTATTGTGTTATGTGCATAGCTGTCTAATTATTGCATTGTAACAATATGCGAGATCAGTTGGACTGTACTGTTGCTTAGCCTCAACATGCACTGCTGTTGCAGCAGGCTTTATTTATGTACCTGACCGGTGCAACGAAACCAGCCGGGCACTTTACGTGGACGCGTCCCGTATTTAGCATATGCAAAAGAGCTTGTGAGCGAGTAGATCAGAGTCTCAGCGTGATATCACCAATGTTACCAAACGGATTGTGCCTACCAATGTAGAACATGATGACGTCACAAGGTGAAGGTCGAACACCCTTTTTTGTTCAAGTCACAGGCTGGTCAGTGATAGCGCACTGACCATTCCGACCACTCCGGCCACATGGCTGGCTGTCCTCGGATAAGGACTGCCCAGACCTTAACCACTGGTAACCATGACAACAATACCCAGCCCTTCGGCCAATGCATGAGAGGGGTTAACCCAGCCTGGCTGCTATTGGTCTGCCTTCTGGTGAAGGCCTATGTATGTGTTAGGCCTATGCATTTTCGGGAGATATAAATGTAGGAACATGAAAAAAGAATGTGGTTGTCCATGTCTGAACAAAATCCAATCTTATTATCCTCTGTTAGAAGTTAATGGCACATTATATTGTTCATTTCTGAAATAAAAATTCAGAGGAAAACAGAAGTGTTAAACCTGTTGGATTTTTGTAAATTTCTCATCATTTCTGTCGAGTAATTTGCAATGTAAAAAACTTTAGTAAACAAAACGCCTAAATATATGATTATACAAGGAGTTAAAAAATTACGCGTTGCATGCAATCATCTCTTAGATTTTTTGTTGATAACCTTTTAGTTGAAATGAAAGCTCTTGTTGGTTCCACGGAGTTGTGAGTTAATGCACCTTGTTATCTTTATTGATATTTCCCGTTAACCTTTGGACAAATAGGTTAAGATGTCCCACGCCTGATGTTTCATTTATGATTAACGAAAATGTCACTTTTTACCTTTATTTTCTACCACGTCAGCCCCACACAATATATTTGCACACTGTATAAGATGTCACTAAAAAACCTTTGTAAATCGTCAAAAACTTTTGAGTAAAAGGCCTTAATTCATGACCGTGGGCATTTAAGCAAGTTTTTTTCAGGACCAACCTTGCTGCATGTCTGCTTAAACCAGTTCTAAACCTACGAGATTCTGCCCCTGGATTAACAATCCCACAGGCCTGGTCCCATTGCACTGTTTTCATCTTATTGTTAATAAATGTTCCTGCAATCGATGAGTTTAATTCAAAAGCAGTGACATCTGATAACATGGATTTAACGTTAGCGAGTTGTTTTTTCTCTCACCTAGTTGTTTAAGTAATGCTGAGGGGAGGTGTAAGACGCTACTGTGTCAGCATTTGGATGGGCACACTGTCCTCGTTGCTTAGTATTTTCTCTCTACTTTCTCTCGTTTCTGGTCTGTTCAAACCTAACTTTCACGGACAAGCGGTGGGGGCATTTGGGTAATTTTAATACCAGCTCCCGGCCTGGATTCCTAGGGGTCAGTAGAAGAAGGTCAGGGGTGAAAGGTTATGCAATATTTTGACCTTATCCGAAACAGCTGTGGTGGCAGGCTGCAAAGCATGGTCACGTGACATGGCTGGCTGGCCGGCCGGCCGGCCGTTCTGAATGGCTCTGCTGGTCACGTGATCACCAGGGCGCATCTCGGGGCGTTACTCGAAAGCCCGAGACACGCCATCTGATCCCGTTCCAGCATAACGTTGGCTATGGCTCAACCCGGGTTATTATAAACACTGACCATACTTGTACTGTTTCTCATTGTGTCGCCCGACCGGGGCTCTGACTTCAAAGAAAAGCAAGCGAGAACATGTCGTTCCGCAGTGATCACCTGTGAACTTGGCCCGCTGTACGCCATGGTGTAGCCGTTTAAGAGGAGCCGAGAATTCTTCTTCCATGTCAATTGCTAGAATGAATAACTCACGTAATAAAGAAAAACTGGGATAGGAGAATACATAGGCAAACAATTAATGTACAAATCGGAGAAACATAAGTCTTAAGTCCAGATAATAAAAATAAGAATTTCAAACAAGCAAAACATTGGTAATAACAGTGTAACCACACGTTCATTACTACATGAGTGGGGATGGCCAATTTACCATGACTGAAATATCCTTTGGACTACGTTAAACACCAATCAATTAATCAACAACCAATCAACCGATCAATGTCAGTAAATCATTGAGGACTTCTTGTCCCAATCCATCCCAGTGTCTTATTTGATATGCTTGTTTGATTCTTAAATGAGCTGTGATTAACATTGATTTGGAAATTGTTTTTGCGATTACCAACCCGAACTGCCATTTTGGTTGATGTTTGGTGTTTCCACGCCTAAATTTATATGGCCGTATATAATATTGTTTCCGAGAATGCGCCTCAAATGTATATAACCGAAAGAACTCTTGAGTACCTGCATCATTATAATCGTGAAATAAGTCTGATCAACAATCGATTGCATGGAATCAATAATCAGTTGAGTCGATCAGTGAATCAATATAACTGCCTTTGTATCTTCGCCAGGTGTGCCGTACATTCCTAGTTATATGGACTTGACCAACGGCCCCGAGCCTTGCGTCGTCTGCGGGGACGCCGCCACGGGGTACCACTACAGATGTATGACCTGCGAGGGCTGTAAGGTGAGAGGCCAATCTCAGTCACATGACGAATGTTAAGTCGTTTCAAACTGGCTGATATACGTATCTTTTGATTTGGATGCAAATGCGCTGACGTTTGGACTGTAGCCTGATGTAAATTTTAATTTCTAACTGTTTGGCATCTGATGCAGCACGGGAGACGCTCACAATGTTGTGTTATGGTCCCTCACCGAGAGAAGCACATGGTCATGTGAAAGTTGTGTAAGGAAGGATAACACAGTGGTATAACTCATTGCGCTATATCACTGAGTAATGGGCTATATCATTCCCTTAGACAACATCCACATGGCGCCGTGCCTATCTGGGCCATGGTTAATAACTCAGTATTGTTTCGCATTGTTATAAGAAAATCACATCAATTTTTTATGGTAAAGAAACATGTGTAACAGTGTCTTCCCCTATTGGTTTCCTGAAAGTTCCTGATCCTTCAAAGAATGGAACGAAATAAATTTCTGACAAAAGCATGGTACTGCTCCCGGATGAGTTTCGCAAATGTTAAACGACAGAAAACGAAATCTGTTGTCCACTGTGTGTGTTGGTCATCATATGGAATGTACCGGTAATTCTTTTCTTTTCATTTTGTTCAGGGATTTTTCCGAAGAACGATACAAAAGAATTTACGGTACCATTGTAAATGGAACAAGAACTGTGTCATTGACAAGACAACACGAAACCAGTGTCAGGAATGTCGCTTCCACAAGTGTATTGCCGTTGGCATGGCAACCGATTGTAAGCATAACTAGACCGACATGCATGCACTAAAGGGCTAATTGCCGACATCACCGAAATATTGCCGACGTGGCGTTAAGCCTTAATCGTTCATCCATTTATTTATTCAATTATTCATTCTTAGAATGGAATGTTAAATTCTTTTAACAACTGATGAAAACTGTGACTTTGCTCAAAACAAGATACATGTAATACTCATTGGCATGTCCGGAAAGAACTTTTAATAATTTAAATTAACCTTAAAATGTTAATATTTTCTTTTAGTGGTACTGAATGAAAAGCAGCGCGTGGCCAAACGGAAGTTAATAGAAGAAAACCGAGCCAGGCGCAGAAGCGAACACATCGAAGTTCCGGAGGAATCTCAGGAAAAACCCGACAACAGTGTTCCGTTACAGGAAGGGATGACAGACAACGACCGGCGGCTGATCAACAGTATAATCACCGCGTATGAATACACAAGTGCAAAGATCACCAATAACTATTCCATTGTAAGGCTCTTTTTCTCCCTCTCTCTCCTTTTTTTGAGCATTTCTTAGATGTGATCCTTTAGGAAATATCTTCGTTAACAATTTTCTATTTCACATGCCTCGATCTAAGCAGCAAAAGAAAAACCCCTGCAGCAATAAATTGACTATATATGGTAAGGTTGGTTTTAGATTGCTTGAATTTTGCCCACGTTTCTTTCTTCTTTTCCTCAATTCATTGTGCTTTTACCATCTTATCACTAATGGGTTGTTGTAATTGATAGTTTCAAGGTCTCAAATTCCAAAATATGCTTACTGTTAGTATGTAATACCAATTCATACGCGAAAACATATCATTTGACAAAGTTGTTCAAGTGCCACTATTTTATTGTTCATAACGATTTGTCAGGAGTGCGAAAATGCAAAACAGCTATATAAGAGAGAACAAAGGCGCCAATTAATTCCCACCGCCATTATTAAACCATTCATTCATTCATTCATTCATTCATTCTTCATTCTTCATTCAGTCATCTGCCAGAAAATTTAAGATAGAAGAACTGTCTGTCATTAAGAGAATTTTTTCTCACCGTCTTGACACTTGCAGCCTGTATGTGACACCAGTGATGAGAAGCTTAGGCAAGCTGACCCGGAGCTCTGGCATCAGTTAGCGGAAGTCATGACGCCCTCTATCGTCAAAGTTGTGGAATTTGCCAAAGGAGTGCCCGGATTTACCGAGGTGAGGCACGTTTTGGATTGGCCAACCAGAGGCGCCTGAACTCCGAACTGGCATGTGTTTTAAAGCTATAAATTTATAGATCCTCAGTTGACTCTGTGAGAAAGATGTCCCCTATGTGAGCGACGATCATACGCTGAACAAAGGAGAATAACCAGTGGAGCAGCTTAAATTGTGCGGATTGTTCAAATGTTGACAAATCAACTTATTAACATACAAGTATCATTTTGTACTGCATTATTATAGTATAACAATCGAATTAATTCGCATTCAGTATACAATGTAATTAAAAGATTCGAATCCATTTTTGTGAAAGAAATCAATCCTTTAAAATCAACAATCCATCAGTCAATCACACCATCCATCACATGTCTTTCAACAGCTGAACGTCGACGACCAGATCTTGTTATTGAAGTCGTGTTGCATGGAGATCATGTGTCTTCGGGCTGCCTGCCGGTACGACCCCTTCAACCAGATGCTGACTCTCCACAACGGCATGACCCTCCACCGGTCTCAGCTCTCCCGGGGCAGCTTAGGGGTTCTTGTGGAGCCCATTTTCGAGTTCGCGGTGGGGCTGTCCAAACTGCAGCTGGACAGCACCGAGTTGGCTTTACTAGCAGCCGTTCTTCTGATGCAGTCCGGTGAGTTGTCCGTCCGGGGTGTAAATTTTTCTTAAGGTAGTTAAAGATGGTTAAAGCCCAGGGGACGTATTCACAAAACTTTGTAACTCGCTCTTGTCGTAACTTTTCTCGTATAAGACGTCGTCTAGGTTTTAACGCAGTAAGGAGACGTGATATGCGAGAACAGTTACCGGAAATTGAGTTACGAGGTTTTGTTTTTGCTTGCTCCCCTCCCCCCCCCACCTGCGACTCTTAGGCCCTCGGCAAAAAAGATCTGTCTTCGAAGCTCCTGGGCTGGTCAGGTAGGCCTACCTGGCAAAGATCTATGGTTTTCTCAGAAGTCCTGAGTTTCATTCTAGTTGTTCATATGTAAACGCATAAATAGTTGTAGCGACTTAGATGCCCCATAACAGAAGTAGAATTAGGTAAATGAAAAGCGGTCCAGAATTACTGGAAGCACGAACAAACATCACTCGGCTATCCAGCGATGGTGATCCTGTCTTCTTGTTTTTTAATTGTGGAATTCGGATCGCTATTATATGGAAGCTCTATGTTTTTTGTTCCATAGACCGATCGGGTTTACAAGAACCGGAAGCTGTTGAGAAAATCCAGGACGCCATATTGGGGGCGTACAAAAGATACATCGCGGAGAAGCGGCCATTACAGCCTGTTCATTGGGCGAAAATCCTGATGAAGGTGACGGACCTGCGCACTATCAGCACGCGCTACGCCGAGAGAGTGCTATGTATTCGACTAGACTCGTCAGGGGAAATCCCTCCGCTGTTCCTGGAAATGTTCAACGAAAACTCAGACCAAGGTGAAGTAAGGCAGACCGAAGAAGATATGTCTGTTGAATGATGGAGAACATCAGGAAATGTGAGCATGTCAGAACTTTGTTACAAATGCCTTTGGCAATTTGGAAGCACAGTGATAGATTTTTAGTATCAAACGTTCGGTGTGTTTGGACGATCATTGAAAGGCTTCGAGCAGAAGAAGTGAAAGGAGAATGCTGTCTTTCCAGCTGATAGGAAGAACCAAAGTGTAATAAGTAAAATGTGATGATGGGTGGGTGGGTGGCTAGGGGAAGGGATACATCGGTCTGGTGAAGAATAATAGATGGCTAATCATTGGTACTTGAATGGTAAGAAATAGAAAGGGTAGAGCTTTCCTCTAAACCCGGTGAAGGATAAAGGAAATTAAAGAGTTGATATGGGTGTAGGTGTGAAGTGGGTGGGCGTGTGAAGGTTTCGCCAGCTCAGGTATATGTAAGCTTATCCGGAAAGGATTGAGATTTACCGAATCGTTTGAGGCTCTGACTGCTTGAAATCACCTTGTCTGAGATGACATCGTGGGGTTGATGATTTTTGTGCAGTATATAAGACACTGACCCTGGTGGAAATTGTAGGCCTAGTTCTTGGTTCTTGCCTAGCTCTAGTTCTTTGCCTTTTTATCCTTTGAGGGAAATCTTTACAACTCAGATGTTGAAATTTCTATTTAAAACTCATAACTTCATCGAGCTGCCTCGCAGGGTCGGTTAAAAAAGGGGTGATACCATAATTTACCGAAAAAGGCCAAAATACAGAGATTCAGGGTATAGAAAATAGAAACGCGGCCAAAAATATCAAAAAGTGATATTTTCTGAAAAGCATATTCTAGTATACGATACTAAGGGAATTAATGGCTGTTATGTGTCAATATCCCAGATGTATTTGCGAATCAGGTGTAGTTAAATGGAATAACGGTAGGTTGGTAAGGGGAGATCAATCGGGGTGAGGCATCGGTGAGGAGAACAGATCTTACCGGTTTCTTCGGTGGTATTTAGATCGGGTGCATTGTGGGAGGTGCGGCTCAAAATTTGACTTCTGTGTCAGAGGTCTATACGGTGTACGGAAAGGCGTCAAACATTCAGTGTGGCATATCACCGAAGCATCTCCGTTAATACACATGCGCTCTATTCGATACCTCCATTAAACTTTGAGATTTCTTATCCCATTTACATGAACATGGGATTTCCTCCGCAACAGCTTCATTATTGTAAAACCTTTAAACAACGTACCCTTAGAACGTACGTGGACCGTTGTCTCATCAAAAGCCTCATTCCTTTCAACCAGTGTCTTTCAGAAGCTTACAGCATATCCACATAACCGCCATAGCGATGCATCTAGCTACAGATAGAGTAGGGTGTGTATCTTGGTGTTGCACGAGTTGCCGAGGCGAAAAGTTGGCCAGTCATATATAAACTGGATTAGAAGAGATCGCATACTAGTTCGTCTCTTTTGTGAATTGAAATATCCACAAATGTCCAAGTCAGGAGAGAAATGTCTAGCAAATAAGAGTATCAAGGGAGGTAACCGACTTCGGACGTGGAGCACCGAATTGTGGTCATAAATTCACCAGTTATAAACTGAGATTTAAAAATAGGTTTGTTGCCTTGACTGAAGATGCGGAGTTGTAATGGCAGGCGTCATAGTCTTGTAACGCATAATCTAATAATATATGTAAACTATTTAAAATAAATGCTCATCGGTTAACATACCGTAAGACTTTGGAAGGAGCGAAGTCGTCCACGTTTGTTTGTGACGTGATATTCATACGCCATTGTGCTTTCCTCTTTTTTTTTCATATACATTGATGTTATGTATTTATTGGCGTGAAACAAAACAAGCTTAGTATGTTGAAGTGGTGACAAATCTGGCTCCGGTGCCTCTTAGTTTTATACAAAAGACTTGCTCAATGCGGAAGTCCAACAACGTACGAGACGCTTTTCAAGTTGTATGGAAAACGAGAAAGCGGTTGGCAATCTTCAAAAACCTGAACTTGTGTGTGAATAGGATGTTTTGCTTCTTTTGTTTTGAACTTGTAGAGAAACGGGATTTGGGGTCATTCAGATGTTAGACTGTAACAGTAGATGTAACGTTTGTAGCTGTTTTTTTTTAAACAGGTATATTTTTGCTTGTTACCTTTTTTCAGTTTGTTACCTTTTCCTGTTTGTTCAGCTTTGGCCACCATCTCGGTGGTTAAAATGCGTCCAGAGTGCTTTTAGCCTGTGTGTGCTCTTTTGTGTATTGTGTTAAACACTAAGAGGCACTCAGTCTGTCGACAAATTCTCAAGTTAGAAAATTGTGCTTGGTCTTTGTTCCAATGATTAGTAGAACAGTGTTATGATTGGATAAGCCTACTGCCAGAGGGACATAATCCTGTGCGATACGTGATCTATTAGAAACAAATATGAAAAATCAGATTTGCGGTTCGTGGTGTGTCCGCACTCGAAATTTTTACTCATTTTGGATTGGATGATAATGTTCTTGTGTGTTGTTTAATACAGTAATTAACATTTCTTCTTTTTTTTTTTGTTACCGGTGACTTTCCCTCATCTGTGTTAGATTCTTTTGCATTTTTCGACCTCTATGTGGACCAACTTGATACAAGTTAGTTGTACACTTTACTACTATACATCGTCTACCTCAAATGTACATAGTGACTTGTTATGTTTTACGTTTGTATATTGTGGAAAGGAAATGTCACGTGCTGCGAAGTTGAAATGGGACGTTGTAACTTTGTATAACGTAAGTCAGGTAAATCGTTGTTTCTTTTTTCAAATGCCTTTAAATGTTAAATAAGATAAGTGTATAAATGTCATTTCAATGCAATAATCAACTGGGGCACATTTACATGCATATTGATGTGTCCTCGCAGTTTTTTTTTCATAAAAACATGCTCAAGGTCATTAACCAATCCCATTAGTATATCGTTGATCCCCGGTCTCTTTGGTGACGCCCTCAAGTGACCAATAGTCGAATCACTTTAAGTGACAGTAAACGTCATGTCTGCGCTAACTTTTTCCAGTAAATGAGGTCTTACAAAATCGACTAAAGTTTCTTCTTTGATGAGAGATTTGATGCCGTGATTTACTTTAATCCTGTTTAAATAAATGATTATGGCTTGAGTCATACACATATTGTTGCGAGCAAATCGTCGAATTATATATATAGTTAGATTTAATCTTCTGAATATACATAAAGGCCCTACCATATGCGATCTGATCAACAAGGTAACTATTTTACGAGTAGAGTCTTGTCGAAAATTTTGCCAGACTTTGCTATCAAAGGTCATGTGCTAAAAGGCATTGTCTAGTGCTTCTCCATAAAGGAAACCTCGTTTTCGTGCGAGTGGCGCCACCTGGATATTGTATGAATTGCCTCCCTTCGTTTCTGCGAAGCTGCAAACCTCGTTGTCGACTTATGTAATGAATATGTTTAAGGTTAATGATTTTTAACGGCGTTTGTTCCAGGAATGGCTTGTGTATTTTTGTTGTTAATGGTATATAGATTGTTATCCAGTTAGTCAGACAGTTCAGTTGGAAATTAACTGAAGTAATCTTGCTACTGTAATGCTGATTTTAGGCCTATATTGATTTTTCTTCATCGATGATGTAGTCAATTGAATGATGAATGAAAGACCATTTTTGGTAAACTGAAGTGACATTAGCGTCTTTAGGTAATCTTTGTTTGTTACAATGTACCAAATTGCCATAGATACATGTAGTCAAAACCTCCATCCAATAGTAGCCTTTGAATATGTACGTTAATAGGTTAGCCCATTAGAACTCCCGTCTTGACTGTTAAACCCGGTTTGATCCCTTCTTGACCGGAAAGGCCATAGCGCATGCGAAATCTAGTACTTAGCCAATCCATGCTCAACACTATACTCATTAGCATATTCATTAGTTAACTCTATAGCACATAATATTTTACATTTTACTGCTGAAGTAATCCAGTAATAATCCTCATCAAACTTCAGTCATGCCTTATATCGTCGGTTATGATCTCGTTGAAAACGAGAAATGGCGAGACTTGCTTGCGCATGTGCTATGGTCATTCCTCAAGTGGAAATTGATGTGCAAAATTACACATTTTTGAATGTACTTTACAACATCATTATAATAAAGCCATAGCTTTAACGATTGAACAAATTTGTTTGTTTTGTGTGCATCTATTTTCATGGTACTTTTCATGGAGCCTAGGTCTGGCTTACATTTAGACCTGGAAACAACTGTTCAAGGAGTCTACATTTATACAAGCTAAATCAGTACTTCAGTAGTCTCGCGAGTTCACGCAAGTTTAGACGAGATCTGGTAGTGGATCTCGCAATTAAACGCCACGAAAAGACGTGACTAAGGTATAACTGCTAACGGAGCCTTTGAACTGACAGACCACAGTTTGCGAGATATATTAAATCCAGCAAATACCGCAAGATCACGCCTCTTAGCCGCGTTAGTTTGCGAGAGCCCTCACCTTGTCTAAACCCGCGTGGCTTCTCACGTCCCTTGAAATGCCGATTTGGCCTATTAGAGAGGTCCTCGGGCTGGCTTTGTCGACTGAGAACTTGCTCTCCTCCCAAACCTAAAATTAACGATGGAGGTCGCTCGTGCGAATGTAGGACCAGTTTTAACGCCCTTTGCTTTCCACCCGAAGGATTGTTCCGTATCGTGCAAATGGCTGCGGTTCCCCTCCCCCAGCAGCCTGTATTTCGGCAATCTGTGCAGATGTTAACCGCGAAAACTATAATACAGTTTATCATAATTTAAGGATACTACAACCCCTCGTGAGCAAAATTTAACATTTTGCCTTCTGTAGCCCAAATTATTGATCAAATATGGCCATAGGTATAAATATTTTGAACGCTACTCGACTGCTGATTTCAAAAAATCTTTTAAAATTTACGTAACTTTAATATTAATCCAAATAAAGATAAAGTTTGAAGAAAATCAGAGCTGTTTTTCAAAATGCTAGTTTTCCCCCAAGTTTCAAAATTTTAAAATTTTTCTTAAATAAGTGGATAATTCAAACGGTCCCAAAGAGTTTGCCCTGAGTGATCATTTAAAGTTACAATTTTTAAAAATTTTAAAAGTCTTTCAAAATTTGATGTTCTTTTACTATCTTTAGAATTAGAAATGATATAAAAAAATCTGTGGGACTGTTTCTTAGCTTAAGTATTTCGCTACATGTGTGCCAAACAGTAGACAATACACATTTACAAGAGGAATGTCTATTCACAGCAGGTAACACCCATCAGTTTTCCCTAATAAGGGAAAACTAAGAAAACACATCTACCCTGGTTCACAAAATGTTATACTTAAGGTATTTACAATTCGAATTTCACTTTCATTTTGAAGTGAGATGATAGATAGGAGAATGGAGAATGAGAATGTGAAATAAAAAAAATATTGATCAAATTTCACCGCTGAGGGGTTAAAGTATCCTTAACACAATGTTTAAAAATATTCAACTTATAACGTTGTCAGTTTTGAAGGTGCAGTGTCTGGGGCAAGCAATCGATCTTTGGTACATTACTGGCTCTCTTTCTCTTGTGTGTCTTGTACACATGCAAATTCTGGTGGAACCCAAGTCCCTCTCAACGAACGTTCAACTGCGGAAGCGGCTTCACCTGTGCCTTCGGTCGCTGGCTGTACCAAAAGTGCGATAAAAATGCAGTGCTAGCCGTCTCAACCACTACCAGCTCCCGGCATGCTACACTTCATCAGATGGATGTGTGAAGGATATCTAACAAGAGATTTTGTTGCACTCCAATACAGAGTAACACAAAGTAACACTACACTGCGTAACACTCCAACACCACAGAGTAACACTACACTGCGGAACACTCCAACACCACAGAGTAACACTACACTGCGGAGCACTCCAACACCACAGAGTAACACTACACAGCGGAACACTCCAATACCACAGAGTAACTCTACACTGCGGAAGACTCTAATTCTCCGTATAGCTATGCAGTGAATAGTTACACTGATGATATATATACGAATTCTCCTGTACTTGGAAAAGTGGAGTAACAATTCTCAGATTAGTGTAGATCACAGTGTAGCTATTTCCCTTGTTTATGTATTTAGGGCGTGAAATTCATGTAAGTGGAAATCGCGCATTAGAGCGAGATTTACGGGTTATCAAATATCTATACATGTCAGCCCTATCACTTTGATGTAAAATCACGTTGAGATGCGGGATTTAGCAATACATGAACTACATCCACTATTTGGGCCCTAGAATCTCTCATCATAGGACGGCAAACGCATTGACGAAAACCGGGTTAGGTGAACTAGCTAGAGTGATGAAACACTTTGGTATAGGTAACTGATAAAATATCCATTGGATTTGAACACGTGACCACCGTTACCTGCCACATGACCATCTGCTGGTGCAGGTATTATAAATGTGGCATACAATGGGATACCTTTTTCAGTGCAATAGCAAATCAATCCCAGGCTGACTTGACTATTGTTCTCTTGCACTGCACGAGTAATATATCCACGTTACTAGTTTGTCCACAAAACGTCTTCGTATAGGCTCCCAATAACTGTGTCAAAGAAATACTCCAGAGTACAGCGTTAAAATGGCCAAACAAAATCTCACACCATCACTGACTGCAGAAACCACAAGGTACGAGTTATAGAAAAATGTAGCATATTTAGTACAGCAATAAAATACAGACACAGTGACTTTACGTACAGACCGTTGCAAGAGATATTTACATATTTAAAATATGGAATACATTACTTGTGTAGCTATTTAATATTAGCAATATGAGCAACAATTTGCCTTAAAAGTCGAATACTGACGCAAAAAAGTGACAGTATTATGAGCTTTATAGAAATCACGTGACATGATGGTGAACCAGGTTGCAGACACTTCCATGGAATCACGGCAAAGGTAATGTCCGAAATTTTTTAACAGAAAATATATCACATAAATAAACACCTCGGCCAGGAAGGAAAATAAATCTCAAGAGAACTGCAGGTTGTGAAATGTTCAGCAAATTTAGCTGAAGTAAATAAAGCTAATGAAACTGATACCTTCACTGGTGATCACACGAATCATATATTTCATCACAATGGTGGACAGTCTTATCATGTACATGGTTGCATGGGGGGGGGGGGGGGAAAGCGGAGTGTCGGCGTGGGAAACCAAGTTCCCACATGTGACATATACATCTAAAGGCCATATCGATGAAATGGGGAATCTACAAATTGCCTGTCCGAGACCAGGACTGACCCCTCACCCTACTGGCTGACCAGTTCCTGTAAATTCACTGCGTAGGAAAGAACAGCCTATTGGCTGGTAAATTGATGAATTTATCACGGCCACTTGGGACAGTAACTTGTTAGTTGGAGAATTGTACACTGGCTGGTACAATGTAAATTCAATAATATACACTGGCAGGGAAAAAAAGCCCATTGGATGAAAAATTCATGGACAGATATTGGCTAGGAAAGGGCAGTTGATTAACATTGCTCACGAGTATTGGAAAAACTCCCTAATATACATTTGTAAACGGCCATGTTTAAAATTGGGGCCTCTGCTTCAATGAAGGTATTCCGAGCCCTCTTAACATTACACACAAGTAACTATCATGGCATCCAACACTGTAGGCATTACATCGCTTAGTTAGTTACGCGCTCGTAACGTTAAGATAATTTCGTGTAAATGGGCCCCGGACTGTTAGCCACTGTACCAAGGGACGTCCCTCACAGAGAAATTACGAATTTTTTCTTCAAATGGAGTTCACTCCCCTGACTCCACCTTCCAAATGCACATCTTCGTGGAGGTGTGATCTCTTCAGTGGGATTTGCCAGCATGCACTTCTCTATCTGTACCACTGCGTTTCCCAATGTCGCAAAAAAAAAAAACAGTTCTTGCAGTTTTTCCGCCATGAAATTTAACTGACAAATTTAATCTGCCACATTCCCAGTGTCGGATTACCAATATGTGAGATAAAATTTAAGCACTTTTACAGACCCCAGATTCCCTGTCATGGAGGGAAAGTAAAGATTTCAAGTTTTTCCCGGATTTTCCACCGACATTATGAAGGACCCTCCATGCTGTGACAAGCTGCATGCAGTTTTCAAGTTCATATTCACCATTTTGTCTAAAAGATGATGCTCGAAACTCTTCCTTGGTACATTTGTCTTCTGTTCTTGCGTGAATGTTACTACATGGCAGGGTAATGGTCTGAATTTCAGAAAAACTTTACACCTTCGATCCCTATAAGTTCGGCTTTCCTGTCGCTCTCTAATGACTTTAAGGCTCGCACTAATAACCAGTCCTCCAAACCATGGAATTCTGGAAGACAAGGCAAAGCTGCATTCCAAAATAGTGAAAACACAAGGCAGCCAACTGGTATGTATAAGCAGTAAGCCTAATAGGAAAATGTGAAAAATGTAAGGTGCATTTATAAAAATCTATGAGAAAAAAACATCAGAGACAATCTAAGCAATAAGTCTAAGAAAACAGCAAAATTGTAATGTACATGTACATGACAAAACATCACAGACAAAAATGTGTTCAAACACAGTGAAGAAACAGGGCAGATATAATGCATACATGTATCTAGGCAAAAATGTAAGAAAATGGGAAAGATGTAAGTACATGTACAGAGTACACCTATGAAAAAATTGAGAGCAAACTGGCTCTAGAAGGGGGTCTATTACTGCGTTTGTAGAGAGAAGGAAGAGTCTAACTTTGTACTCATTTATTCCATTAGTGCTTTACACCCTGCTTCAGAATATTTCCCTTCTACCTCAGCAGCCATCACTACAGTGGGAGGAAAAAGGGGCAGATCGCGAGAAAGTCACCATGAGCGCACTGGTTAGAGGCTCCTGGTCACTGTAAAGCCACAGCATGCTAACCACTAGGCCACAAAGGGCCCTTGGTTAACTGTGTAAAAAACCACATAAATAGGACAGAAAGTTCATAGATGTGTAACACAGCAGATGATTATTCATGAGGAAGGTTTGAAAACATTGGAAAGAGGTAAAATGTACCTCAGTAAATGGTCTGAGGAAATAGGGCAAAAAGAAGTTTTATCTGTGCATGCTTACCCTGATTTGACGAGTCATCTCCCTTTGTGATCTCAAACAGAGTACACACTGAGCCTGTCATGTTGTTAGCTGAGGCCTGAAGACAAACAGGAAAAACAGTGCCAGAAAAACACAAGAAAGTATATTCTCTTCCAGAAAAGCAGCTAGGTAATGGTCAAACTCGGGATAAACCTTCGCCCTTCACCTAGTATCTGAAAGATCTGCTGACTGCTGCCCTTCAAAATATGAGCGAGACCAGACTTAAACCTCAGATCTCAACGTAGCAGTGAACCGCTCAGATCTTACAGACCTACAATTATATACCCATTTGTATGATAGGTTCTGCCTGTTATATTTGTCCAGGCCACATTTCCCCATTTGTATATAAGGTTAAATCATGCCTCAGGGGTTCCAGTCCCCAAGGTTACATTTGTCCAGACCATATATACAGTCCCCAAGGTTACATTTGTCCAGGTCATATTTCCCCATTTGTATATAAGGTTAAACCATGTCTCAGGGGTTCCAGTCCCCAAGGTTACATTTGTCCAGGTCATATTTACAGTCCCCAAGGTTACATTTGTCCAGGCCATATTTCCCCATTTGTATATAAGGTCAAACCATGGTTCAGCGGTTCCAGTTCCCAAGGTTACATTTGTCCAGACCATATTTACAGTCCCCAAGGTTACATTTTTCCAGGTCATATTTCCCCATTTGTATATAAGGTTAAACCATGTCTCAGGGGTTCCAGTCCCCAAGGTTACATTTGTCCAGACCATATTTACAGTCCCCAAGGTTACATTTGTCCAGACCATATTTACCCATTTGTATATAAGGTTAAACCATGTCTCAGGGGTTCCAGTCCCCCATGTTATATTTGCCCAGACCATATTTACCCATTTGTATATAAGGTTACCCCACTCCTCGGGCGTTCTCCACATGATTAAGCATTTCTTCCGGCTTTTGTCCTGCCATTCTAAATGACCTGCAGAATCCAAAAAACGACAAATGAAACGAAAGCCTGATATTCATTTATTTCATTGGTGTTTTACGCCGATGGCGGCCAGCCTTACGGTGGGAGGAAACTGGACGAAAGCCTGATAAATGCCCTGGAAACATTTTGCTGTCAAAAGTGACTCTTATCTTCTTTGAACCTGATAAAATTCTTGACTAATTCCATGTAAAATCCTTTTAATTATGAAATAAAAACAGATATTTGACCATTTAAAGTGGGAAGATGTACAAATCATCAACCATGAGCTGAGCTGGCGAGGTGGGGAGGCTATCTCTGCCCTGTACTGTACTTCAGAGTTGAGGTCTTCAATTAAAAAAAAAGTACATTAAACTACAAGTACTGTTCCAAAAGTTACCTGATTTGAGGAGTTCCTCTAGCACAGTGTTAATACTGTCTGGAGAAAGTTTTCCTGAGGAGTCAGTTAAGGCAGACTTTGTCACCATTACCTTGATTTCAATGGATTTAAAATTTTTATACATTGTTACTAAAGGACTGTTATCAAAGTATTTTTTCATAATTATCATTCACACAGCACTCAAGAATATTTCGTTTAAATGACTATGGACAGCATTATGGTGGGAAAAAGACATCTGCAGGTTGCTGGTAGACCTTCCCACATACGACTGGAGAGCAAGCCAACTGGAATGGAGTTCCCAGCAACTACACTGGTGACAGGCTTCTGCAGGTTGCTGGTAGACCTTCCCACATACGACTGGAGAGCAAGCCAACTGGAATGGAGTTCCCAGCAACTACACTGGTGACAGGCTTCTGCAGGTTGCTGGTAGACCTTCCCACATACGACTGGAGAGCAAGCCAACTGGAATGGAGTTCCCAGCAACTACACTGGTGACAGCCTTCTGCAGGTTGCTGGTAGACCTTCCCACATACGACTGGAGAGCAAGCCAACTGGAATGGAGTTCCCAGCAACTACACTGGTGACAGGCTTCTGCAGGTTGCTGGTAGACCTTCCCACATACGACTGGAGAGCAAGCCAACTGGAATGGAGTTCCCAGCAACTACACTGGTGACAGGCTTCTGCAGGTTGCTGGTAGACCTTCCCACATACGACTGGAGAGCAAGCCAACTGGAATGGAGTTCCCAGCAACTACACTGGTGACAGGCTTCTGCAGGTTGCTGGTAGACCTTCCCACATACGACTGGAGAGCAAGCCAACTGGAATGGAGTTCCCAGCAACTACACTGGTGACAGCCTTCTGCAGGTTGCTGGTAGACCTTCCCACATACGACTGGAGAGCAAGCCAACTGGAATGGAGTTCCCAGCAACTACACTGGTGACAGGCTTCTGCAGGTTGCTGGTAGACCTTCCCACATACGACTGGAGAGCAAGCCAACTGGAATGGAGTTCCCAGCAACTACACTGGTGACAGGCTTCTGAGTCACTGTGTTAGGTTTGTCCGCTAAAAAGTACTTGGTCACTAAGGCTCCTTCTGGGCCAAATAGCAGCTTGTGGCTTGGTCATTTTGTCTCCGTTTGTGTGGTTGTGTGAGTTGTTTTATTTATTTATTTATTTGATAGGTGTTTTACGCTGTACTCAAGAATACTTCACTTATACGACGACGACAAGCATTATGGTGGGACGAAACCGGGCAGAGCCCGGGGGAAAACCACAACCATCCGCAGGTTGCTGGGAGACCTTCCCACGTACGGCCGGAGAGCTGGTCTTGAACTCACAGTGACTGCATTGGTGGGAGGCTTCGGGTCATTGTGCTGCGATAGCGCACTAACCAGCTGAGCCACGGAGGCCCCGTGTGAGTTGTTCAGCCTATGATTATTTTCCCAATGTGAATGGCTTGCTATGGTTTTCTCAGTTTAGCATTAACAGCTCAAATTATTGCATTTCATAACACATTAGACTTGTACCTGTACTACCTTATATTTCCTGATTCTGCATGCTTTATTGATTGTACAAGGGAGTTTTGGGTTTGATATCCCACTTGGAAAATCTGAGCATGATCTGTAAGTCTGAGAAGCAAAAGTAATATTTTGTGGCTTTTATTTGCTTGTTAAACTGTACTTTTTCAGATGAAAAAAATTTAAGTCATTTACAGTGTTTAATGATTCTGAAGTCTGAAAAAGTTCTGAAACTGTCGGCGTTACAAATTTTATGGCTGATTATGAATGGTAAGATGTGCACAGAAGAGGCTTTGAAAAGTAATTACAGTGTATTGGAATCATTCTAAAATAACAGCAAAAGAACGTTTAGATTTGCGCTGATCTATAGTTTGCCAAAAAACTTCAAGACAGTCTCTTTAAGCTCTACTCATGACAAAGGATACTGCTGATTTTCTTGTTGTTGAACAGCGGCGAGTCCTGCGCCTCGTTGACATCCAGACTGTAGACTTTACGCTGCTTGTGATAGTTTAGCACCAGAGAACACCAGGCTTCTAATTGCTTCTTCCTTGTGTCACTGTTTGGTTGGATCCTGTGAAGAAAATATAAACACTTGACTATTAACATCTGGAGCATAAGGCAGAATAAAATCACACTTGATTGCCTCTAATTCTCTCCTTGGCTGCATAGAGTATTTAAAGTGCAGATGGAAATCTGGAGAAATGCAGTCCCAAAGCATCATTCATTCTTAGAGTGTTTCATTATTTTGTGGACTTTGCCAGCTACACGTAGAGGTATCGGTATTGCTTTTTTGTGGTGCAATCTGTTAGTCACCACAGTTCTGTTACAGGGGTCACAGGCATAGAATTTGAGCCTCAATGGTGAACACATCATTTCTTATGCAAATTCCAACATGTGAGCAATCTCTGGCGAGCAGTGACTGGGAACAAGGAATCAAGTATGATTCCTCTTATTCGTAGATAATGAACAGTAAGTCTGGTTTTATGCTCTGTATATTTCAAGTTATGATGCTCATAAGTCTTATGGTTGAAGGACACTAGAGTCTAAGGTGTACTTGGCAAACCTCCTCACTAAACCGGACAAACCAGCAAGAGTTGAATTTGAACCTGAAACCTATCTCTTAGGTCGGGCTACGTGTCAATCTGCTGTTTTCGTTCTTGCATAATCTTGATTTATTGTAGTCATTTACCCAAAATACACCACACATTTAAACTTGAGAAGGATGTACTTTGACGCAAATACAAGTCTCACTGCAGAATTTATTCCACGTTGAAATATCACATTTTCACAGAGCAAACGGGGTTATTTAATGATCAATTTTCGTTACCATATTTGACAGTTATTTATCATGTCACAGTATCACAACATGCGTTGTAGCCTGGGCATACTGGAAGAGGAAACCCCCCAAACCGCTGCTTTAAATGAAACAGGTCTAAACAAAAATCATCTCACGTGAAGAACGGTGGGAAATCATACTGCCATGGCCAAGTTAAGTTCGCCATATTTCTTAGAAAGGTACGAGTCTACAATATATAACAAGGTATGAGTTCAATATTTTCCTCACTTCGAGAGAGTAGGGTCCATCAGTGCAGCCCAACACTGGGACTGGTCCATCAGGGGACTGCTCCACGCTGAGACTGGTTGCCGCCAACATCAAAACAAAATGTCCTCAAGCCTTGTTTTACGACTTTTAGTAATAATATATGTAATTAAGCTATGCTGTTTTTGATTCATCTGGCTCTGTACTTTATTCGTTTTTTTTTTTTTTGAACAAATAGTGAGGATAGGACGTTCGAGGAAGTCGATGCCGTAACTAGGTCGAATACTGGTACTAAAAAATTGCGGTCGCTTTTGGCCAGTATGTAAAACATCATGTAGGTAAAACATTGTACCTCCATGCATATATGTATGTCACTCTACCGTATGTACACATATTGGTGGTGTTAAATCTGTCAACCTCAGCCTCCGAAAGTGGAAATTTAGGAGTCAAGAGCTGTTAATAGGGAGGAAATATGAAAACATTAATGTGGCTCAACAACTATGGAAATACATGGATGTATTATAGAAGTATCTCCAAGCTGGGTCTGGTCATTCTTATGGCCTGTATTCATACTAAAGAAATACCTCCAGTCTGGGACTGGCCATTCTTACAGCCTGTATGGATACTACAGAAATACCTCCCAGCTGGGGCTGGTCAGTCTTACGCCCTGTATTCATACTAAAGAAATACCTCCAGTCTGGGACTGGCCATTCTTACAGCCTGTATGGATACTACAGAAATACCTCCCAGCTGGGGCTGGTCAGTCTTACGCCCTGTATTCATACTAAAGAAATACCTCCAGTCTGGGACTGGCCATTCTTACAGCCTGTATAGATACTACAGAGTTACCTCCAAGGTGGGGCTGGCCATTCTTATAGCCTGTATAGATACTACAGATGTAGGCCTACTTCCAAGGCGGCTGGGGCTGGTCTTTCTTCTAGCGCAGAAATGGCACAGGAATTTATTTATTTATTTACTTATTTATTGGTGTTTTACCCTGCCTGTGCACCAATATATTGCAATTACATGACAACGGCAAGAGTTTTGGTGGGAGGAAACTCAAGTATTAAGGGAAACGTACGTCTACACGTACGCGTATAATGGCAAGAAGGTTTCCATAATTGCCCAGATACAAGTAAAATGGTAATTTCATTGGCAAACATATAGTTGTTTCACTATAAGTCATGTGCTTGAGTGTTCGGTCAAAATATTACATGCCCTGTGAAGACATTTACAAAGCACACGAATACGCAAAAAAACTATTGGTTTTTCGAAGCGGTCACACAGAACTCCCCACACTCAGCTCATTATCCCACTCTCCCCACTTCAGGGCTTTGAAGGCCGTAAGAAAACACTGATCTCACACATGCAGATTAGTTACACATATTTGTTTGTGTAAATGGTGGATTTCAAGACAAAATGGCAGACTGAAACCAAGTTTTAGCTTCTAAACCCAAAATGATGTTTAAAGTTTTTAAAATGAATCATAAAGCTTTGAAAATGACCTTTTTATTTCTGGCCTGTGTAATTCACTTTTCACGCTTTAAAACTGATTTTCAAAGACCTCTAACAGGGAACCGAATTTTATTCCTTTTTGGCAGCCAATTGCAATGGACTTCATTGGATCCACAACAGCAATATGCTTGAAAGTGCACTGATAATCATAAAGCATGGGGTCTAATTTGTATTGCATGATAGAGCTGAAAACATCAGAAATGTTGGGGCCCAATGTGTACTTAACACCAGGTCCACATAGATGATGATCAGTATTCTTATGTAACACTTTCTGCACCCTGCAACTAACTAACGATGGATAGCTAAGCGGTGACTGTCTGTAGTATCTCTACAGGCTCTCATACCGACCAGCCCCAGCTTGAAGGTACTTCTCTGTAGTATCTATTCAGGGTGTAAGAATTGCCAATCCTAGTTTGGAGGTACTTCCGTAGTATCTATACCCGATATAAGAGTGACCGACTTCAGCTTGGTGGTAATTCTGTGATATCAGGAAATATTATGAGAATGACCAGCCCAATGGAGGTGATATTTCAGGATTTATACAGGTATGTGGTACATAAATAGGGTCTAAATATGTCCAATTCTCATGTGGAGGTGAATAGGTATTAGGCCTACGTGTATATAGACTACCAGAATGATCGGTCCCAGCTTGGATGTGATTCTGTAACAGCGACATGTAAACTTTAAAAATGACCATTTCCCACCTGTATCTAATTATGTAATGTCGTCACATGCTGCACAAAGGGCCAATCTCCTCTCGGGAGAGACTATGAAGTACAGAAGTCTCAGCTTGGATGACTCATACTTGTGAACAATAAAGACGAACAGTCCAAGTGGGTATGTGACTACTGTAGAAATTTTGCGTATGTAAATGTGGTCAACTTGTACAACTTTGAGGAATCTGATTCCTGTTGACTCTGTATTAAAAGTAGTGCATATAAGAATGAGCGGTTCCCTCGCTCTCGAGTCCACAGATAGTATCTATTCAGGTTGTACGAATGTCCAGTCCTCTCGCAGAGGTGACTCTATTACAGTACACTGCCTTCAAAGTTTACACTTGCCAGGGACAATATAAGGCTCGTGAAGCTACATCTATACACAGGGACTGGGTCGATTTAGGCATTAGAGATTTGCCTACCAGCTGTACATCTTTCATACATTAAAGAAGTAAATAGTAGTAAAAGATGGATACATAATAAAGCACTTATAGGAGCCATCATTTACTCGTGCACACAAATCTTGACGCATAAGACAATGTTTAGGTAATTTGTAGTTGGTGTTGGCGGCAACCAGCCCAAGCGTGGAAGAGTGGACCAGTCCCTAGTATGGAAAGTTCTGATGGGTACTGTTGCATCCAGCATAAAAAGAAATTAAAATTTGAATGTAATATTTTGACATGCTCTGAAGGACAAAACTGAAATATAGCAGCCAAAAAGAGTTTATTTCACCACTTTGCGCATAAAGCATGGATATGATTAAAAAGGTCTATTGTTTTTTATTGTTTGAAGGGGTATGTTACCCTAACAGAATTCTACTTCCGGGGAAAACCTCAATGTTTTCTCGCAACTCCCGATGACAGGTAAATTGTGATTGACTTCATTTAACTCCCGTAAATCGGTATTTGTAGTTCGATCCGAGCAGGAAAAGAAGCCTGTTCCGTCGTCAGTTTGAAAACCACCTATAACAGAGTCGAAATTCTGACCGTAAACGAAACTATTTCCAATTTGGGAAGTGATTCATTGATTGGCGTATCAGTTTTGTTCCAAACTGAAACTCTGCTCTTCGCAAAGACAGCCAGTGTGGTGATAAGGTGGGGATTAGTAAGGCTGAGGTTTTTGTCACATGGCAGAGGGAAGTTCTGAAAAGTATGCCCCGTTTGCCCATGTCTGTCCTAACTATTTGTGCGGCAACATGGCGGCACTTAGCAGAACTGGACATAGTGAGTGGAAATGCGTAGAAGGGACTGCCTCAGTAGAGAAAGTGAGGGTGTGGGTTGATTAGATTATCAAAGATTTTGACTGTCAGTGTGGCCAAAATGACTAAAATCATTCAAGTAATTCTAATACATTGAAAACTTTTTGGGTTCTGCACAGTGCCATCCCCTACTCTATCATTGGTAGTTGAGGAACATACAGATTTTAAAGGCTAGACAGTGGCTAAATACGGATAGGAAAACATCCTTGGTTTTTCAAATGAACCTCTGTTAGGCAATGTATCCGTAGCATACAATTTCTAGACTTCATTGGGCTAATGGAGCTACAGAAGCTGACGTTGCAAAATCCCGTAGTACATCCAGAGATTTGCACGCTGTGTTCTCGATACACATAGCAGGCATGTAATGACAGTTCAGACCTAGTTACAACAATGTTCCTGTCGCTTCTTCGAGTGGCGCGTAAGTGATGCAAGAGTTGCAGTGTGTTTCGTGCTCTAAAACGTCGACCTTCTGATTGAGAACTTTCATCAAAAAGCCATGCTGCCCTCCAAAAGTTGCCCAGAAAGTCACGAGTGTGTATATGGACTTAAAGATAACACAAAATTCCACTGCTTGTTTTTCATCTGTTTTTGCTATTTTACCGTGTTTCACACAGATGATAACAACAACATCCAAAACAGGCCTTGTGTTTGTGCGAGAGTTCCAGTTGACCTCAAGGTCGCCGTTTGCCTGATATTTGGGTGATAATTTTAGGATCTGTTACCAGCTTCTCACTCTTTTGCATTTAAAACAATTCTTGTGCACCTCACGCATTTCCCGCTACACCATGCCTTGCCCTAGAAAAATTTTCCCTCTTGCCAAATTCTCAGATTCTTCTTGGTGCCTTTTCGCAGTTGTACCAAATGTCCTGCTTGAAAACAGAAAACGAGTTGAAAACTCTGAATCATTGAATCTTGGCTCTCAGGTTTGATGGTATATAACTCTTACATCTAAAAAGAAGTCTAAAAAGAAGCAAAATGTCATTCTTTCCAGCTATTGTAAGGACTTTGATTTACAATTGGTCTAATGTCTGCGCTAGCTCAAAATTTATCATTTATGGGAAACGTAAAGGTGGACAGGGCATATAAACAACCAAAAATGTTGCATAGCATTCAGTACGGGATATATTTGTCAGAATTGGCTGCTGTAAGCTTTATTTTTTTATGTCCGTCCGGCATGGTCGAGCTGGGAGTAGGTGGGCCGTTCCAGCCTTTACTTTTAATATGGTCTAGGGTTAGGGATAGCGTGGCATAGTCATAATTAAGTGATCTACTAATTCGATACAAGTGCCTGTACTGGAAGTAGATGTAGAGTGGTGCACTTACTTGCACCTTGTAGTGCATAACTCATTTCAATTTTGATACATACACACTGTAACCACAAATGTTGAACATCTATAAAAATGCTGTTTGTTGGGTCCCTATGAAGTTCAGATCATTGCATTATTATTAAGTATGATTTTAATTGAGTCTCTTAATTATTGTAGATCAGAATGATATCCTTGCACAAAATGTTGAAACAGAAGGGCACTGGCCCGCCAAAGAAAGAACCTGATGTGGAAATCAAGCGAATGTCAATTAGAGATAAATTACTTATAAAAGGTAAGTTTCGAGATTATCCTCTTGCGGTTAGTTCAGTTTAGTTTGGTTTAATTAGATATGTAGGTGGGTAGGAAGGTGCTGTACTTTGGTTAGTTTAGAGAGTTTATTGGAGGAAGTTCTTTAGGCAGTTAGGTACAGTTGGTAGTTAGGTAGACAGTTAGGTACTCAGTTAAATAGGTAGTTAGCTAGCTAGTTCATTAATTCGGAAACTGTGTTGTTAGGTATCAGTGGGGTTAGCCTCTCGACAGCTCTATTGTGCTAGTGTAACGTAAGGTATAGGTAAATAGGTAGGTAGGTAAGAAGTTATGTTGGTAGGCAGGTGGTTAAGTAGGTGCAGTAGGAACGTAGGTAAGTGGGGAGGAAACTAGATAGAAAGTTAGGTTTTTGTTTAGTTATGTAACTTGGTACATGTAGTTACTTAGATACTAGTAGTTACCTATGTACATGTAGCTAGGTAGATAGTTAATTATTTACATGTAGTTAGGTAGGTAGTTAACTATGTACATGTAGTTAGGTAGGTAGTTAACTATGTACATGTAGTTAGTTAGATAGTTAAATAGGTACTTATAGCTAGGTAGTTAGGTAGATTAGGTACATGGAGGTATTTTTGTACTCCACAGAAGTCCAGGAAATGGAAGACAACCTGCCACGAACTTGTCGGCTCAGCTTTGAAGATGCCAGTCAGCTGTCCAAATTCCATTTGACAATCACACCTGAGGAAGGCTACTGGGAAGGGGGCAGATTTAAATTTCTCATTGATGTTCCAGATGAGTATAATATTGTGGTAAGTTGTAGGTGGAAGGCACATGTGCTTTAGTTGCTTTGTGTGTTGATGACCACGTCTCCTGCCTTTGTGACTGAATATACATATAAGTATTCTGGAACTCAACCTTGGTGTTTGTGACTTCAGCTCATTATAAAGTGTGTAAAATAACACAGAGAATTGAGAATCTGATGTATGTTTTTGTTTATTTATTTGATTAGTGATTAATGTTGTGCTGTATAAATGAGTGTAGAGTGGACTATTTCATTTCTCACAGATATGTGTTTCATTCTCTGTGCCCTCTCTCAGGGAGTCACAGATATCTGTTTCATTCTCTGTTCAGTCTTCCATGGAGTCACAGATAACTGGTTCATTCTCTGTTCAGTCTTCCATGGAGTCACAAATATCTGTTTCATTCTTTGTGCTCTCTCCCAGGGAGTCACAGATATCTGTTTCATTGTCTGTTCCCTCTCTCAGGGAGTCACAGATATCTGTTTCATTCTCTGTTCAGTCTTCCATGGAGTCACAGATATCTGGTTCATTCTCTGTTCAGTCTTCCATGGAGTCACAGATATCTGTTTCATTCTTTGTGCCCTCTCCCAGGGAGTCACAGATATCTTTTTCATTGTCTGTTCCCTCTCTCAGGGAGTCACAGGTATCTGTTTCATTATCTGTTCAGTCCCCCAGGGAGCCACAGATATCAGTTTTTATGTTGCGTGTAGCTTCTCTTGGGTCTGCTGTACCACAAGGATATGGCATAGCATCACATTCACAGATATCTCTTTTATTTTGTATTCAGCCACCCAGGGTCTACTGTACGACACGAATATGGCATCCCAATATAGATGAGAATGGAGAAGTCTGTCTGAGTCTGCTGCGACAAAACTCCTTAGATAGTACGGGTGAGTACTATATCTGTACATATGCTTTGTGGGGAGCCAGTGGCAGCCTAGCCATGTGACCCAGATAAAATTGTGTTACCCCATTTTCCTTGAAATCTCTCTAAGGGCCTCCATGACTGAGGGGGTAAGGGCACTAGTGCAGCATAATGACCCAGGTGTCTCTCACCAATGCAGTCACTGTGAGTTGAAGTCAGGCTCTTGCTCACTTCATCCCCAGTCGTACATGGGAACGTCCGACGGCAACCTGCGGGTGGTCATGGGATTCGTGCGGACCCTGCCCAGTTTCTGCCCACCATAATGCTTGCCGCTGTCATATAAGTAAAATATTCTTCAGTACGACATAAAACATCAATCAAGCATTTCTTTCAAAGAATAATAGCAAATAATATGTTCTGTATGTTGAAATTTAGCATATTCTGCTCTGATTTGTGATCAAATGTGGTGGCAAACCATGTATCCTACATGTGCATTGTTCTTTTCTTAATCTCTTGGCCAAACTTTTTTCTACCTGCCTTACAGCAGAGTTTCAGGGCTGAAGCTTTAACAGTGATATAGATTCTGGGAACAGAGAATAATAAGAAACATGACAATAACAACAGGGTGATCAGCAACATGAAGCTGCTGGACCATCAAAAAGGGGACAGATGTGTGAAGCCAAAATTAACTGATAAACTTTGAAATACCAGCTCTGAAATGATGGCTGTTGAAAATGAACGGAGCGCTGTGTATATAGGAGCCTGTCATACATGTAACACTGTGTGTTTCTTGTTTTTCAGGCTGGTTCCCAACAAGACAGCTGAAGGATGTCGTGTGGGGATTAAATTCACTATTTACAGTGAGTCATGTTTTTGTACACATTTATCATGCACACTGCATGGCGACTGGACTAGAAAAGTTTTTGTACTTGTGTACATCTTTGTTCTGTGGATTTTGATTTAATCTTAATTCTTTATTTGTTTAATGAAGGTTACTCACAGTCTAATGACTACTAGGGATATCTCTTCCAAACACCAAGATATACCTAACTATATATATATATATACACACACACAGTGTTACCCTGTATGTATAGGTACATGGGTAATGATATATATATATATACACACAGTGTTACCCTGTATGTATAGGTACATGGGTAATGATATATATATATATACACACAGTGTTACCCTGTATAGGTACATGGGTAATGGTATATATGTACAGACATAGTTATACAAACATAGAAATGTAAATATATTATTATAACGGTTTGGTTGATAAGAGAACTGTTTGAAAAAAGCAGACAAATATACATAAATAATATACAGATGGTTAATGGGCTACTCGTGGAATGATGTAAAGTTGTTAATCTGTATAATGAGCTGTGATGATTAACTGAAAAATACATTTATTAGTCATTCAGCGTTACCATTGTTGGAAAACCTGTTTATATATCCAATAAATGTAATTACTCTTTGGGAAAGGAGTTTTTGATTTTGAGCTTCAGTATTAATTTAGATATGACATTAATTTTCAGGAATGAAAAATAATGTAATACTTTACATCAGGCTAAGCAATTTAGGTAGAGTGGGTAATGATAATTTTACAGGGTCAGAGGCCTGAACAGATACATGTACACGTACTTCAGACAAGAAAACATTTCCTCGCACACACAGAAAGACATGTAGCCCTTAAAGTGAACATGCTGGTATTATTGAAAGCATGTGACATTTTAGTAATTTGGGTGTTGTCATCTACCACGCTTTAGGCTTCCAAATATTGTCTGATTTTTATATATTTTTCTGTACAGGTTCACATCATGTATAAACGGCACATCAAGTTAGAAAACCAGCCCAATGTCACCATAAGTTTAAATTCATTTCTGTAATTCTCACATGTGATTGGTAGCTGGCTACAGTTCTTCTAACATTTTGACAGAAATTTGTGTGCATATTTGTTTTAATTTTTCTGGCAACTCAGATGAAATTGTATACTGGCTTGCTCCATGCATAAGTGTTGCATGTTTTCATGTAGCCAGGGGATATAAATTCTCTGATTTTGCATGTTTCTTTATTTTTCAGGATCTTTTAAACTTTGACGACCCTTTAAATGTAGAAGCAGCAGAGCATTATGAACGTGATAAGGTGAGTGGGAGATAAGTTTAAACTGCATTTCTTGATACCTGACAGTCATGTGATCTCTGGTTTACTCAATACTCAGGTGATGCCTTGGTGCTGAAAGTCAGCCATCTTGGTACTGGGCATCTGACGCTCAGTCCAGCAGTTTGTTTACTGTTACCAGATGAAGCATCATGTCCAGTATTTTTGCAGCAAGAGTGATGTGAGGGTTAATTCTGTTTCGGTTGATTTTCTTGTTGTAACAAGCCATGCCCGACAGCATTACAGTGTAGTTAAAATATGAGTAAAGACGAATGTAGAAAGTAAAGCTCTATACAAAAAGTGGCATGTTTCAGCCTGGCACATTTTAGTGAAGACTGACAGGCATATGTATAAATGAATTTATTCAGTTTGTGGCCTTTTAATATATGATTTTTAAAATTTTCATTGCAGGACTCCTTTAGGTCAAGAGTGAAGGAATACATTCAGATGTATGCCAAAAGATAACATACATGTTACAGAGACACTGGCTTGTGTTTATTATTGTTTTTTTTTTTTTGAGACATTTTAAATTGTATCATGTAGAGGGTATAGCCAGCTTGGAGAATGACAGAATATGTGGCTAGGAAATTTGCTACAAGGGAAGACACGGCCGTTCTAAAGTGGATGTAATGAGCTTCTTGTGCCATGATGGTTTATGTATAACCGTGAATTCTCTGTGTTTGAGCGTCAGTGTTCATGACGCTGTCTGTGTTCACTGTGAATGTGTTCTCCCAAAGGGGTGCTGCATGTCTGGGTTTCTGTTATAGATGCCACTTTCCCTGGCCAGATTATTTGGGCTCAAAATGTGCTTGATAAGGATGTGTCTGTGTCCCGGATTGACAAGGACACGTTCATTCTTGTGCTTGAAAAGGATGAGTCTGTGCTTGACAGGGATGTGGCTGTGCAGGACAAACAATGTCCATGCTTGACAAGGTGTCTTTACTCGAGGATAATAAGTCTACTTGACAAGGTGTCTGTGCTTGACAGGAATGTGGTTGTGCTGGACAAGCAATGTCCATGCTTGACAAGGTGTCTTTACTCGATGATAATATGTCTACTTGACAAGGTGTCTGTGCTTGACAGGAATGTGGTTGTGCTGGACAAGCAATGTCCATGATTGACAAGGTGTCTGTACTTGATGATAATATGTCTACTTGAGAAGGTGTCTGTGCTTGACAGGAATGTGGTTGTGCTGGACAAGCAATGTCCATGATTGACAAGGTGTCTGTACTTGATGATAATATGTCTACTTCAGAAGGTGTCTATGCTTGACAGGAATGTGGTTGTGCTGGACAAAGATGTATTTATGCTTGACAAGGTGTCAGTTCTTGACGGCAGCATGTGTGCTTGACAAGGATGTGACTGTGCTTGGAAAGGATGTGTTCATGCTTAACAGGGATGTTTCTCTGCTTGACGAGTGTGTGTGCTTGACGACAATGTCTGCTTGACAAGAAGGTGTGTGAGCTTGACAAGAATGTGCCTATGCTTGACAAGTATTTGTAACGGCTCAACGATGGTGGATATGTGCTTGACCATTATATGTTGGTGCTTGATAAGGATGTGTGTGCTTTATGGAAGCCAGACTATATGTATCAACAATGCTTGTAACCTAGCACCATCAAAACATGGAGAGATTCTCAAATGTCTTACTCACGTGGAGAGATTCTCAAATGTCTTACTGGCATCATCATATACATTCTTTCTGAACCCAAGAAAGCTTGATTAGGCCATCCTTAGAAACATGTTTTTTGGGCATGACCCAATTGACCCTTAAGAAAAGGGCCTACTGAAAAGTTTTGATAAAAAAATTTGTTTTTTTTTCCCTCTCCATGCTAATTTCTATAAAAACTCTATCGTTTTCAAGCGCCAGAATAAAAGAAAAAGAATTTCCCACTAACTGACCATATTTTTTCTCAGTTGGCCAGGTTATGCCCAACAAACAGTTTTTTAAGGGTGGCCTTAACTACCAGGCTATAATAGACTACGACTCAACTATCAACTCTGCCAGTCACAAGGATCGTATCGTACTGTTGCCTCCCCTGAAAGCCTCCCGCATTTAGACAAATGAGCGTTACAGATTCCCTAGTAAGGCACACAGTTCTTTGTGGACATTAATAGCTGTGACCTGTTTGGATGAAATGAGAAGAGAAGAGAGTTCGGCAAAATGTGCAGCTTCAACCTAGCAATGGGTGAAATTCTAGTTCATGTACCATAGTCGTAAGAACTGGAGAAGATGGCCAAATATGTAAAATACAACTGAATTGATTGTGATTGTACATTGTAACATTGTGCACGTGAGCACACTGCAAAATGTAAGGAACAGGAAGGTTGTGATCTTTGGTAGCATCATTTTATGCCCTGCAAAAGAAAAGACAACAACAACAACAACCCCAAAAAACAATAGTCAATGTTATTTCAGAAGAGGGTTCCATATAGACCTAAATGAGCAAAGGCATACCTTTATGATGTGCTTGGTATCTCTATAAATCCCCTTTTTATCTGG
Organism: Acanthopleura granulata; assembly: GCA_016165875.1. Lineage (NCBI taxonomy): Eukaryota > Metazoa > Mollusca > Polyplacophora > Chitonida > Chitonidae > Acanthopleura > Acanthopleura granulata. The sequence goes on from JABBOT010000016.1 coordinate 9,357,378, forward strand.
AATTTTTACTAGGCCATGGAATACGCCAATTTAGAGAAACTGGAAACACGATGTCACGTCATCCCGACTTAAGACTCTTCGGTATGTGAGGGGCGAGACACTCCTTTGTGTTTCAAGTACAGCCCCCTTCATCGTTAGAGTCGAAGGCCACGCGGTTGAGACCTTGGGGAATTGGTTGAGCCCAGACGTAGTTTATTACCACTGTCTCTTTGAAAATATCTTTAAGGTACATCAGAATTGTCTCGTAATGAGAAAGAAAACAGCTGATTTAACGCTACTTCTGTATGGCGAAGTAGTTGCCTGGGAACGGGTGACGTCACAGCGGAAGCAGACGTGGGCGTTTTGGCTTACTTTGAACCTCAATATCTTGGTTATCCTACATCACAAAAAAGTGGCGTTGTTTTAAACTATGAATGGGATTCTTTATCGATACATATATACACTTTGTCCAGCGTTGTCTTTTCTTTTAATGTCCTTTCTTTTTGTTTAAGAGAAAAAAAACCTAAGTGAATTTGAACTTCATCTGTGAATGAAGAACACGGGTAGTAGTTAAACTGAAAAACACTGTTCGGCGTGGAGAAATGACTGTCATGATGCCTGTATTAAAATAAAGAAAAACCTACGTCAACAAATAACTTTCAAGAGAACAGACTCTCTTGTGAAACGTTGCTCGATACCTACGTGTAGGCCAGCGTCTATTATTTATTATCCTAGTCGGTGGCGTTCGTGAGAAGGCCCAGTGACTCCTCGACCAGGCTCAGCTATGAATGCCCTGTGCGAATCATCGTGGTTTTTTGCTTGTTGTCAGTCGTTACCGATTTACCCCTGTTGAAACTAAGAAATTGTTTGCATTTTAACGTGAACTGATCCCTCATCTCATGTAGGACTTCTGTTTATGTACCTAATCGACACGCAATTGAATAAAATCAAAGGCACAGTATAGCAAAGGCACATTAAGATTAGTAAAAATTTGTGTAGATCGGAGCTGACCTTAACTGGTTTTTGTGCATGCCCTTCTTTCGACCATTCCCCTGCCTCGAGTTCGCTGGCAATATCTAAAAATTTTTCAAGATTCGCCAAGATCCCTTGCGACTTGAAGGACTACTCGACAGGTTTTTGTCCCTTAGATTGTCCTGAATAGGCGTAATTAGGTGTGACTGGTTCTTCAGCAAAGTGTGTGGAGAATAAAACACTGCAAAATGTTTTCACCTTTTTTGAAACCTATGTGATCTTGTTAGTGACTTCAGTTGAATCAGTTAAAGGCGACACCAGGATTGCCATGACAACCTGACACGTTCTGTGTAAACAAAGATAAACGTGTTAATGAGGGTAGCTGATATGTGACAGCTTAATCAGTACCCGTGTATGGAGTTCAGGGATCTGAGAAAGGACAAGTAGGGGAGTTCCGCGTTCGAACTATTTTATCTTTGAAGGTATAAAAAGTCTTACTGTACCACATGACCCCAAAATGTTTAGCTCCCGTTTTTGGTTGCATTACGAGAGCATGGGCGCCTGTTTCACGGAAAGGTATATAGAGTAGACGAACAATGGAGAAAATAGAGTTGATCGTTTATGCCCCCAGAATACGGTGAGATATATCATCGGTAAACTAATGTCAACAAAAGTTGCCTAATATTTATGACAGGTCATGCATGCATTAGAACTGTATCTACCTTTGGCGACAAAAGAGTTCGAACTCGAAAGTACCACACTGAGGTTGGACGAAAGAAAGAGAGACTTAAAAGACAACACAGCAATCATATAGCTTTGGTTCTTTCGGAAGGCGGGTGAAAACAGACCTTAACGGCCACAGCCATATTTTTCAGTCATGCTTTGTAACATTTTAAGTCAATTTTTGATCGAGAATTCATACAAGGTCATAGGGATACGCCATGTTAGAGCAACCGGACCCCAGGCACAAAGAGTGTTAACCAGTGACGTCAGAGGAAACGCCCGCGCCCTTAGGTTACAGGTATAACTCGCCCCTAATTGGTTAAAATTGATAACATGGCTGTGGTTTCGATTTTCTTAAGGAACCCGATTTTGCTAACTTTGAACAGCGCTACTGCAGTTATCCAACATCACAAAAAAGATGCTTTTTATTATCATTTTTGTAGGGGCTTTAGTCAATCATGAACATTTGGTCAAGTGTGGTGTTGCCTTTTAAATGTGTGGTGATGCGTGACGCCGTTTTCAGAGTGACCATTACCTGATGTGGAAAATTTAACACGGGCCGCTAAATTGTTTTTGCCCGGTCCTCTGACTGGCTAACGACTAGACTGGTCCACGAATTCACCAAAATTTGGGAAGAAATGATTAATGGACTCGAGCAGGAGATGTCACTTGACAAAAGCCTTTAGCTGAAATGCAGTTGCTAAAGACGGGTTCTTCACATCACATTAATAAAATCAAAAATTAAGTTTTGAAACGGCAAGTATTCGTAGACAAGACACTCCTGTGTATGTGTTGATCTCTTAACTTTTCCCAATCATACTGCCTCAGTGTTTTATCTTCTTGATGATCGCTCCACAGTTTCCTGTTTTGGGGGCGGGCTCAAACCATTTGACTTACTGGCAGCATTTTTGATTGGTCAACTCAGATCCATCGGTTGTGACTCCCGTCAACTTCCGAAGACAATGTCGATTGTGGTGTTCATTTATTTGGGATTGTAAGCATCGTCTCTTTTTTTTATGCACGAATTTTTTTGACACGGATTTCTTGTGGGTTCTTTTTCTCTGAGAGGTTTATTATCGAGGAACGTGTACATGTATGTTTACTAAAACTTGGCGCAAAGATTAACAACCAATTGCCTGGATATGGGCTGAACTAATTCCGGCATTCCGGGTTAATTCATGCGAGAAGTTAATGTTGGCAGTGAACAATTGAAGGATTTCTGATGATGTTTGTTATCTGGAAGTACAGTGATGATTATGACGATGTGAAAAAGAGCAAACCTTCCTGACCGTTAGCCTGCCAGATAACACTTGAGGCAAACGTGCTTAAACAACGGTCATACATGTGTACTACCTTCTGGATCCCTGGCGACTTTTATCGGTAATTAAAATATCTTCAAAAACAAACCACACAAGCAACCAAAAGTTGCACAGAATAACCCTAGCCTATATACGGCATTTCTGATAGGCTTACAGCTCATTTTTTACCCCGTGTTCAACAAATAACCATATTTTACACATGTCAGCGTCTTAAACTGGTTAAAAAAAGCGAAACTGTGGGAAAGCCATCTGGTCAGTGGGATTCTTTTAGTATAGTTAAGTCCATATATATCTGTGCAACTTTCTGATGCCTGTCTGGCTTATTTTTGAATGTATTTACCTTTATCAGAAGATCAACATTTAGAATACGAAACTTATGGTAATTGCCATGGCGCTGAGACGCCACTCGAAGGAGGGAGAGGCACATCATTGCTACTGTACTTACCATTACTGTTGGTGTTGGTGCGTCTCCAAAACGGAGAATTCGGCAGTGACTAACGAAAGCATGAAATACACGAGGGGAATATTAGGCCAAGAGATATGCGAAGGTGAGCTAGCTTCTCGAGACATCAGAGGCACGATGCCAAGACGTTGGTGCTCCGCCCGTTATGCCTGATTTACCGTTGAACAGTTGACTAATCCTCAGGTAACAAAAAATTTGCCGCGTTGGTAATAAACAGGCAATGTTATAAGCGTTTGACAGCATATATTCTGAAACTAGATTTTAATAACAAAATCATGACATGCAACATGCACTCCATATTGACTCCGACGCTGAAGGCTAGCCTATGCATAATCAGTTCTAGTCCATCTATAAGTGGACACAGTGTGCTAAGTCAAAATACTCATAGCAACACTAAGTACATCACCGGAACTCAAAAAGTCGTCAACAATTATAGATGAATGAAGTCTGCACGCAATCCTTTTTCATCTAGATATCCACTCTATCTTGTCTGGATCTCTATATTCGCGATAACACCCTTATGTGGAAACAGGTAGCACATTTCAAGATCATATTTTTACTTCAAGTACATGTACTAGTGAAATAAAGTGGATATAGAACGAAACAAGCCTATATGTAGGTAAATGTATTCCTATAAGTTCAATGACTTATTCAAGACAAACCGTTCCTTTCACCTCACATCAGCCTTATTTCGTTGAAATAATTTCGCAAAAAGCACACGACCCTATTCACTGCATACATGTTTTAATAGCTCAACGCAAACTGGCCACATATTTAGTAACTATGCTAAAACTTTATTTAGTGTTGCTGAGAATGAATGTTTTTCGCGAGAGACCCTTCATATTGGATGTTCTAAAGAGAAAAAAAAATGCCTTCATGCAGTTTTCTGAATTTGGGAAGGTTCTTGAAATTGGACTCTGACATTTTTTTTGTCTAAGAATTGAGAAGCCTTTACCCACTCGCTGCACAGTTTTTACAGCGATATGAAATACGACACTTCTTATAACGTAGAAGTTATGTTGGATATCACTGAAATATTTGATTCATTCTATATCAAACAGGTCAAGATTTACATATAACCATTTCGTCGAGGTCGTTTAATCACGAAACAAAAACAAACTGGGTCTTTAATCGGAATTTGTAACGGTTCTGATTCAACATGCGCTTATACCACATGAGTACAATATTGTCACATATCGCTTATATATCTTAAACTATTATACACGTAATCAATACCGAGGAGATCTTTCGCAGATGAATTTCTTAGGAATGGTACAAGGCAAGTCGTTCCAAAACCAGTACTCTGATTTGTAGTAGTATTTGATTTCTACACAGCGTTCTCTTCCAAACTGGTTATTGGGCTCATCCGGTCCCCACTGGGTGAAACTGAAGGGTTCGTCATCGTGGTCCCAGATGAACTTAAACTGCGTCTCACGGTCATTCCCCCCTATCAGAAAATCGCCTTTGCCTGCGGAAGAAAGAGAAAAATGTTTTGATTGAATTGTAAATAGATTTATTGATTTATTTATTTGATTGGTGTTTTACGCCGTACTTAAGAATATTTCACTTACACGACGGAGGCCAGCATTATGGTGGGAGGAAACAGGGCAGAGCCCGGGGGAAAGCCACGACCATCCGCAGGTTGCTGGCAGACCTTCCCACATACGGCCGGAGAGGAAACCCGCATGAGTTGGGCTTGAACTCACAGCGACCGCATTGGTGGAAGGCTGCGGTCATTGCGCTGCGTTAGCGCGCTAGCCGACTGAGCCACGGAGGCCCCCAGTTGTAAACAGATGTTGATTGAATTCACAGTCTTTTCCCCCGAATCAGAAAATACCTTTTGCCTGCAGAAAGGAGAAAAATGTTTTGATTGAGTTCTGAATACGTTTTGATTGAATTGTAAATAATCGGTGGATGACGGGGTGTATGTCCTTGGCTCAGTGGACTCGAGCCGCTGGTCAGAGAGGTTATGGGTTCGAATCTGGTTTTCGTTGCTTCGGCTGCGGCTTTTAGTCAGGCGGATCCCTAGATCCGATTCCACAAAGTCAGTTCTGGTTACAGCCGAAAAATCGCCACAGTGGTAAGTTTTCGATTCTGGAAGCTGAAATCTGGATACAGTTATCTTAAAATAACACTTATAAGGTGGTCCAAATTTTATATTTAAGGAATTGGAGCCGATTCCACAAAGCAAATATTGACTCAAAACCTTTAAACTCCGTATTATTAAGTCAAAACTTGGTTTGTGGAACCGCTCCTGTTTTGCCCGTGTGGTGAGAGTGATAATTTCAATTTGAAAGTCGTTTTTCGGTTCCATGGGCGCAGTTCGTGTCAGCCAGTGTTTCAGGTTGTTCATAGCACGCATATTTAATTACTTTTTTATTTGACCGTTGCACAACGCCCTATTCCCTCACACGACGGCTAATCATGAATAGAGGAAACCGGAGTGGCCGGGATAAACCACGTTCCCCTGGCAAGCTGACTGACGAAACTTCCCACAGGTGACTCACAGATATTGCACACCAAGGTCTTCTATACCTTGAACTCCAACGTCTGGCAATTTTATCCCACCCCACACATAAACTTTACAGCGCATGAGTATGTGGAGGGTGGGATAAAATTTTCGCGGTCCATCGCCTGCCAGAAGTTGGAATTCAAGAGATGGGGACGTTGGCTCGAAAGGTTCGGTTCAAAAGTTTAAACGGGTGGATTACTGTTGAAAGATGGCTTACCGGTGCTGGCTTTGACATGTTTACATTCCGGCTGACGTAAGGAATCGGCTCGTAACAAATTTAAGATAGGGTTCGAGCTATTATTTTTAGTGAAGCTGTCACCATGGACTCTTTGGGACCGATGCTGGGAGCACGTAGGCGACCAGATAGCTGTGCTAGAAAAATCCAAATCTCTAAAGAAGAGTTTACTACCAGCGAAATCTTGTGCTATACCAATTCCAGTGTTATAGTGTCTAAGGTGTAACCGCCACTGCTTATTTTTGTGGGTTTCCTGTATGCAGCCATAAACCTGGCCGCGGTCATGAAAGCTGTGGAGTTTAAGGCCTTACACAGCAATAAATGAATTAAAGAATAATACAGGACCGTGAATAAGATCAAGGCTCGCTCATACTCACGTCTAGCGATTTCCTGCAGCAAATAATCGTTTTCCTCTTTCGTCTGTACTGCGGCAAGGTACGAGTCTCTCATCAAGCATCTCTTCTTAGCTCTCAACCAATCGGATGTCACCGTGCTGAATAAATAACAGCGGTTCAGTTCTGAACTGAAAGTGAAACCTGTCGGACACACTGAAAGAAGGCATGTTTAAATTTTAAGTAAATATTTGGGTTCCGAAGACAGGTTTGAAAACGTGAAACATGCGGCTACTTATTTAGTCAATGCAGAATTAAAATATTTCCAATCATGCTATACAAGGGTGTGTTAATGAGAACCCTTTCGCCTAAAGTAGCTCCAAGGTCCAAGGTGTGTAAGCTATTGTTGATTCCTAATCTTGTGGCGACGATTTGTGGGCAAACTATTAACATAGTACCAATGTTTTACAAGTGAACAATAGTCAGTTGGGCGTGGGCCGTCATTCCCATAGTTGAACCTCGCAGTCCCACACGAGTCATGTCTAACAAGTTACAATGAACACCACTGCATTGTTTTAGCAAATTCTGTTTCAGCCAAGGTAACAGAGAACGTGTAAGTTGTTACTTTATAGGCGTAAATATGGGCAGTTAGTATAAAGCCGGAACTGAAGCAAATGGACAGGAGACCTGATTTCACCGGTTACATATAACCATTGGCCAACTATAAGACATCTCTAGTTTTTCTCCGTGTACTGTAATCCTTTATACTTTATCATTTTATATGTACCTATGGAGCCGTGAAGATTAACGATGGTAACGTTTATGGCTCTTCACGATATATCTGAGTTTGATTTTATTGAGTTTAATTTGTTGATTTATTTAATAGAAGTTTTACGCCGTATTCGATAATATTTCACTTATTCGACGGCGGTCAGCATTATGATGGCTAAAGTTGGGCGAAACCCACGACCATCCGCAGGTTACGGGCAAACCTTCCCACGTAGGGCAGGAGAGGAAAATAGCCTGAGCTGGATTTGAACTCACGTACAGCGAACGCATGAGTGACAGGGTCCTGGGCCGTTGCGCTGCACAAGCAGGTTAACCACTCGGACACGGACGTACCGTGTATGTCTCTGACACAACATTCAGGATATACGAGATAAGACCCCTGATTCAGTCCAGTATATAGGAAGACAAGTTGCCGGGCTATACTTTGTATGAGGCTCAAAATTATCGCGAAAGACTAAACATTTGGATTAGATCTGATCTGATGTGTTCGACGTTAAACATCGCATATGTTCCACATAAACCTGGAGACCTGGTCAGCCACAGGTACCAGACTTAAACCTGAATTAAATCCGCAGCCGAAAGAGCAGAAGCCGGATTGGAACACGCGACCATTGGTCAATCGCCTATTAGTCCGTGCAAATTATCTGATAAAGAAGGGTGCTAGCTGAGATCGTGGAGGCAGAGGCGCTGTTAAACGGGACACCCTTCCCCACTCAAAGAGGATTAGATCCCAGCTGAGATTACAGTTATTGTGTTAAGAGAATACCTATGAGTTATTCCTAATATAGCCTGGGCCTGGATTCCTTACGACGAGAAATCCTCTCCGACTGTACGTGAGAAGGTCTGCCAGCTACCTGCAGATGGTCGTGAGTTCCCCCGGGTTCTGCCTGGCTTCCTTCCACCATAATGCTGTCCGCCGTCGTATAAGTGAAATATTCTTGAGTACGGTGTAAAACACCAATCAAATAAGTAAATAAATTTATTCCAGAAAGGATTTCCACAGTCACGCATAAGCGTATCTACCTTGTACCTTATAACAGATTTAAGAGGGGCTCTTTAACTTATCATTGTAAGTTAACATTGTAGGATGATCAAGCTTCCCCGAAGTGTTGACCTTATTCAGTGGCAAAGAATCTACCATTAGGAATTACCATGGAATAACGGTCTCTTTGGTGAGATGAGAAATTGAAATCGATCACGAGCAACTTCCATATGTCTGGTAATATAAAACGTGTTTGAGGGCTACAGTTGTCACGCCTGTATGCCCAGCAGATGCAGGTCACCTCCATTCATTCCAGGTCTAAACATTTAAGCGCTATTGTGTTAAATTTTGTGTTAAAAATCAAGTGTTGTGAAATGGTGCTACTTTAATTTGTATTGCATAAGAATTAATTGTCCCCATACCTACCCACATATTGGGGGATGTAACCAAAAGAGCGTTTAGCTCTCTAGTATCCTGGTGATTCTGTGATAACATTATTACAGCACTGGCACTGAATCGCACCAATTACTCTGGTTATGGCTGTGGGCAGTGTACATAAGTTAGCCTGTGTAATTCTCTCTCATTATCTCCTGGTTCCAGATAGTGGGTTGCCTACATACACAACTTGTGTACCGCACTCAAACATATTTCTGGGCTATCCATTCAGGAGGTTTGCTCAGTTGCTGGCGCGGTTGCTGTGGTTCCTACCCACTGCCCCCAGCAAAGCATAACCCTAACCTCAAACCCCTGCTATGGCTGGCCCCCACCCCAACTGTTGGTATAAAAGCGCCATGTTCATGTAATAACATAAACGGAGAATTTGGAGTTCGAACTCTTTGGTGCCCAACAGTACAAAAAAAAAATCCTCACTTGACCTGTCGAGAATGTTAAGCATCTACTTTCGATCGCTACTTTAATATTATGCCGAAGACATTAGACATGACACCCCACTCTGTCACATTATACTGACACTGGGAAGTCAGTCTTGTTTTCTCTCAGAGCCGAGCTCCAAGCGAGGCAGCAACAAGTACCATTATTAATGTATCACCCAAGCCGGGATTGATCCCAGATCTCCCGACCTCGAGGTGGACACCCTAACCGCCCTAACACTATAGCTGACTGAAGAATGCATCGAGGACACGGCGCTGACAGATTTTAATACACGCTAATTATTTTTTTTGCACTTCAAGCTGTGGAATTGGTATTCCGCAACACGACATTTTAACGGCCAAAAATGTGGAATACAAGGCGATTGCATGCGGAAGTAGGCATGCGGTGGATGTCGTTTCTTGACATCAGTAATAATGTGTACTCACCACCACTGTCTACCTGAAACAGAATAAATCATTCAGTCTTTTATTTGTCCGATTGTTGCTTATCGCCATATTCTCAAGAATCTTTCATTTATGTACCATGGTGTTTAGCTTAATGAATAGAGGAGAACAGAAGTTTCGGGGAAAAAACCGCAAACCTTTGCTACCGAGCTCTTGTCGAACTTTCCCAGATGTGACGCACAGATATCGGTGAAAGATAAGTGGTCTTCCACGAACGTTATACTTTGCAAAGGCCAATACGAGAATAGTGAACAGCGTGTGGTCACTAAGGTCACATGCAGGATCAGCAAGAAATCGGTTGAACCCAGGCGTCGAAACCGACAGTTGTATACCAGCCGTCAACCAAAAGAGTTTCCAAAATCACAAATTAGACACACTACCAAAGAACTAAGAAAGGATCTAAAATAAATACACGCAATTAGCACAAAGCAAAGAGAAGCTGTGAACAGTTTTTTGGGCCTATGATTAAAATCAATATCCAAATCGTGTAACATTCTAGTATTCACGATGACGTTAATTAAATATGTATCTCAGTATCTCTTAAGGCGTAAATAAAAATAGTAAAAGAGGGATTAACACCATGCACGGGCAGTCAACGATATCTACGACGATATGTGTTTTAGTGTGTTTCGCACCGCACCTAAGTTGTCAAGCTCTTGGGAAAGACAGTGAAGGTCAAAGGTCGATTTTAAGTGACTAATATATATTCTCTGGCTTCGATCCATCAGGTTTAGCTGTTTGAAAAATAGATTTACAGTGTATGCCAATTCTACCACTTAGCTAGCCTGTTCAAGGCAAAGCTTCTCTCTATCCCTGAAGCGTTTGCCTTTAGCGATTCTAAGACACAGAGGGCACATGCCTTAGAATTATGCACAAAAGGCACGTAAAGGTCATGTAATTCTCTTTTAAATATGTGGAGATACTGAGCTCAAAATCTTAACAATGTCTGTGCTTTTGTGCATGCGAGCTGGAAATATAGTAATTCTTTGTGTATTTCTAAGGCCATGCATGACTGAATAACAAAACCAACCTCCCCAGATCCCAGATCTCCAGATCCGTCATCATTATCGTCATCTCCAGAGCCGGATCCAGATTCGGCTATATTTTCCATTGTCGTTTCGGGCATTTCCGTTGTAATTGTGTTCTCCGTTGTTTTGGAAATTTTCGTTGTTTGAGGTCTAGGCCTACAGTCGGAGATTTCCGTTGGGGTCTCGGGTATTTTCGTGGGCGTCGTAGCACTTTCTGGAGTTTCCGCGTTAGTCGTGTCCTGTTCGGGAGATTCCGTCGGTGTCGTGTCTTGGTTGTTCTTCTCTGGTGTTTCACGAGTTGTCGTCTCACCAAACTCCAGTATTTTTATGTCGGATCCTACAGCCGAACTTTTGTTCTCGTTATCGCTCAGAACAATGCCGGATATGTTCTCCAGCGATGGGAGGGGGATGACGTTCTCATCTTGTCCTTTGCAATTAGTCATGACAGCCATGACGGACATCAGCAGGAACAACACCGCCATTTTGTGGTCTCTCGGCTTGGAACTCACGCCTTTCGTTGTCAGTTTACACGCGCTCCTGTCGTTTGTTTGAAGGTCACGATACAGTACACACCTTCAGCCAAACACCTCTGACCATACCCGCGAGAGCATGCCGTTTTTATGAAATTCTTTTGCGAAATGAGCCAATGTTCAGAGAGACATGAATTTAAACGATATCACGTGACTATACATAACAGCTACTGAGATAATTTCGCTTCATGTCATCATTATACTTATGACATGTGGCTCATCTCCACATATGTAGGCCTAATGGGCCGATGTGGATAATTTCATATACTCACAGATAATTCAGCTATGGGTTAAAGTGACAGGTAAAATTGACTCAATATGCGGGTCGCTTAATTGAAACCTGCATTTTTGGATTAATTGTTTTATGTACAAAATTCAGCCATGTTATGTAAAGACAGAAGCTTTCATTTGTCATTTCGCTTTGACGACATATAATAGTCGAAAATCTCACCAACGCAACGTGTCATCCCCAACAAGACTGTACTCGTGCGTCACTTTTCAGAACGTGGAAAGATGACGTAGCGCGATGAAGTTTGCCACTCGCACGTGTGCTTCGCAAATAAAGCTTGCTTTGTAACAGACCAATATTAAAAAGAAAAGCAAAAGATATTCCTGTTTGCTTTCATATTTCTCAAAAACATATCACAGTATTCATGGATGTGGCATGCAAATGAGTTGAAAGCGATTTACAGTGAGACAAGACTGCGCTAAACGCTGATAGTAACTTGTAGGCTGTAGATTTACCAGTTATCTTAATAATGCTCCACTGCTCCTTCTCCAGTTTAGTTTCATTGCTCATACAATTAAGAATTTTGTGTTTCATAATTTTGTGTTTTCAAATACGTTTCATAACATTTGTTACAGTACTGAAGAAAACAGTACAGCAAAAACAATCGTATAATATGGATTGTTCATGTTCTGCCAAGTATTTGCGTATTACTCTCACAGCCTGTTAATTCATCCATGCCACTGAAATGACTATATATGTATTGATTACTGGAAATGTGGAGTCCGATTACACATACAGTATGTGGTCCTTTTAACCAACCGCAGATATTCTTTGTTAATCTCCCACAGAAGTTCTATGACAGTTTGATACCCTCATTCAAACGACTCGGTATCCCGGCAATAGTTTACATTACATTGACATTCAACATCTAATGCAGATGCATTATTCTGTGTCTGTTTAGTGCTTGAGAAGTTTGTGTGTCGCTTAGATTGTCCTGAATTATCTACTGTAATGAATGCTGTACAAGATCCGACGATTGTCAGTAGTGATTTTAACGTTCATAACCGGATATGGTTGAGTACACAATGATGTGAATGGACGAATGGTTGAGCACTTCATTGATAATCATAATCTTGTTATTCCTAAATACAAGCACCAGGACGAGAACTGAGAACTCAAAATCCCTATCTTTCCTGCCTTGATCGTTCACTGTGTTCTCCTGTGATTAGTACTGGATATGTGTGGAAGTTGATAAGCTATCCCCATGGCCCAGTGACCACTATCCTGTCCATTCGTTATATACAAATTCTGTTGGAAGCCCTGATTCATGGAACATTTCAGAAGTCGAGTGGATGACTTTTAGAAAGTGTCTCAGTAGTATGGAAGAAGCGAATGTTGAGAATGAAGATATTGATGTGTTCAATGACAGTGTTATAAGTTATTTTCACAGAGCTGCATAGTCGAGCATTCCGAAATCGTCTGGCCGCCCATGCCCAAAACTTCCAGTTCCCAGGTGGGATGAGGACTGTAAAGTGGCTATTAAAGCTCACAAGAAGGCCAAAAACAGAGATAGGCGTACGTTACTACATGATGATATTGTTAACTGTAAGCGTAAGAAAGCTCATGCTAAAAAGATAATGAAAAGATCTCAAAAGTGTTTTTGGCACTCATTTCGCTCTACTGTACATTCTAACTCTTCCTAAAAATCTGTATGGAGTAAAGTTAACAACTATAGCAATTCAATTCCCAGTAGACTTAAAAAAGATGCCGACACGCTTGTTACTAATGTGAAAAACGCTAATGTTTTATGTAGGAGTTTTATGTGGCGATAATTATGATCCTCACTTTAAACGCCACAAAGCTGAAATCGAAAACGACATGAACTTCTTTGATATTATGTTTGATGACCATGTTATTAATAATGACATTTCTTTGATAGAGATAAGGGAGGCCACTTCTATTAGTAAAAACAGCTCTCCCGGAGAAGATGGCATACATAACTCTATGATTCGCAACAAGCCTGAATCCTTCTGAAACATATTGTTGCTACTTTCCAATCGTGTGTTGAATTCACTGACAGTTCCTCTAGCCTGGCGTGTTGTTATTGTTGTTCCTGTCACCAAACCTGGAAAGCCCCTATCAAATCCACTGTCATACCGCCCTACATCCTAAACCAGTAATGTATACAAACTAATGGAACGTATTATTAGTGCTCGACTCACATGGTATTTGGAAGGTAATCAGCTCTTCTCTCTCTTGCAGTGTGGCTTTCGACGGAAGCGTCGTGCAACTGACCGTGTTGTGAGATTAGAAACGTATTAAAAATGCATTACTTAATAAATAGTATGTTCTTGTAGTTCTTTTCGATGTGGAGAACGCCAAAGACATAGTGTTGAAAACGGGATCGTCTAATTAAAATGATGAATATCAGTTTAGGGGTGTAAGGTCCTACCATAGGTGAAGAACTTTTTGTCCGACAGGAATGAATCAGTTCGTGTAGGTAGAGACTTTTTCCAGTCTGTTTTGACTGAGAATGGAACTATCAAAGGCACTGTGATATCACCTCTTTTATTCAATTTAATGATACAAAGGTACAGTGTGGTTGGTTTGCAGACAACAAAGCGCTCTGGATATCGCTCAAATGTTTTCAACTGGCACATAATACCTCCTGCAAACTTTTAAATCATTGTCTGATTGGGGAGATAAAAGCGGATTTATTTATTTTATTCATTTATTTGTTTGGTGTTTTATGCTGTATTCAATAATATTTCATTTATACGACTGTGGCCAGCATTATGGTGGGTGGAAACAGGACAGAGTGAGGGGAAAACCCACGGCCATCCGTAGGTTCATGCCTGGCCTAAAACATATCTAAATATCATCACAGGTTGACCACCATTTTCTCGAAATAAATCAGTTGGAATCCAGGTATTAGCGACCGGATGTAGGGTCACCTGCTCATTGCATAAAATTTTTCTCTGTTTAATTCTGCCATCAAGAAATGGACTTTTTTCAACCTTTTTTTGCCATAGTTTTTACCAGCAAAATTACCGGGCAATCCTTCAACACACTATAGAAACATAGCCGATCACTGTCTGCCCCAACGGTTTCATGCGTGCCTGAATCTTGGCTACAAAATCCATTTAGTGTTTTTATAAATACAGTGCGTGTAGCCCCGCCATTTTTCATGTAATGCAAAGTGTTCGTCAGATTGCTCCAAATAAACATCCTTAACAAGGATAATGGACATCCTTTAGTCATTACAGACGGTATACTGTATAGAGCCTTTTGCGTTTTGTGCGAATGAGGGCACCTCATTAAGTTGTTTATATGTACCCCACAGCGAACTGCCCTTGACAATTAGACGTAAGTCCAAAACATTTTAAATATGCCCTTCACTTAAGTGCATAGGTATGGTAACCCTTCGTCTCATTTGCTCTAACCTACTTGTTATGACTTTTTGTACAGGGAGCGGGATGACAAACTCTTCAGTGTTCGAGCGAGAGAAGTTCTTGAAGGCGTAAGTGTAGATTTAGGATTGCCGGAGAAAATGAGACCTTTGCCATTGCCACCGTGGCTGCTCCGTGTTTATATCTACCGGTATACGTGAGTATATACGTAAATCTGATCATGTTAAGTGAATTTTTGCGCCCTTTAACGATTACATATCTAATAATCTGCTTTTGTAAGTGTGCTTTCAGATGCATCAAAGTACCCGGAGATCGGTACGTGTTTTGTGGGATTTTCTGCACTGGACATACAACTTTGCAGATCCTTCTAGGTATCTGGTAAATTATCTGTTTTCACTCGTGAATTATTAGCAATCCTCTGGTCTGTACGCTTTCTATAAGAATCTCGACCGATGAGGGCAGTTATGATTCAGAAGCGACTCTTCAGAAAAGTTCTCCTGTGGGTGTTGGAGTTAATGTTGCTTATCACAACGCTATATTCACAGGTAACTGAGAAATGTTTGGCGCGTGTTCACGTTCACGTTGGGATAGGGTGAAAGGAGAATGCAGGCGAGACTGCTAAACAAACACTGCTATTCAATGACAGTTCAGTTTCATATTCGTTGTCTTGCAAGGAGGTGTTTAAAGTAAGACAGTTCATGAGGCTCTGTTCATTTAAAAGATTACAAAATTCTCGCTTGAATGCAAAAATCTGTTTGAATATATATAAATTCCTTGCTAAGTTATCTTCGTTTGAAGTGTAGAGTATTTTGCTGCCGCCTCTGGATCTTAATTCGCCCATGCTTAAGAGAGACAGACCAATCAGAGAGCTAAGAGATATCAGCTGTTTATAAGCTGTGACGTAAATCTTTCGAGTTGATTGTCAATGTAACATGTAATAACAGAGGGACAGCACACTGTTTTAATGTTTTACGTTTGAATTATAACACGTGCATGTGTTAACAACACTGCCAAGTATTTCCACACCATTGTGTTGTGGGGTAAGTAGGTTTCTTGATCATTTCATGTCATAAATTTACATATGTACTTTAGTTACAAACACAACCCTAGCAGCTTACTACAGTCTGATGTTACAAGAGTGATCGGCGCTTGGAACAATTACGTCACAGTCAAATGGCTGCGTTTCATGCCAACCGACGGAGAACAGTTAAATGTTAATTTCCACTGTCGTAGTAACTGTTACAAAAAATCTTTACCGAAATAAACATAAAACTATTGTACAACCTTTTTGACAAACTTAACTTTGAACGTGAGCTGTCTTTCGTTTGAACGAAGCCAAGTCCTACTTTGACTCACTCCGGTAAGTTGAAGAGGACGCCAGTAATAATGGTCGTTTCTACTTTCAGTTTCAGTCATCAGTTTTAATGGTTTTGTAAGTGTAGTCCCATGATATGATATGACATTTTAGACTGATGCCTCATGATATACCGTTAAACCACCGCCTTTTCAGAATTAATAAACATCCTACTGGAAGATGTGATCTCTGTGATGTGGATGCAACTGAAAAACTTTCAGTTTCTTTTCAGATGCCCTTGATATAATATTGTTAGAACTCAAATGCGTGTAAAACGGTATCATTCCGGCATTTTCATCACACTTTAAAAGCTATACTTTGTCCTCTACAGAACAGAGATAAGGGGATTAGTGAGATTGCAACGATCGTAGTGAACTGGAGAAGATTGTGATTTTCTTTGTTCTTTTAAGTTTACAGCTATATAAAGTAGCTTCTTTGGTTGTATTGCAGTGTGGCGTGCATCATCCTGACTTGGTCTTGGAAAATGCCAAATACTTAATTCACTTTCTCACCTTCGATCTTTTACTACGTGGAGTAACGCTAGACAACATATTTATCAGCTTATAGATTTATTGATTAATCAATTGATTAATTGAATGAATCACCGGCAGACATGCCCACTTAAACACAAACTCAACACCTGCTGGCTCTAACATCTGTGCCCTTACGGGTGAAGAAATTTGAAGACTTGCATAAATAAAACGGGGTATCAAGAAGGTTATAAAATGTTATTCCCGATGTTCTCCGTGTTGCTGCCGTTGTCAAACCAACAAAGAGCTGGATTAATGTCCATAAAGTCACTGTAAGCTACAAAGGACCTTGGACAGAGCTTACTTACCGGTTCAGCCTTGCATGTCGTTGCTATTACACAACACATATTTTTTTTATTACACTACCCCTTTGAAAATTAATAATTACAGAACACGGAAAATTTTATTACATAACTCGGGGACTGGTTTATTACATGACACGGCAAATTTTATTATTATTTATTATTATTATTATTTATTATTACGTTGTTATATTACATGACACTGAAAATTTTTATTACATTACGCAGTGGGTGTTACATTACTCGTGTATTATTACATACTGCTGTGTGACAAACCCCCAGAAAACATTCAGCATTGGCAGTGAGTCAGATCATCTTAGTGTAGCGGCCTCACGATCTGATTTTAATGAGCTTGATGTAACATGTAATAGCATAGGAAGAGGACACTGTTTTAATGTTATATATTTTAATTATAACAAGTGCATGAGTGAACAACACTTCAAAGTTTCCCAGAACATTGTGTTTTGGGGGAAATAAGTTTCTTGATCATTTCATGCTATAAATGTACATATATTACATAAGTTTCAACCACAACCGTGTTGGCTTACAACAGTATCAGGTGACAAGAGCGTTCCGCACTTTGAACAATTAGGGCGCGGTCAATCAATGCACAATGGCTGCACTTCATGCTAGCCGACGGAGCACCGTTACACCCTGTTATGTAATAATGCTCGAGTAATGTATTACCTACCGTGTAATGCAATAATAATGACCGCTTTACGTGATATCGCCACTTGAAGACCAGTCAGGCAGACAAATGAACGGCCATGGTAATTGTAAGCAAGGGGATGAGGGTAAGGATTCAGGCTGTCGTCCAGGTATACGGCAAATACACCCGATACTGACTTTTAAAGCCATTGTTTCACAGCAAAACCAGTGCTGATAGAAATACATGTGTGTTATCATTAAAACACATGGATTCAAACCAGTTTGTCGTTTTTCATTAGCCAAAGTTTCACATGGTTCAAAATCAATTATATTTTGCACTTTTTGGATACAGAGGAACATTAGTCGCATGTGTAAAAAATCGCCACAGTAAAAACCAACGAGATGCTTAATTAAGCTCTTTGTGTATACTTTGCCGAACTGAACATAATATTGTCCTACATGTTTGGCCCACTTAGCATTTAACATGTGCTGTCTTTCACTTTAATAAAATTAGCATCTCAGTCTCTTAAAATATATGTACAATTTTAACGGACATACCAATATGGTGCAGCCATGTTGCATGATATGCACATAAGGAATCTGGTTGGAGTGCTCTAGGGTACTTACGCATATGCTTTCATTTCCCGCAAAATTTAATGTACATCTGATACTGATCCCTTGAGCCATTATAGGTTGGCTATCGGGGCCTGGTTCAATTTTCTATGTTTTAACTACTATCAGTACCTCCTTAAGTATTTTAAATTATTTACTGATATGAAATCTCTCTTCATTGTATTAACTTTGTGCTCTTTTATTTTGGTACTAAGTGCTTTAAGGGCCCTGTCTAATTGTAATTAGCTCTCTGACTGTATATATAATCCTTTTGCTGCAATGTGGTGATGTACACAGTAACCCAGGGCCTCCTCATCGAAATAACTCGTCATGATGTCATATCAGCGCAAGGATTTTACTTGCTCAAGGCGATCATCAGCTTTCCTCGTACTTCAAAGTGGATGAGATATCAACCGTTTTATCACGTGACTATGGCTTTGGCTTGATCTGTGACAGTGAAGCGTGGCTAAATTGCGAAATTTCAGACAACTTAGTAAATACTGATATTTTGTAGAAAGAAAAGATAGGAATAGGTATGGAGAAGGTATAGCTGTTATTGCAAAACATGTCTTAATGTCACTTGATAACAAAATTTGGAAAATGAAAATTAAATTGTGTGAATGAACGTGAAATGTAATGAAAAACATGCGTTTATCGCAGTCTACTATCGCCCGCCTAATCAATATACTATTGAACTCGAGCTCTTCATAAACAATCTAGATGATTCCATCACATCTGTTTTGACAGATGATTTCCACGACAAGAATGATCTAAAAATGAGTTTGTTTGACTTGATCACGGGACAACAACTCTTTCCACTTACTGATGAACCCACTAGGTATGACGACGAAATTGTTTGTATCTCAGATTTAATCATTACTGATAGGTGACAATGGTGTGGCGGCACCACTTGCCAAACTTGACCACTGGACTATCTGTTGTACCTTACAAATTGCTCGATATGACAGCCCTAAGGCTTGTGAAAGACATGTTTGGGACTTCAAATGTGTCGACTTAATTGGCCTATGCCATCTCCTATCTGTTACGCCATGAGATGTAATTTATGAAGTCTTTACTGATACTAATGACAAAGTTTACATTTGGTATAAATTATTCTTGTCATGTTGTAATGTATGTATACCAACCAAAACTGTCATAATTCTCCCTCGTGACAAAACCTGAATGACGAATTATGTTCGTTTTAAACTACGGATCAGAAATAGATGCTTTAAAAACTTCAAATGTACCAAAACAGAGGAAGACAAATTCCGGTTCTATGTTTCCAGGCGTGAAGGTAATACTGCTAAACGTCATGCAATACTGTGTTACTCGGAAAATTTAAAACTTAAATTATGCGACCCTTAGCTAGATAAAAAAAACCGTACTGGTCAGTGATGACATCTTTATTAGGCCGTAAAGCAAAGCCTCCAAAGTCCTCATCTTAATGTTAATGGTGAAAATGTGTTTTTCTGTACAATCTGGAGTTTTCCCCAATTCATTGAAACTCTCTTATTTTAGCCCAGTACTTAAGAAAGGGGGTAGACATGATATCTCAATCTCTCGACCAGTATCTCTACAACCTTATCTCTCAAAAGTATTGGAGAAAATTGTATTTAAACACCTGTATGAATACTGTATCAAAAACGATCTTTTAATACCTAACAACTCCGTTACTTTACTAAATATTTATAAATGATATTATTACAAATATTGAATGTGATATTTACATTTTCGCTGTGGACGCGTCTTTGTCGGAAGAGATCAATAATTTAAGTAACTCACAAGCTAAACTAAATCGAGATTTTGATCCTTCAGCAAAATTGGCAGTCAATGGATTGTTAACTTTAACGCTCTTAAAATTGTTCACTTGCTTATACAATTAAAATGTAACACCTGTCATCCTAATTTGTATAAACGGTGTTAACGTAAATAGCGTTCGGTCCCGCAAACTCCTCGCTATTATTCTGCAGCATAATGGTAAATGGATGGCACATGTCAGAGATGTAGTAAAGAAATCAGAGTATAAAAAAGAACTATCACAAGAAAATGTCTTGTCACTCTCTTCCAAAGTCTAGCAAAGTCGTCAATCATATATGGCAATGATCTGTACACGACAACTGTAGTCTTATATTGTCAAATTCTCTCGAAGTTATCCAAAGAGGTGCGGCATTACTCTGTGCTGGAGGACTACGGCAAACGTCATACAATAGTTTATTGCATGAACTCAAATGGTAGCCTTTATACAATCAACGTAGATGCCACCGAATTCTTTTCTTCCATAAAACTGTAAATGGAACTTTCTTGGCCTTATCTAAAAAGGATATTAGAAGACAAATGTCGCTGGTACAAACACATACAACCTTTGAAACAGGGGAGATGTTCGACTTTTAAAAACTCGCATTCACTGTTTTCCTCCTCTTTCTTCCCTATAACTGTTTAAGACTGGGCTATTTTACCATCTCTAGTTCGCAGTGCCTCCGTTGGAATAATAAAGCAATTTACCTGTCCTGTGCGTGTGTTGTATGTTGTCGAGGAGACATCCGAGTGGCCATTGCACTGCGGAATCCTCGTTAAACAAATAAAGCGCTACATTTTATTACATATACAATACACTTACCATGAAAACGTGTATAAACTAGGAACAAACTACGATAGTGGACAACTTGTTTGAGTTCTACACTTGCTCGCCGTATTTTCCATACCACAGATTTTGCAGACGTGGATACACATGTCAGATGGTGGCATTCCTGACACACTTTAACCTGGTTGATATGAAACGTCATAGTGAATTAAGCTCCAGGGAAAGAGCCACCTGTTGTCTGTCGGCAAGAGCCACAATACATGGACAAGCCCTGAAAGAAAGTATTACCTTTGCCAGTTCAAACCGGTTCATGTGAGACAAGAGGGTGCTCTCCGTAATTAGCATGACTAAAACGTGATTTTACGGTAAGCAAATAAGGCCGACTCGTTCGAAACTCCTCCGCCAAGAAAGCCCCCGAGTGTGTTCCGAGTAAAGCCGGATTATGCAACTACCGTAGAATCCTGTCATATGCCACGTTAGTTTGCGAGAGTACCCCTTTGTCTCAACTCAACCTGTGTGAACTTGTGATTCTCTTAAAATGCTGACTCGGCGTATTCTGGCTGCCCTAGGAGAAATACACATTCCTATTCCAACAATTCCTCAGGCCTATACCAAGGACCCCTATGAAGTTATCAATATTATTGAGAAGTGAAAAACACTCCTTTTCTATAATAATATGCGATTCCAAAAATACATTTCGATCGCCCTGCAGCGCCGGCCTCTGTTAGAGTCATTATTTGTCTACACGTAGTTGTGGTCAACGGATACAATCAACTAAGGAACAAAATCTTAAAACACAGATTCTCGCTACACCTTCTCATTTTCTTTCAACCGTGATTTTCTCGTTAACACTGAACAAGGTGTTAACTAATAGTCACCTGCGAAAACCCGATAGCTATATTTCAAAGGTGTCTTGACCAAAGACGACTTGCTGTTGTCGTACGTGTTACTTGGTACAGCCAATTTCGTCCACCATCTCAATAACACACGTGAAGACCCAGCCGCTCCTAACGTCACTGCTTCATCATCAGAACAAGTCGGTCGTCCACGGGGATACCCCTCATCTGAAACACCAGAAGTCTCTGTCAATCACAGGCTATCCTGACGCTCCGTCATCATACGGTTCGGCAAATTCCTACAGAGGTAAGGAAAAAACGCTAATTTTTTACAACCATAAATGCTGACAATTGTATACCGATTAATCTGACTGTGAGACTAGAAAAGCGGTGGAAGAAGGATGTATAACGCCACTATCTATATAGAATAAATTGACGTAATTCTGCATGGGCCTATATATATATATGTTATGTGAAATGGCTTACGGGGTTTTTAAATGGTAGATAGTTGCAGACTTGCACAAGTTGGAAATCTACGCCAGTTGGAAACTTGTCTTGCGATTTCTGACCTGTAATGCCCATTTTGATTGACGACTGGTATATGAATATCGGTTTCGACGCTCAGTTTTCTTGCACCTTGAAAACCGGTGACTGCTACTCTCTATTATATCTTGCCAGCTTTGTTTACTATTTCTATGCATGATCTTTTACATATTCGTTTGGAAACTGGTGTAATGAATTGTTTTGTGATTGGGTCGAGAGAATATCACCCTTTCTTTCTTTACGAGCGATTTGTGATTATCGGATTTGATGCTTAGAGAACTGCATCTGATACACCAGTTTGATATTTAATTTTGTTGGCTTATTCACGACTATTTCACTTATGCCGCGCCGGCCAGTCATTATGAAAAGAGGAAACCGGGCAGAGCTAGCCCGAGGGTTAGCCCATGACCATCCGCAATTTGCTGGTAGACCTTCCCACATACACCCGGACAGGAAGCCAATATAAGTTGGACTTGAACTGACAGGGATCGCATTGGTGAAAAGCTCTTGGGTCTTCACACTGTAGGTGCTGGCCCGCCAACTCCCTCGGCGACCGAGGTCATCGTAACCACTGTAAATTTAACCATGACGAGTGGGTTGAGAGACATGGCAAAGCCTGAAGAGCTATGATCCACCTGGAAAAGCTGTCATTGCTTGCCTTCGCCTTATTTTACCTCGGCAACGGTTGAGTGTACTAGACCCACTCAGTATTATTTTTCTCCGTTTACCTACAAGCAGTTCTGCCAGTTTTGATTTTTCCAGACATCAACCATCGCATCACGAGATAGCGCCCAAGTCCATGCCAAGATTAAGCATATAGAGTGTAGAACCAGAGCAGTGAGAAGTGTGATCTTTGGCACAGGGTGACATGTAACAATGAAATGCCGCATCTTGTCAGTTACCTGAGTTAATTCATGTAAATGTTTCAAAAGTAACAGCTTTCACCTTCCCCTTGCACCAGAGTTTAAGAAGAATTAGGTAATAGTTGGACGACTTCGATAACAGAATGTTTGTTTGTCTGTGGTTTGCACCGGGATTTGAATTGGGCTGTTCATGTCCGAAAGAACCCCTTACAACTAGATGGTAAATCGGCTCCCAGTCCTTCAGGCCAGTTGCCAATATGTACACAGTGACAGATCTACGGCATGCGGTTGAAGATGTTGTATGAAAAGGTCTTGCTGAAAGAATAGGCCAACAAAAACAACAACAACAACAACAAAAAATGTTCGTCGTTAACCATGAGCGTCCACTGTGTCAATTTGTTTTACGCATTTATTTGTATGTCACGTTCGATTTCTCTTTGGCCGCTTATTAAGGTGAACTGAGAAACACCGTGAACGCACGCAGGTACCTGTCTGTACACTGTAACTTTTCCATATTCTTAACACTGAACCCGTCGCGCATTGAAACGCACTCATAACGAAGGCACCATTATCATATTTTTGGCTGCAGGGAGCTTTCGTTGGAAGTTTGTACCATATTTCATCCATGCAGTTCTATTAAACAAAGAGCAGAATCGAACTCTAGAACTCTAGAGCTATATGCATTATTAGCAACGTGAGTTACCGCTGTATATGAGACGTAGCGACTTACTGGTCATGAACTTTTATGGTGAATATGCAGGTCCAAGAGCCTTAGAAAATATTTCATTTTTTTTACACTTACAAAAATATGATTGCTTGAACCTACGTGATACTTCGCAATATATTAGAACTCGCCAGCTTGACATCAAATATGCAAAAATGATTTGGGTACGCGTTATCCTATTTTTTATTATGATGGGAATTCCCGGAGCCAAACGCGTTGATGCTGCTTTTGCCATTACTTTTTTGTCCTCACAGATATATTGCATAGTAATTCAAGTCGCTTCAGATTCAATTTGTTTTTATTTCTTTTTCTGGACAAAAAAAAAATAACCCTCAACCCTACCCCATGCAGTGGGGTTAATTCTCACGATTTCCCATAAAGTCGCAAGGGGTCCTTTAGCCGTGAAAATGCGCTCCTATGGATATGTCCTATCCTGATACAGCAGTGGTCCAGCTCATTCTGGCTTCCTCTCTGGGCTGTACCTGGGAAGGGCCCCCAGCAGCCTACGGATGGTCGTGAGTTTCCCCTGGCCTCTGGTCGATTTCCTCCCACCATAATACTGGCCGCCGTCGTGTAAGTGAAATATTCTTGAGTACAGCGTAAAACACCAATCAAATAAATAAATAAATAAATAAATATACGGCTGTGGTGCGGAGAAAAAGATCATGACTACAGTGTAATGGTTGAGGGCTGGAGCACGAATATCTGTCACAACATGAACATGGATTTAAGCTGTTAATAAATACCAAAGACCACAGGATCATAGAGAGTAAAGCTAGAGTCGCGAGGGCAGTACATTTGTTGGTAAGTGGTCACACATAGGGCCTCTTGTCAATTACCCCTGTGAAAATTTTATTCTAAGTGGTCAAATACATGCTTAAAAAGTATCAACTTATATATCCTGTGGCGCCATGGGTTGAAGAATAAAAGGGAGGTAGAAAACGTTTAGGAAAGTTTACAGCTTGAAGAGAAATGAAGAAAGTTAAGCCAAGAATGAATTGAGAAAATTCATTTTTGAGACACATTTTTTCTCTATTCATAACTCCACTGCTTTGGGCATCGTTTCCATGAATATTTGCAAACCTTCCCAAATGGATAAATGAACTGACTGAGATCTCGAGGCCAGCTTAGAAACCCCCCACTCCACCCCCACCCCTACTAAATTCCGGCTCTACCGCCCTTTGGGGCGTGTTAACAGCTATCACCAATGACGTCACCATTGCAGGCTATATAAATTTCGTTAATAACCGCCGGTGCATTAGGAAAACAGTTGGATTCTATTTTTGACATGTAAGGAAAAAGATGAGAAGCTTTCGGCTAGTGTTTTAAATGAGGAAAGGTATGGCCCGTGCCAACTGTCACACTGTCGTCGCTGCTCTGGTTTTATACTCTTTATGCTGTTAGTCTTTTATATAATCCTAAAGTGCAGACTAAAAAATATCAAAACACAGACGTTTGAAATGTCATTTAACTCGTAGGCTAGTATTTTGTTGATTTTATGACTTTCTGTTACGCCTGCTTATATGCTCATGATATCTGAAACCATATCATAAAATCGCTGCTTTGATGCTTAATAATGGAATGTAACAGCCCTTATCCCTGTGCACTCTACATGTATATATGTCGTTACCTGTCCATTATAATCTCTCTTGATGATGGCAAAATAAAATGGCGAAATACTGAGTCACAGTTTCAGTTAGAATACTTGTGTCTGAAGAAAACGCCCCCTGTGGCTCTACAAGACTTTGGACTACAAAATGTGGGCATCATATATGTATACTTCGTGTATATCCTTTCTTTTAGACGATGAACACAACTTGCGTGACCTGCAACCTCACCATGGAAACTCACACGAACGAGTCCGATTGGCTGTCCAACATGACCGGAAGTCACATGACATACGATGGAGATGGAAGAGGAAATGGTATAGACATGGTGAAATTAACACTGCCGCTGTCACTGATATATGGAGTGCGTATCGCACTTGGTTGTGTGTCGGCAACAATGAACTACTTCCTGTTGCGCGGACTGGCGGGTGCCAGTTTGTTGCGTTTGAAATCTAAATTTTTTTTACAAGTCAGCGCCATTGCTAATACCGTTCTGCCATTCTCGTCGGGTATAAGTAACCATGCATTCGTACGAATCTTCGGCAAAGTTAGCGACAACGTGGCCCTGTGCTTCGTGGTGACAAATATACAGATTTATGGCTTCGCGCTGTTCGCCCAATCGGTCTGTAGTCTAGGGCTAGCGTGCGATCGATGTTATGCCATCACCAGGCCATTGAAGTACTACATGATGGGTTACAGCAAGGGTGTTAGAGTTGTCTTGATTGTCTCCCCTGTCTTGGTTGGGCTGTTGATTTACGCATCTTACATCGGGTTTTCTCTGACGCTTCAAATGCCGATACCCTCTGGCTTCACCCCTGTCTGTGTGATCCTTCGAAGGGCACAGCAGCTTCAGCTTGCTTCAAACATAGTGGAAAATGTCTTGATATTTTGCAACAGCATGTCGTTCCTACTTTACGCCATAAGTTTCCTAGCGCTGCGCTTTCAGCGCAGGCAGTTTAGAAGTACTTTCGGAGCCCAGGCTAAGCGGGAGGACGTCGGTTTGGCAATCTCGTTCTTGCTGACAAACTTTTTTTCACTGTTACTGTACATCCCGGCTCCCATCTTTTCCTACGCTTACAAACAGGTGGCTGGCAAGCTTGGAACCCCGCAGTACCAATACTTTTTCATGATGCGGAATTGTTTTGTTACCTTGTACATGGTAAACACTGTAATGGCGCCCATAATATTAATTTATAGAATCTCGTCAATTCGGAATAGTTTACCGTTTGGCGTGGGATTAAGATACGACAATCAAAAAACCGATCCAACTAAGGAAATAAATTTCACCTCATCCTGAATGTATTGTGGACACGTACTGGATTTATACAAACCTGTTCACGGGTGTCCTCGGATGCCTTTGGTCAGGACACGTGTTCCGTATTTTTATTCACACTGTACACACATATAGCTGTTGATTTTCTCCCTATCGTACGACATATATTGAGAAAACGTCATCTCTTCACTATATTTGTTTTCAACATAGTTTAGGAAAACCATTTCTATAATATGTTATATTTTGTGACTTTTGTTCCTGACACACGATGTGCTTTCTAAGAACAGCACTAATGTTCAAGATGCACGGTGTAATGTAAGTAACAGTATTTTAGCCTATAAATCAACGGTATATTTTGTGACAACAGTATTATGATGTGTACTGATGCACGGTATACCCTAATTATATAACAGGATTCTGGTCCACAGTGTACGAATTGTTTGATGGAAAGTATTATGATGTGTACTGGTGATGTACGGGTGTATTGTAACAGGATTCTGGCCTGCAATGTACGACGTGTTTTTGTGAGAACAGTATTTTGATGTGCACTGGTGATGCCCTTGTGTACTGTAAGTAACAGGATTCAGGTCTCCAATGTACGATGCATTTTGTGAGAACAGTATTGTGATTTGTACCGGTGATGCACGGGTGTGCTGTAGGTAACGGGATTCTGGTCTACCACGTACCATGTGTTTTTTGAGAACAGTTTTATGATGTGTACTGTTGACGCACGGTGTACTGCAAGTAACAGGATTCTGGTCTACCATGTACCATACGTTTTGTGAGAGCAGTATTTTGATGTGTATTGGTGACGCACGGTGTACGCAAGTCACAGGATTCAGGTCTACAGTGTATGATGTGTTTTGTGAGAACAGTTTTATGACGTGTACTGGTGATACCGGTAGTATCGGGATTCTGGTCTACAATGCACATTGTGTGTTGTGAGAAGAATTTTATGACGTACATGTGTATACTTATAACGCACCCTACATTTCTCCTACGTAACTCCACCGTAGCTCCCATATTTGGACGTCTATTTTACCGGTGGTGTCAGATGAGATCCCATTTTCTTGTCCCGGAGTAATGCCACAGTTCTGATTCCTCGCAACTCAGCCACTGATCTTGCTTCTCTTGCGAAATTACACAATTCTACAAATATGGGGGCTACAATTTCCTTGGGCACACCATTCCTTAGCAGGTTGCCAACAGTCACGCACTAATCTCAGGCAATGGTTAACAACTGATGATCCACAATAATCGCTGTCATAATGGTTTGTTTGACCTTTGTACTATCTGCAATAATGTTTAATCAAACAATTTAATAGGACAAAGGTCTTTATGCCCTTGCGATGCATTGATACATAGCGACAATCATCATAGATAGCAACACACTGCTCTATCGCTTGGTCTAGTTTATATAAACGTAATCCATCGTTCTCTGTAAGAAAGTACATTCTGCCTATACTTTTGTTTGAAAATATTTTTCACTTTTATTAGTGAAGTTGTATTGACTGTACATTGGTTTTTAATGTTTTATTGCAACTAAAGACACCGTATAGAATGTGACCTCGGATAAACCGATGGGAAGTATTTTGTCAAAACTGCGGCTTACTTTTGTCCATAATACACGATACCTTCTGTGAGAATAGTAGTTTGTTTTATATAATCTGCGATACATTCTTACTTTTATTTTCATAGTATACAGAGTATTTACCTGGAATGACAATTATCGTCATATATATTAAGAGAAGTGAAGAAGTGAAGAGAAGTGTGCCCCTGACAAGAATCAGCGATGTCGGTGGAAAGAAAGGTGCTTCTGTTCATAGTGTAAGATGTTCTTTTTTGTTTAGTATATCAGTATATTAATGTTTCTTTATTACGATTTGCACTGTGTATGACAGTGACACAGCTTCATCCGTATTTCTGTTTGGGAAAATTTGGATTTGTGCGTAACGCAAGAAAAAAGCATGCTTATAATTATCTGCCACCATTGGTTTGTTTGATGAGCATTGTTGGTGTATTATGTCCCCCGTATAGTGGTAAGGTATAGGTGGAGAAAAGCGGACAGAGCCCAAAGAAAACCAGACAGAGCCTAGAAAAAAAACAGGACAGAGCCTAGAGGAAACCGCACAGAGCCCAGAACAAAACGGACAGACTCGAACGGAAAAAGGACAGAGTCCAGAGCACACCGGACAGAGCCGAGAGGAAGCCGAACAGAGTCCAGGGGAAACCGGACAGAGCCCAGAAAAAAAACCTGACAGAGCACAGAGGATACTACCGCTTTTAACAAAGCATCCGGAAATTGGTCTCAAGTGGAATCCCACAAGAAGAATGTGGTACACATAGACCGTGAAATATTGTGCTGGTAGGCCAATGTGTAATTTCTCTTATATACAAATCATCGATTCAGATGCAATGCCAGTTAAGATCGAGGAAATAAGCGCCTCATCTGTTGCCAAGCTTAAAGTACAAGACAGCTCACGACTGAGGTACTGTTCATTAAAGAGATTACATAATTCTGCTTTCAATACAAATAAAGACTGTTTGAATCTGTATTAATTTGTTGCTGAATTATCTTCTTTTGAAGTGTGGAGACATCAGCTGTTTGTAAGCTGTGATGTAAATGTTTCGAGTTGAATAACATGAAATAACAGCGTTGTAATTTTAATCATAACTAAATCAGGTATGAACAACACCGCAAATTATTTCCAGACCATTATATTGTGGCGGAAGTAAGTTTGTACATCATTTCATGTTATAAATTTACATATACACTTAAGTCACAATAACGACCTTAGCAGCACACTACAGTCTCAGGGGACTAGAGTGTTCCGCGCTTGGAACAATTACGTCACAGCCCAGTCAGAATTGCGGCGTTCCATGCCAGTCGACGTAGCACGGCAAAATGTTAATTTCCACAGTAGTAGAGGCTATTAGAAAATATACTTTACCGAAATAAACATAATATTGTACAACCTTTTTGGCAAACTTAACTTAGAACATGGGCTTTAATGCAAAAGAAATGAAATTAAGGGCCTAGGTAGTTAAAACTGCTGACCAGTGTGGCCCGATGTTCCAATCCAGCTCTCGCTCGTTCGGCTGAGGCTTTATGTGAGGGCGGTGAGGTGGGGAGATGTTAGGTTTCTGCTGAAAGTCAGTGGTTTGTTCTGAGAGCCTGTGTTTGTGTCACTCATAAGCCTGACTGCCCCTCTTGTAAGAGGAAATTTTTTATGCACCGTTTTAAACATACCGTTAACGAAACAACAGAAACAAATTAGCACAAGGTGAACCAGGAACGCTACATATTTTAAAAATATTTTTGATATATTTTATCAATAACCACATTCGCAATGCTACATTTGGGATGTATAGTGTATGATTTCACAAGAAGTACCGGCCGTCTTAATTCATACCAAGACCACAAATCACATTTGCTATCACACACAGATTCATTTTATATATATGGGATATCCTCACGTTTAGACAACAAGTATATTCAAGTATATTGAAACATCAACGTCGTTTCTCTCCACAAACCAGTTCTTAGTAACGTAAACATATGAGGCCAGCTTAGCTAACTTATGCATTTATAGCATCAAACTGATATCTAACAACAAAGAATAAAGACATCAAAGCAACGCGAAGAAGACACACACTTCCCCACCTTCACCTGTATATATACACCCTGGCCCCCATCCCATCAAATACATTTCAGAACCTAGCTGACAATGATCATGTGTAAATTCCTAGAAATCAAATCCGAAATTTTTTTTACAGAAGATTCAGTAAAATTGTCTGATTTTCTGACATGAACGCGATCACCCACCCCCTCCTAACACCCCCCCCCACCTCAATCCGAGGTTTAAGGGCCGAACAGCCGGTTCTATATCTTTTATATGGCGATCAGTGACTCCGATTTGCCTTATATTTACCAGGTGCCATGCGCCCTGGAATACTTATAAATACATAATTTTCGTGATGATGATATAATACATATATATTAAGTCACTTATGCATATGCGTAATTGTAATCTTAATACCACGGCAATCTCAAGCCCCAGCGTCGTGTTCACTCGCGACATACCTGCACACGTCACAGGCGCCAGCCTGAAAATTTGCCACAAGCAGAATGTACACTTTCTATTGCCTAAGCCGTGCCATGTGCTGAAATCTGTTATTCTGCGCATTGTAAGTCTGTTCTAATAATCCTCTTTTCGTTTCGGCGATTCCGTCAGTCGACAGTAATGAGCGGGTTGCTCGTAGTAAGTTTTCCAGGATACTGTAAATGAAAAAATCAGAGACACACAGTGTTAAAAAAAACACACATATCTTTCTAGAATAAAGCCAATTCCTTGGTGTCTCATTAGTGAGGTCATGTTTATGGTCGTTGGTAACTAGAAGAGCCTTAAGGAAACTAGAGCAGCTGAACCCACGAGAACCTCATTACAGCACGAGGTATCGCTGATCCACATTGTGACCAAACGGAACATCATCCTCACTGTTTACATTATGACCAAACGGAACATTGTCCTCACAGTTTACATTATGACCAAACGGAACATTATCCTCACTGTTTACATTATGACCAAACGGAACATTATCCTCACTGTTTAAATTAAGTGGAAAGGGAGTTTTACGTACGCTGTTCACATAATTTTACAACCACAGCGAATATTATATTCAATGTTTACATTATAGCCAAGAGCAAAATTATCTACACCGTTATTATTTTGACCAATTCGAATATTACCTATATTTTTTACATGTTGTCCGAAGAGAAATCATCCTCACTGTATACATTATGAAGAAATTGAATATTATCCATGCTACATATCCGGGTCGTGGAACCGTTAAAATTTCGGAATCAAACGGCAAGGAGAACCATTCAGAATTGAGTAGTATAATGTATTTGTTGTTGTTCTAGCCAGAGGTTTTTCTCTGTCCCGTAACAGGACTGTTCGCAGAATGCCACCGCGAGATAGTACGAGATTTTGAGAGATTTTACAACGAACTGTAAAACTACGTACCCCACTGAGATCCATATAAAGTCGGACATATGCCTGCGTAGTCTTTGGTGGCGTAGAAAAACACGGCCGATCCCTGTGAGAACAACATGACAACGGTAAGAGAATAGTTACCATCAATTTATTCACTTATTTATTTATTTGATGTTTCACATCGTACTCAAGAACATTTCACTTGTATGACGGCTGCCAGCATTATGGTAGAACAAAACCTTCTCACGTACTCACAGCGAGGCTAACCATCGAGTCACGGTAACCCCATTATCAATTTAAATACAGGGGAAAAGACAGCGTAGAGAGTAAAACCAGAGCAGCAAAAAGTCAGCCAATGTCAACTCATGTTTGTCGTTGGGATGGGCAGGTATGGTCTTTAGTTTAACGGAAGAAAGTGGAGGGGACGGTGTAATTCGCCAGGGTTCAAGTATTTACGTGAACAGACAGAATAAATACCGTAACTGAGGTAAATGCACGAGAGGCCGCATTTCACTTGTCATGTTGGATGATTTGTCTATCACTTTGTCGTCACTTATCTAGTTTTGTCATTCACACTGTAGTCCACACGACTAGTGTAACTCCGCAACAAAAAGAGGACTTCATTGTGACTCAATATTTCGACATTTTATTTTGCCATCATCATCTCTCTGATGTGTTCGTTTTCCAGAGTTACACTATTCGTGTATTACGTAAAACTCACCAGCGCACTACAGGATGCTGAAATCTGTTCTATTTATTACGTATATGACTATTTCACGTTGTGCTAAACCCTAGTAACGACGAAGGACTTTGTATCTTTTCATCCATACAGCTGGCTGTTTATACTTGTTATTCATCCGGCCATGATATTTTCTTCATGTACTATATCTACACGAAAACTCACTTGATTAATCAATTTCGTTTCACGGTGGGACCATTTATTATAATAACCTTTCCATTTTCATTTTTCATAAACTCATTGGTTTGGATATATAGGCCTTTAGATATACACACCAGTCGTTCAAGTCGTGTCACGTAACTGTTAATAAAACTTCAAACTGTATCAATCTAGAGTTTTACTGTTTCTGTTTTTAATTTACCTTCTGTGGCTTAACCGAAGTCTTTGATCTTGGGAACACGATCTCTCCACCGCCCTTCACATCGGTGAGCTGGAAAGCAGAAACTCCAGGGGTTAGATAACAATTTGGTTGAACCTTTGAATTTAGAATGTCTCCCTTCTTTAATTAGGTGTATAAAGGTCGTAACAAAAAGTCCCCCCCTCCCAGGTTCACCTTCTCATGTCCACTGCGGTAGCATACATACGACATTTCTTCTCTTTTTTAAGTTTTGTAACTTTTTGTTTGGTTTCCACCTGGGTGAAAACGATTTTCATCGGTGTGAAAGAGTTTTCACCCAAGAATTGTTTCTACCCAGATGAATACCTTTCCAGTCAGGCGAAATGGCCTTCATTCACGTAATTCAAAATTTCTTGGGTGAATCCCAGGAGAAATCAATTCCACCCAGGTGAGAACTGTTTCCAGCCGGCTGAAAACCTTTCACTCAGGTGACAATTATTTTCTCCCAGATGAAAAAATTCAAAAACGTGAATAAAGTGTGAACCACTGCACGGGACAAATAACATCTTACCGCTTTCTTACCACGTAAGGCATGTGGTAAACAACACCAACATACAGCTGACAAATCACGGCATTCGAAACTGAACAAAGTTGCGTTTGAAGAATGCAGACTTTCGCCCCTGTCTATTGTAACAAGAAACACTGTCAGTCGAGAAAGAGGAGCAAGGTGGAAAAATACACAGGACCATAGGCAATGTGATGGCGCGGACAGATACTGAGGCTCACGGGCCGAATAATGGACGGAGAGACAGACAGACACAAAGACCAAGTGATGGAATGACAGATAAACAGACACACAGACCCTATAATGGACAAACAGAGTGATGGATGGACAAATAGACAGATAAACAAGCTGACAGTGTGACGGACGGATAGATTAAGGGACACACAGGCCTAGTGATGGACGAACAGAAAGAAAGACGCACAAAGACAGTGTGACGGATGGATGATATCCAGATGCACAGACGGACGGAGAGACAGGCAAACAGACAGACAGGAAGGTAGACAGACTGATTAACTGACGGAGAGACGGACTGACAGACACACAAGAAAGTAGAGATGCAGAGGAACGGACAGACAAGCGGGCAGACTGACTGAGGGACGTACTGACTGACGGACAGAAAACTGGACAAACTGAAGTGCAACTCCTTCAGACTTCAGCTATTGGTGTAGTGACACAAACCAGACACAAAAATAAAAGATAAAACGTTTCTTACGAAGAGGACGAAATTGCCAACTTCTCCGCCTTGGCTGTAAGTGGCTAGGGGCTGAAACAAAACCAACGACGTGCAAGTTACTCCTTGATTGGTTGATCTGGAAATTAATTGTCGGCGTTTCTGCTTTGGATTCATATAAGTAAATTTGTATTTTATAATTTGCGATTTCAATACAAAGGTGAAAATTAACGTCGTGCTTCCTGTCAAAAATAGCGCCAATCCCGTTTCACGAAGTTTTCACAAGTACAAATTTGCATACATTTGACGCCACCAGAAAATTAGCATTAGTTTGGTTAAGTAGTCAATTTTACCTGCTTTAAATAAAAGATATAAAGATATCTAGACACATGTTTTTAGTGTGTAATTCTTACCTGCCTAGGACGCTCCATTGTGGTTGCCATGGCAAAGTTACGAACCTGTAAGAAAAATACAGTCATTTCGTTGTTTATCATAGGTTTAAGTACACAATTTACTTAAATTTGGTTGGTATGTCAAGTCGTGCTCAGCTACTTCATGAGATGGCAGTTTCTCTGTGTGGAGATACAAATGGTTATGGTTGTATAGCATTCGTATCCGTTTGTATAATAGACTTTGAAAAAACACCAATGGTCTGCCCAGAGAAAACACTTACCTCAAAATTACTCTGGTGGATCGGTGAGTACAAAAGGCCTTCCAGTTCCATGTATCGATTTTCCACCTTCTTCAGCCATCCCCAGGAAGTACGATCGTGCACTATGACACTGGCAAGAAATTACAAACAGAAATTCAAGCTGTTCTTCATCGCTGTTACCTTATCACCATTTCTGGTAATCCGTTTTGACTCCATGGTAATTAGAAAGTGACACAACTGAAAAGTAACCAGCTGGATTTGAACCCGATACTGCCAGGTTTTGAGTACACAGAGCCGAGTGGCGAATGCCACCATGGAGACAAGGTATCTCTGATCTTCTGTTCATAGCCCATAACAAAAGACAGAGAGAACACATTGTTACAACGTTGTTGCCCGTTCCCGCAGTCACTACAGTCACTAGTTTCATGCAGCCTGAGACATAGTCACAATTCTAAGTTTATGAGGCAACTGTAACCATTTCTGAAAAGTATTTTCGTCATAGCGTAAAAAAACACATACCATAAGAAAATATTACCGGTAGATTCATTGCGAAGATGTCAAGAAGTTGTGGAAGATGATTTCCTTCGATCAATTTTGACAGTTTTTAGAGCGGACAGAGGTGTAAAATATATACGCGGTGGATTGCTCGCTGCCCGTTTTCATACGAACCGTTGCAGCGTTAAATCGGAATAAATTTAAAACATAAATATAAAAATGAAATCAAGATTTATCTTTAATACCAGACAAACCTGAACACATCGACAATAACCTGCTCTTACCTCGGATAAGAATGCCGGAATTTGTCTTCTAAAGCCGTTTTTGTCATCTGAAAACGTAAGACATGTAACTGTACTTCAAAACAAGAGATACAAAGTATGTCAGTCTCAAACAGCTTAACTCATCTCGCGTGCATTAAAAAGCTAACTGACTGGTGAACATTCACAATCTGCGGCGCATGCCCCTTTCAAAAATGTAGCCAGCGACCAAGAACAAGAAGTGCGTCATTCCCCTACAACAGCTGCTTGTAAAAGTTTATTTATTTATTTATTTGCTTTGCTGATGCCAGGGTCCATCTAAGCCAGACTTTCTATCAGAATCAGAATGGTTTCTATCTTACGCAAAAATGTACAAAATTGGCTGCTTTTCAATGCCTTTTTTCTCGCAACGCAATGCATGAATGAACTGCGTCCAAGCCTAGCCTACCTTTTTGTAACCCATGTGCCTGATAGCCTCAACTGTATCTGAGTCGGCAACATCATGTAGTACCAGTATTAAAGGATTAGTGTTCATCACTTCGGCTTTCACGCGGATGAATTTTTTCCACGTTGGTTGATAGTGACATGTCAAGCGAGTCCGGTTGCTCTGAAATTTAAAAACAATTTATTTATTTATTTATTTGATTGGAGCAGTCAACGACGCTGATGGGACCGTTTGCGCAGTCTGAAGTTTGTAGGAGATCACTTTTCTTCCATCAACATTGTACACATCTGTACGCCATGTGTGGGAAAGTTCGTCAGGATCTTGCCCAGGGTCAGTAGTTTACCTATTGAGAACTACGGTTTCTTCCATGCGTAAAACCTACCGCCACGGTATGAATAAAAAAATCCTTGAATGTGGTGTACATGATAAATAAATGAATGAATGAAGTTGTTTTTCTCCACGAATTTGAATTCTGTAGGTGATCCTGCAGTCATACCTTTAGCGTTTCTCCCCTGCACAGCCTCTCGTATACCTTCATCTCCTTGCCCTTGGGAAGGGGCCTCGTTAGGGGATCGCTAGTGTCGCCGTAATGCTTGATGCGCTCTTGGTAGTAAGCCTTCGTTAGCTTCAGCCGGTTATTCCCGGGTTCTGGGTGAACAGCGATAAGTACAGTTTGTCATAAAGGTAATCGTAGGCAAATAATAGGTAAGATGTGTTTGTTCATGTAACGGGAAACGTAGATCTGAGATTCCACTCATTCTTCACAGCTTAGCTTTCAGGATCCCGTTTTCCCAAGCCGTCACGACACAACGCCAAGCGTATTTACCATGGTGACGTATTATGTGTTGTCATGGAAGCTTCGTAAAACAGGAAATACAGACATATACTCTTTCATTCATTAACCTGGATCCTGATTTTTTTCGAGTTTGTTGTCCTCGACACGTCAAACACGCTACAAAACATACTTCCTGTAATTCTATAGTAATTCTGACTTCATATCTCCTAGTTATTCGTGAATAATATATTCCATAATGTCACAATGTGGGCTACGCAAATGTGCCTGTCGCATCAAGAGCAAGCCAAACAGCGCTAACCCCATTTTCTATTCGTGTTGGTCGCAGTCGGCATGGTCCGGGAACTCTAGAAAAGTTTGGATTCAAACCAAGAAATTATAAACTAATAAAAGAGCGAATGAAAACTTGTTTAAAAGTCTTAACTTTAAATTTTGTTTCAGTAAAAAACAAAAGCAACTATAAACAACTGTTGTAAAAACAGAAGACGACCTTAATGTTGGGAAGAGCATCAGCCCACGATTCGGGGTGGTTCGTGTGGGAGCAAGCTGGGCACAGGGCCAATCGATCTCAGAGCTATAGGAAACAATGCTTGTTCATGGTTCATGACTAAGACAGGCACAGGGCCGTCTGGATGCTGCCTGCGGCAGAATAATTCGGTGATATAGACTATACAGATATACGTAGTGCATGATGTATTTCATAATTATGTCGATTAAGGTCTATTACATGTTACGCAAATTTATTGATCAAACAATGGATTAAAACGGGAAAAGTCTGATCGTTTCATGACCGACATACTGGCTGGAGCAGCTATATTTTATCTTTCAGGTTATTTTACTGTAGTTACTCAAACTTGACAATATTATTTCTTAAGTCAAAAACCAACTTTGGAAGAATAGATTTCCTTTAACTGCCTGTCGTCAAATATCTGAAAAATTATATCGATCATGCGTGCAATTTGACTGTTGAGATCATTACAACGTTAAAGGAGAAACGCAAGATTTAATTAGGTGACTGTGCACGTTTGTAATTTTATTGTAGTTTCATACATACGAAATTAAAACAGCAGACAGTTCCAGCCCCGCATTCTTACCTTTCTTAATGAGGTCATCCAGTATGGCTACCGCTTTAGATAATCGCCGGAGCTGCAAAATAACAACCCTATGAATCGGACAATGTAAAAGCACTGTGGAATATAGCACAAAAAAATACATCCGCCTCGAACATTCCTTGCGTCTTCCGTCATCACTGAGAGCTGCTGAGTGCTTGTTTTTGCATGAATCCGCAATAACTTCTTGCTTATATATTTATATATTTTTGAGTAGTTTGTGTTGGACGTTGTTTTGGTAATAAGCCTTGCAATTATTGACCCGGTAGGCCCGTTTTAGTTGACGACTGGCACAATTTATTTATATATGTGATTGGTGTTTCAGGCCGTACTTAAGAATATTTCCCTTGTATGACGGCCACCAGTATTATGGAGGGAGGAAACCGGGCAGTGCCCCGGGGAAACCCACGACCATACGCAGGTTGCTGGCGGATATTCCCTTTTACGGCCGGAGAGGAAGCCAGCATAAACTGGACTTGAACTCACAGTGACCACATTGGTGGGAGGCACCTGGGTCGTTGCGCCGCTCTAGCGCGCAAACTCTCTTGGCCAAGGAGGCCCCCGACGACTCGTATGAGAATGCCTGTTTTAACGCCTAGATACTGATGTAGGAAAACACAGGGAAGGTTACACCCTTTGGATTCGGACTCCTACTTTTTTCACCAGTTAAAATACATTTTCTAATTCCTAATGACAGTCCATGAAGTGAAATTTAAAATTCAAACTTGCAGTCCGTGAATAAATTACAAAATCTAACTGATGACCAAATACAAATCTTGGCATCTCAATCGTATTTTGATTGCAAGTGATTATAAAAATCCTCATGTTGATGCTATATACACGGATGGTTGTACAGCCCTTGGCCAGGGTTAAGAGAGGATTAATCAAAGTGACAGATCGTGTGACTAAGACACAAGCCTACCTTATAATACGAAGAGGCCATCATACTCAGCGTGTTCGTTTCGTTATAACTGACTTCCGAAGCTTTCTCCGCCGGAAGCCGTTTGTAGATCTCTGTCGCCTTCTGCAGCCACAAGAGGGCGCTGTAATGATCATCGGCCTCGTAGGCCGTCTTGCCGATCTGGAACACGTCGTCGGGGGTCACAGGCTCTAGGGGTTCCTGGCCCCGGATGAACCCCCGGCTCATGTCCTCCAGGTCTAGGCCGTGGTAATACTGCAGACGCACCAAGCAGCGGGCCATCTCCTTCACGTCAGGCTCGGTGGGGATGTTGTCAAGGACGTTCTTCAGGCGAATCTCCAGAGCTAAAATGATAGATTCATTGATTCACTGGTTGATTGACGTTCTTCAGACGAATCAAAATAATTAAAATTGGTTGATAGATTGATTGATTGATCAAGTGGTTGAGGTTCTTCAGATGAATTTCCACACTTAAAATGACTGATTCTATCACAGATTCATTGATTAATTGGCTGATTCGTTAACTCTTTTTGAGAGTAAAATGATTGACACGTTGATTGATTACTTCCTGCAATTCTTGATTGGCTCATCGATATATGACTTGCTTCATTGTTTAATTGATTTATCCATCGAAATTGTTGTCCAACCATCAATTTCTTCCTTCTTTCCTTCCTTCCTTCATGTTTACCTTCATGGCAGTAGTCACTCTCCATGATAGACGTGACTACATCTCCCCACTGTTCGTGTAGTCTTTTCACCAAATGGTACACGTTGATTGGATGAGACAGATATTGCAGCGTTCTCCGGCCAATGGTCTTGTGAATGACTTTGGTATCTTCCACGGTGCTGTGGGTGAACCGAATGGAAACCGATTTCAATCAGCGTCTGTCCGCTCGGATTTTACTTTTCAACTTGTACATTAACTCTGGCTATTTCCATTGTTGTTGTTTAACGTCATCTATACAGTACGATTTAAACAGCCAACATTTGGTGAACTTTTCGGCGGTTTGCTTAATTCATTTTGAAAGCTTTTATTAGAATGCAGAAACATCAAGCACAGCTTGATATATATATAACAAAGTATATATGCATACTTTGTTTTTAGATATATTATAAAAATACAAAGAATAGCAGGTGCATTTTTAAATGTTAAACACACATATATACAATCATTAACAAAGGCGTCTAATAACACAGACCGTTAAATTGTACAAAAACACGATTTATGGCTAGGAAATTTAGATACATGTACAAAGAAATCATATCACATTATTCAAAATCTGACTTCTGACCAGGCCTGAGACTAAACCCGCTTCCTCGAGCTTAGACGGACTTGGCAATTATGTCAAGCTAATTTCGTTCAAAGAATAGACCATCTTTTAGACAACGTACACATCACCTAAAAGTCCGCATCGTGCTGACCTCAAATACGGTCATAGTGTTGTGTGTTTTTTTACATTTTACTACACTGAATAAAATACAAAGGATGGAGATTTTGGACCATATTCAACACGCAGAAGGATGGAGATTTTGGACCATATTCAACACGCAGAAGGAAGGAGATTTTGGACCATATTCAACACGCAGAAGGATGAAGATTTTGGACCATATTCAACACGCAGAAGCACAATGACGTCATCGTTTCGTTTTAACTGCTGAACATCCACTGATTGCTATATTCAACTGCCCAGTTTAACCTGAATATGTATGTACTGTTTCATCCGGGTTTACTGAACGTGGAAATTTAACAGCCAAAAAGACGTCACCGTGCCTCACTTTTCCAGTGCTGTTTATAAAGTCCACCTTATAGTAACCTAAGTCTTTGGTATTTTGTTTAATGTAAAAATGTCAAAAAGGGAATCATTATGACCATTTTTTGAGATTTTTAGACCATGCAAACTTTATCAATAGATGCCCTGTTGTTTAAAGTTACTACTTTTGAAAATAACACTAAGGGTTTAATCATATTAATATTTAAGCATTGGTTGCAGGACAACTGGACACTGGAGGCACATACACGTGGCTGTTTAATGGTTGTGTGTGTTGAATGCTACAACTGAAACCAAGTCATACACTGTTCGACTACGGATAAAATGGTGTGATTAGCCTTGAATTATTTATTTACTGTCTAAAGTTGCATGCTCAAGATTTTTTTCATTTGTAGCAGGTCAGTTTGGACTAGGTGTGGGAAAAACCGGATTCATCGATTATAGCGACAGTCTGTCAGACTAGTCCTGTTTTATAGGGTTAACCCTAACCCTAACCCTAAAAACCGGATTCATCGATTATAGCGACAGTCTGTCAGACTAGTCCTGTTTTATAGGGTTAACCCTAACCCTAACCCTAAAAACCGGATTCATCGATTATAGCGACAGTCTGTCAGACTAGTCCTGTTTTATAGGGTTAACCCTAACCCTAACCCTAAAACCGGATTCATCGATTATAGCGACAGTCTGTCAGACTAGTCCTGTTTTATTACAACTCAATGTTACTTTTCCAGCAACACGTTTGTTCACAATACGGAGCTGTAAATGAACATTTTTTTTCTTCTAAACTTTCACAGCTTTGATGTGGAAACTATTCCCATCAAGTTTGTACATACAGGCATTTTTGTCTGTCCATTTTTTATTTGTTTGTTTTTTTTAAGTGTAAACGACAGCGCCTCCGTACTCTTAAGAGTGACGTCGTCCGTTTCTGAGAGTGAATAACACACAGTGGCGGAGCCACCATCAGTGTTGGCCAAAGCGACTCGTTAAGATTCGCGCAAGTTTTTTCAAAACAGTTTTTGTTCCCTTAAGACAATGTCTTGTTATCTTCAGTAAATAAACGAAATCACTCATATCTCAGCTCCATAGTAAATTCAGATGAGAATGATGATTCATTAATGGGCGAGGTCTTGAAACGCATGCGTTGCCTGTTCCCATGCTGTGATGTCTGCGCATGTACCGAGCTAGAGAGAGATTTCTGTCCATCGGAGACAGGTGAAGCTGGATTTCTGTACACTATATAGCCTACACCCCACATGTTAAATGTCGATAGTTCTGTCTGATCCCGCGGCCATAGAGGATCGATTTAAATTTCTATCTTACAAAGCTCAGTATGATGTTACAGACTTAACATTTTTTTTAACATTAAAGTGGTATGAACGGCCATAAAAATGCACCATCTTCTCTATACTTCATAGTTGTGTATGAAATACACAATATTAATATACGAGAGTAATTTAAATTTGGCCTTGAACAGATCCTAAGTATACATTCAAACACTTGAATATGAAATGGACGCACTGGGCTATGGTGCTATTGTTAAGCGCCCAAGAGCTATTTTTTTAACATTGGCAACGTATTGTTGAATACAATTAGCAATGCATGGTAAATTTGATCATGATGACGTTGATCGACGTTTCCTGCTTTTTTGTGTTTCAAGAGTGAAAAGTCGCCCGGGTATACAACGCGACAGGATTCCAGGTCATTATGCATGCACCATTCGACTACCATGCATATACCACAGTACATACATAGTAGGCATAATTCCCATTTTATGTATATACTACACATATGTATATACCTATGAAAGTCTTATTTTCAGTGTAACTATTTTAAAATGTTAAATTGATTTATAAAGCACGTGGCGTAACCAAGCTCAAACTAGGTATTGATTTTCTCGACCAGTTCAGTCAGGTCTTTCAGGTGTTATGTTGTAAGAACTACACTCATTTCTCATTAAATTATAATTTTAAACTAGTTACTAACATTTTAAAGCTACAAAAACAAGAAAAACTTTTATTCAATATCGTGTTCAATATCTAAAACGCAATTGTTAAAAAGGTACATGCTGAAAGCTGTAAAATAGGAGTGTCAAGACATTAAAATGCTACGCCGCGTAATTCATATAATTTTTATGCGAGTTTACTAACAATGCGGAACACAGCATATATATAACTCGTAACTCGACCGAAGATGGTGTTAAATTACAATATTTAAATTTTAACTCTTTAGACAGCATGAACCTTAGATTATAATTGTTTCCTTCCTCCACAAACTGATTGACTGATAATTGACTGATATATCGGTTATAATTACCTTTCATAGCTTCACCGTCTATATGCATGGTAAACAGTTTGGAGGTGTGTGTGTGTGGGGGGGGGGGGTACAGTACAGCAAATAACCTGAACAAAATTTTACCTCAATAAATGCATTTTTAAAGGCAAATAAATATTATAAACTATTAGATTTCTTGAAGAAACTCTATTTTCCAAATATTATATACCATTTCACGTTCCACACAAATAAACACCAAAACACTTCGCTAAGATCAGGCCTAATACAGAACTCTGGGGATAAGGCAATTTGTGTGACTTAATCGAGGGCAACAGTTTCGGTCATTTATCTCCAATGCTAAATTACGCTGGGCTACTTCCGATATAAGCTCACCTGTTGATCTTGTACAATCCGTGGACGTCTTCGTCTCCGTGAATAGCTGCCTCTTGTCTTAATAAATAATTCGATATTTGAATAAGATCGTTTTCCATCGCTAGGAGTTTCTCCAGGTTAGAGTCCGACATAAAGGAGCTGCATTTTACCCCAAAAGCACATAAAAACAACAAAACAACCGCCAGAAATCGGCAAGCGGTAGTAAACAAAGACGCCATTTTCTGGGCAATGGTGACCCTTACGACTAGGACAGTACTGAGAGGAAAAAAACTCGTCGTGTGGAACTTGAACACGTGTTGACCTGCGCGCATGCGTCGCCAACAGCTGTGGTGCCGTATCGTTGGTGACACGTGCAATGTTTTCATCTGGTGTAACATCTTTTGACTAATCGATTGATCTTTTGTCGGCTCGGCCTTCATCTCGCGGATCGCCCGTCCCGCATACAGAGTGTGCCGTTGGACTTAACCCTGTTAGACGTCCCGCCACGCTGGGTCGGGAGTGTGGAGAATATAGGGTAAACCTGTTACGTTACATGCCGCGAGGGTCGGGATATACATCTTTTACCTGGCTTTTCTCTTTTTATAGTTTAAACTGAATTAAGCTAATTTAGTGCATGCAGGTAATAGAATATATCGACAAGTATACTATATGCATGTTTAAATTTAATGATACTGGAACCCCTGCTGAGCAAAATTTCATATTTCGCCTCATGTAGCCCAAACTATTGATCAAATATGGCCATATGCATATATATTCTGAAAGGTAAACGAATGCTGATTTGAAAAAAGTTCTTACAATTTAGCTAACTTTAAAATGAATCAAAATAAAGATAAAGTTTGAAAAAATCAGAGCTGTTTTTCAAAATGCTATTTATTCGCCAGTTTTCAAAAGTTTCAAATTTTTCTTGTCAAAATGGATAATTTACAATTTATGTCTAGAGAATTGACAGATATGAACTGCGTGAAACAGTATTTTTATGATAAAACAGAATTCAACTAACTTAGTTTAATGCCATTTGTGGCTAACCATAACTCCGTATCTACACGTATACATGTTAATATTCCATGCCAAGATGGCTGAGGATGTGGACTGAAAACAGTTTTGAGCTAAAACTGAACAGTGCAAATTGGAATCACACAGCAGGGTGCTACATTAATGCATAACAAGTCACAACTATACATGTGTCATTACTATACATTTCTATACATGTGCATATTTTAATTCTTTGCTATATACGATGA
Organism: Acanthopleura granulata; assembly: GCA_016165875.1. Taxonomy (NCBI): domain Eukaryota; kingdom Metazoa; phylum Mollusca; class Polyplacophora; order Chitonida; family Chitonidae; genus Acanthopleura; species Acanthopleura granulata. The sequence goes on from JABBOT010000016.1 coordinate 9,401,743, forward strand.
GACGAAGATGTTTAATGCAAAAAAAATGTTTTAAATCCGAATTACATTAAACTTTTATCACCCCTCCACACAACACATTTCCAAAAAACTTATTTTCCTTGATGAGAAATGAAAGATTTTGACTGAAGCTATAGTTGTTTTATCTTCAAAATGAATGAATGGCTAACCTCACAGGTAAATCTTACTAGAGGGAGTGTCTTAAACTACAGCTTTGTCTCTAGATGTTATATTCTATGCAAGCGCCGTGTAAGATATGGGCGGTGAAATATCTGCGGCTGTTTGTGGTTCAATTAACAACTATACAAAGACAACTGTTCTACAGGAGCTCTCCAGTCACAGAGTGACGAGAACATGCTACAGAACTGCTACAACTTTCGATATTAGAATAATAACATCCATTCAGAACATGAACGAAACAGACGGATTGGACTGACGGGCAAATTGGAAATATGTTTCCATTTCTACTGACGAGCTTTGTAAAGTAGAGTACTGTGGCAACTCCAACAAATGACGCAGGCGTCGGAACGGGGGGGGGGCAGAGGGGGTAGTCTCCCCCAAGGTTCCGACCTGGGGGAACTGGGATATCTCTTCACCTGCCCAGGTTTGCCGTGGGTGAAATATTTCAACTCAAGGCGATTGTTACGAAATGTTTTTGGCAGTAACAAGCAAGGGATGAAATTTGCCCAAGCACGAACATATATAACTCAGACGCAAAAGCTAATTATGATATCCATTATGTGACACCACAATCTAGGCCTAGTGCATAAGCCTATGGTTTCTAGGATTAGACATGTATTCGAAAAGACAGTGACCTATATATCCAGAGAAGGTACGGCAAATTACAAAATAGTGACACTTTACTATATGTACGCCATAATACGGCTATGGGTCTCTGCTACAGTGATTCGTAGGCGAGAGCCTAGACTACTCGGCCATCGAAGACCCGGTCCTTAATTGGTATTACGTTTTAACAGTTATCTTTATAATATTTTCTTTTGGAACACGTAAGTGTGTGGTGTTATTTTTACGACACGTTTGTACCGAAAGTATGTGGATGAAGGATTTATAAGATATCCATTGTATTTCAATTTTTGGGTCGTTTTCTTCAAGTCTGTTTGATCAAGACTTTGATTCAAGTACCATATCATTGCATACAGGTCTAATTAATGTCAACATTGATCAATCAGGAAATAACTTGACGCATGGAAGCGAATCACCGAACCAAATTGCTGTTAAAAGAAAAATTAACCTTGATGTTCTGTACAAATCAGCTGGAATTCCGTATGCTGATTTTTTTAAGCTATAGCACATGTAAGAGATAAGTATACATGATAAAGTGCTTCTCCCTGTCTGTATTTGCCATTTTACACATTGGAGTGAAGGATCCATTTTGATTTAGCAGTTTCTTGGAGTTTCCTCAGTGAAAAGATTCAAATTTGTTTTCATGTGTTTCAGAATACAAGGTTATTAAAGTGTAAAACAAATATAACTAATAACAGCGAAATAAAGCCAAATAGACTGAGTGAGTATTTGGGGTTTAACGTCGTACTTAACAATGTTTCAGTCATATGAGGAAGAGTCCTCCTTCTGGTGAGTGTAAATAGGGTGTCTTCTTGTGGCAGGGCGAGTCCATGCCTCCAGAGCGCTGCCCTCACTGAAACATCATGCCGAAGATACCAGACATGACACCCCACCCAGTCTCATTATACTAACACCGAGCCGACCAGTCATGTATCCTTGCTCTAACTACTTGCTGAGCGCCAAGCGAGACAGCAACAAGTACCATTTTTAATGTATTTGCTATAACACGACCCAGTCTTGAAAACTAAACCGGCGAGGCGGTAAAAACAAATACAATATCAAAAGACCACCAGGGCTGTAAGTGATATTGCTGAGTTCATACGTGCCAAGCACAAATCTAAAGACTCCAGGTTTAGTTCTGGGGTAGGTCGCACCGAAAAATTTGCCGCTTCTTTATTCATCACTATGGGGAAATAACAATGACACGTCACCCCGGTATCAGTGATAATGGACTGGGTGACTCCAGCAATTCCTGTCGTTGAGACAGTACCAAAATAGCAGTACAGTATATATACACATACAAATGACTCTTCGTCATATGGAATATTGTTGACGTTAAAACCCAAACATCATAGCATCCAGTAGCCTTAAAATCATGATGATCCTTATCGATTTAAATAGTAGGCATTTTATTTGCTGCATTCTGAGTCCATGTTTGTGATTTAAGTACAAGAATACTTCTCCTCCCACGCACATTATTTCTAACGCTATTCTCATGACAGAACTTAATATAATTTATAGATATTGTCACTTTTATTTATTGTATGCGTACAGTCACCACTGATATGAATCAATATTTCAGTATAGATATTTGCTAATATAGCATAATACTTGACAATCAAAATTTTGAAAAGGGTATCGTAAAAAAAACAGCTAAAAATAGGTCAACTCTAACTGTACAAGATATTTTCAACTCTTCACTTAGGTTGCTTAATATCGGAGCTTCCGGGCCTAGACGGAAATTTACTTTCACCCTTTGGAACATGTCCATTTCTTTTTACTCTAACTACATCACCCGGTCTGAAGGTTTGTGATTTTGCACCTTTGCGTTTGTTGGTGTATGTAGTGCTTTTTTCTTGTTTGGATTCAACGCGTTTGCGCACCATCCTCTCTTCGTTAAAAACAGAAGACTTAGTAGCATGGACAATGTCTAACTTAGTTTTCATGTGACGACTATGGAGTAAAACAGAAGGTTCAACTCCAGTTATGAGATGGGGAGTGCATCTGTACTCAGCTAAAAAATCTCTGACTTTTTGACTGGTCGTCCTAAAATCTTAGCAGTTTGAACAGCTTCACTGAGAACTTTATGAAAGCGTTCAATTTCTCCATCTCCCTCGGGATGATAAATGGCAGAATGAGCGTGTATGATGTTTCTATCTTTAAGAAACGAATTCATAAGAATCAAACTGTGGTCCGTGGTCGGTAAGAATTTCCTCTGGGAATCCCTCGCGAGAAAATACAGACGTTAGAAAGTCAATTACTGATTCTGTTGTTGTACTTTGCGTCAAGCAAACTTCTGGCCATGTACTGGATTTTAAGTTTTAATTAGTTTAACCAAGGGCGAGTCGGTAATGGCACAGGTTGCATCGGACCGTTGTGACAAATGTCAGTTTTGTCATTCATCTGAAAAAACAGAACAATTTCTGACAGCATCACGGACATCTGGCGGTTAGAGATTTAGGTACCACAACGCGCTCGTCTCGGTATATCACGTTATCTATCACAGGCAACTCACTGCGTACAGAGAAGTATGGTTTTGCACCGCTTTCAACGAATTTTGCTTTGCTCGTCCATTAATTTTCGATATAGCCTTTAACAAGACCGCAAGACTTGTCTACAGCTGTAGCTTCAATCAATTCAGCTTTCGTGACACTGGTGTCTTGTAAGAGTATTTCACAGACACGACCGACTTCGCAATCAACTTTGGTATTGCAACTATCATTCATTTCGGCAGGTAAACGAGACCGAGCATCGGCTACATTGTTTTGAGCACCAGGTTTGTATTGCACTGTGTAATCGTAATACAACAGCCGGGCGTTCCATCTAGCTATGCGTATGGGTCTGTGACTGGAGCCTGACGTTGACAAGAGTGTAAACAGGGCTGGGTGGTCAGTTCGCAATGTGAACTTTCTACCCCACGAGTAGGTATTCCACCTTTCTACAGCCCAAACGCAAGCCTCGCGTTCTCCTACTAAGCAACGTTTTTCAGCATCGTTCAATTTACGTGAAGCGCATGCTACCGTAACTTCATCACCATAATCATTTATCTGAGTCATGATCTCACCGATACCGTAACCGGACGCGTCACTTGTCACGATCGTTTCACTGTTCCGATCAAACAAGGAGAGGGCAGAGCTATTTATGATAGCCTACTAGATATCGAGAAAAGCTTGGTTAGCTTTGGCTGTCCAGTTAAATGGTACTGTAGCTTGTGTATCTCTGATCGATTGGAAAATGTAGCAAATTGGGGAGCAAACTTTGCGTAAAACGACGCAAAGACCTAAGAATAGACGAACTTGGACTGAATTCACAGGGTATGTCGCGATCCCTTGGATCAGTTCAGGACTTGGTCTGATACCTTCACTATCCACTACATGACCTAGCACCTGCATACTGGACACACTAAATTCACATTTCGTGTTCAAATTGATACCCGTATCAGACAATCGCTTGAGTGTTTTGCGTAAAATTACGTCATAATCAACTTGAGCCAGGCACAAAAATGTCATCAAAGTAACAGATGACTCCAGGTAAATTACCTAAGACAGAATTAAGAAGCCTCTGATAGCACGCTGGCGCAGATACCAGTCCAAAACAGACACGCTTGTATCTGAACAATCCCTCATGTGTAATCAAGGTGGTCAGATCACGACTTTCTTCCACTAACTCAAGTTGGTGATAAGCTGCTCTGACGTCAAGCTTTGAGAAAACTTTTGCTCCATGTAACCCACTGAGTAACTCATCGATATTCGGTACTGGGTATTTTTCAACTACTACTGACTCATTTAATTTCCGCAAATCGACACACGCGTATTGCATCATTTTTCTTCCACGCCACGACTATCGGCGACACCCATTCTGAAGCACGCGCTCAATAACATCCTCCTGTTCAAGACGTTTTAACTCTTTCACTACCTCAGCTCTAACGGCGAATGGAAGTGGTCGCAACATTTGTTGTACAGGTTGCGCCTTTGGTTTCAAAAGTATTTTGTGTTTGTACCCTGAAATCAGACCTAGACAATCTGTAAATACTTCTAGACATTCAGACAGTATTCTACAATCTGTGGCAGAGGGAATTTTGTTAGTGACAGTGTGTGCAGTATGTGTTACATCACTTGACCTACTTTCTATGCTTTGATCAGCTGAGTAGGTGTGGTTTGTGTGGGCGTGACATTGTGAGCAGCAAAACATGACGTTTTTCCCTGAATGTTAATGCCTTCATGCTTGAATTAAATCATTACACAGGAGTGTAGAACCTTGTTTAACAACATACCAGACAGAACATTACATTCAAAACACCCAACAATTTCAGTGTCAGCCGAGGTGTAGGATCTGAATGGTTCTTTGCATGGTTTTAAAGCATCATGTAGAAAGTACTTTGAGCAGAGTTTTTCGTTCATCAATGAACTATCAATAGCAGAGTCAACTACCACAAGAATACTGACATTATTTACTTGTATGTCACGCATATTTTTTTGCTTTGACAAGTGCTGCTTTCTGCATGCCTAACTCATCGAACGGGCTGTCGTCACAAGTCATCTTCTTGTACAACGTGCGCTGTTTTACTCCGATAGACTGCAGGGTAATGTCCGATTTTCTGACAAATAGCACATGTGTTACCTTTGGTTGGTCAGTCTGGCAAGATGGTCAAAAGATCCACATCTGTAGCATTGTTTTTGTCTTCTGCCATGATTGTCCACGTTTGCTTTGTTTCTTTCCTGCTGGACGGGGTTGGACTTTGACATTTTTAACAGAATTTGGTGATCTTGAATCCTCTCTCCGAAGATCTGTGCCTCTTTGGTAGCAGTTTCAACGCGACGGGCGACGGTTAAGTGTACGGCCAGGCCCCATGAGAAGACGTTCCTTGGTACGAGCGCACGAAGTTTTCTCCACCAGTTGATCGCGTATCATCTCATCTCACATATTATCGAATTCACATGTGACAACCAGCTCACGTAACGCAGAAATTTATGTATCGACGGACTTACCGGGATGTTGATCTCTCAGACGGAAACAATGGCTCTCAGTAGCCACGTTGACAACAGGTTGAAACCTATTTCGTAAAGTTGCCAGAGCTCGAATGTAGACGTCGTTCTCGTCGGGGTTAACCTCCGGATGGGTGTAAAATACCCGTTGTTCCTCGGCTCCTATGCAGTGTAACATTATAGCTCGTTTGCGTTCCGCTGATGCGTCTTGTAGACCCGCAGCCAGCATGTAGTTTTCGAACAGCTGCCTCCATTGGACCCACGGCATACATGATCTTCGTGGTGTAGGGAAAAGGGTCACTGGCGCTGAAAAATCTGCGGTCACCATGATCCCAATAAAGCACTAGGGGTTGGCAAATTTCATCCTTGTCGCCAATTGTAGTATTTCAGAAAAGGACAAACACATAAAGGGTGCAGATGAAGCAAGATGTACAAGTCTACGTGTACATCCATCACTGTTGCCAAGCACTGGGGAGACCCTCACTCATACCTTTCTCACTGGTACATTTACAACGTGTACATTGTATAAGACATTACATTAGTGCGGTACAATGACCCAGGAGCCTCTCACTAATGAGGTCGCTGTGAGTTCCACCTCATGCTCACCTCCGCTGGCTTCCTCTCAGGCTTCATATCTCCAGTATATGGCTGCAATATTGCCGATGTGGCGTTAGGCCACAATCATTCGTTCTCCGGCTTTATACGTGCTGGTGGTCTTGGGTTTCCCCCGGTCTCTGCCCGGTTTCCTCCCACCATAATTCTGGCAACAGTCAGATAAGAGAAATATTCTTGAGCATGGCATAAAGCACCAATCAGACAAATAATCCAGTTATAGACACCTACATATTAGTGCATGTTGCTCTGTTACGTGTCGTTTGACAGAGTATATACTCCTGTACATTTATTCCAAAAATCCATAATAAAAGACACAATCCGAGGAATGTTCAGTGTCAATCATTGAGGACATGAGTATTCTTATTTTTAACATTGTTTACTCTTGGGTATAATGTTTAAAATGTGTAGACTTACAAAGCTCAAAACAGTTCTATATGTGATATTTACATTTTTATTTAATTACATGCAGTCTTATGTCGTCCTGGGGCAGTTCACACAAGCTTGCACCTAGAGGGTCGGCTTTATTCAGGGAGTAAACTGGATAGAGCCCACAGGAAATCCTTGCCATTCAACAGGCAACTGACAAACTTCCAGATTTAAGGCCGCAGCAAAACCAGCCAGCGCTGGAGCGTTTCACTTCAAATGCTGGCCTTCAGCTGTATGGGTGGAGTAAATAGGAATACTGCAAATTACTGGCCAGCTTTCACATGTGTAGCATACGCCATGTTGGTGGAAGGCAGGGGAGCTCCCTCTACGCCTTCTTGTTACGAAGCCCCCGAGAAGAAAGGAAGCAGAAGTTTTTTTTTTAAAATTCCTTGTCCGATCGAGACTGGGATTAAGCACGTTTCAAAGATTTAGCGGTTGAAAAGGCGACTTGACGCTATAAGTGCTAAATGTAGTAATAAACGAGCGCAAAGGAAACGTAACCCGAAAAAGGCTCATAAATTGAATATATATATGAACCAGTCATTTAATAAGTGAGCAATGTAATGATTATTTGTCTTTTCTTTTTTATTATTTTGATCAAGTTTTACCACCGTACACAAGGCTTTTTCACTCACAGGATGGTGATTAGTTTTATGTGTAAAGGAAACTCGAGTTCCAAGGATAAATCACTCATTTTCAGTAAGTTACTAATAAACTTTCCCACTTGTGACGCAGGCCTACAGGCATGCGCATATGATGGAAGACCAGTGGTCGTCCAGGAACCCTGAAACGCACAAACGGCCCTACCACTATTCTGCGGGGGTCAACAGTTTAGTTTTGGGCGTGGCGAAAAACCCTCAAAAGGTACTGTCATCTTCAAATTACTGAGGAGTCCCGGGATCTTTATTCCCAAATGTCATGAATTCGAAAGTTGCCAAACGCATCCCCCCCCCCGGTCCCCGCTTACTATCAGCGGCCCTCATTTTTATAACTAAAACACAACCTGTTTCAGTAGTATATTTTATTCAGTTATAAAAAAGTTTTACACACAACATTCTCTGACCAGAAAAGTACCTAATGTGGAAACATACAATTTTTTTATGTCGAGTTTGGTTTCTAATTTCTTCCATCGATTGGAAATTATGAAATACCATTGAACATTAAGGAGGGTGTTGATTGTAGAAATACAGTTTATCCAGCTGTCATTTGTAAGGAGTTTAAAGTATCATGGAATTAAAACCGTTCACATCACATCGTGTCATCTCGTAAAATCCCGAACAATTACATGGAACTTGGCGACAAAAAAGTCGACAGTAAATGTGCCTTTCTAATTTGTCATTTTGTGTTTTGATGTCGGTGACACAGTCATCATGTACAAGATGAGCAGGGGACAGTGCGAGTTTATCAACTGTTCGCCTGTTTAGGCCCGTGCCTTGTCCACATCAAACAAAATCGGGATATCTTTCCCGGGACTAGAGTCAAAGAAATAATTGACATGCGCAGCGACGAACTCCTCTTTACTGATGCTTCCGTTTCCGTCCAAGTCGATTTGACGGAAAACTTCTTCGACGAATTTCCGATTGTTCACCTCGTATGATTGATAGTAAGCGTCAAGTTCGTCTAGCGTCATGACGCCGTCTCCGTCACTGTCGATAACGTCAAAGCAGCCAGCGGCGTAGTCGCTGATGGCCTGCCGCCAGGTGTCCTTACGTGCGTTGTACATCTCCCTGCTGGCCATCAAGAAATCTTCCTCGGACAGTTCCACTTTGTTCCCGCCAAAAAAATCGTAGTAGTCCTTCCATCCGGCGGCCAGTCGCTCTTTCGTTTGTCGAACCTTTTCGCCGGTCAGTCCGTTTTTTTCGACGAGCCGGGACGAAACCAGCTCAAAGTCTTCCTTGGACAGAGATCCATCCCCGGTGGTGTCTCTAAATCGGAACACGTTACGCCATTTCTTCTCCAAGTAATCGATGGCCGCCATCTTTTAATCTGTAGTGAATGCAGAAAGAAAAGATATATTCACAATGAAAATGTTGTCAGGATACTGAACGGAACACAGGGATGTAGCCGTGTTCATGAATGGATTTGGACTGGTGGGGGTGGAGGGAGAAGCTGCAAAGATTTTGAATGATGCCCAACTCATTTCGGATACAAGCAACGGCTTTTCCTTCGTTTTGATTTGTTATCAAGCAATTGTCAAACATGGTTTTGTCGCATTTGCAACAGCAATCTGAAGATGGATTTACTGATATCCAAAAGCGTCTGGCGATATTTTTATTCATCTGATTGGTTCTTAACATCCTACTCAGGTTTTGATTTGCAAACCTATGAGTTGTACGACGGCGCGCTCGAGTTTTACCGTGCTGGAAACCAGAGTACAGGAAACCTGTGAAGCCAGGCACTTGATAAACCTGCTGACACATGAAGAACCGTAGTCGATGCAGCGAAAGTTCGAATCAAGCCTGCGACCCTACTTGTCTTACGTTGAGATTTGCTGTGACGTGAACAACGTTGGTGTCAGCATCAGGTACAAAACTTTCGTGTATTTTGCATTGATTGTTCACAGTTATGTCACAGTATCCGTTATTATCAGTGTTGCCCGCGGGAAGTGGTGTGACTTCCTGTATGTGACTTAACTGATACGCTGCATGAAGCTATCTCTGGAGTACGATGGCCTGTTGGTGTCATTGTATAAAAATAAAGGTTTAAAAGATTCGGAATTTCAACTTTGTTCTGAAAATTTGCTTTTGGCTTTCTTTAGAAATATTGTATAGCTATTTCCCTTCAAAATTATTCTCATAAACATTTGCATATACTATGTATCGATTCATGGCTTTCTTGATTAATGAGGACGTCGAAGCAAATGCAGTCACAGATAATGTAAGGTGAAGAATGTCTGGAATGTAAAACCTTAGAACCAAAATAAAATCTGCACATGCAGAGAGATCAAAATTTCGAGAAATGAAGTTGACATTTCTAGTAACGAAGTCAAGATCTATAAACAAAAAAATAAAACTTCGAAGACAATAAGATAGAAGTATTAAGAAAATAAGTAGAACTGCTTGAATTTCAAAACGATGTCGATATATGTACTTTGAAATAAGGCTATGTTTCGAAATGAGAAAGTACAGATTTCGAAATGAGAAGTCTAAATTTCGAAATAAGATAGTATAAACTTCAAAATAAAAAACTCTACATCTACATTTTCGCCTCAAATTTTTTTTCACCGAGACACCAACAGGCTTCCGTACCGGACAAACCTCTCCAAACGGTTGATTATAGAATACACAAACAGTCATAAAGTCCTGCTGTCCACTTGATCTCAGGCTGACAGATCAGAATGTCCTGATAAAGATCGAGGCCTCAAGAACTACAACACTGTGCACACTTGGAAACTGTATATAACTGAGTTCCAATTCAATATAACGTCAATCTGTCAACAAGTCAGATATTAAGCGTCTCCTTTTCTTATTTTCTCCTCTACGATTTTCACCAAATTTTCACAGACACCGACTAAACGTTAATGGATACAATATCTACAACGAAATGGAACTGAGTGCAATTAAAAGAAATTGTACGGCTTGTTATGGTATAAGGTACTCCACAGATGTAGCAAAAATAGACGCATTAAACATGTATTACAATATGTACGTACCATTTGTACAATGCAATAAGTATAATGCACAAAGAATCTTTATGACTCGCTAGTATGAACCACTTTACCGGTGTTACAAAAATTATGAATTAAGCATATATTACATAGAATTTGCACAATTAAACACTTTTTAAGACAAGTAAAAGGGCAGGGCTTATGTTTTCTTCTGGCAAAGAACTTTGCGGAACTAGCAAAAACAGGTGCAGGAAACAACATAAAATTCAATTTTTGCAAGAAAATACGTTTATGGTTTGTGGTGTTTAAAGCTCCTTAGCCATATACATATAGTTTGTGGTGTCTAAAGCTCATTAGGCATGTACATATAGTTTGTGGTGTCTAAAGCTCATTAGGCATGTACATATAGTTTGTGGTGTCTAGAGCTCTTTAAGCATCTACATATGGTTTAAATTATGCCATCACTGGCTCTGTCGTTGAAATCTTTGTCTCTATCACTGTTGTCGAGAGTTCAAATCCAGCCGTCGCTAGCTCGATTGAAGCTTTAATTCAAGTGGATTGTGTCTTTTAGAATATCACAGCATTACACATAAAAACCTCCAATCGTTAAAAACAAGTCAGAAAGTAAAGAAATGTTACAACTGATTGACAACTGTTCCACAACAATCACTTGTCCATGAAAATCACGAACTGCTGAATGCGGGGAATGAGGTGAGACGCATAACGGGAAGCTTAGTGTGCGTGCATGCTCTGATACAGGTGAGCGAGATGCTTCTGTTCCCGGCTTCTCTGTGTACATGTCTCCTCTGTATGCACAACCGATACGGAAAAAAAGATCTAAAAGTCCGCCTTAAAAAGTTCTTGAAAAATGGGATTGAGGGATAATCAGGTATTTTATTAAAATAAGTATCACTGCATAACGTACCTACCTAAAATCGAGTTACTGGCGTGCTCCTTTGAGGTGTGATTGCAATCCTTCTGCGGCTTACGTGCAGGCCGGGTTCGGAAATTGCTCAGGTGGGAATTCGAATCGGCAGAAGACTCAGTGGAGTAACGGACCGTAATCTATTACGTCTCCGGATTAAATAGCAATTCCTGTGAGAACGTGAACGACGTCAGTGGCTTGTCAGTCACGCTGTGCCGCGCCCACAACCTCCGTGTTACACCACCTGTCAATCACAGCGGCCTGACTTCCGCTGGTCATGTATGCCCAGTCCGTTGTAAATGGTCCTGCTCCCACCCGGTCCTCGTTCGGTCAGAGCGTCCCGGGACGGCTTAAGGCACTTCCAGTTCACGTCGATAATCATTAGAAATATAATCGCCGGTGGATGACAATTGTCACACACATGAGAATCACGTGACTATATGTCCTAGGGTGAATAACACGGCTAAAAATTAAGTGACGTGAGTTGATCTCAGCCCGTGCGCGACAGGACGTTACCGTGACAAGAGGTAGTGCTTCTAATTCAAGAATAGCTTGTTTTCCAGAAAAAAGGCCAGTTTATTTACATGTATTTACATCCAAAATAAATCGTGAACTTGAAAACACATCTCAAAATAGCTGAATTCGGAGCTATTAATGCATTTGAACTTGTTTGCTTCTTTCCGAGGTTAGTTTAAAACAATCGCTTTCGTTGTGAGAGAACATGAAGCTGACTATAACAGTGCCACGAATAAAGAGAGGTCACAGGTAGAAATAATCGTGCTTTAATTAGAACATCACAGGAAGCAATATCCAGTATTTATGTCTTTACCACAGACTGGTGATCTAAATTCATGGTGTTGATGTGAGTGGTCCAGTTCATGAACTCTGTGCACTGAGATGAAGACCAAGGGTGATGAGCGAGCTGGGGTGGGGTAGGGTGGTTAATCTAATGAATTAAGTCTTTCTTATTTCTGTGTTTAATTTTGGGTTTTCGTTTCTTGTTTGTGTGTTATTCTTTCTTTTTTTAATTGAAGATACAACGTCGACGGAGAGGTTTGAAAAATAAAAGGCGACAGAGTCTAAGAGAGCAAATACATGTACACGTAAAGCAGCTCCTTGTTTTTACCAGCATTTCCGACGCCTCTTAGGTGGATCTAGGTGATCATGCTGAAGCAGATACGTCTGACCAGTACAGCCCACTGATAGCGCACCCCCAGAGGATATCATATGTAAACATGTATATAACAGGCTAGTGGTAACATGAGGTGCTGTCATAAAATTAGTGTACAACTGTTAATTGTCCCGTTTTCTTGAGGCCACGGGCCTCTGAACACTTCGATTTTGCTCTCACCTACAAACTTTACTGCTGGAGAGGCGGAGGAGAAACTGCTGTTTATGTGACATCGAAGTTAATACAAAATTCTGACTCACCTCAACTTACAGAAGTCCAAAACTATGATTTGGAATCACTAACTAGGTAAGAAAACTGTATTCAAATTTGCAGGTAAATCAGTGGTACAGAAATTGTGTATCACTGATACACGCGCCATTGTGGATGTATTACACAAATTGTGTAGTGCTATTTCACAAAATTTATGTGGATGTCCATTTTGGCCACAATAATGCGTACCACTCGTCCACAGTAGTTCTTAGAGAGTGCACTGTACAGAGGTTATGGCGTTTGTTTTCAGATTTTCGTCCATTGTTGTTTGAAAAAGTTACTACTTTGATGTATGTGGTGTCGATGTCAGAGACAGAAAGGAACCTTAGGAGAGATGTTGTGTTTCAAAGTGAAATACAGAATGTGACTCTCCTGGTGATGGATAGAGAGTGAAAACTAACGAATATGGGCGGGTAAGCAATTCAATCTTTATAGATCCATGGTGAAACATCACGTATTTCTACGAGAGTTTTATCGCTACAGTCACTTTAGCGGTAAAACTCCCGTAGTAGGAGAAACGAGTGACCTGAGTGGGGTTCATTGTTTTATTTCATACGATAACGTTAAGGCCATTATGACCGTTATTTTACAGTGTAAAGTACAACCGTTTTGACATACATCTGTCATGTACAACCGTGTCGCTATGATTTATTTACGTCAGAGCATTCAAGGTATGTGTAAAGAACCAGGGGGTCAAAGTTCTAGATTTAACGCGTACCCGGTATGTGTAAGAAATCAAATGTCACACGAATATAGATAAGGTACCCGCGAAAGTTGAAACCTCACACAGTTGCACCAGCTAAACAATACTTAGTGAAGAAAAGAGCACGCCGTAAAGAAGCCCGGGGAAGTATTGGGCAATTTGTTGTAAAAGAGTGAAGTCTGAAGATTTAAAACCGACCATCAAATTTTTTTTAGATTTTTTTTCAGTTCCGAGGAAACAAATTTTAATGTCGGTCATAACACGCAATAGTAATATCGCCCTGTAAAAGGGGACGTAACTGTGAAGGTAATTTTGATCAATCAGAACGCAGGATTATGTGAAACGGGCCGTTAAATCATTATTATTCTATCTTTTCAATGTACGTAACGCTCCTCAGACACCGATGTGAATTCAATTCCAATACGGACGATTGGTTGCTCCCCCTGTTTTGTCAGAGCACAGACAAGAACAAAGAGCTGGCAAAATGACAAGGTGTGCAGACGTTGGCTGCACAACTGACGAATACAGAGGCGAAAGACACCGTTTGCAATTTCACCGCTAGAGAACGAAGGGCCTGATTTACGTCAGTCAGCCTACATCGGGTCAGTAAAATGTCCTCGTCTTCTAACAGCTATGTGAGCTTATGGCTATGAAGCATATTTTCTTAGAGAACGTCTGAACAATCATCGGGTGGTGTGTTTAAACTCTCAATGCTTACTCTTTTCACTACAATTTACATTATATTATCCCGTGTTTTCTCCTTTAGTATACTTTCTCGCCCTACTTGAAGTAAATTCAGTTACGTTACTCTTGAATTGCTATAACTTCACTTTGCGTGAAACTGCATTTAGCAAGCGTATGCTACTCTTTAAGGTCCTGAGACCAATTCAGCACAATTGTTTTGTAAACTTTCGGGTTCTCTGTGCTATTGTCAGTGATAACATAAGTGAGTTTGCATTTTCTGCCATGAAACAAGGTAAAATATAATTCTGCAACGGCACAATCTTGTGTAGTTATTGCTCTGCTTGTTACATGGTCCATAGTTTCGTCCAAGCAAAAAAAAAAAAAAAGACAAACATATTTCTTTTATACATGCGACGACGGACAGCTTTATATTTGGAGGAGATCGTACTGCCAGCTAGGATGAGCTTTATGCACTTCACAATTTGTGTACTTAATAAATCCACCGATGTAAGGCCGGAGCTGAAATAATGACCAGAGTTTGATTTGAACGCGCGACCCGAGTGTTTAAGGTCAAAACTGAGGCAGGCAATAATGCTTAGGCCATACGTGTATATTGCTGGTACATATCAATACAGTGCCATGTATGGTACAGTTCCGTACCACCTAAACGACTCGGTAACCACCGCTGTAGCTCGCTTATTGCCAACATACATGTTTCGTGCAGAAAAACACCAAACCAAAAGCATGTAATTATATAAAAATAATCCGTTAACTCATTAATTAAGTGCTCCTTCTTTCCCACACCACAACTTAACAGCCTGTAACTGATATTGAGGGTGGAAGTACGTCATTACATTAACAGGTCGCTACAGGTGGCCTTACAACCTGACCACAAAGTGTAACCACTGTCTACCTTAATGCTGTAATAAGGTGAATTATTAAATAAAAATGATATTGCGGTAATTTCCACACCAGCTATCGACTGTTTTTCAGCGAGACAATGTGATCTAATTCATTGTGGTGTACGGGAAGTAAGAAAGTAGCTGGTGTAGGGGGAGGGGGATGGGAGAGACAGGTATCAATCGGTAGGAAGAACCGTGCGAGCTCTAAGCTGCAC
Organism: Acanthopleura granulata; assembly: GCA_016165875.1. Classification (NCBI taxonomy): domain Eukaryota; kingdom Metazoa; phylum Mollusca; class Polyplacophora; order Chitonida; family Chitonidae; genus Acanthopleura; species Acanthopleura granulata. Next base: position 9,417,047 of record JABBOT010000016.1, read on the forward strand.
GTATCCCAGCAAATAAAAAAATAACATTTTAAAAATATATGGACATCCTTCTGAGCCATTTTTGCCTAGACTCAGCCGATTTTTACATATCCTGTTTTAGTTGAAACCAACGTCTACACCTGCAAACTCGCAAGACGAATCCTTTTAACAATGGTAGGCCTACTCAAACTCTGCATAATAAAATATCTGTATGAATCCTTAGAAACAGACATTCGCTTAGCACCTGTCAACAATAATAGAGGCACCGGGTCAATAATCGCCAGACCAATTAAAATTCCAAAACAGCGTTCCAAACAGAACATCAATAGAACTAAGAAAGTAGCCTATGTAAAGTAAGAAATTAGCACCGAATAAGGCAAAGAGAGGCAGGGAACAGTTTTCAGTTATGCCGGAAAGAGACAAGGAATGTTGTAGGCACAGAAACTGAATCACAGTGCTCAAGATATAAGTTGCAATCAAAGTACGTCCAAGGTGTTAGTTGAAGGAACGATTTGCAAAATGATATAATTCACATTTATAATCGGAACGCCCATTTTGGTTGACGGCTAGTATACAAATGTCGAATTCGACGCCCGAAGTACAAGACACATGATTTGTGGTAAAGTTACCCTCCCCAATGACGTCACTCGAGCCACAGGTAACACTTATAGTGACAGAATCTCAATAAGAAATACGACAGTTTTCACAATCATAAAGCAAATTTAAGCTATAAATTGGGAGGGGGGCAGTTCAAGCCTTCACACTATGACAGGTACAAGTAGGCCGGTTACAAATGACTACTGGCGGTATATATTTTAACAATTACTTCTCAAATGCAATGTACATAAATATGGTAAAGGATAATATATATACATAGTTCTCTGTGAAATACAACCCGTCAACGATGGGAACCCACTCTTGTTGGACTGTACATTCATAAATGGCATAACAAGGCAAAAATGGGTTGTTTCAGGATATGCGCTCAGTGGTAGCACGTGATAGGTTGTTTCAGGATAGGAGCTCAGTGGTAGCACACGTGATGGGTTGTTTCAGGATATGCGCTCAATGATAGCACCTGATGGGTTGTTCGAGGATATGCCTTCAATGGTAGCACACGTGATGAGTTGTTTCAGGATAGGGGCTCAGTGATAGCACACGTGATGGGTTGTTTCAAGATATGCGCTCAGTGGTAGCACGTGATAGGTTGTTTCAGGATAGGAGCTCAGTAGTAGCACACGTGATGGGTTGTTTCAGGATATGAGCTCAGTGATAGCACACGTGATGGGTTGTTTCAGGATATGCGCTCAGTGGTAGCACGTGATAGGTTGTTTCAGGATAGGAGCTCAGTGGTAGCACACGTGATGGGTTGTTTCAGGATAGGAGCTCAGTGGTAGCACACGTGATGGGTTGTTTCAGGATATGAGCTCAGTGATAGCACACGTGATGGGTTGTTTCAGGATATGCGCTCAGTGGTAGCACGTGATAGGTTGTTTCAGGATAGGAGCTCAGTGGTAGCACACGTGATGGGTTGTTTCAGGATAGGAGCTCAGTGGTAGCACACGTGATGGGTTGTTTCAGGATATGAGCTAAATGGTAGTACATGTGATGGGTTGTTCCAGGATATGAGCTCAGTGGTAGTACATGTACTTTGTTGCACACGTGTACCGTTCATACACCACCACAGACGATACAGGTGCTCGGCAAATTAATGTCAGCAGTAGTTGCATCACATTTTTGACACGTAACGTGATAATGTCGGGCCGTTTGGAGACTTCTGCAGTTCCACGAACACTATTTCGTTACGTTACAACATTTCCTTATCGTTTTTATACAGCTCGCAACCAAGTTAAGGGGAAGGGGAGAACTCTGGAATTACTGTACCTGTCTGTGGACTGATTTTATCTCATGTTAACATTTGCATACATCTTCATCTTGATATAAACCGTATACAGGTCTAATTTCCGCGCATTTTGTTCTGGTACCGAGAGGCTTGGTCTAAACGAACACTTATTTATGTAACTTGACTCGTAAAAATATATACCTTGTAAATTTGTAGAAAAGCAAACTTATATTCCGTTATTTTTATGAAAGTACGTGAGTAATGAAGAGAGGCTTTACAGAGGCACCTCTTTGCTTTAGGCTCCTCGTAAGTTGACAAAAATTCATCACCTCTTCAGTTGGCTAAAAAGCTTGTGTGCTTTAAATGTCTAAATGTGAAACTTTCATCATGTGCCTGTGTTTAAGTCAAACAGTTGCGTGGAGTAACCTCTCAGTACAACCACACTTTATGGGTGGGAATATATAAGAGTGTAACTGCACTCCACATACATTACCATCTCTTAACACAAAGCTGCAACCTTGAGCAGAAGCAGAATACAACTGTACACACATAATAATGAACTCGTAATAAAGTGCAATTGGCACCTCTTTGTTACAGTGTACGGATGTTTCACTTCTGCAAGTCTTGCTAACTACTCTGGGAATGTTGGGTTGACGTCCTACTGAGGACATAAATCACGCCTGCTTTACAAACCCCGATTGTTGTGAAAAGGACGATTCCCTGACGTGCACAATTTAGCATATAACACGAAAATAAATCAGAACTTTTTTATACAGCAGCAGAAAGACCAGGGCTCCGCCAAAAATTGTTATCCAATTTTAAATCTTAAATATTTGCATTAAATCGAGAGCCTTGAAAGCCAATTCTGTACTGTGGTAGTATAATATGAGTCTAGTTTGATCATCCAGCTTCAAATATTTCGTTTCGCTAAGAGGATTAAAATCTCAGACTATAGCCCAAATCTGTGTTCTATGCATATTTTCCTTCCGTGGTCGGCAATTTTCTGAAATGACGTAATCGATGACCTTACTGAGAAGGTGGGACCAGCTTAGTGAGCCCATTCCGACACCCCCTCTCCCCCCTCTCCCCTCCTCTCTCCAGAGTTGTTATTACAGCGATCACCGTTGACGTCACGACAAAAGGCTACTCAGTTTCCGGACTGACTGCTGGGGATTCGGAAAACTATGGTGTAAAGCCTTTACGCAACAATTTTCACACTTCGTGTTAAGAAACAAAAAACAAACAATTGTTTCATTTCACCCTTTAAATCGGTATTAAGCATACAATACTAAGGCACATATGTACAATGATGTATGAGTATATTAAAGCCTTCGCAAACAAAGCCCTCAGCTGAGAGTTGTGACTCAAATAAGTTGTCAAATTTATCAAAAACCAACTGACATATTTGTTAGCAGATCACAGGTTTTACAGTTCTCGTGTGTAATCAGGATGTATGCGTGTCCACACAGATGGGTTAAAGCCTTGTTCTTGAACTCCACAATTTCCATTATCCTTACACACAGAATATGCCACAAACTGGATTGTGGCAGAGATTATTGGGTCGTCTGTGTCACATCAAGCAGATTGTGGGGTGTTAATGTCAATAACATTGGGAATCTTTGCACTGTCAGGAGTCTGTTTCAGGCTGCTCCATTTTGTTACGTAAGTGTACGGCAATAGTCTCTACAGGATTCTCCTTATACGCCGGGTGATTGAGGACTTCACTGAAAAGGGCAATGCCTTCCAACCTGGTCAATACAAACAGATATCCCCTGTCAATAATGATCACTTAAAAATCTATAAATAGTAGTTTGGAAAATAAAAAATCTTTTTATTTATTTGACTTGATTGCTGTTTTACTCCGTACTCATGAATATTTCACTTATACAACAGTGAGCAGCATTATGATGGAAGGAAACCCAGCATTTTTGTATTTAAATGGTGTTTAATGTCCTTCTCAAGAATGTGCAGCACAAATACATTGTATTTGCTGCCTTCTCAAGAATGTGTAGCACAAATACATTGTATTTGCTCCCTTCTCAAGAATGTGCAGCACAAATACGTTGTATTTGCTCATTTCATTGCTGCTTATGACTATATCCAAGAATGTTTTACTTATAAGGCGGTGGTCAGCTTAGGGAGAGGAGGAAACAATTTATCTAATCACATCTTATATGAAAGTCGCAATAACACAGTTTTGGTAACAGAAATATGAGTAGGCCTCCTGAACTGTATATTGACTTACATTTTTTTCCGTCGTTTAGCTTCTTTCTCAATCCCTCTTTTCTTTGCTTTGGGTCTACAACAAAGAAATGTTATTCTGAAGTGTTAAAAGTTGACTTCTGTAACATGAAATAACGACAAAATCTTCAAGGAGGTACACATAAATGTCATCCCCAGCTTTCAGTGGTGACCTTCTCAACCTTTGTCAGTCTTAGTGATATTAAGCAACTGCTACTGCTTGTACAGTCATGTCTGTGTGGTGGTGTGTTCACTCCTACAGTCATGTCTGTGCGGTGGTGTGTTCACTCCTACAGTCATGTCTGTGCCGTGGTGTGTTCACTTGTACAGTCATGTCTGTGCGGAGGTGTGTTCACTGGTACAGTCATGTCTGTGCGGTGGTGTGTCCACTGGTACAGTCATGTCTGTGCGGTGGTGTGTTCACCGGTACAGTCGTGTCTGTGCGGTGGTGTGTTCCCTCGTACAGTCATGTCTGTGCGGTGGTGTGTTCACTGGTACAGTCATGTCTGTGCGGTGGTGTGTTCACCGGTACAGTCATGTCTGTGCGGTGGTGTGTTCACTCGTACAGTCATGTCTGTGCGGAGGTGTGTTCACTGGTACAGTCATGTCTGTGCGGTGGTGTGTTCACTGGTACAGTCATGTCTGTGCGGTGGTGTGTTCACTGGTACAGTCATGTCTGTGCGGTGGTGTGTTCACTGGTACAGTCATGTCTGTGCGGTGGTGTGTTCACTGGTACAGTCATGTCTGTGCGGTGGTGTGTTCACTTGTACAGTCATGTCTGTGTGGTGGTGTGTTCACTCGTACAGTCATGTCTGTGTGTGGTGTGTTCACTCGTAAAATTGCACTTCTGGCTTTTCTTGGTCAGACAGACCACCTGACTCATTCATTTATATGTAGCCCTTTACTATATAGCAACATCTGACCTAAAGCTCCTACAATGGGATCACTGATGCAGACAGTGACTTTTACCTACATGAATGTCTTACACAGTTTGGTTTTTCTTCAAAGTTAAACAATGTATTCAGAGGTATGATGGGACTTGGGAAAATATAAATCATTGGTTACATCTACTTCGGTTATGATTTCCATTTCTGGTTAAAAGAATCTTATTCTTAGTTCAAGGACATTGTTAGGCATAAAATTCCCTCTTGTACACCCTTCCCACCGACTCCGGTACAAACTGAGTGGTGCCTGACAAACTTGACAAACACATGTAGATGACATGGGGAATATTCAAACTGCTGCTTGGATTAAACATGTAACAAACATTTGTCAGCCACACCTTTAAAAGTTATTTACAGGCCTGATACAATATTGTTCTTTGAACAAATGTATTAGCAAATTATTTACTTATTTATTTGTTTAGTGCTTTATGATGTACTCAAGAATGTTTCACTTATTAGATAGTGGCCAACATTATGGTGGGAGGAAACTGCGCCCGGGGGAAACGCTGGCAGACCTTCCCTGGCCGGGGAGGAAGTCAGCATGAGCTGGACTTGAACTCACAGCGACCGCACTGATGGAAGGCTCTTGGGTCACTGCACTGCCCTGGCAGTGCAATGCTGACTGAGACACGGAGGCCATTATTAAAGAATTAATATATTAACAGGGTACTTGCGGGATAACATGTGGAAAGGCGATCTGGCACCTAACGACTGAATCTGTCAGTCAGTGCATTCTGAATATATATTGTGAGTCAAGCATTACTGAGTATGGCATTAAACAGCTATGAAATAAATAAAATAAATCAATCAATGAAGACTTCTAAAATACAGCAATCACAAACAAATATGAATATTATAACTGGTCCATTTAAATAATCTCAAAGAGACCCAAATAAACCATAGTCAATTTTCAACTGTCAAGGCTAGTTATATGCAAGAAAAAAAAATAGCATTTGTATAAAACACTTTGGTGTCCCTTACTTGTCTTGTGGTTTTCCTGTTGATTTCTTCATTAACAGTTCTAATGTTGGAAGCGTCTCCTGTAAATCCGTCAAGTCTCCCACAACAGCTGTTTTTGATTTCCGTTTTCTTTCTTTCTGTTTCTTCACTTCTGCCTCTGCGATGTTCATTTCTGTCAGAATAAAATTAAGGTAAATATACAAGATGACAAGCACCAATTCACAATAGCCTATTAGAGATAAAAACATTTTCTTCCATTCAACAATTTTTACTATATTCTTTAAAATTACATTACATTACTGCTTGGGAAGACACATAGGAAAGAGAAATTACAGTGAAGAAGTATGACCATTTGAAAAGGCAAGCTTTTTGGATCTGCAATGTCTGAGGCAAAACATTATAAACTTGTAATGTTGTAAATTAATTCATTTTTTCTCATACTGTAACATCTCTTTAAATTCTGAAAAGTCTTCACGCTATTTCTTTGAAGTCTGACAATTTTTTTTTTCAAATAAAATGATAAAATCTACATATTTGTCATTTTACAAAGAGTATCTCAGGTACATAATGCAATGTATTTTCCCCCTTGCAAAAACAGGTGCCTTCTTTATGAATGTACCACTTTACAATAATTAGCCTTCCCTGATCTGCAGAAGGAAAGTATATGTTTTAAGAAGCTTTAAATAAATTCAAGACAATATACAAGAAAACATGTTAACAATAATTATTTCCAATGTGTTAAATAAAGTCATTACAGAGGAGGGACTAAGGGCAGAAAACTCTGGCTTGAAAATCATACTTGACATTATTCTTTGATCTTTCTGGGGCCCGTCTTAAAAAGAGGGTGTAACGCTATGTCAAACGTAACAACCACGGTGACGTACAATATGTATTGTTACACCTTCTTCATAAGACAGGCCCCTGTCTATCAATTGCAAAAGTTTGCTACTCAAAAGCCAGTTCAACTTGTACGTAATATGAGACAGCAGGGATGAATCAAATACATAAAACTTGCTAAACCATTTCACCATGTACCAACTGAAAATCATAAGTTATTGAAAATCATGAGTTCTGTATATATAATGGATTAAAAATTTACTCTCTCAGCATTTTCAGGATTTGAACCGAGGCACCACCTGCAAAAAGACCGTGTACATCAAATATCAGGCACATTTTTTTATTCACAATTTCGCCACAGAATACTTACTTTTCTGTCATCCGTGCTTATTTGGATTTAAGAAATGTTTAGAATACAAGTTTACCAATCAACACCAACATAAATGTAGACATTTATTGGAATGGTAACTAAGCGAGGAGATGAAACTGGCTTCCTGACTGGCCATGCTAGTGACCATAGATTTGAGCCAACAAGTTGATCATGTCAACAAAAGGCGAATTTTTTTGGAAAAGACCATTTTCAAGGGAAACTAACAAGACCTTTTACTTAGAAAGTTACAAGGAGAATGATACAGCTGGTTCCTATGTGAGCTAAAAATTCCACTTACTGGTAGGACGTCATATACACATTCATGTAGGCTGTATGTTTCCTGTTGTACAACAAATGAACACACATGACACAGACATCACCGGCTGCTTACTTTCCATCCAGAGTTGATGCCGCACTTTCCTCTTCTCTTTCTTCTTCAGCCCCAAACCTTTGAAGGACTTGCTTGTGACTGTGCTCCTGGCATCAAAGTCAGGCAAGTTCTGTGCCAAGGTGTCCTTGTTGATCTTCACCCCAGAGAAGGGGTTAGCTGGCCCCTCAGGGGTCACAAATGGGCTCTGTGGGGCATCAGTCTGTGGACAAACAACATACACCCATAATTATTTTTTTGTGGCCATTGTGAGTGCATCTATGTGATAGTATTTAGAATAGTGTTTTATATGTGATAGTGTTTATGTGACAGTTTTAGTGTAAGTGTTTGTGGTTCAGTGTTTCTGTGTACAGTTTTGTGTCACTGTTTATGTGTTAATGTTCATGCGTCAGAGCTTTGTGTCCCTGTTAATCCTTCTTGTGTTAACTTAGTGCTTGGTGTCAGTATTCATCGTTTTTGTGTTAACTTTAAATAGTGTTCTTGTTTTGGTGTTTGTGTCTCAGCATTTCTGTGACAATTATGCATATTTCTAATGTGATAGTGTATATAAATAATTCCTCTGGTTAGTGTTTTCAGCTCAGTATGTACATAAATCAGTGGCATCTACTGACTACCTAAAAGTCAAAAATAGTACAGCTACTTCTAAATGTTTTCAGAATTAGTATTTATGCAGTACTGCTTCCTGCTAAATATCTTTATAATACATACACTGTATATTGGCCACAGTTATTATTACCAGCGACACAAGGGGAAAATAGTGCCCTTAAAAGCTAATACACTATATTTACACTAAAAAGCACCCCGTTTAGGCAAACAGCTCAGTAACCTTTCTTGGCTGAAGCTAGGGGTCTGAATGATATATATTTATCTACATAAATGTAGGCCTACATTTATTTTACTGCTGGGGGGCCTCCGTGGCTCAGTCAGTTAGCGCGCTATCACAGCACAATGACCCAAAGCCTCCCACCAATGCGGTCGCTGTGAGTTCAAAACCAGCTCATGCTGGCTTCCTCTCCGGCCGTACGTGGGAAGATCTGCCAGCAACCTGTGGATGGTCGTGAGTTCCCCCGGGCTCGGCCCGGTTTCTTAATACTGGCTGCCGTCGTATAAGAGAAAAATTCTTGAGTAGAGCGTAAAACGCCAATCAAATAAATAAATATTTTACTGCTTTCATCACCCAGCAGCTTTGATGCTGGTTAAAGTATTCATTGAAGATATCAACAATGGGTTACATGCCACAGGTCTAACTTAATCGGCAAGAAAGAAAATAGTGTAAAGAAGATGAAGGAATAGATATATCTCTGCTGTATGCATACATGTACACATATCCTCATCACTGTCTGGGAATCATCAGAGCAGTATTAGTTTCCAACTTTATCCCTGCATGATCTCAACAACACTCATTTACCTCAATGACCAGTACTCTGATTTATTCTCACGAGTATGCCATTACTTGTCTGCTTACCTGCATGTTCTCAGCCACATCCACTACCATGGCACCTCCTTCAGATGAATGACTTTCTTTTGCTTTGGATTTTTTGGATGCAGCATGAAGCTTTTGTCGTCCTCTTTTCATTTTCCCCATTTTTTCTCCAGATTTGAATTACACCCTGTAATGAACCAATGCTGAACAGACATACACTTGAAAGCGAGAACTTGAATAAAATAAGAAAGAAGGATAGTAGGAAGATTTATATCCACTGAATTATTACCTGCATTTCCACAAATTTAAAACAGCCCAAACCTGGATGTAAATAAACCTGGATGTGACACTATTACTTATCCAGCCCATATGGACTGATTGATACATACCGTACACACAGACAGAGAGCAACGTCAAATCAATGTTGACCAATCTTGTTGTTGGCATATCTCGTCGTTTGTAAACATAACAAAAATAGAAACAAGAAGAGCTGTAATTAGACGGATAGTGACGTCCCCATATTAAGAAATACTTACCTGGATCAAGGGTATACTTGTAAATTATGAACAAAAATATAAAACATATGTGACTTTCTTTCCATGCACGTGTACTCGCCACTACAGTAGGCAGTACTCGCGGCTAACTGTATGTTGAAATAAAAAGCTGGAATAGGAATTCCATCCGGCTGAAAAATATGTTTGCAGGGGATTCCCAAAACGAGCACATGTAACTGCTTTACGAATGTACCCTATAGAAATATGAAATTTGCCAAAAAAAAATGAATAATTCACGACATACTGAAATTTTAAACCCGCCTTTATTCCAGTGCATGTATATGCATAGGCCTAATCTATGCCATCAAAAGAGATATGCAGCTGGTTGCTGCCAGTTTATTTTCTAAGCACTGTTTTGTTTCTTTTCCAAACGATAGGGCCAAGTGACAAAACAGGTGAAAAGTATGAATGAGTTGTAGAAAAAAAATAAAACAAAACAAAAAAAAAAAAAAAACCATGACAGGATATGCCCTATATGTGCGGCTTTTTTATTTGGCGATTGCAGGAAAACCAACCCATATATGGGGCTAAGCGGATTTGGAAAGAAGAGATTCTTAGCCATTGATACAAACTACATTTGTGTTATTAAGAGAAAAGACAACACTAATCCAAATGTATATATGTTATCTATAAACAATCCCATTCATAGATCGAAAAACGTCACTTTTTTATTGTGATGTAGGATGACCGAGATATTGCAGTTCAAAGTAGGCTAATCCAAAACCTTCATGGAGGTAAATCGAACGGGTCTCCATGCTCTCAATTTTAACCAATCAAAGGCGAGATATTTCTACCACTGGAGAGGCCTATCTGTTTCCACTGTGACGTCACCCGTTCTTATTTCGCCATATTGCCATCTAAAAGTAAAGCTAAATCAACTTGTTTTCCTTCTCATTACGACAAAGTTCTGATATACGTGTACTTTAAAGTCATTTTCAACGAGAAAATGGTAACAGATTACGTCTGGAGTTATTCTTCAAGGTCTCAATCTTGAGGCCACAATACGCGGTCTTCGGTTGTAATAATCAAGGGGACCGTACTTCGCACATAAAGCTTGGCGCCTCTAATAGTGAAGAGCGTAGGGTACCGATGACGCGACATTGTGTAAAATGGCATATCCCATGGCCGCGTACAAATTCCAGATTAAAATGTCATTTACAGAGTTACCAAGCACTTTATAACAAAATGCCTAAAGCCGGTTAGGTCTGTGTGGTCCCATGTTCTGAAATAACATTGGTTATACTTTTTTAACGTTTTTTTCATTGGAACAGGAGGCCATGCCTTTCCGAACATGCCTGTGTCGTTGAAAGATGCTACAAGATTTCTTCGAATGATGTTAAACCGCATACGTGACCAAGAGATGAGAAACATGATCTGCAAAATGGCCACTTTTGAGTGGAACACACAAGGCATTTGCTTCAAGTGCACAAAGAATCCGATGGACTTTCAAGTTCTCAAGTTCTCAAGAGGGCCAGTAGTTATCACATTTGAAAGCAGGTTTATGTTGTTTATAACGTTACATGTATTTTCACACTAATTTGGTTCCCGTGCACTACAAGTCAAGTAGGTATATGACCTACAGTCAATAAACTTAATTCCACCCTGAAATCTTGACATATATGATAGCACCTCTTTGTGTTGATAAAGCTTCGTGTGTGTGTGGCGGATTGATCAAACCCAGTTCATGCTGGAAGGAAGCCAGGAAATCGTACATGGGAAGATCTGCCAGCAACCCGCGGACGGTCGTGGGTTTCCCCCGAACCCTATCTTGTTTCCCGCAAGCATTTCGCTGTCCGCCGTCACACATGTATATATGAGTGAAATATTCAGTCAAACAACCAAATTTTTAAAATACAGTAGAATATCCTATCAATCTGGGAGATTAGGTTTCATAGCTTACCTCCCCTTGACTTGACGCTGAAGCTGACAATAAAGGCATTATTATTGAGAACACTTGGCGGTCAGTTTTATGGATGTAGGAAACCAGAGTGCTCAGGATATAATCGTAAACCGTTCACCTCTGGCAAATTACTGACAAACTTTTCCCATATATATCGTTCAGAGCGCCATGTTAGCAGAAGACATGTGCAAACTGCCTCCCTATAGCGTCCGCAAGGCCCTATGAACAGTGATAACGGTAGGCGGATTGGGGGAAGGGGTTCGGATTGCGGGGTGATTTACGATTTGCGATTTACCAATCCGAGACCGGATTTGAGTCCACAACTCATGACAGTCATGCATGGTGTGGACGAACTTACGTATACACACATATATGTAGATAAGGAGTAGGCCTAATCGGCAAAGGCAAGATATTAACTTTGCTTCAAGTGCACAGTTTTGAAACTGAAGATGAATTCGGGGAGCTTTAAGGTCTGTTGTTATCACACTTGGAAAGTAGAACTAATGACCTGTGTTGCACAATTTTTTTGTCTCACTAGTTTGGGTTCCCGAGGTAGCCTGGCATGTCGCCCAAACATCAAGTAGTACGGCGAGTGCCCTGTTGTGTGATGGGTGATGCAGTTGCAGACGTTGTGTTCGGTACCGATCCTGACAAACGGTACCCCAGGAGGCCTCAACAATATGTTGCCGACATCAGGAGCAAACTGAGATTTGCATTTGAAGTAGCCCAAGAAAATGCCTTAAGGTCGGCCTTAAGAAACAAAAACTACTACGACAAGAAGGCGCATGCTATCGCACTTGAGTCCGGAGACAGAGTTCTGGTCAAGAACATTGGTGTCAGAGGAAAGCATAAGATTACCGACAGGTGGAAGTCAGGGGTCTTTGTTGTTGAACGACAGCAAGCCGACCTCCCCGTCTACGTGATTAGACCGGAAAATGGAGATGGCCTCTCAAAGACTTACCACGGAAATCTGTTGCTGCCTATTGGTTCTTTGCCACTTGAGGTTGAAAATGATGCTGCAGCCCAGCCACCACCTCGAAAACCAGTAATCAGGTCTCAGAGGAGGGATGTGCTAAGTACAGATGTACACGATATCTATACGTCAGACGATGAAGACCTGTATATAGCACCTGTTATTTTCCCTCGAAGAAAGCCTATATCCCCTCATAACAACCAGGCGCGTGTCACGAAAAAACTTGGAGAGCTGACTGAGGAAGGAAATAACCTGAGTTTGACTGGTGTTGAAGACTTCAGTAATCTGACAGGCGAGGATACCGTCATGACAACTCTGCCATCGATGCCAGAGTCCGTCTCAGGGACAAAAATATCCCTGCAGTCAGATTTTACTCCAGTCTTTCAGTCTGACACAGGTGACAAAGAAGAGCCACCAGTAGCAGAGCCAAGGTGCTCAACGCGCACTAGGCAACCCTCGACACGGTTTGCTTTTGACCCATATGGTGTGGCATATAGTAAAGTCATATGGGTTTAGTGATATTATAGATATTGTATTTCTGCATCACGCAGACTTGTATACCTATAAATATCTACCTGACATTTATGTTTGTCATTTTATATTTCATATTTTATCAGTGATTTGTTAATGGTAAATTGTGATGCATTTATCTCATTGTCTTTTGTTTTTTCCTGATGTCTGCCATAAGTGTCTTTCAGATCATGGAGTATCTTCAGCTCGAAATCCACGCCCTACGCCTTGAACTGGAAGCCATCAGGAGGGAGCGTGATCTGTACAGATCTCAAAGGGATAAGCTTCTAGGACATCTGAGGAGGATGAGGAAACAAAGTGACACCTCAATGAAAGCCTTAGTGCCAAAGGATCTGTCTGAGCTGACCAAGACCCCTTGCAGCCCCTCAACGGTGGCGCAAGGGCTTGGCCAATATGTACCATGGGCTACTGTTGACGCTGAAATAGATCAGCCACATTATGACCCCTCGACGGTGGTCTCCGTGTCTGGATCTGGGACAGACGCTAACAGTAAGCCATTAAATATGGTACGGAGCGTAGCTGTTTGTCCCACAGATAAGATCCACGAAGATGGGCTCTACCGTGCGTTGCTGGATCAGGGCCGAGAAAATGGGCTAGACGTGCAAGTGTTGACACGCTTCCACATGGATTCGAGGCCAGTAAAAGCCTTTCGAATGAAGTGGCTTGACATCCAACTGCCACCCATTTCTGAACTCCTGATCATTTTGGACTCAATTTTTCGGTGGGTAGACCCAGCCTTTGAAGGCAGAACTGTTCGTGTTTGGTGGGATGGCCATATACGATCCTTTGATCATACTGTTTCAAGCAGCTGCAAATGGCATTCGGGCTGATCATTTGGTTCTGTGCACGGGTACCAGTGACATCCTCGGCAACCCATCTTGCCATGGGTATGTCAAGGCTGATCTTAAGAATGCCATGAATCTTGCTCAGAGGATCTCCTCAAAGGTGACAGTATGTACCGTGTATACCGCTAGGCGGCCAAGAACAACTGCATCTGCATCTCCTCAGAGAGGTCAAGCCAGCCCAGATATTAACCAGCGCCGCATGGACTTTAATACCAAACTATGCCAGCTTGCAGAGGCTAGTGGTCTCTCTCTGATGGACCTTTCTGCTATCTTCTCTCTCAGAAAAGGTGATGGTAAGGACGGTTTAAGTTGGTACATGGCCGACTCGGTGCATCCCACTGTTAATGGTACTGTAGCCATTGAGGTGTGCCTCTCCCAGTTACTGTCTAGCCGGGCGGTGGTCCCTCCGGCGCTGGACGATCCCAGACTCCATCACCACAGCCCCAAAATGATCGTGGAGAACGAGATTCCCCGAAGAAAGGAAATCAGCATCTCAAACCGACATCTCCCAGGATCAGTGCCAGGTGTCAATCCTTCCAAGCGTCTATGGGTTACCGAGATAAGCTCCAACGACACCAGTGACGAAGATAGAGACACTTGGGACAACAAACGTCGCAAGGAAACAAATGAGGACACCGTCCCCTTATGATGTACTTGTGTATCTTCCTACATGCAGGAATGTGGAGGTAGGCCTTGGCTGTGCACTGTGACTCTCCAGGCTGCAACCAACGGGGTAGGCTAGGGTGTGATCGATACCTTTTCTTTTTAAGGGGGAGGGGAGAGTGTAAACCTCAGTACCAACTTTGGCCACTGTACACCCCTGTGGGGACAGTGTGTGGGAGTGGCTGGACATTCACTAAGGCCATAAATTTTGCGCTGGTGGACACTCCTTGCTCCCACCCCACCCAGAGAGAGGGGGGATGAGATTTCTCCCTGAGCACCCGAAGGGTTAACCAGTGCACTTCCACAGCAGCCTTTATTCCAACCAGTATCCTCTGTATTTAGGTAAGAGCAAGCCCTGGAGGCCTCAGAATCTTAGCATGGCTGGAAGATAGAATTTATGTTATTTGTTAAAAAGCTTGAGCCATGTGGGATCACTACATGTGTATTTTGAGTATTTGTGTGCAATAAGTGGGTACATATATACATATATCTCCCCTTTTTGCTCCAAATCTCTTGTGTAAATGAATGCCCCGGCAGTTATTTATACTGTTGAAGTGATGTTCACTTAACCGACTCAGTTTAGGATTCTTTTCACTTGGACATTTGATAGAAAAACAGAGAGTATTACTCTGTTACTCCATAGCTGGTCTCCTGGTATTATTTGCGGAAGTTTACATGTACTGCAGTTGTAAAGCAATCTGTAGCCCTTAGTGTGCTTTCGGACATTAGTTGCAAAACTAAAGCTAACCTTTAGTTCAGGCATGGGTCAAAGGGTAATTTTCCGCCCCACATCTGGCAGTCATTAACTCTAGGACTATGAACAGGGCCTGGCTCAGAGCCTCTCTCTCTGAGTTGTTTGGGTCACAGGACAAAATGGCTGCCCCCATTGAGTGTAAACAAACAGCTGTCAAATGTCTACATCATCACATCGTAAGATTATTATTTTGTCTTTTACATATCAGTACCCTCATTTATCATTGGCAGTAATGCGGATAAATCCTTGATTAATTTGTAATGATTTTTAGCCTTGATTTGATGAAATTGGTCTCTTCCAGTTTCTCAGTCGTGAGCATGTTGATCCCATGTGGCCAAGCTGGCCTAGATGATATATATGATGGCTCTAGTCATGCACACTGTTCCAATACTGTCATAGGTGAATATATATTCAGATTATTTCATATTCACAACATTTATTTGTCCACGCTAGTGTTATACATATTAGCCATGTTCCATATGTGCCCAGTTGTTTATACATACTCACACACTTAAGACGAGACATAAATTCATTGCATTTGCCTTCACTGATCACATACTGTTACGGATGTGTTTGTCATTCACATGTAGGAGATGACATTTATAGATATTCTCCTCGTGTAAATGCATGTTGTTTCTTTGAGGGTTTGAGTTCCACATCATTATACAATTAGCATGTCCCTGGTATACATGTTTGTTATGTTGTGTGTAGTGACTATCCTCAATTGTACGTATTCTATAAGTACATGCATGTACTTACTATGTGCATGATTGGACGAGGCGCTGCTGACATATGCTACTTAAATTGCAGGGACAAATCGTACTGTGCAACCATCTCTTGGTTGTAATCTTGGTATAATAGCATATATATTTTGCAACACTGGCCAATGTTGCTGATGCTAATTGTTTATACCGCTTTTGTTCCGGGTGACGCGGGCCCGTTGTTTTGCGACGTTGCAGTTCAGCCATGTATAATTCGGCTGTTTGCAATTTGCTGTTGTCGCAGTTGTTTACCAGTACAAAGCAAATGTCAGTCAGTTGTTAAGTCCAACCATCCTTTGCCTGGTTATACTTTATCTGTGAGTATAGGGATAACCATGTGCATTGATCACTGTGTTATTTTTCACTTATGTTATTTGACTTTATAAGGGATGTATCTCTTCTCAAGTTTGTTTGTTGCAATATTTTTACACGCGTTTAAAACCGCACTCTTTCTCCTTGGGCACCCGAAGAGTTAACAAGTGCACTTCCACGGCAGCCTTTATTCCAACCACTATCCTCTGTATTTATGTTGATTCGGATGTCCACAGCACGCAAGAACCTTACCGCAGTTTAGGTCACCCAAACTGGCGTGTGGAGATTGAGCATTCTTTCTACCTGTCCTCTTCTTTCCTTCTCTTTTCTTTCTATCAATAAACCTGTATTTAACTGCAAGGTATTTTCAGTGA
This sequence comes from Acanthopleura granulata, assembly GCA_016165875.1. Taxonomy (NCBI): domain Eukaryota; kingdom Metazoa; phylum Mollusca; class Polyplacophora; order Chitonida; family Chitonidae; genus Acanthopleura; species Acanthopleura granulata. The sequence continues at coordinate 9,433,696 of JABBOT010000016.1, forward strand.
GTTGGTTTTGTTTTTTTCAAGCTGATTCTACACAGGATTTGTTAGCGCACACACTTGCCCAGATTACCGTGAGACAGTCCGGTGATAGTAATTCACCGCACGCACAAGTCTTACACATGGTTTGGACGAACTTACGTATACACACATATATGTAGATAAGGAGTAAGCCTAATCGGCAAAGGCAAGATATTAACTTTGCTTCAAGTGCACAGTTTTGAAACTGAAGATGAATTCGGCTTTAAGGTCTGTTGTTATCACACTTGGAAAGCAGAACTAATGACTTTTGTTGCACAATTTTTTTGTCTCACTAGTTTGGGTTCCCGAGTTCACTACAGGTGAAAAGTAAGCCTATAGCCTACAGTATATACAAGGGTCTAAGTGGCCAAGGTGGTTATACCACGCACCAATGCGGTCGTTGTGAGTTCAAGTCCAGCGCAAGCTGGCTTCACCTCAAGCCGTACATGGGAACGTCCGCCAACAACCTGCGGATGGTCGTGGGTTTCCCACAATCTCTGTGCGCTTTCTTGAGTGAAATATTCTTGAAATTCGGCGTAAAACACGAATCTCGAAATAAACACGAAATAAACAGATCAAATAAATAAATAAACAGATAAAAAAAAATAAATAAATAAATTTGAATGTGAGCTGGATACGAGCTTGCACCCCGTGGCGTGGTGCGGATGAACTTTGAAGGACATGGTAGCCCAGTTATAGTAGAGATTTTTGAGTTATTACAGAATGACGTGAGTATTAGGTATTTTTCTCAATAAGTGAACGTTACATGTATTCGTTAATCCCATCACCAGCATTGTACGTTAAGTGAATGTTTAGAAATAACAATACAAAAAACAACTGAAAACTCAAAAGACTGCCAGAATATTTAACTGAGGGGCTGTCAGATCAGTGATCAGCGCTCGCTAACTCCCTAGGGCAAACAGACTTTGCTGATGACACGCTTGAAAGAAGGACTTGCAGGTCTCTCGTAACAGGATCGGCGAAAAGAGGCATAAAAGACAGCTCAGCATGTTGACAAGCAATTCTAGAGTTTTGTTTGAGCCCAGTTGTCGCAAAACTACTGCTCGATGGGTAGGTGTAAATGTTGTCGTTGCTGTGTCGGTGTTAAACGTCGAACAGGCGCACGTTTCTGACACAGTTTAATGGGAAGATCATTGGTGACCAATATCTACTGATCGCCTGCGTGTTCTTTCGGTTGAATGTTTATCAGGCAAATTGGCCACCCTCTTTGTGCTGAATTCGAATAATGGCAGGACTTCTCCGGGCTTGTAAAGTTACATACTTAATAAATATTTTTAATTTCAGCGGGACTGATTTAGTTTATGAACGAACTTTAAAACTTCGTTAAGACGTCGCAATCATAATTTGTTTAAAAATCCAAATTTTGGACGACCAATGTATTTTTTTATGATATAAATGTAATTTTAAGCAGTAACCGGCAAACCACTACTAGGTTACAGATCCGACGTTCAAGGAGAAAAAGTATAAAGAGACAGTAGTTACCGTTTTGTAAAACGCATGTTTTATTCAAGAAACAAAACAAAATCCGTGTAATATAAATTCAATAAATTAAACAAACATGATTTTGATGCTTTTTTGACATGATTAAACAACTACATATGGTGTATTTATCAGGAATAGTATAGCAGACCGCAATAGTAACAAGATCACTAGTAACAATGTCGCTATAGTAACAAGATCACTACTTACAAGACCACTATAGTAACAAGATGGCTAGTAACAGGACAACTATAGTATCAAGATCACTAGTAAAGAGACCACAATGGTAAAAAGATCACTAGTAACAAGACCAATATGGTAACAACATCACTATTAACACGACAACTATAGTAACAAGACCACTAGTAACAAGACCACAATAGAAACAATATCACTAGTAACAAGACCACAATAGAAACAAGATCACTAGTCACAAGACCACAATAGTAACAAAATCACTATTGACAATATCATAATTGTGACAAGATCACTAGTAACCAGACCACTATGGTAACAAGACCACAATAGAAACAATATCACTAGTAACAAGACCACAACAGAAACAAGATCACTAGTCACAAGACCACAATAGTAACAAAATCACTATTGACAATATCATAATTGTGACAAGATGACTAGTAACAAGACCACTATGGTAACAAGACTGGTAGTAACAAGACCATTATAGTAACAAGGTCACTAGTAACTAGACCACAATAGTGAAAAGATCAGTAGTAAGAAGAGCGCAATAGTGACAACATCACTAGTAACACGAACACAGTAGTAACAAGACCACAAATAACAAGACAACAATAGTAACAAGATCACTAGTAACACGACCACTACAGTAACAAGATCACTAGTAACACGACCACTACAGTAACAAGATCACTAGTAACACGACCACTGTAGTAACAAGATCACTAGTAACAAGACCACTGTATAGTTAAGCCCTAGTCCAAGTATATACTAACATAAGTACGACATTGATCTCTCTCTACAGGCGTCTTATGTTCTGGCTTGATGGCTTAATTAGTCAGTCAACGCTCACGCCAATGTAAATACGCCATTTACAAGCTTTTGGTGTCACGCCTAGTACAATAAGACAACTAAACAGGCGAAAGCCCATGCTTACAAAAATAAGGCATTGATAGGCTTTTGATGTGAGGCCTGGTACAACAAGATTACTCAATAGGCCAAAGCCTATGCTTACAAAAATATGGCATTGATAGGCTTTTGGAGTCACGCCTAGTACAACAAGACCACTCAAAACGCAAAAGCCTATGCTTGCAAAAATACGGCATTCACTGGCTTCCACCAGGTTTTCAATACAAGTAAGATTTGTAGAACAAATAAGATTTGTAGTACAAATAACATTTTTAATACTCATCCTACTTTCAAACCAAACCCGTGACCTCTGCGACTGATTAACTTCAGGCCAAAATGGAAAACTTCAAATGAATGAAACTGCTAGTTCACTTCACACAAGTCCATACCAAACAAATTAAAAAATAAATAAAATAAAATAACCTCAAACTATCTTAGAAATTCTCACTGGGTTGGTAAAATCCCCGCCAAGCAGGCCCTCTTAAGTGGCCACTTTTGAGACGTTACCATTCTGGGGTTACATTATCCATTATAATTCGCTTTCCCGAGATTTCTGTCCTACTCGTTGGGATCCAGAGTGCAACCGTACCGGAAGGCTTGGCCAAGTTCCCTAAACCACTTGTTTGCAGCTGGAAAGACAACAGAATAGGGATAAATTTCTGGCCGAAATACATCCAGTGGAATGCTTTGAAATACCACGTGAATTTACCTACAACACGTTTGTTTGGTACTTTATCAACACATACAAATTGAGGCTCAATAAATTCCAAGATCCAGTTTCTGAAAGGCCTTTTTTACAAACAGAAATTTCTGGTTTGGTTCCCGTGAAGTAATCTTCTATGGCGTCATGTTAAAAGTGGATCAACGGTTTATATATCCTTCAGGACAGTGGAGTGATGTATAGAGGTGAATAGAGAGCAAGGCCTTGAGACAGAATTGAGACAAAATGTAGCGGCCAAAAACAAAGAGAAAAAAAAAGTTTATATACTTTTAAACATAATTCTCACCCCATTTTGTTCCCAACAACAACGGACACCCGGCATGCAAGCTTCGGTCATCAAGGCTTCCGCTTCTTTTGATATTGTACCAGAAAGCAGCTCCTCCCTACAGGAAAAGCGCAAAGCAAGCTAAGTTAGACAACTCTTTCCAATGATAAGTCAAATTACGGACATAATCTTATATTGTAAGGTGTTCAAATGTTCCAAAGCATTGCATCACTAATTTCTGGAAAAAATTCATTTATGGAAAAAGTTTATTGAGAGAAAAAAATCTACATTGTTAAATTTGGTTGTTCGAATCTAGCTCAAATTGATTGCCCCAAAATTGCAGTTAGTGTTGGAAAAGCTAATTATCTGCTGTATCATTTTAATAATTGCCTATAACTGGAACTCCTTCGTTTAAATTTGTACAGACTGTATATTGCGCTTTGCTCAAAATATGAACACTTTCCGGAAGCAGAAGTGTTGTAAATGTAACCATTTCTTAAACCACAAATGTCAAAGTGTTAACATTTTCTGAGGGTAGACATGATTCAGCATGTTGTAAAATGTGACTGTCAACATCTTAAAATATTATTCCAAGTGATGAATACTTCAAAACTTGACATAAAACAGTGGCAAAAATTACAACATGATCTAAACATTTTGTAAAATATTAAATTTCTAATCTTTCATTACATAATATTAGAAATTCTTTTCTACCTCCACCACTGCCAAAATGTTGAATTTAACATTATTAAAGTTATAGCATTTCACTTTTAAGAGACCACACTCTTCGAAGATACCGTCGCCTTACAAGTGGAATGGGTACCAACATGTCTCCCATTGACCCTTGCTGTACTTCAAGGGACGAGTGCGGTACTACATCACTTCACAGCTTGAACCTGAATGGCTCCAGGCAGGAAAGGTTTCCTCTACTTTTATGTAATATTTTTACATACAAATATACTCATACCTTTACAGCAGGCACTCTGGCCTTCAAGGTCGGGAATACCGTAGCCCCACCTGCTTTGACATCAGTTAGCTGAAATATCAAGCATTAGATAAATTAAGGAAATCATTTGTAATTTGTGGCATCCAAAAGAATACATTATGCAACCTTACAGGATTCCCTGGCATAAGCCAATAGGGGAACGTTTTCTTGGCTTCATATAGAACTCTGTCGGATGTGTTCTTCTAAGAGCCATTTGAAATGGCAATGGCAACAATGTAATAAATGTAACAATGTGATGGCAACACAGCACTTCTAGACTAATTTTAGACCAGTGACGTCTAATAAATTGCGTTAATTTCGCTGCACTTTTGTACCTAATTCTGCTTAAGCAAACTCCTAACTGATGTAAACTGACAAGAGGGTAGCTGCTCTGGTTTTACTCTCTGTGCGGTAGCTTTTTTTCATATTTTATTCTGTATTGAATCCTTTGACAATTAATGAAGCGTAGTTAACCATTTGCTGTTACAGATCATTTCCTTATTATAGAACCACCGATTTCATCGTTAATGATTATGGAATAATCCTCTTCAATGTAACACTGATTTTTTTCTTTCATACTTCTGTCTGTAAGTCAGCAACTATAATCCAGAACGTTTGACCGATACAGAATTGCTCATCACAACGACGACATTCATCAGTTAATCTGTGAATTTCCTTGTCCATACGAAAAACTTTCTGAGAACAAATCACAAAGAATCCACTGAGTCACTCGAGACAAAGAACATGAAGAAAGATCATACAGAACTCGCCGCGAATGTCATCGCCTATCACATTTTATTTTAGGTTATAGATCTTCCATGTGACTGTTCACCGATTTGTTTCATGAAACCACGTCACATTTTTATCCTGTCTGAGTTCAATGAATTCACCTGGCCTTATTTTTTCTGATTCACTAGAGTTTCAAAACTACGCTTAGTCCTCTCTGCATTCCAAATTGCGCGTTTCGCTTTGTTTTGCTCTGTTATTTTATTTTTTCCTGCCAGAATTGGTGAAAAGCTTTATTACCTTGGGGCAAAGTCGACTGAAATGCTTTGCCAAAAACATCAGGAAGAGGACAATTGTTAAGAAAACGCTGACTGAAAACTTCACCTAGAAGAATAATTACTGTTTTATTCCCAAAGACAAATGATTTAGCACACTCACATAAAACATCCACGTGGCCACGCGATCCCCGGAGTTTTTGAACAACAAAGTATCCTCCAGCCCAGAGTCCCGGTACAGTTTCTAGAAAAATGTAAACATTGTTAAAATTTCGTAATTTGGTCAAAATAACCAATTTTACGGTCAGATGAGTAATTAAACAAATGAAATATGTTCATACATGAGCTTATACGTATAGCCGAGAAAAGCCTAGAAAAGCTGACATAACATGATGACAGGTCGACAAAAGTCATAAAATACATGGTGTACATATAATTCACTGATTTCTAGATTTTTAATAATGATTTCCACCGGTTTGATGTACGCCTGTATTGTTATGCTAATTTACATCCTTTGATGAACTTTCAAAAATATAAACTCAGGTAAAAACGAGGCAGTGAATAATTAATTGAAGAGACATACCGTAAAGTCGTGATGAGGCTCATACATTCCCCCTAGTCCGTAATTCAACACCTGAAAAAGATGATAAATTTACTGTGTCATTCACCAGATATACCTTCCCAACTTCGTACTTCGAAGACTTTCTCAGTTAGTTCCGTGATGGCTTGTGTTGAACATTATTTTAGAAATTGATCTCACGATTAGTCATGCAGAAATTCCGTTATGGTTGACGGTTAGTATACGAATATCTCTTTCGATGCCTAGGCACCTACGAAAACTTAAGACGTATGATATCAGCTATCTTGAGATCGACAAAAATTAGAGTTTTTTTATCCTTACTGTCCATTTTAAAGCTAACATTTTTACCAACAATCAACAACTTTTACTCTGCATAATCAGTTTAAATACAACAAATGATGTGACAAAAATCACACTCAACAGCATGATTGGTTTTATCAACACACTTTCAGACAGGGCCTAATCTATCTTCACTTGAAGCGGAAACTTCAGACAATGCACATGGTTTGTTGAATTATTCAGCCATTTTGACATAGATCAGTGAAATCGTTACTTATCCGCGTATTTAGGTTTAGCGGGTTATGTAAAGTGAAAGAAAATAAAAGGGTCGGTGTGTCAGGCCGCGGAAAGGATACTTAGAACTGTCTCTTAGCTTCTTATTTTTTAGATCTTTTTGTCAGAATAAAAGCGAAAATCTTGCACTTTATGGCGGTGGTTTTGCCAGTAACGTCATTTTTTCGTTCTGCCAAGTATCTTATTAAATCTTCACATAGTGCTTATTTGTGTTCGCAATTAGATATTACCCTAATAAATATTGTAATAGTTTTATCAAAAAGGGAAAATAATAAACCTGCTGTCCACATCACTGACATCCTTCACCATCAATGTAGTCAATATTAAGAAAGCTGCTTAATTCAAGCACTAGAGTTTTGTCAAATAAAAAATATTTTTATTAATTATTCACTCTGAATTATTATTATTACTCTGTGTCGGCCTGGAACATCCACATATGTAATGCTGAGGACAGTATACGAATGTCGCCTAGATTTGAACAAACATGAAAATCAGAGCATTGGATATAGTTTAAAAGTACTTTTTACTGTTCTTCCACTGATTTAATCATTTATTTTTTGTTTTATTTCATTTTAAGGACCGACACATCATAGAACATCTCCCCATCTGACCATCCCCTCATCCCCTCACCTGGAAAGGCTCAGCGTAGGTGTCCCAGTGTCGGACGCTGGCGTCAAGGCCTGTTATCGCCGCGATTCTCTTCCCCAGCTTCACGGTCATGTCGTAGTTATCCGCCAACCAAGCACTGGAAACGAAGGAGGTCAAAATCCCGACATGTTTTACTAAAAACGCACAAAAAGTTCGCATTTTTAGTCAGTTTGACTAAAAAACGTATGAAGCATACTACATTTCCAATAAGAAATTGCCAACATGTCATAATAAGATAGTGCACATTTGCGACATCTTATTTCGATGAACTCTTCACTCAAGAATTTCTCGTGTTATTCAAAACGTCGGCACTGAGTCTCAAATCCCGAAGTTTTCCATGCATTTCCTTGTGATCAGTTCAAAAAAGGGGTAGATTCCGGTATGAATGGCTTCACTAAACTCAAATGAAAAGAGCTGCTCGGGACATTTGAAGTATGTTGCATATATATTTCACTACTGCGCTTTCAGAGTCATACACTGGCTCAAGCCCACTCTGATGAAATTAGCATGGTTTAAAAGTTTAGTGATAAAATGTACTTACAATGTACGTTTTAAAAGGGATAAACTCCCATGATATATTGCAAGCAAGCTATAGAGAGAGTAAGTGATACAAGAGTACATTATAGGTATTATGTCCATTGTATACTCACGTCTCGCTGATTCTGGCTTCAGAGTACGTACTTCCGGCATTCTCCACATCTCCAAGGATTGACCGAGACAACTGTGTGAAAGGCAAATCCATATGATATGCTTCCCTGGTACTTTACATAGATTTCTGAATATTTCCAAATAATATTTTTCTAAAATTATGCCTTCCTTACAATTTGTTGAACTTGTGTTGTGTGTGGAAAGAAGCTATAATGATGTATTCAGGGTTATTTATGGTTATATCAATATTGCGGAGTTGTTTTAGGAAACAAAACACAATAAAACAAACACAAAAGCATATAACAAAAATATAGGCGTTTACCTGTTCTGTAGCTGTTTCTATCATCCAATCAATTTCGCTTTGGCTGATGACGTCATGGAAAAGAACGACGGGTGGATCGACATTTGCATATTCAGTCCTCGTCCACAGGATTGGGATGGTGGTTGGGCGATAATCGCAGTACAGTTTGGCCATTTCTCTACTGGACTGGTTTGCAAAGAGAAATTGAGCACATGTTAACATTATAGCTCAATTTTTTTTTAATGATATTCCTGACAGACACAGATGAAATGAAAAATGTACATGACTTTTAATAAGGAAATAAATGATTTTAATTGATGTGTTTTAAAGGGGAAGACAGCACTAGACCTAAAGTACATATGCTTCGATCAAGTATCCCTTAGAATACTCATAGAAAAGATGTGATAGGTCAAAGTACGGTAAAACGCAAGATGTGAGGAAATCAAATGCCCCGTCATGTAATCAATTTTAACCAGTCAGGTGCGAGTCATTTCTATAACAAGAGAACGTAGCTCTTTCCATCGACTCCACCTGCACCCTGCTATGCCTATTGGCCATATGTGCTTAGGGTACGGGTGTCCCGACACTGTATTTCCGGTATCTCTAACATGGCGTATCCCATGGTCTCGTACACATTCCAGGTTAAAAGTTCATTTACAGAATAACCAAAAATGGTTGTAGTCGTAGATTCTGTAAAACGACTGTGTACTAATTTGCATATAATAATGCGTGTGTATCTGTGGTACACAAATTTTGTACACTGATACACAAGTCACTGTGGATGTTTTACACAAATTGCACAGATTGTGTAATGCTGGTACACGAAGTCATGTGAATGTGCATTTTTCCCACGATAATGTGTACCCTCGTACATAGTAGTCTTTAGACAGTAGGACCATTTGCAATCCGTTATTTGTGAGTTTGTATATCTCTCTTCCTTCACCGATATCGGCCTCTTCCTATCTGCGGTTATCTGTAGACACCAGTCTGTGTCTGTCTTTACTTATAGCCGTTTTTAGTTGTATCCGGTCGTCTATGACCACAATACGTAAATGTTTCCAGAGAGGGCCCCTACCTTGATCTGCCCACGACACAGCGCCTCATACTTGTGGTAGTAGGGGAAGATTGGGTGAGGTGGACGACTGAACACCTTCTTTCGGTCATTCTCTGATATGCGATTTAGCGAGTTCCGGTAAAACTCCAGATCTCGGTTTAAACCGCGATTATCGGTATCTGTAAGACAAAAGGATTTTACGTTGTAATTCATACACGTGTTGCAAAACATTTCGGGTTTAACTAATATTCTATCTAAACTGATGTTTTATCTTTGCTTACACTGTTAGAAAATCACACTAATTCCGGTATTTTCTACGAGGGTTTAACCACCGCAGATGCATTAGTGGTAAAATATCCGTAAAACGAAAATCACGAGATGTGTGTGGGATTCACGTATTATTTCCTGCAATGATATTACGGCCATTTTAACCGTCATTTTACTGTGAAAACGTAATGTTACGGCAAGTTTTATAATGGTGTAGTTCGAAATTAATTGCTTTTGTTTTTGTTCTTCTTGTCGTTGTTATTTCTGCTTTGCTTTTAACCTTTGATATTAGTCCAACGGCGAACTATAGGAAGTAAATGTTTGATTGATTGCTTGATTGATTGATTGATTGACACACTAATATGTACAAATGAGAAAAAATATTAGAAATATAAGGCACAACAACGTTCGGATAATTCACTAACACATGTGGACTCAGCGGGATCTAGAATTACCTTAAATAAAGGAATAAATAAAATCGAGTCAAATAAATAACTGTAAGTATACTCATCCAGTACTCACCGTATTGTAAGGCCTCTTCTGTCACTTCCAAAGCTTTGATCGACATTCCATACTACAACAAAATGAACGAAAAGCTCGTATATATATATGGAGATAAACCTTGATAAATTATTTTACTCTGACAAACAAGAAAAAATTGCTGGTGTGGAAGCTATTACGTTATAAAACTTCAGTTTCTAAATATTCTTTTTATGTAGACATGTCTATAAGTTTGGTTTATGCCCAGAAATAGATTGGTTGCTAGATAACTGTCGAACCAATCGAATTCCTGCCATGCTTGTGTATCCGTTGTATTGATCTTACAGCCAATGCACGAGGCACGTACACATAAAGGGAACACCTGGTGGGGGTGACAAAGAGTAAGCAGTTCTTATCTCAAGGTATAATAAGGATGTCTAATCAATCTCCACGGGTTAACAATGTTATGCTTGCTAAAAAGACCCATTACTTAGCAAACTCCTCGGATTTTATTGCTGGTGACGTTTCGATGTAGATCACACAACAGAGTTTGAAAACTTGGCATAGCTTATATACAGGTAACATTTAACAACATGTAGAATTAAAGCAATACAAGATTCAGCAATGAAGACCCTAAGGAGTGACAAAACCAATATCATCGCAACTGCTGACAGGGGCAAAGCCACGGTGGTTTTAGACCCCAGACACTTCAGCAAGTTTGTTGACAGCCTTTTGGCAGATGAAAAGACATGTAAACCTCTCAATAAGGACCCAACTCAACGCCCTGAGAGGAAACGTCGAACATAGCTGAAAGCACTACCTGACATCGAATAAACTAATCAGGCAACCTGCCATCCGCTCAACCAATCCCATCCCAGACCGCCTAACTCCAGAGCCACCATTTCAAATTCACAAAGACCCTGTAAAGGCCCGGCTGCTGGATTGTTCCCGCGACAGTGCCTACTATTCTACAGTTAAGCACGTGACCAAACTTTCAGCCCCGCTAGGCAGAACTGCCATCAACTTCATTAAGGCTCATCGGGTTTCTGCAAAAAGACCAGGCAAATCACTGAACCATACAGACTGATAGGCTACGACGTGATCGACCTGTTCATCAACATCCTAAGAGACGAAGTCATGCGAGTCATCAAAGAGACACTAATCAAGAGCCGGAACAACATCCAAACTTCACTTTCAGTCAAGGGCATACTCAGCCTAGCATCCAGACTTCGATTCCAGTCGAGGGCATACTCAGCCTAGCATCCAGACTTCGATTCCAGTCAAGAGTATACTGCGCCTAATAGACTCCTGCGTCAGTTCAAATTTCTTCACCTTGGGTGATTCAGTATAAGAACAGGTCCACGGATTACCCTCTGGGCTCTGACCTCTCACCCGAAACATCGGCAACCTACTGTTTAAATTCGAAAGAATAGCCCTGACAAGCAATCAAGTACATCCAACCTGTTGGCATCGTAAGCCGGAGGACACATTCGTAGCTTTACCAAACAACCAAGATCGAAAATAGCTACCAGACCACTTCAACGCCCAGAATAGCAGAGTCCAGAGAACACCATGTCCTCGTCACAAAATGCCATCCTTAAATGCCCTGGTCACCAAGACAGACACTGTTCTAGAAACAGCAGTATACCACAAACCAACACGGCATTGTGGCATGGCATTGTTCAGTACTTCTTTATGGACTGATCATTATTGATTTGAACAGCCTGAATCCGTGAAACACATCTTATGCCTTGTTTAAGTGGCATTTAGAAGTTGGGATGCAAGTACACTGGAACATGTCTTTCTTATGGATATACAACTTCTTGGTTTATTATCACGACGTTTCGATGTAGATACTAACATCGATATCAAGTTATTTAAAAACTATGTTAGTACCTACATCGAATAATTTGTGAGAGAGAAATTGATTCGTTGACTGTTAGCAAAAGGATAATTTTCACATTTGTGATCTCAGTGGATTAACTTGTATGCACAACACGTCTGCTGTGTCCAAATTTCTCTCAAGTTTTATGGGAGGCCGCGCAGGATGCACAAATTGCAGTTCATGTGTGAGACTAACACAACAAAGTTTATTGGTAATATCAGACTTACATTAAACCATGACGAAGCCAGTTTTTTCATCGTTCGCACTATACTCCTCTTATCGACTGTCGACTCCGTTTGTAAGAGCGCCACTGATTGGTTGTACCAAAGGACGGATTCGTACGTGAGATCTCTTTCTCTGGCGGTGTCCCCAATCAGGGAGAATTCGTGTGCCGTAAGTGGGACCGTCTCGGTGCCGTAAATAATCCCTTTTGCCAGAAGCTCCATGGGGAGTTTGTACGTGTTGGTCAGACGAATTAGTGCCATGGTGGCGCCCAGAAAGTCGTCTTGTCCTGGCCACACACCCATCCTTAATTTCAGGTCTGCTACACTTTGGTTAAATTCTGCACAAGATATACATAAAGAGACGAAATAAATCGAAGTCAGTGCAGTATATGTTCACTGGACATTTTTGTCTGTATTTGGCTGACTGCTCCTAGCAAAGCTCGAGCTTAAGAATCAGGCACCTTCCTTAGCACCTAAGCTTGGAAAGAAAATGCAAGAAAACGCATATTTAAGCACATTGAAGTAATTTAAAGCTGACGACTTCATTTGGAAACTATTATTCGAAATGGAGCAACTTCTGATTAGAAGGATTTCATCTGGGTTCTTCGGATTTCCTCCCACCATAATGCCGACCGCTTCCGAATAACTGCAATATTCTCGACTACGTCGTAAATCACCGAATAAATAAAAATCACATTATCTGCCGTCAGTTGTAGTCAGTAAATTCGGACTATAATATTCAGTGACCAAATGAACCTAGTAAGAGAAGGACACGAATGTATGTTCTTGTATTACCAGGCAGACTTTGGCTTGCAGTTGACTCCTCGGTCAAAGACAACCAACACCCCGTACCCTCACCTCCATTGTTTCCTTCCCAAATGTCCTCTTTATCTGACTTCGATGATACTGAGCAGATTACCTACCTGCGTTGAATATTGCGTCATCACATTCCTGGCATGTGAGTTTGTTGATGACGTCAAACCATCCCTCAGCGAACCGTCGCAGTAACTTGAAGGAGTTAATGGGATTCTCGACGTATTTCTCCTCAGACACTGCTGCCATATTGGCTTGCTTGGCCCAGGCGAGAAATCTATAACGAGAAGATTGATTGATTGACAGACTGACTGGTTGATTATTTGATTGACCATGCATTCCTTGGTTGGTTGCTTCATAAATCTCTCGTGTATTCATATATAATAATAGACTGAATAAAAATGTTGATTTGTGATCCGTTGAGTGAGAGTGCTTGGTAGAATCAATGAAGGATTAAAGTAGGTCTTTCAGCCGTTTATACCGCTATAGTCTTAGATCGTAAAGTGGTAATATACGATAAATGAGTCATTATAAACTGATTCAACTATCAGCAGACTCAATAAGTGACTCGTTCAGGCATGATCTTTTCACTCATCCGCCGAAATTCACACTATGACAGTGAAACTTTACGTGTCTAGTTAAATCCGGGATTAAATTATAGCTTAAATTTCTATGATGCAAATGCAATAACAAATGAAAAGACTGTCACCTACAAAAGCGAAAATGAAAGCAGGATCTAAAAATAGCCCACATGGAGCTGAGATTCATGTCACCCCAACCCTCAAATGTATATTAAGTGTCATACATGATAAATATGACCTGAACTTGCACGTGTGGACAGAAACACCGATCCAGTGTGAACCTTTAACTACATTTAACTAAGTTACATAAAACAATCTAAAATATATATAGGCGGTTATAAGATTACCTTACCATGTCGAATTACACCCAATGCGCACTTTTTGCCATTTTGCAAAGCAATTTGTAATAGAAGCTGTTGATCAATTTTACAAACGCCCAGTTCATCGATTGCTCTTCAGGAAAGTGCAAGTGGCTTGCATTAGGCTTCATTTGATACATTTATTGATTTATGTGATTGGGGTTTTACCAACCCCACGCCCCCCACCCCTCCCCCACCACCACCCCACTCCACAAGAACAGCTCACATTTACTATGTAAATAGCACGGTGGAAGGCAGCCGTGAACAGCCCAGGGGAAATCCACAACCATCGCAGGGTCCTAGCAAACTTTCTCACGCGCATGTTTCATTTCTTTGACCTGTTCTGTTGGTTTCTTCGTAATATCTCAGTAAGGTGTATGTATACAAAATACATGTAATGAATGTAAAGTATAAGAGACTATAGTACAGAGAGTAAAATCAGGGCAGAGACTATAGACTAAGAATCACACGCTATTGGTGAAATCCAGTCTCCGGTCACTTCACCTCAGGGTTTTATCCCAACTGTTCATGTAAGCGATGAAAATATAACAACTTACGCGTCCCCAAGCACTATCGCTTAAGTAGAATTAGGAATAAATAATTGCAGTGATGTTAAATGAAATATACTACACGTCACTGATCTAGAAATGCTCACAATGAAAAGACTAACCCACGGAAAGTTAAGCCATTGAAGTCACAGCGGTGTGACTACTGGCAAATGGCCACACGTGTCCGTTGAAATATGGCCTTTTGTCAGTTTTACTTGAGTGACGGATTTATTTATTGCTCTTGTGAATGATTAAATAAATTAGAATTCAATTAACTTACACACTTCCCAGCGCCATGGAGCGCATCATAAAAGTAAAATAATATAATGACTAATGATAATGGTTTTTCAACACCTCAAAGAATGAAATATCTACTCACTCATTCAGCTGATCCGATTTCTCCGCCTGCTCTAAGTACACTTCCAAGAAGCCTATTAGCTCTTTTTCAATTTTGGGTAACTTTTTCATTTTCATCACGGAAGTGAACAAGTTACCATAACAAAAATTCTGTGAGACAATCGTGAAGATTCCGATCGTCAGGAAAAGATTTACCAACAAGGAATCCATCTTCGGTGTGAACCGAAATCAACACGACGTTCCCCGAGAAGTGAAGGGACGGAGGCTCAGTGCGGTTATTGCCGTGTGGTTCAGTTTTTATCGGTAATAATCATACTAAGTTTTTAGTCAGTCGCGTGGCGCTCTTGTCTTAGCGCAAGTCAGAAGCTCGGTCTAATGCAAACTAAAACTCACCTGGTGACGTGACACAGGTAACATGTGTTACTGTTAAATTACGCCCGTCCTACTGGGTTAGCCTGTGAAGCTATTGATTGCACCTGTAAATCATTCCCAGGTAATTTCCTAACAGCTCTTAGGACGTTCACATTTAATTATTTCCCGTCGCACCAAAGACTCCACCCCACTACCCCACAGCTATCCTGTTGTCTGCACAGTTTTTCTAACCTTAGAAGGTGTTACCTACCTTGGCTTTACATGTCTGCATGCTGTGTGAGATGACAACTATAAATGGCGTTTGGCATACCACTTCACAGATGTAAATAGTTTACCTTCGCTCAAAAACGTAGCATAAAAATTAAAATGAACACGAGGTAGGGATAATCAGAAGTTTATACTTTCTGGATACAGTTGTAGTGCTGAAACTGGCTGAAAACGCTGCGGATTAAAACCAGTCACCTATATCCAGAGAGTGTCATCTCTAATGATGACACTGCTAATTAAATTCACTTTTTATCAGTGATCATAAAATATGTGACTTTTATTATTTAAAGACATACACGTCAGGATTATCTTTCAAAAGTTCTCTGTATCTCAAACTGACGTAGTCTCTGCACAATATTATCAGATCTTTGGGATTTTGCGTGTATATATAGTGATGGTCATTAGTTTTATTTACTGAGCCAGTAGTGTTTGTGTTCTTTGTGGTTTTCGAAAACTGGTCTTGCGATTAGTGACCCGGAACACCCATTGTGCTTGACGGCTGTTATATGAATGTCGATTTCGATGCTTAGCATGTCATTCAGAATTAACCACTACCTTTCTAAAGTCATAACCCCTGTACTTCGTTCTCGTGAGAAGGCAAATAATTAGTGCTAATTATCAGTTTACTTAGCATTATTGAGTATATCAACCGAACCAAGGTTTAAATTTTACGTTCTGGTTAATATTTTGCCGTTCTTAAGCTTCAACTCCTAAACAAGACTGCCGCAGAAAAGGGTCAAAAGTTAAATTACCGATAAGGGCTTGATTAATGTTTAATTAGCATGGTTGAATACTTGAATCAAACTACTGCTATAATACACGCCAAATTATGGTAATTAAGTGGAAGAATTTCCTAAATGTTAATTTCTGTTCACTTGGACAGCCTATGGACTGAATGGATATTGCAGTTTCTTAAATTCAAATCCGGCGACAAAACAGTTTAAGAAGGGGAACAAAAATCAGTATCTGTAAATCTTTATGACAGATGTCGATATAATGCTTAGTGTATATGCAATAAAACAAACGGAAAGTCACAGAGGAAATAGGGGGTGGTAAGTATAGATCTCTGAAATACAAGAAATGATTATATATTAATGTCCACAGTGACCGTCTACAGTGACCGTCCACAGTGACTGTCCACAGGGATCATCCACAGCGATCGTTCACAGCGATCGTTCACAGATAACCTGCATGTCGTCACGGCGGATTGAGATTTCGCTACTTATTTCATGATTACTGACATTCTGGCTTTCTCATTGTGTAAGTTGGCTTGGTGCTTTATCCTTTGCCGTATTTGCAATGTTACAAGTAAGGAACACAGAAATACAAATACAGGAACACAGAAATACAAATACAGGAACACAGAAATACAAATGGTATATGTTGATATAATTGATAAACTCCCTAAAAAGAAAAGAAAACAATAACGTGGAGTATATGTGTCCGAAAAAAAACCTTTAAACTATGAAAATAGTACGGTATATTTTGTAGAACTTTTTCAACCAAGTAAAAGGCATTGTCTTTTGAGATCATACTGTGACAGGTGGCTATACCCCAAGTGTTTGTCACATCACATACTGGTAGGTGGCCTTCTGCTCTCAGAATGCATTAACACATGGGGCTATGTACCTTGACATGAGCTATTTGAGCCGAAACCACAACTGTGACGTCACTAATACCCGCTGGACGACAACAGAACCAAGGTAAAATAGGACGGATTAAAAGCATCATACTCAGTAAAAATAATTAATCAACTTTTTTTCATGGGTAGATTTGAATGTTCTTTTGTCGGATTTTAAAAAGACTAATGCATGTTGTATGGTGATCATCTAGAAATCAATTCATCTCTAAAAAGTGTAGCTTCTTTCTGAGAGCATCTCGAAAGCTGAAAACAAACTAATATGGCGAGCTAGGGTCACGGATGAACAGTTTTAATTAATTCACTCTTTCTTTAAAAGTGGATGTTTTACGACAAAAGAGTTTATCTATAATCTTTTCATTTTCCCTCCCCTTTGAACTGATGACTTAACAGAGCGGTAAACAGGTATAAGAATGTGTTAAATGTATAAAAACTAAACATAAAATGGGAAAAGGTAAAATGGCATTTTAATATTTAGCAAAAACAAAAAAATGAAAAAAAAAAAACAACAGATAAATACGTTGAACTTGTAACACAAAGGATTAAATTCTGTCGTTATTCTGTTATCCTATGAACCTGGACTACTTAAAGCCATTGTCAAATATAAGATGACAAATCTACCACAGAGCTTGAAGATAATTTGCACCAAAATAAAACGGAAAAATGCGTCTGTAAGCAACTTCTTTTTATTCTGGATGGGAATAACCTAGCTTTTAGTTCACTATTTAAACGCGGCATTGCAAGTCATAAAAGTTTCAGCACATTTAATTCGTTGTAAACACTCGCTTTGACGTCACACGATTGTTTGAACTGCCGATTGGTTTTTAAGAATTAAATCCAAACTGTGTAATTTTAATCCATACGAAAGAAAAGAACTGGGTAATGTAGTTAAAGTACGATTTACGCAACCACGAAATCATTTGCATGCAACATATAAGGAACATTAGAAACTTTGTTTTGCGTTTTGATCATTCAGAAAGTTTTTCACCTCTCTGTATAAGGCGGCACAATACTATTGTCATGACAACAAGAGACAAACAGGCTATAGCACATTCTTGACACACTCTTGGAGAACCATCGCACCAAGAGCTGCATTTGGACCTTTTTTAGCGAAATCATTTATGATCTGGCATTGCCGAGCGACATACTGCACACATTCTATATATGTTACAAATATTACATCTGTCCGTTGATTGACGAATAGTCCACCTAACATAATTATTTACACATAGTACAGCCTGTATGGATTTTAACATTGATATCACGATCATAACAGAAGAATTGTTGCATTACTTTTCTGGTCAACCTTATAATTACCTGCTGAAGTCGACTGGCAAGCGGTGATTAAAAATGCTAAATTTATGGTTATTTCTCCGAGAAAATCTCAGGAAATAAGCTTAGGGTTCAACGACATTTTTTTGCAAATTATAATGTGTAGATTGCGATGAGTCAAGCAGAAAAAAAAACATATCACAAGAAGTTGAAAATAGACAAAACAGCTCTAAAGGAGAACTTCTCTGTCGCTTGTCTTAAATCTCTTTCCAGTTTTTTTTATGTTACAATGCAACTGTCCCCGATCACGTGACTGTTTTGACGAAATGCATATTAAAAGCCTGTCTTTCTTATCTTTCTTACGAAAATAAGCTCAGTCTCTTAAAATTGAACACGTTTTATCTGTTAAAATCTTTAGTTAAACCAATTAGTTCAAAAAAAGAAAAATCTTCCAGCGACAGTGAAAGGAGCCAATTACTGCACACACGAACAACTGTTTGACATCAAAGGCCACGAGACCGCCTCGGTGGCCTAGTGCCTAGAGCGTCCACCTCGAGATCGGGAGATCCAGGTTCAGGTGAAAGACTTTTAAAATGGTGCTTGTTGCTGCCTCGCTTGGCGCTCATTATTGCGAGTTTAGAGCAAGGAAACAGGACTGATCGGCCTGGTGTCAGTATAATGGGGTGTCATGTCTGGTGTCTTCGGCATGGTATTCCAGTGCTCCCCGTCACAGTAAGACACACCATGTACACACACTAGAAGGAATCCTCGTCGTCATGTGACTGAAACATTGTTAAGTACGACGCCAGACCCCAGGCACTCGCTCACTCACATACTCAAAGGCCACGAGTAAAGGATTCGGAGTCATCATCAGACTAGCATTGGTACATCGCTTTTCGGGCAACCGAATTCAAGTGGCAAGCACTAATTAAAGGTCCATAAATGATGTCTATTTCTTGGAGAAAATCTAGTGTAACAACTTTCGGTTTGAAGGACCAGAAAAAAACAGATCACAAACAAAAATAATTTTGTAGAAAATGTATAAAATGACTTAATTTTAAACAAGAATTTCTATCTGTCACTTGTGTTCAATATCTTTTTATTTTATTTTATGTCATGTCATGTTATGTTATGTTATGTTATGTTATGTTATGTTATGTTATGTTATGTTATGTTATGTTATGTTATGTTATGTTATGTTATGTTATGTTACGTTGCAGCTTCTGACTGGTTTTGCATATGCATATTAAAAGCCTGTTTTCTTAACTGAACACCAATACAATACGAATAGACGATACCAAAACAGGTTTGGTGTGTTAAAATCTTTAAATAAACCAAATAATCTAAAAGAAGAAAGGCATTCCAACGACAGTGAAAGGATCCAATTATTGCACACACAAACAATTATCAAACATCAAAGGCCACAACTCGGATTCATCAGATTTATGTCTTTTTCTGATAATATAATGATCTTGTCGGGTTTATGAACATCAAGGGTGTGGTCGTGTCTGTGTCGATGCCCATAAAACACGGGGACGTCATGGTGACCTCACTCTTAGGACCTACGAAAGGTATTCACAAAGGTAACCTGTCTCAAATCAGCTTTCCCGTCACCAGGCTCGTCTTATCTACAGGTAAATATCATGGAACAGAAATTCTTCTCTTGTGACAAAAATCTGGAACACTAATAAGTAATCTATTGGCACGCTCCGCAAGTGTTATTCGAAAATGTTGAAGTTTGATGCCTAGTATAAAGCAATGTGTTCAAATGACATTGGCATTTTCGCTGAAGCCATTGGCAAATACAGTCGTGTTTTCACTTGCCCTTGCAAAAAATGATGCATCTTGCAAAAATCCGAGATTCTGAATTAAGTAAGACTCATTTTTTACTTTATTTTTCAGACTGCAGAATGAAAATCACTGGGCTGGGGGTGCTGATTCTCAAGACTGTTATTGTCGTCAGCATTGCCGTTGAGCAGGTTGAGGAGCCCGTGCGTGTCCTTCCACGACGCGTCAGTAAGCGATATAACCACCAGGGAAGCCAGATGGCGTGAACCGTTATCGCGTGGGGAGCCTGTGTCCGCTCCTGACGCTGTAGAAAGCCATACTACCGCCAGGGAAACCGGGTGGTCCAAATATACTGACGGGAATGCAGCTGCTCTGGGGGGCGAGGCGGGCCCAAACTCAATACCCGTGAAGTATCACGAGAATATAACACAAGGTGAGGACAACAACTCAGGTGGAGGCGGTAAATTTTTCATATATTGTGTTTCATTTTCCATTTGTACATACCGTTTCAACACTTTTATCAAGTACTCTCCAATGTTTTTATTAGTAAGTCCCGTCATTTACAAAATTTCCATTTAGTTTCTACGTATTGACGACGTGATTTATTTAGCTTCCTGCTCGATGAGTGATTCATTGGTCGGTTTAGCGGCAGCTCAATAGGGAACCAGAAGTCCAAATAACGTCCGATTTGGGTCGCCTAGGCTCGTTCCGCGGAGAGGTTCAATGCGTGAGGTTCCCTCCGTGGCGAGTTCATTCATGACTGATGGCATGACTGTTAGTCTAGTGTGAATAGATTAAACCTTTATATAAAGTCTTGCGTATTTGCTATTATCATTATGAATATGTTTTACGTCCTTTATTTTATTTCATCAGTAACTTCCTCGTGATCGTGGTTCAAGAAGACTCTGTATGTTTATGGAATGTTCACTGGAATGACCAAACTAAATTCAGAGATAATGTCCGTTTGAGTTTTTCAAATAAATATTACTCACCTCTAACCTGTCTGCTTCTGTTTAATAAGCAATATTTATATGGTTGCTGAGTTATAAGAATGGTAAGATCTGCTAAGAAGTTTGCATGAGTACTGGTAGCTGGGTTTAACCCGCTTTCGGCATTACATGTACTTGGGTTCAACATATCATGCAGGTGTCCATTTAATAGATTTTTAGTTTATTTCATTGGTTGTGTTTTACGGCAGAAGAATTTTTCACCTATAACATGGTGGCCAGGGGTGTATTTATTTATTTATTTATTTGGTTGATGTTTTATGGTGTACTCACGAATATTTCACATATACGACGGCCGGCATGATGGTGGTAGGAAACAGGGCAGAGGCAGGGGAAAACCGACTACCATGAGCAGGTTGTTAGTTGGCACTCCTACGAATACACGATCGGTGAGGGAGGCAGCAAGAACTCACAGCGACCGCATCGGTGGGAGGGTTCTGGGTCATTACGCTGCACTAGCGCTCTAACCTCCTTGACCACAGAGGCTGCCCCCAGCGGTGTAGAAAACTTGGTGGCAAGGTAAACCACCAACATGGCGTGTTTCAGCCTATACTGTTATTTTGTTATTGTATCAACTTCTATAAACAGTAAAGTAATCAAACTAATGCCATCAAACAAGTAACCACACGGCCAAGATGGTCCCACAACAGCGCTGGTCGGGGTCGTATAAGGGAAATGCTCCTGAGTGCGGCCTAAAACACCAATCAAATAAATAGACAAATAAATGTATGACTCAGATGTTTACAGCGCTGGTTAGTATCGGCTGTGAGACCGTTAAAGAATGAAGTTCGAACCCTGCTCTGCTTGATTTGGTTAAGATTAAGAAGTTTGTCAGGCAGTTACAAAGGCTATAGTTGTATGGAATTGTATTTTTCACATGCCTTCAGAGGTCAGTTTTTCCTCGGCCAGAACTATGTGCGCATGTGAGTGTGTCACGTGCACATCTGACAGGGGCATCCCCGATTTTGCAGTCTTGTCTCATCCAGACAAACAGCCGGATTGTCAGGTGACTTGTGAGGGTCGGCAGTCTACACCCGGCGCTAGCATGGTTTCCTCAACCCCCAGAACTGTTCGTAATCATACGTGACAATCTCTTGAGCAACCAATTAATAGGTTAACTTAAGCGGAACACCATGGTTCTTCTTACTAGGTCTTACCCGAGGCTTTTCAAAATCCGCAGTCTTTGCAGTTTACTGGCGTGAGCAAGGTCAGCTAAAAGGTGATACCACCGTGATACCGTGCAGAGCGGTCTTTTTACTTTATTTTTTACTTTATTTTTTATACGGGTCCTCTGTGGCGAAAGTGCTTCGCTTGCTAGCGCATGAGTTACGGTCACAAACCCGGCTTTGGACAAACATTTTTAGATGCCGCAGCTTTCAGTGTACGTTTGGTGTCGGTAAGCAGACAACGTCTTTGCAGTCTGGCGTTCGTTGATTTATTCATTTATCTCATTGGTGTTTTACCCCCTTCTTAGGAACATTTCAGTTACAAGTTGGCGGCCATCATTATGGTGGAAGAGTTCGGGCAGAGTTCGCGGAAAGCCAGGACCATCCGCAGGACAGAGAGGAAACCATCATGAGCTGCATTGGTCTGAGGCCTCTACGTCATTACGCTGCTCTAGCGCGCTAACCAACTGAGCCACGGAGGCCCCAGCGTTCGTTGAAGACCAATTATCTTCCGCAAGATGATGGAGTGCATATCTTGGGATATGGAGTGCATATCTGTGTTTATCCAGCATCAGACAAAATCTTCTGCTTTTTCGATATCGTTCCACTCCATCTGGCTTGCCTTGTGGCAATATGGCTTACTGACGCGTCTGAGGCGGTCACAGGCCCCCCAGGCGATAACGGTTTACGCCATCTGGCTTCCCTGGCGGTAATATGGCTTTCTGGCGCGTCTGAGGAGGACATAGCCCTCCCCCCTCCCACGCGATAACGGATCACGCCATCTGGTTTCCCTGGCGGTTATGTCGCCTACTAACGCGTCGTAGAAGGACACAGACCCCCCTCCCAGCTCCCCACGCAATACCCCTTCATGCGATTGGCTTCCCTGGCGATTATATCCATTAATGACGCATCTTGGAAGGACATAGCCCCCAGGACCATCAGTCCTAGCCCAGGGATTTTTATTCTACAGTTTAAAAAATAAAGTAAAAAAATGTGACAGAGCCTTTCTGGATTTGTGCAAGCTGCAACACTTCTCGGAATCACAAGTGAAAACCCAACTGTTCTAGAACATTGGTTTCAGCAAAATGCTAATATGAGGTGAACATGTCGCTTAATGCTACACATCAAATTTCAGCATTATGAAATAACACTTGTTGGGCGTGCTACACATTACTTATTAGTGTGGCAGAATTTTGTCATAGGAGAAGAGTTTCACATCTGCCATATTTACCTGTAGATAAGACAAACCTGGTGACGGGACGGCTGTTACCTGTGTCAATACCTTTTGGAAATCCTGTGGGTGAGTTGCCTTCGATGCCCCCGTGTCTCATAGCCAGAGACACAGACACACACATCCGACCACAGCTTTCATGTTCCTAAACCAGCCAAACTCTAATATTATTACAAAGAGACATAAAGCTGGTTACTTCTAGTCTATTTCTCGTGACCTTTGATGTTTGTTAATTGTTTATGTGTGCAATAATGGACTTTTCTCATTGTGGTTGAAAGCCTTTTCTTCTTTGGAATTATTTAGTTTAATGGAGGATATTAACAGTCTGATGTAGTGATCATGCCGTCTGTTCAGGTTAGAAAAAAAGGCTTTTAATCATGTGCAAAACCAGTCAGACGATCGGGTACAGTTGCATTGTAACATATTCAAATCAAGACTCATTCATTCGCACAACCACTCGTGCGTGAATAAAAAGAGACTGTAGACAAGTTACAATCCAGGTTTACATTTAAGGTCGTTTTGTCCATTTCCAATAAAGTTCTGCTTGTTTCAATTCTGTTTTACTCAACACAATCCACCTGCTATAAATTGTCTTTGAATACGAAAGCTATTTCAATAGTTTATATCCAAGAAATAGATTATATCTAGAACTTCTAATAATCTCTTGCCATTTGAGTCCGTCAGGTAGCTAAAGACTTAGTGCGCACTGTGATCACAAAACTGGTGATGCCACTGTTTCCTTGTTTGTCCGAAATGTCCAATGACTGCATATATATAGGTGTGCCTAAATATATGTGTCACGGCTTAAATCCATATAACTTCATCATCATTAGTCACACACAAGTTTTCACAAGGCAAGTATCTAAATATTTTGATGCGGGGCCAGTCTATGACTTTAGGATTATCTGGTACTGCCTCAGTCAGAGGGCCGTCGTGGCCAAGGTTGTCAATGCGGTGGCGATGCCTAATCTCAAGACCTCTGCTTGGTGTCCTCCCTGGTCGTTGTTGGAGATTAGCCAGCAACCCGCGGTTTTTCCCCGGGTTCAGCCGGGTTTCCTCCTGTCGTCATTCTGGTCGCCTTCACATGACGCCAAGCAGAAGTCTTGAGATTAGGCTTCTCTAGCGCGTTGATAACCTTGGCCACGACGGCCCCTGACTGAGGATGTACCAGATAATCCTAAAGACATATGTTACATGTGACGACAACACAGCATATTGAGTAATTCTAGACCAGTGACGTCTAATAAATTGCATTGTAAGTTATCACTTCAGAAATACTTGCATGAACGGTTTTCAATGAAACTCAGACTGAGGTAAATTGACAACAGGGCATATTTCAGCGGTTACGTGTGACCGTTTGTCAACTTTCACACTGTCATCGGTGACCTGGTTTTACTCTCTGTGCCGTAGTCTTTTACATTCCCCGGTTAATGGCGGTAGATTACCGTCGTATTATAAGTGAAATGTTGTTGCGTCAGGTGTTATGCTCCAAATAATAAATAAATAAATAACGAATTATAGATAAATAAAACAATGTATTTCTTTAGTTTCGTTAAAACAAAGTAGCCATAGGTGAATATTGAAGTACAAGTGAATTAAAACGAGGAGGGAAAACCCTGGTTGAACTTGTCCCCTAATCCAACCAAACCTGCCCACCTCTCACGGAATGACCCACCACCACCACCCTTACCTCCATGGGTGTCCTGACAGTATGACGACAGTGCCATATGTGACCCAACAACGTGTTACCTACATCCATACAGGCATACAGGTTTCACATCAGTCAAGTGTAACCTACCTCTATGACTGAACAGAAACCTTACACACACAGTGTATTTCCAGTAAAATGACATTACAAAATTTGTCCACATCTGTTAACTGTACATGTATCTTGAAAATTATAACAATGCAGTCGACTATCCAATAATGAACTGTTTAAGAGTAGACATAAATACAGGTGCAATATTGTTTTACTAATTATATGTAGGAATTTTCCTGGGACTCCCGTATGACTCCAGACATTGTTTTGTGAGGCTGGGATACAAACCATAGACAAAATGTCTATTTTGGCTTTGAAGTAATGACAGTGCAAAAATGTGATAATGTGAACTTGCTAACAAAACATAATGCAGTATGAAGGTTTTGACTTAAAGTGAATTAAAGGCTTCAGCGGCATTTTAACTGTTGATCAATAGCCCCATTTAGTGGGATTATGAGGAAAGGAAAATACAAGTTGTTTTGAAGGTAGAACAGGTTAGATAAACTGCAATGTAATTCCATGATCAATGGACTCTCTTCTGCCAAGTTTTACGAAACTTCGTAGGTTTTTTCGCATAAGAAAAAATGTTTTCCTTAAGTAATGATATCCTATACTTATGTAGTGTTTGGCTAAAGCAATTTTGCTAAAAGATACCCCATAAGAAAAAAAGCACAACCGACTTAAGCAACTTACCGAACTTGGTAAGATGCGTGAAACCAGGTTCTGGCTCAAGTAGATTGACCAGATATGCGTAAATGTTTGTTTACCTATCCAGAAAAGTTCTCTGTTGTCATTTCAAATGCCATTCTGTCACCGTGTTTTTGCTCTACGTCTATGACCATATCTCCATGTTTTCGTCCCACGTGCAGATCCACATATTTACGTCTATACGGCCATCGTTTTCCCACTAAATGCATTTCTCTGCCGCTGGTACATTTCGGTGTCATTATATGACTTTCCCCTCTGTGCATGTCTAACTTTGTTGCTTTTGTCATCCGAGCATACATGTTTTTGCCTAACGTTGATGTCTTTATTACTGTAAGTTCTGAGCCACATTTATGTCAGCATAGTCCAGTACTTGTCCATTAGGCGTATCTACATTACCAACGTTTTTGAGTTCATGAGTTTCTTTGAAAGAAGTTGTCTTTTGAGCCAATTTTGCGCCCAGGACTTGCGTGTGGTAGAGTTTATTTAAAGATATAGGTAACACCCCGAGCCTAATGGTACAAGACTAGCATAATAATACTGCGATCCGCCCCCACCGAACCACCCTACCTGGTGTAAGTCGCTCTGCTGGAGACATCCATGAACTGCGCAGTCCCTTGAGCTTACATACCTTGTCAGCCACAGGAATCCATATTTGCGCACAGATGTCAAATTCAGAATAAAAGAACTGTGATGGACAAGTTTCAGGAATTTTTATGCCGGTACTGGTATGAACTGCTCATTATTTATCTTTTTGACGCTGTGAAAAAGCGAAACAATGCATTATTTTTTAAAGATCGCATTTTAGGAGAAACGGCGTCCTGCACTGCAAAATGGTGCCCAAGTGGAAAGATTATCTCCTTGTGAGTGTACTGGGGTTAATTCTTATTTCCTCTGAAAGTAACTCCCAGCCTTTCACATCGATTGTCAAATTACAGGCGTTACCGGCTACAGAAAGAGAATTAATCACTGCTCTGAGGGTATATTTGGGGCTAACAAAGGTGAAAACACCATCATTTCGTAGCCAGCTTGAAAAGTAAGTTGATTTCTATTTGAAATAATTTTACCGTATAACGATTCCTATTATTTTTCTCACCAGGAAATATTTCATTGTTTTCACCTGATTTGCGTTTTTTTTTTAAAATTTCTTTCTCGATAGTATTGCGAATCTTAAGTCACGTACCAAACCAAAAACAGTTTTTTTACCGTTGCAAATATGCATATTGTTTCAAAAGACTTTTCGCAAAATTGCGATTTCAGAATTAAGAGCGGCCTGTCGACTAATTGTATGGACTTGACGGAGGCCCTCCGACAGTGGCAGCTGCAACTAAATTTAATGCTGTATCCAACACGATTGATGTTGCTAATTTTAGTTAACGGATCTTGTCGCTTTGTATATTGATTTTGATGCCCTGTGAGCTGCAGACTTCGCTCATGCCGTAATGTCATTTCATCGTCAAGGCAATCATCAAGTGAGTGGTTATTATAGCAGTCTGACCCTCCTTTAAGACCACTTGACTTTCACCAATATGCTATGTACATATAGTGATTTACCCCGGTCACTCCGTTTACCTCTACCCATGAAACTGACAGTCACCGTGTCAATGAATTCTCGAGTATGCAGGTATCAAACAACAGTCAAGTTAATAAACAAATCTATCAAGATCTTTTTTGACTGTTTCAAAGCTTCTTGGCGGATGCTGAGGACAGTCAGATGACGGCTGAGCGTGACGAGAGTTTTTTCGAGAAACCCACCAACGCTTTTCTTTACATTAGGAGGTTGACGGAGGGCTGGAGTCGAGTGACTGACGCGATTTGTCGGGATCAAGATAAACAGGATGTCGAGTCTCAAGGTTGGTCAAGCATCTTGTCCGGCTCGAAAGATGACATCTGCTGATGTATCCTCAGTTCCGTACTTTTTGAGCTTTTTCAGTGCAATTAAGTTTTATGTTTGGTAAATTTTCTTTTATGGTGTTTTCTAAATTCATTATTAATGTTATGGATATGAATTATTGAAAACTAAGCGCCGAAACCGACATCCGCATACCAGCCGTCGACCAAAATGGGCTCTCCGGATCACTAATCGCAAGACCAGTTTCCCAAACGACAAACCACCAAAGTTTTATTTGGATTTTGCCAAATACTTAAAGTTTTAAGTGCAGTTGTTCAAAGGGTCAAATAAAACAGAGAATGGTTTCATGATTAATAAGAGAAAACTTTATTGTATAAGTTCTTCAAAAGACATGAATATAAATGAATGAAATGACTGACTCATTAAGCCCTGTTATGTAACCACAACTGAATCAATGATTCAGCGAATCACTCCATTCCTTTTTGTGCAGTATTTTGCTTGACCTTCACATCTGTGGTTCAGCAAAGTAGAGTGTGGCCTTCTGCAGTGGACCTTCACGGTGCAGCTCTGGCTATCATTCGGCTGGTTGAATTTTACCAGCTAGATTTTAAAGATCTGGCGAAGGGTAGTATCCAGACATTCCGGATGGCACCACTGGCCATCACTGACTTCCTGTTGATCGCCGAGGCCGGTGCTGACGACGGTCAGGATCACTTAGCCTCGGTTTGGATTTCCAACACTTTGACACTTGTGCAAAAAATGACGCCCAAAGATCGAGACATGGAGGTGCGGCTGCAGAGGCGGCTAGCGGCGATATATTACCAGGTAATCTGGATACAGAACTTGTTTCAAGCTGATAGAAACACCTTTATGCTGGTGTTCTGCTTTATGCAGAAGGGACTTCCGTGGGGTTAGCGGGCCAACGCGGCGTAATGACCTCGTGCCTCTCACCAATGCTGTCGCTGCGAGTTTAAGCTAGCTCATGCTGGCTTTCTCACCAGCTGGACGTGCGAAAGTCCGCCAGCAACCTGCGGATGGTCGTGGGTTTCCGTCTGGCTCTGCCGCGTTTCCTCGCACCATAGCCCTGGCCGGCGTGGTATAGGTGAAATATTCTTCAGTACGCCGTAAAACAATAATGAAATAAATACATGAATAAATATATTCCGTAAAAATGGGTGGGCGAGGGGTACATATGAATCGTGTAGAATATTGGATATATGAATAGTTGTAATCAACACGCAAGAGGGGTACGCACAATTGTGAAAGTGATTCAATTTTTTCCCGTAGAATATTTCTGTCGTCTTTACGGCATCATTAAACCTGCCGACCCCTTCTCCTTATATGAATCCGTTCTTATTTATTACTTCGTACACTTCCTTAATTCTCTTTGTAATTAGTTTTGCTATTATTACACTAGAAAGTCCATTATTTGACCATTAGTATACAAATGTAACTTTGCCTGACAAAACTGACAAAGGTGAGACACAAGATATTATCTCACCTTTATATTCAGGCATCACAAGTAATATGCTTGTACATACAAAACACTGTTTCAATTGAATTTTTGAAAGATTTAACTTTAAATGGTCACTCAGAACAATCTATGATGAATATTGAAATTCTGTGGGACCGTTTGGTAAATTATCCACTTGGGCAAGAAAAATTGGAAAAATTGGAAAATTGGAAAACATAGCATTTTGAAAAACAACTCTGAATGATTTCAAATTTCTCTTTATTTTGATGAATATTAAAGTTAGATGGATTTTAAAACTTTTTTTGAAATCAGCAAACACTGCACACGCACGAACTTGCGTTGTAACTAATGGTTTGTCCATTTTTCATTATCCACAGTGAGTAATTTCATAGCCAAATTTAATATACAAGATCTAATATTTTGACCATATTCAACTGGGCTATCATTTGCAACTTAGTTTCTAGTGACAGGGCTTTCTGTAAAATTCTATTCCATAAACATTGCGTGTTTGAACTCGGTGCATTCAGGTGATTTGCTACACATATATAAAACTGTAATCTGCCCGACACTGTGCTAAATGCTGAATGTTTATGAGGCCTATATTAAAATCGTTATCTTCGTAACGACATATCACATGCAGTAATCGCAACAATGCTGTCATATTATCTCATATTTTTTCTTATGTTTTTCAGAACAAAATGTTTTCCAAGGCTACAAGTGTCATTGAAGAGGCACTCAAAGAGAGTATGTGCGCTTTTTTTCTTCATTTTGCACTATCCATACAGGAGGACATGTAAATTAACATATGTATTGCAATACCTGTATACATATGTAACTATTACACTCTGAGAGGATTCCGCAGTTGGAGTAATTCTGATTATATTTTATGATCCAAACTATCATCCCTTTATTCATTCGATCGAGGACAGTGTGCGGTTGACAAACACCAGTCAATCAGTTAATACATCTATAAATAAATGGTTTTTCTTTCAGATCCAAACCATAAAGGCGCGAGGCGAGACCTGAGGTTGTTCAAAACGAGGCTGACTTCCGGTGGTGAACCTGGAGAAATTCCTCGAACAGACTTTCTGGGGCAATTCGCTGATATGACGATGTACAGAAAGTTGTGCCGAGGGAATGTCAAGGTCAGAAGAGACATTTTGTCACTCTTTAGCGTCACAGGAGCTAGCCTTGCTCACGTGGTTATCTGTAGCTAAAGGCCGAAGAAACAGGCACAAACAGGTTTACTTCATATCTGTCTTGTCTTCCCCTGAACCCGAGCCTTAAATTAACTTCACATCTGTCTTGTCTACCCTTTGAATCGAGCCTTAGATTTACCTCACATCTGTCTTGTCTTTCCTGGTGTTAGACTCCCCTGGAGGCGTCCGCACTGCACTGTGAATACCGGCAGACGAGAATCCCACTGATCCCATCCAAGGTCGAATACGTGAATGTCGTGCCGCCCGTGATTCTTATCCACGACGTCGCCACTGAAGCTGACATGGAGCACATGAAGAACTTGACAAAGTCTAGGGTAGGTGTTGTGGCCCGTTTACGTATATTTATACATATATTATATATATATATATATATATATATATATAAAATAAACACCTAATTGTAATAACAATGTAAACTGTTCTTGCCCTGGTTATGTGTTACCACGGGCCAGCTTCACGCACCGTATACATAGTGTTAAGCGGCCCTTACAGGATCTCTTATATCTAAACATACGCTGTCATGGTAGTTTTAGGGCTTACCTATCTAAGTGCGCTTTATGATACGGGAGACAGTTGATAGTGTTAACATTGTGCATTTGAACTTTAATAAATTTTATGCAATGTATGACCAACTGTCTCCAAAGCTTGGGTTTAAGTCATTTTGATTTGTTATATATACATACAAATTATATGTCTCCTATTTAGATTCTGATCTGAATTCTCGTGACAGATGGAGCGATCTGTTGTTGGAGAGAAAAAGGCGACATCTCCACTAAGGATAAGCCAAACGTGAGTCGATGGCTCGCACCTAGCCTACATGATGATATTCAAATGGGAAATCATACAAACCTAAATCGTTAAGATGTAAACAGTGTACATGCATGCATTTGTATTAACATGAAGAATTATATGTAAACAAAACCGAGACAAAACAAAAACAATTACTCAAAAATTCAAAAATAATTTCTTTTTTTTTTATGAATAGGGCGTGGTTGGGAGAATTCAATGATGTGTTAATGCGCATGTCTGGAAAGGTTGAGTTACATACCGGACTGAGCGCTCTCTATACGGACCACTACTCCCACGCCGAACCGTGGCAGGTTGGTTTGGAACGGTAACTTATATCAGTTTTACGCCTGTGTCATCTTCACTCACGTTGAGTTTAGGTTTACTTGGAATATGATTACACTTTTGTTGCGATTCAGATAGCATTTTCAGTCCATACACCTCACAGCACATGCGCCGTTCTCTGTGTTCCTGTCATATCATTGCCAGTTGCCAGCGTTGACTTTTGGAGTCAGTGCGGCAAAAGATGCCTAGCCTTGTCACCAAAGTCATTGCACAGACTATTAACAACATTCATCAAAAACGTGATTAAGATGTCTGTTGAAATAACGGAGAGCACTCATTAGATGGAAGGGAATGGATATGCATCAAATATTGGTAGAAGCAAAAGTTGAGACAGAGTGTTTGTATCGACACATTCACCAGCATGCGGTGCAAGTCTATTCGTCAGTTACTAGTCAACGGTCGATGATTTACCACGGATACGTTGATATTCTCCTTTGATAAAACTGACCATTAGTGTATGTTTGAAATAAACATATTAACCAGCAGAGGAACAGCAGTCTGGTGCCTAGATTGAAAACCTAAAAACAAACTCGGTTATATGAATATCTCAAACGTTTCGTTTCCAGGTCGTGAACTACGGGCTGGGTGGGCTTTATATACCTCACGAAGATTCCGTGGTAAGTTACATACCTCACGAAGATTCTGTGGAAAGTTACATACTTCACGAAGATTCCGCGTTAAGTTCCAAAATCCACCAGGAACGCCATATATTACATATATTTACGGCATATGCTTTCACGAGTTATGTAATCAACTGCAGAAGTGCATTTAAATGAGTGTTACTCCATGCATAACGTGGCAGACAGTTTTTTATTGGGTGTGTTTTATGCTATCGGGCATAACCAGGCCTTATTTTAAGCGAAATGTCATTCTCGCAAAGCACCTTGGGATATCTTTTATGCGTGTCCTTGAAATCACCTTGTCCGCCTTTTGATTTCAGTCATATTTCTCTTATTAAATAAACTAAACATATGCATGAATTATCTTTCAGAGACCGATACGTGAGCTGGGTGGAGAGTCGGGGTCTACAGCCTTGGGGAACTCCGGTGACAGAGTAGCCACATTCCTACTTTACGTGAGTAGTTCACATATCCGCTGCATCGTGTCCTCAAGGCGATTCTCAGCACATCATAACTGGCTTCAAACCACATGTTTAACGGCTTACGATATCAGTGTGGAAAAGGATCAAGGATTAGGTGTCTACGCGTTCATATCATGAGAGGATGAACATGTTCTCCGCTATGCTAAACAACAACTCCGGCCTGCACAATCGTACTTGAGGGATACGATGTATAGGTTAGGATGTGTCTTGAAGGATACACTGTGCTGGTTAGGATATGTCTTGAAGGATTCAATATGCAGTTTAGGATGTGTCTTCAAGGATACAATGTGCAGTTTACGACGTGTTTTGAAGGAGACAATGTGCTGTTTAGGATGGGTATTGAACATATAAAAGTAGAAAAACCTTCTCGGCTGTCTTCATGGGGCTTAGAAATGGATGGAAACGGCAAACATCCTTAGGCCCCAGCGATCAATCCTTAAAGTGAAAGACAACGCATGTTCTAAGTTAAGTGTGACAAAAACGTTGCACAATGTTATGTTTATTTCGGTAAAGTATTTTTTCTAACAGCTACTACGACAGAGGAAACTGACATTTGACCATGCTTCATCGACTAGCATGAAATGTAGCCAATCTATCTAGACTGTGACATAATTGTTCCAAGCGTGAAACAATCTTGTCACTTGAGGCTGTACTAAGCTGCTAAGGTTGTGTTTGTAACTTGAGTATATATGTCACCTTATAATCTGAAATGATCCAGAAACTTACCCTCGCCACAACAAAATGGTCTGGAAATACTTTGCTGTGTTGTTCACCCATGTACTTGTTATAGTTAAAACATATAACATTAAAATAGTGTGCTGCCCCTGTGTTATTAAATGTTACATTGATAGACAGCTGATATCTCCTAGCTCTCTGTTTGCTCTGTCCCTCATAAATTTACAAACATGTACGCCAACAAATCACCAGTTAACAGCATAATATTCCACACTTCAAACGAAGATAATTCAGCGATGAATTCATACAATTTCAAACAGACTTTTACATTCAAGAGAGAGTTTTAGAATCTTTTTTAATGCACAGTACCTCAGCCATGAGCTGTGTTTTACATTAAATTAAGTTAACCTGCAGTGGTGACGTCAACGACCGAAACAACTATTGAAAGGAAGAGTTTAAAATGAATGGAGGGTGTTTAGTTATATTGTGTTCATTCCGAAAATTTCGACGACTGACGGAAATATAAACATACATGAAATGACTCAAAAATGTTTTGTTGGGGACCACTGTTATTCATTGCTTTAAAACCGTAATCTTGATTTTAGAGTACATTTTCCATGTCTCCCTTAATATATGTCAGTCAAAGGCCTTACTCTATCTGACAGCTGCCCGAGCAAAACAAGAGTATAAAACTTGTGTGTTTCAGTGGTATTTAAAGGATTTACATCGTGTTGAAAGACTCCTCAAAACATGTTCTCATAACCCGCTTTCTTATTCCAGTTAAACCAGGTGACGTTAGGGGGCGCTACTGTGTTTCCAAAACTGAAAGCTAGGATACCTGTTGTAAAGGTAACATTATTATTATCGCATCATGTTTTAATCGATAAAATACGAAACGACCCATTTAATTATCAGCAGAAAACAAAATGAAAAGCATTGTCACTAATAAGGTTCCTCCATTTTTCTTTCTAGACCAGGCCTCTTGCCGGCTTGGTGAAGTCACTCAAACCAGTCAATCATGCAGTCATGGGAAGTATTGGGAGGCATCCCTGGGGCCAAAATCTGTAGTTTATGCGGAAACCAAAATGCAACTAAAACAAAAGTACAAATTGTCACACAAAAAGTGCCTCACGTAAAATTGTGTTCGCTTTGTAGCAGGCTATATGTGATATGCGAGTATTTTTTTTTGTGTTGGACAACATGTGACTTGATCTATTCTGGATACAGTGACAATGACTTGTCTACCACGAGATCTGCGCAATAAAATTAGGCATCAGTACCGACTACGTATGTTAGTTAAACCAGTTACACCAAAAAACCAGCATTTACAGCTACTACCCAAGTGAGAGAAACGGCAGTGATAAGGTTGGGTGTAGTGGTTGGGCGTACTCTGCTTCCTAGACCACTCTCTCAATTAACATTTTAGTGAGTGGGGCATAAAACAGCAATAAATAAATATATAAATAAATTAATATAGGTCACTGATGTGTCGTGTTTTACTATCAGGGCCCACTTGCAGGAAGCCTCTTAGCGTTACGAGCAAGTAACTACCGTGGCAACGCGCGTTGTGAGCATTGTAACTTCGTACTCGTAACGTAAAGAGGGCTTCGTGCAAGGGTGTCCAGTTTTATACCGCTTTACACAGTAAACGAGACTTGAAGAAAAAAAAAACAAAACAAAATGAAAATACGTGGTCGTATATCTCTACGCCACTGTTCCTATGTTACTGCTTAGAAGTAATTTGGCTATCAATGTCACGTTTTAAAATAATGAGAGTAGTCTCTATTGGTCGGATCTTTTCTAAGGTGGATACAAAGTGCGAATTTGATGGCCAAAGGCTCTGCTGAGAATCACCATAATAGTTTTACTTTACTATGATTTATTTATTTGAGTAATGCGTAACTCCATGAGCAACCCATTACTGTGAGTCAGTCATTATAATTAAGGCAAAAGTCTAAAAACCAGATCGCCGTCGTTTTGCTGAAAAATTCGTGAGTTAAATTCACCCCGTACGAGAGCTTACGACCTAAAATGACTTAACTCGACTCTTGTATCACGTCCTAAAGCTCCGCATACAAGACGCAACTCAACTCCACTCAAATGGCCGTTCGGAGTTGGTCCCAATCTCCAGTTAACACACGACTTTAAGATTGACCTTTATACACATATTGACTGGGGTTCAACTCCATAATGTCGCGTCGCTATTGTGCATACATGACGCAGCGTTCGAGATGAGTTGGCTCTTACGCTCTCGTGTATATTAACCTTATGGGTGCGTGTATGCGGAATAACTACGTGACTCAACTGTAGTTGTAGCATTGGTTTCTCCGTGCGACAAGTCGAGTTGAGTTGAATCGTATGAATACCGAGCTTACCGTGTTTATCACCAATCAGACTAATAAATACACATCGCATCCTTTATCACTGTTCCTTTTCAGGGATCCGCTGCATTGTGGTATAACTTACACAAGAACGGAGATCCGGACAGTAGACATCTACACGCTGGGTGTCCGGTTTTAATTGGATCAAAGTGGGGTAAGTACAACTGTGAAGATGCGTTAACCATCATAAGCCTTCGCTACCACAGTTCTGTACCCATGAGGGTCTAAAATGGTGAATTTTGTCTGTGGAAAAAATATTTACGGGCTCCTAAAGAAGTTTCTTTCCGCCCTTTGGCAAGGCTATTGAAAACCGGCTTATAACCCACAGCATACTCATTCCATTGTCTGGTTGCAATCATAGGAAGCAGCTATTCGGCCATCGATGTCTTATTGGTAACCCACCTGAGAAATGAACTAGGCTTTTCCTCTGGCGAGACTTTCGGTCCACGCATTGCTGTTTTAATGCAATGAAGGCGACGATGTGGAAAACTGGCTAAGTACACTGTAAAATGTTCAAGCCGTGGTTGTAGAAATACCCTTTGCTATAAACGTCAATAATGAATGATCCATGGTTTTATCTGTAACGGTTTGATGACTTCCTCCAAGCACTGCGCCGTTTCTTTTGCCTCAGAAAACTGGCCACTGTTTTGTATGATTAACAAACGCGAGGTCGCTGTAGTGACAACATCTCTCCAGAAGTCGACGTGATTTTGTAATAAGATCAACAAATAGCTGAATGGCTCCATTAAATTAGAATGTTAAAACATAGACCGATAAAATAGAACGAAGGTAGCTCCGAATATTGAAGTCATTATATCGTCAGTCTATATTTCGGCTACTTAGTTTGTGCCATCATCTGGAAATATGTACAGCAAAGGATTATACACGCTTATATACATGTTGTAGTGTGTGGGGGGTCGGGAGGGGCGGGGGTATGTGTTGAAACTTACAGCTGTGTAGTGTATCAGTTTATATGCCCTGGCTGCGGGCATAGTTATATAGATAAAACAGAACGATGTTTGTTACAAAGACTATCAGAACATACCAACAACAACAATAGCAAAATACATAATCATACTGAGCAATGCCCCAATTTCTAGTATGCCTTTGATTTCTTCACTCTCCCCGACCGGTTTCATGACACCAAGCTGACAAGACCTACATCTCCATACGAGCCACACACTGTAACAAACTGCTTGTTAAAGAACCATTAGCCATAAAGCAGATACAGCCAGAGCTAACCATGGCATCAAAGTATGTAGAGAACTGTATATGTTCAAATAACCTCGTCTCGTGCATGCTCTGCTTTCTTTTGTTTTGATTATATCCCTGCATCATTGTTACCTCACGCCCGCCAACCAACTCCCCTCACCTTCTCTCCTCTGTTTCCATCTACATATACATCACTTTCCCCAAGATTGCATACATCAACTATCAGCCTGCTATTACGTTCATTTTATTTAATCATCGTCAACTTCATGTGTCAGCCTACCATGCTTGTAATTTCTTGAAAATTTGTAACCCCCCCCCCCACTCTACAACATGTATATAAGCGTGGATATCCTTTAATGTACATATTTCCTGATGATGGCAAAGCTAAGTGGCCGAATCATACATCGACGACATAATGACCTCAATATTCGGAGCTACCTTCGTTCTATTTTACGCTAAATTGATCCCTGGAACCACTGGATAGACCGACAAGCTGACCGACAAAGACAGCCGGAACGACTGACATTATAGGTTGCTGTTAAAATCGGGAGTTTAGTGAGAGGTAAATCCGAATGAGTAACACAAATACTAAAAATCCAGTGCTTTTATTACAGTTGCCAACAAATGGATGCGGGAAGTCGGCCAAGCCTTTCGATGGCCCTGTGCCATTGACAAGAATCTCTGACCTATTGGCTCAGTGTTGAAGGTTGGACTGTGTGTTGAACGCCAGTCATCAACAGGATGGCCAGTTAGCGTCAGGTTAGTACGGCTGTTATGAGCACAAGCAGAGGAGTGGATAGATAGCTGGACTATATGGATGTACATACACGTTCATGACACACTATAGCGAAGAATATTCTGAAACTACAATTTTATATGCAGTACGGCACTCAGACTTGGGAAGACATATCTAGAATAAGATTTTACGTGTCTTGCTGAATGTGAACATTTCGGGCCTCTCACATTTTTTTTTCTGGTGGAATTCAAGACAGTCCTAGAAAATAAGAGCCATGTAAAGTAGTCTGTACCTGACGAATCTCTTGTAGTGTTTACATGTAGAAGGTTGAAGCCACATGTGCAGCACGCGGAAAGTTTTAGCGTATAAAACCGCACACAAAACTCATCTTTGTGGACGCGGTGAAGACCTTAACGCATTATGTCGGACTTTTTCTAAGGAGAACGTCAGTGTTGGGTGGTTTGTTAAAAGCTCTAGAATAATGATCTGTATAACATGTGCACTCATGCTTCGTGGATTTATGACGTTGAATGGAAGCTGTGAGCAGATCGTGTTTTCTGTTCCCTTGTATGTTCCCTTTCAGACGAACCATGTTCTTCTGCGTACCTTGTAACCGTTAAACTATACGTAGAAAATGTGTAATAAAAGGAGAAAATAAAGGTTGCAGAGCAATATTTGTGATTCGTACACGATGGTCGCTGTTTTGGTTAGTCGATGTAAAGAGTTTCGTTGGTTGTCTTTCACCGTCATCTCATTTATGGGAGTTACATCTTGATAGAAACACTTAAATGGTATTCAGTAAATGGTAAAATTATTTATAAAAATGTGCACAAAGGCCCCAAGCAGCGTGATTTCTGGACAGCGTTCGCCGGATGAAGCGATGCTGTTGGAACATAATAATTTAATGCAGTTTTTCTCTCCACAACAGATGTTTACGAATGTTAAAATCGTGCTTTAATCACATCGCATAGGCCTTGTCTCAACCAACGGGATCCGGTATTACAGAAGCCACCTTCCTGGCCACCCAATCGTTTACGATCTTCTCCAGGATTCTGATTGGCAAAGCTCCAGCATTGAGAATGACGCTGTGAAAATCTCTGACGTCAAAGTGAGTCCCTGATGAAGAGAAATCAGAGAGCGTCTAAGTGATGAGTAAACCATAGTTTCATGTATTAAATTAGGGTTATGTTTACCATCACGCTGTTCCTATTTCTTCCATTAATCAGGGATTTGGATTAATAACAGACTTGTTGTATAAAACTAAACATTCTAAAGTATGGCGGAAATAAAAATGCCCATGATATTGGCGCATACGACAAACGTTGGCGGCAAATTGTCAGTTGAAACAAACGTCCCGTTTGTAAAATTCGACAACATCTTTAATTGTCCGAATTACTAAGAATATATTTTAGCTCTGTATTCAAAAAAAGGGATACTGAAACTGTAAATTTACTGAAAAAAAAATTGAAAAAAACTTGAAATTTTCGCTCTTAGTCACCTATGTAACCAAACACATTATGCTGAAAGTATAGTGTGTCAACTCTTATCAGTTTGCATGAAAAAAGAACACCATCACTCATGTGAAGTTTCAAATAATTGGTTGTGGTAGAATCAAGATTACGATGATCTCATCGCTTCTTTCTTGAGAGGGCAGTGCATGAGATTTTCTGACGCAAATTCTTCCAGCCCTACAATATATATAGAATATTAGGAAAACAAAGATATGATTTCTTTTTACCTATGGCTAAGTGGACCTGTCTTACCAAGTTTGCCTCTCGCCGTTTCTCGCAGTTCACGGAGTTTCAGCTCGCCAATCTTGTATGCGCATGCCTGGCCAGGCCACGTGATGTAGCGGTCGGTCTCAATCTCTATGTTATAACGAGGTTCGGCTGTGTACGTCAGCATGTAGTTGACGGCTTGCTCACGTGTCCAGCTAAGCCGAGCAGATAACAGATTTGAAAAGAAAATAAACCTACATGTTTTCTCTGGTTTCGTAATTAAATATTTCAGGTAAACAAGAACTGATTAATTTTTACAGCTTTTACCATCCCCTAACGAACATGTGGGAATTTATTTTACAAACCGTGACCTCAGAAAATTGTGTTAAAACTAGGATGCACTAAAATAAGGAAATACAAAAACAGAGGCCCGCTGAAAAACATTTCTGTCATTATCACATATGGCGAAGCACCGCTGTTAATAAGTCTATGTAAACAATTAGAGTTACGGTACAAGTGTATCAGTTGGAGTTTTGGAGGTCTTGCCCACCAAGAGACTGCAACAGGACACAACGACTCTTGTCTGTTGTTTCTGAAGAGGTCTGTTCAGCAATAATGGGCTCCATACTGCATGAGTGGGAATATGACAGTTGCTATCTCAAAAAACGGCAGAAGACGTCCAATCAAACTCACCCTTTAGCATGCATACCCGTGTCGACCACAAGACGAGCGGCTCTCAGCATCTCCTCGGAATACCGACCTAGCCTGTGGAAATATAGCAAGGAAATGCCAGCAAGGAAAACAACAATAACAACAGACACGAGAATAACAATCGGTAAAGGTGTGATAAAATATAGAAGCAGTGCAGTAGCACTAAGAAGTGAAAGCTAGTAAAACTGGACAGTTAAATTTGCTGTTTTCAACTAAGGATGTGATTTTTTCTTTCATGTTAAACATCACAGAGAAAAGGTGTCTTGTATTGCCTTCCCAGATATAGTTATCCACCACCATTTAAATGTACTGTCAATATTTCTGCCCCACGAGAGGAACTTCCAACTGAAATCCGCCAGGAAATGGTCTGCATGGATTTGGATATTGGCTGCTGAAGAAGACGCCCCAGTTTCTCTGCTCTTCAAATTCGAGATACATCCTTGAGTTTGGTGTTAAACAACAATCAAATAGATAGGGAAGTTACAGCACTTTGTCTGTGGTACATTTGTCATGCATGAAAACATAAATCGGACACTTTATCGACTACAGGAATGACAGATCATTGCAACAGCGAAATGTTTCATAAATGTTGCATTTATCCAAAATGTCGTAGTTGCTCGGAAATGATATGACTGAATTCAGTCGAATGAAAAATAACGCTATAAATACATATGTCAGGCTGAACTCACAATTCAAAATCGTCCTCATAAACACCAAGCTCTTCGCCAAGGAATTCGGCGTATAAGCCCCAGCCCTACATAATACAAAAACGCGGTTTATCAGCACAATAAAGACAGTTTATAAGATAGTGATTACTTGGGGCTACTCCAGATTTGTCTCTCTCATGTGCAAGTTTTAAAACTTGATATTTTCGTTTTTTCAAATGTATCCGTGAATTCCAGCAAAAAATGAAAAAGGTCATAGACCAGACGATATGGTTGAAATATTGACATCAATGGTGGCATTACAGAATAGTAACCCCCTTGGCCACAACAGTAAAACTAAAAATAAAGTAGATGCCAACGAAAAGGTCGTTAAAATTGTCAAAAAAACCCAGTTTGTTGTATATTTCGGGGGAATAACTCTGAATAAGTTATATGCATTTACAATATTACATTCTACGATGGTACATTACGAGCACAAAATTCCGCTCAAGCCCAAATGACGTAACATGGAATATTTCTGTTTCAAAGACGCTTGTTCTACGGACAACACTTAATGTCCAGCCAGTGCTTTACACGCATACAGACCGAAATGCAGATGTTTAGAACCATTCATTACATTTCAATCGTTATCGATATAGATCCAAATCCTGTGTATTAATAAACAATTCTTCATCATTCCCAGGTAGGACATATACTTATATTTTTCTTTCTCTCAGTCCTTCTGAGCGTTTGAGAGTAGCCTCGTTGTTACAAATCTCAATAAAGTTTTCTCCATCAAGGTTTAGCGCCGGTTTGCGCTCTAGGACTGCATTCTACACTAGTGA
Source organism: Acanthopleura granulata (assembly GCA_016165875.1). NCBI lineage: Eukaryota > Metazoa > Mollusca > Polyplacophora > Chitonida > Chitonidae > Acanthopleura > Acanthopleura granulata. The sequence continues at coordinate 9,475,515 of JABBOT010000016.1, forward strand.
CGTCTCATAAACTGCAGCCAGCACTTTCTATTGCCTAATTCTGTTTATACCATGGTGTTCGGGGCATAGAAGTTGTTACTTTCAATTTATACGAACAGGTACAGAACAAAATCCCAACTTTAACTCAGGTAAAATGACAAGAGGCCAGATTTCACCGAGTTGTGCGTGACCATTTGGCAACTGTCACACTCTTGTCCCTGCTATAATTTTACACGCTGTGCTGTAGTCTTTATTCTAGTCAGGAGTTGCTCTGAAGGCGATAAGGCTTATTAAAATACAGAAGGTGTAGCACAAGAAATGGATGTCTTAGTGGCACCCCGTCACCGCCAAATACGAACGTACCGTTGATTCCCTGTTTATCTCACCTCGGTGTAGGCCGTGTAAAACGGAAAGTGAAAAGGGACACGGTAATAGTAATCGTCTTCCATCAAGCCTCTGTAGGAAGGTAGAGAGGACTTCAGAGAGTAGATTTGCTAGAAGAAATCAGCGGAGAAAACAGCACACATTAAGATGTAAGTGATGGATTCAACCCTGGAGTCTTGCTCTCACCTCTGTGTAGGCCGTATAGAACGGGAAATGAAAAGGGACGCGGTAATAGTAGTCCGTGTCCATTGTCCTTCGATACGGAGGTAGGGCCGACTTCAGGGAGTAGATTTGCTGCAAGGGAGCAAGTGAAATATCAGTATTGTCACTGTTCGTAGGTTTGTTCTTTTCTATATATAGGTATGAGTTAATTCTTAGGAAAATACTGTGTACCGTAATAATACGTTTAAAAGTAATGCCAGTGACATGGATTCGGGCGACCATTTGCTTCATTATCAGTCGAAAGTTCACCAAACAGCGTTTTTACAGCTGTCTACAGTCTGTGAGTTACAGTCATTACGTAAATTATAAATTAATTATGTATTTATCGAATACAGTCCTGTGTGAAGGAAATGTCCTATTAAAATGTCCTCCCATGGACAAATTTGGTTTCGCTTATACTTGATCTGACATTGGATATAGGGAATCGCATCCTAGCTTTAACTAATGCAACAGCCCTTAACAAGCGCACTTCTCCCATGTCAAGGGCCATGTAGATGGCTACAGGTATTTGATTCGTGATTGAGGTTTTAAGAAAACCATACTGTTGAGAGATGGATCCGAACGTAACCTCTATTCGGAAAGATCAGTCTGTTGGACTCTCTTCTCTTTAGTCAAGAGCCATGTATATGGTAACAGGTATATGATTAGTGGTTGATTTTTTGAGAAAACTAAAATCATGACAGATGGATTCGAACGTACTTCGAAAGATCAGTCTGTTGGAGAACATAAAGTCTAATGTCCATACCTGTAAATGATGACCTGGTACAGTCTCGTGCAAACTCAGAGCTGGCATGCCGAAGAAATTCCTGTGGTGATCAAACAAGGGGGGCAACTTTTAAGGCAGGTAGGTGACTATTGCTTTATTTATTGGATTGGTTTAGGAAATATTTCTTGCACTAAACTCACTGATTCGTGGACTGCAATATGCAGCTGTAATACCCTAGATATTGTCGACACTTTAAAAAATATTAAATGTTACATGCTGCACTGACTGACTGAAACCATCTCACCTGGTCCGATCCCTCAAAACCATCCTGAACGTCCAAGTAACCGTTGAGCTCGCTGGAGCTGGATTTGAACAAGAAATCGCTTTCAACTATGGATCCTAATCCCACACTCACTCCTGTGCAATACGTCCAACTATCGGACATATATACAAAATACACGCCAAACTGATGCAGTCTTGCTAAAAACCTACCATGTTTTTCATTGATACCAGTAAGATTTTTTAAGAACAGAGACTGAGAATGCCAGTGTTTAAATGAATACTTACACCGTCTCTGGTTGCCGGAGGTTGACCTGGAATACGCCGGGTCTTTTCCCGTCCGCGGATCCGGCGAAATACATGCCCCCGGGCCCGTCATAAGGCATGGGCTGAACCCTGCGAGGGTAGAAGACACGGTGATTAATTGGTCAATTGATTCTGGCTTACTGTATTTATTGACAGGATAATTGGCGTATCTTTTAGTTGAGGACCTCATAAACCATTATACGGGGAATCGCCTCCAGAAATGACACCCCAGGTAACGACTTTGTCCATATTGCAGTGTGCATTTTCTCAAAACAGGAAAGGAATTTCGACCCCAAACTCTTTTATCGCTACAGATCAAAACACCCTAGTGCATCATGTGAATTGTCATTAATGTGAGGCCTTCTGAGTCGACATTATATTACCAGTTACCCGTCTCGACCAGTTCCAGATAGACAGATGACTCTTCTTCCTTCAGGCACTTGCTAAATTCACAGCTGTTCGGCTCCTCAAATTTCTCCATCGCTCGTCTACTCCGAATAACGTTCTGTGAATGTTTTCCCGACCCTCATGTTATAGTGAATGCAATCAAAATCAGTTGTCCAACACTTTTGACATGTCACATGGTACAGTACTACTTATGTTTCCTCCTGCAATAAAGTAGTTCGAACTCAAAACTACCCTGATATACTCGCAGGAACGACACTGTAAGTCGTGTATTTTGCTGTAGTTACGGTGTCTGTTGACCAGAATGTTAAGTTTGTAAGCCGTAGAAATGAGTACAATCCTATGTAGTGTCACGCCAAAGAGAAACAATTTAGATCTGTTTCCTGTGTTGTGCTAGGAACAAGACTGTCACGTCGTTCTTGATCCTTTCTGAATATATTTGTCACCACCTACTCAGTTAATGCTCCAGAGAAAAATCTTGTTAAACAGCAGCGACTCTCCGGGACCTGGTTTCTTCGCATTATCATGTTTGGTATTTTTCAGTGTGAATAGAACACGACATTTTCAGTAACTGAAGACGGGTCCAACACATTGCTATTCACATCACTGAATTTGTTTGATCTAATTCTTTTTACGTCATTACGTTATGAGCTTTCAGAATAAAACCCTAACTGAGGTAATCTGACAATATGTACTTAACCTCTTACGTTTGACAATTTCCCAACAATTACACTGTCCTCGCTGCTCCTAATTATAGTGATTTAGAATTCTGAATTCCATTAGATCATTTTGTTTGTTATCACCCGTGTTTGATTGATTGATTGATTCATTTATTTGACTGGAGGAAACCCACGACAATCCGCAGGTTGCTGGCAGACCTTCGAACTACGGCCGGAGAGGAAGCCAGCATTAGCTGGACTTGAACTCACAGCGACCGCATTGGTGGGAGGTTTCTGTGTCATTGCGCTGTGCTAGCGCGCTAATCGAGGGCGGACCACGTAGGTCCCCATCCCTGTTTGAAGCCGATGACTCTGAATATAGCATCCACCCAGAAAACAACTTACTTGACAGGCAGGTTTGGTATGTCTTTGAAGAGTTGTGTCAACTTGGGTGTGATTCTGTTGAAGATGATGTTATTAAACCTCGCGAGAATCTCCTCCTACAAAAACGAGAAATAAATTTATGTTTGAAATATTAGCACAGAGACAAACTTCAGTAGGCTGCCCTTCCCCGTGCAATGGTTCAACTAGGGCCAGAGATGATTTGACAATTCTTGCGCACTGCGTCACCAGATTGCCCACAAAACGTCATGGCAATGGCGAGGATGAACGCCAGATTACACAACATAGGCTGAAATTATTTTTGGCGGAAAATGTTATCCATTCTGTGATCTAGGTCAGATTTATAGATTTACGAAGTCCTATGAAATCTGACTGTAAGTGAACACCCTAACATTTGGTTAACATTGGCATAGTTACGTCAAGCGCTCAAATTCGATTACAAATGATGGCAAGTATCGACTTCGTAGATTACAAACACCGCTTTTGCTGAAAAATAGGGGTTTTGCTCAGATTTAGTTGGCAACCAGTCATCACTGGGCGCGCTTTCAGAGCTGTCTTCAGTAACATTAAGTCGCGATTTCGATGTATGTTTTCATCTAAAACAAATTCCCCTTTCTGCATCTACACCACGACATGATAATTAAAGATGATTGATTGATTGAATGATTGAATGAATGAGTGTACATGAATGAATGAATGATTAATTGAATGCATAATTATGATCTAATGTCTCGTCGGCGATTATGATACCGGATAAAGGGTACCATTAAATACACCTTGTAAAGTTAAACGCAGCAAGTAATGGCTTGTAACACTTTACTTAAATCTATTGTAACTATACCTTTGATGAAGTGTGGAATTTAGGATTGGCCTTCAGCTTATCGAAATACTCCTTAATAGTCCCAGTGAAATTGTGTTTGTCGAAAATCTGGAAATTAATACAAACCTTAAGTTATAACATTTACGTGTGATAAAAATATCATTCTTATAATATGTGGCAATGGAGGGTTGGTTATCATTTTGGGCAACAAATGATCGCTCTAAATTGGGACTATACCACTGATTGTTCGCCATTTAGAAGAACGGTTGTTGTTTTCATGCTTAGGAATTCAGGCAAGCCATTATAAGCTCTATAACACGTTTAATATATTTGCCCCAAAATATTGTACATGGTATAACACTGAACTCCACCACTGATGCCGTATTTCTGGCTTGTAGAGTACGATATAGTACCGAAGGGGTTAGCGCACCAGCGCAGCGTAATTATCCAGGTGCCTTTCACTAACTCGGTCGCTATGAGTTCAAGCCCAGCTCACTCTGGCTTCCTCTCCCGCCTTGCATGGAAAGGTCCACCAGCAACGTGCGTGTGGTTATGGGAATCCCCTGGACTGTGTCCGGTTTCTTCCCATTATATAATGCTGACATCTATCGTAAAAGTGAAATATTCTTGCACCTGGGTCATTGCGCTACACTAGCACGATAACCCCACTGAGGCCCTTACCCATCAATACTACCAACGAAGGTGACTTTTGTACTTATGTTAACATACCCTGCGCATGAGCGCTGCTATTCTACCGACTTCCTGTAAACCTTTTTGATGAACTTCATTGGGCGTCATGTCGACTGAGAGATGCCACGTGAGGGCAGCTTGGTAAAACGCCGCGCCATTGGTGAAGGATGAAACACCATATCCGGTCCTTGTGTGGGGCAGGTACTCCTAAACACAGACAAAGACAAAAAGAACTGCCTTCAAGGACAACAACGGAGTTGAGATAACCGAAAATTTTATCAGAAAGGGTTTGATTTTTTCCATTTTCTCAGCAAGAATATATAGCAATTGGCGGTATTCTTCTGATTAAATCTATGCGACGAAATAGACAATTACCAAGTATAACTGAAGTTCCAATCATGTGTGTTCGTAGTTGAAATAAATTTCTGAGGTAAATAATTAAACCTTCTGTTTACTCCAAATCATGGTTTGGAAGACCCGCAAAGGCGGGGTGCAGTAATTTCGGTTAACTCTTCCCCACAAATTACCACAGTAGTCTCAACAATAAATCTGAGTGATCTGTTTTATACATTGCCCAAACAGCTGGGTTTGACGGGAATATCACACAAGACTGACTCTCGCAAACTCACATCCTCAAGGAAGTCCTTAAGTCTCTGATAAGCCGGAATAACGCTGTTTAAAACCGTGCTTCTGGCGTTGGAAATAAACGTGTTTCTAAAACAGACAAAAGTATCATTAATTTATCATCATTATTTCCCAATGAATTTCTGTGAGTGATTGCGCCATTACCTTTGTGAATGAATGACTAACTGATTTTGGCTTAACGTCTTTTGGAAAATATTGCAGCCAAATCGTGATGAAAGCATTTTAAGCCAAGCGGTCGTAAAAAGGTTTTCAGTGTAATGATGGGAATATTCAGAATCGAACAAAACACAGACATGCTAAAACCAGCTAAAGCAACACAAGTATTACATGAAAGTCGAAATACGTCGAGGATATATTTGTGTGTTATACGAGAACGCGCGAAACTTTTTTGACAGCAATGTTAAAGTTCAAACAACAGCTTATAGGTTTCATACTCTGATAATAAATGTTCTAGTGGGACTGTTTTTAGCCTTTAACATGTTTGAGTAACACCACTTACTACACACTTACTACGTCACTTACTACACATGTATTACGTCACCCACTACACACTTATTATTACTACACATTTATTACGTCACCTACTACACACTATTACGTCACTTACTACACACTTATTACGTCACCTACTACACACTTATTACGGTAAATGACATGGTGATGCCAAACATGCATTTATTTATTTAGTTGACTTGTGTTTTACACCCTACTCAATACTATCTCACTTATATACGACGGCGGCCAGCATTATGGTGGGAGGCAATCTGGGAGAGCCACGACCATTCGTAAGTTACCAGCTGACCTTCACCGGTGAGCGTGAACTCACAACGACCGGCTTGTCCCAAGGCTCCTGGGTCACTGCATTGTGCTAGGGCGCTAAAAACCTCAATCACGGAGGCCCCCGACAACTATCATTTAATCTGTAATTTCGATAATAAACATCCTTATCTTATTATTACACTTTATCTTTTTACGGCGGAGGCTTAACATGCTAGTGTAAACATGCAGTCCATGGACTAAATGGTACATCGATATACACACAGCCATGTGGAGAAACGCCGCTTCCAATTCCAACCCATCAGTATATCCATGAGCGACCAAAATTACGACCAAAGTTATTGCAGGCAGGCTTAAAACAATAACAATCCACTTAATTTCTCTTGAAAAATGTCGCAGCCAAACAATATGATAGTACAGGTTGTAAACTTCATAGAGCATATTTTATGTGTGAGGATAATTCTGACAAAATTTGCTGTAATGTGAATGTAAGTACATAATAATGTATCACTTTGGCCGTCCAAGCCCAGAACAATAGGTCGACGTATAAAACTACTCTTACTAATTACCAAGGAAGTGTTCACCATGAACTAATGTTCGCAATAGTAGTCTGAGAAGACGATATATTAATTTCGCTACCTTAATTATCCATTTATATCCGAGATAACCTTGCAGATGATACATATCTCGCCTAGTTGCATATGCTGGAGCATCGGCGAATTCAGTCTTATTCTACGAGTTAAAACATTGTTACTGGAATTTATAAGTCTAGGCTATGCGATAGCCTTCAGTCAAAGACTCTTAAATTTTGCCACACATACAAGCCATGGCTTTCAAGTTATAATCATACAGGGGAAGATCTATGGCACTACGCTTTTTTAAAATGTGTATGTCAATCCACTTAAACCGGGACTAAGCATCGTGTAAACATGGTGCCGCTTTAATGTCATGATTATGTTTATATAAACAGCTATACAATTTAAGAGTAACTTGGACACTGCCATATCTTTTTTGATTCATATAAAACCAATATTGACCTTACGCTGTTAAAATTGTGGACAACGTACTGGATTTAATGCATTGGTTAATACACAAGTTTGTCTTTCCGACTTCACTGGAGAATGTTGACTAATTCTACTTTCAGGTAATTATCTTATATTAAAATGGCATACATTTGCGATTGTGATGTAACTTTTATTAACGAAACTGGCCTGTGGGAATTTGAATGTGGATATTGTTTTTCAAATCTTCATACACCATGAACTTACTTGTCCGTGTCGAACAGAGACGAGTTATCCACTCTCTCTTTATAAAGAGCAAACCACTGCCCTTGAACCCCTGCTGATATGATCTCGTCCAACTGGCCTATGACTGGTGCCTGAAGGAAGGAAGCAACGCGACAATCTGAATACACCGCTAATGTAAACGACTTGCAGAGATAGTTCAGGGTCAGTGGCTCAATATTGAGTTCTCAATTTATCTCTGTTTTCCCAGTGCTGAGAAATGGCTTTATTTGACCGCTACTGGAAGAATTTTTAAATAACATAATACTCGTGTTCATGATGTATTCATGACGCCACTCTTGTTTTCCAATTGAATTTTTTCCATACCTACTTGTTCCAAATCATTTTTACAACCGAGTGTTGAGGAACTCTATTATTCACTTGTAAACGAAGATCGATCTAGGAAGAAGGGAAAACTGTTCACCAAAAGCACAACAGCCTTCACTGATTTAATTGTTCTTGAACACCAGACTTCAGAATTATTCACTTATACTATGGAAGTCAGTTATATAGACTATAGAAACCGGGATATTCGGCCTAAACCTCCCACCTTTGGCAAGTTACTGGCAAACTTTCTCATATTGGTGGAGGCAAGTGGTCTTAACCAACGTTATACTCCTTCAACGGCCTCACCAAAGTCATCGGCCGCTTGTTTATTTGTGTGTTTGTTTGCTTATTCACCATAAATTTGAATGACAAAAGAAAGGACTGATTTTTAACTAAGTATAAAGACTGATGGGCTTGGTCTATCCCACTAAAACATTGCTATATCAATGGATAGTATTGCAATAATATTGTGTGCATTTCCAAAAGTGAGCAGTAAACTGGATTCTAGTACATTTATAAGTCATCACCAAGGTCCCGCAAAGAGTGAGGGTGGAGCAAAGTAGAGTCTTTACACAAGGGCGGAATCGAGTCCGTACCTCTTGTCTGTGTGGGACTGAAAGGGCAAGTAAGTACTTGTAACAACTAGGTCTGTGATGTATTGCTCGAGACAGTGCAGACTCACATCGTGAATGCTCTTGAAGACAGATGCCACTCGATATTGTGCAGCAGCCACATAGAACCGTACATTTACACACAGTAGAACTGTTGTACACTGTAATGCAGTTTTTAAGTCACGTGGTACGGTGTGAGAAATTGTTATATCTAAGAGAAACAGATGGCCCCTTGGCTTAAATATCAAAGATAACAGTGTAGAGAGTAAGACGAGAGTGTGATAGTTGGCAAATGGTGACACGTAACCGGTTTACCTCGGGTTTTACTCTAACCGTTCATGTCAAATGCATGGATAGGAGCAAGTTCCACACGTCCGAGGACCACGGTTTAAGCGGAAATGATAAAGGAAGTACAAACATTTAAATTGCAAGTTAGGCGTCTGGAATTACTCTAAATACGTTGTTGTCATCACATTGCAATGCCAAGGCACAATGGCTGCAGACCCATCATGGGCACAATGTGGCTGGTAAACCGCTTAGCCTCAAAGACTGTAAAATCTGCCTAATATTTTGCGGTGATCTTTGCTGTTAAGTACAGTGGAGTGATTTTCAAAGGACTGAGACGATCAGAGACTTACCACGGACACATTGTGGTTAGTAAGCTGGCGAGATAGTGTCCCTCGCATTAATGTGATCATATCGTCTATCTGAAATCAACAGCAACAAAGACAAGAATCGCCCAGAAAACTGATACCCATATCAAATATGTCTGAGGTTAAGAAAAGGAAGGCCTGCATATACTCGAGCAAAATAATGAAGATACATCTATCTAAACGAAAATCTAATATGACTGCGGGCATTTTTTTGTGTTTGCGCTGAGGACATTGTCCTAGTCATTCTCATCCACAGACACACCAGACAAGGGATTTCCTTCAGTGTCGCCGATATGAGGTTTTCCGGCCGATCTAGTGTAGTCTTTGTTAATTTAGACAATCTGTATACACATGTATCAGGAAAACCATGTTGGCTAACCGTGAACTCAAATCTGACGGTTGACAGATAGCCAGGTGTAATTGGTGAAATCGAGGGTCACATCGGCTTACAAAATCTGAATTTTACATAAACTGTGCCGGCAAAATTTAATTTTAGCAATTTACGCGACTTCTTGAATCCTGACTTTAATTAAGTAGGTAAAAAATAGGAAAGCAAGTAAACAAACCCTTGCGTAATAACTCAATTTCGCACCATGCCACTTACTGACCCATGTTCCGTTCTCACACAGGCGATTCGATTCAACATTATAAAGCACAGTATGCCCGGTATATAATTTCAAAAACATGCATTTAGTCACCAAATGAATCTGCTTCTTTCATGACCAAATGAGTTCCTTTTTATTTATCGCCTTTTTACAGTTCTTTTTATCTCAAGTAATTCTTTGTTCCACATTCCCCATCATAGTTATTTATTTATTTAGCGCTGAACGCCAAACCGGCGTAAACCACTGACCGTTAGCAAGTCACTGGCAAACTTCCCCATACGCGACTTCCAGAAATGCACACCTTATAATGGTGGAAGAAAAATGGTCTTCAATGAAAATTACGCTGCTCAGACGGCCACAGTGAGAGAGATATCCAAGACATCATGAAGTGCAGCTGAATATTACCTGACCAGGTAGCTCCGTCATCCGGGACAGAAAGTTAATGAAATCTTGTCTTGTGTCAAAGGGACTGACATCAAACCTGTAGCCTACATTCAGCTGTGGACCCTCCAGAAAATTGACCGGATTTCCCACCGAATAACTGCAGTACAAGGAGAACAGCTAAAGGACACAGAGAATAGGTGAAGGACAAATAAAGCAGGTGAAACGAACAGGACAAACGGAATTACTGCAGGACAAACAGAATATGTGATGGACAAACAGGATAGCTATAAGATAAACAGAACATCTGGTGGAAAAGCAGAATACCTGCAGGACAAAGAGAATATCTGATGGACAAGCAGAATAGCTTTAGGGCAAACAGAATAGACGAAGGACATAAACAATAACTGAAAGATAACAGAATGATTGCGTGAAAAGCCTACACTGAAAGCTGAAAAACTGCATGACGGAGAGAGTAATTACGGGACAAACAGAGTAACTGAAGAACAAACAGATTGACTGTATGACTAACAGAATAACTGAAGGACAAACATAATAACTGCTAGACAACATAATAACTGAAGGACAAACATATTGACTGTATGACTAACAGAATAACTGAAGGACAAACCTAATAACTGCTAGACAACAGAATAACTGATGGACAAACATAATAACTCACAGACAACAGAATACCTACAGGACAAACAGAATAAGTGAGTGCTATTAACAGAAATTGCAGGACAAACAGTATAAGTGAGTGATATTCACAGTAACTGCACGACAAACAGTATAAGTCAGTGATATTCACAGTAACTGCAGGACAAACTGTATAAGTCGGTGATATTCACACTAACTACAGGACAAACAGCATAAGTCAGTGATATTCACAATAACTGCAGGAACAAACAGTATAAGTGAGTGATATTCACAGTAACTGCACGACAAACAGTATAAGTCAGTGATATTCACAGTAACTGCAGGACAAACTGTATAAGTCGGTGATATTCACACTAACTACAGGACAAACAGTATAAGTGAGTGATACTCACAATAACTGCAGGACAAACAGAATAAGTGAGTGATATTCACAGTAACTGCAGAACAAACGTAATAAGTGAGTGATATTCACAGTAACTGCACGACAAACAGTATAGCCAGCTCAAGTCAGTTACGTGATGTTTAAATCAATGACCACAGCATGAAGAGTAAAACCAGAGCAGCGACAACAGTGTGGTATATGTTAAATCGTCATTAAAGCAGTGAAGTCTGGCCACCTGTCAATTGACCTCGGCTGCATGGGGTTTTATTCTAGCACCCCTCTAGCACCATAAGCACCATCAGCTTAAGCTGAAGTAGGTCCAAAAAGGGTAGTGATTATAATAGATGCGTTTGGCTGGAATTGTTAAGGGTTTGATTTGGAGTATAATTTTAGGCTAAAACCGCATATCGCTTTCTAAAGCGGACCTTAGGTCTTGCTGTTCCGGGTTCGAGCCGCGTTGATTTACTTTAACCTATGCCTGACTTCATCTAAAGGTGAAGGTCGCCTCACGGCTGAACCACTCTTCAGGATAGGAAAAAAGGAAAATCAAAAGTATATTAAATACCCAGAAATGCGTTGATCACTGTACCACTTACAGGTGCCAGTCGTATCCATCCACGTACGTCTGTAACATGTCAGTCAAGATGAGGTAGTTGATCGTGTCGTCATAAGACATGGCGGAAAATGACGACCGAGTCTTTACTTCTGCCAAGCTCCGCAACAGACCCGCTACATGGTCCTGTACCAAATATCAGTGTACACCGATTGCTGTGGTTAAGAGAGTGGCATTCTATTGTGACTATAAACTGTTTTCGCTGAATTAGTCGACTCAAATGTAAATGAAAGAACTGTGTTATTTCCTTTTTGCTTTTTATCCAACGCCACTGCAGAAACCATGAAATGGTGTTTTCATTGAAGAGTCACAACCAATGTTTAAATCTATGCGTCGAAACCGACATTCGTATACCAGCTGTCAACCAAACTGGACGTTCCGGGTGAATAATCGCAAGACCAGTTTCGAAAAATGGCAAATAACAGAAAGTCCAAAAGAACTAAGAAAATATATAAATATATAGAAAATTAGGACGGATTCATGTAAAGAGAAGCAGTCAACAATTTTCAATGTTGACGAAAAGACGTTATGAATGTTTTACGCGGATGAATAAAACCAGTATTCAAATCGCGTACCATATTAGTATATGTGGCATCGATAATCAATGACGTATCTCAGTTGCGCTTTGATTCCAAGTGTTTACATATCCAACGTGGGAATCACACTAAACACGATGAACATACAGCGCAGAGCATCTACGAATGCTACAAGGCGAGATATGTGTACGCCATATGCAGGACTATTCGTTATATTGCTATCCTAGTAGAGATAATCCACAATATCAAAATCGAAGCTATCCTTCTTGTCGTAAAGTCTTCGTGAAAGTAAATCATTGTCGTCTTTGTAAAGGTAAAAGAAAGAGCTGACCTACTTTTACGCTCACCAAAACCCTTTCCCGGAGCAGGCTTGCTTGTTGATTCTCAAGATGCATATCGCTGTTGGTGTCCCCGCCACACATCTTTGGCAAAAGCTTCACATTTACCGTGTGGTAAAATACAAAATTACTGGTCCTCATAACAAACATTGCTTTCCCTACTAAACACCTTACTCTTTCCTCTCTCAACACTTTACCTTGTTTGCAGTGTAAATGGTCATGTTGTAAGGGTCGAGCCTGTCGTTGTAGCGATTGACGCCGGCGAATGTGGCGAATTCTGGCATGTGTTTCATCCTCCATGCCCAAAACTCATCCTGAATGGTGCGAACTTCCGATGCGACGTCTCCTGGAAAAGAAATGTTACTTTCCTTGCATCAACAGGTAGCATCTGTTCCTCGATTGACTTTGACTTTTCTTGTATTAATAGACGATATTGTATTTTATCATACAACTATGGTCGTTACCCACGTGATAGAGAGGGATGTTCTATTTTTCCCTATAGGACGGTTCGTATAAACATCCGCATAAACTAGGACTACTTTCAATGTTTACCTTCGAAGCGCCGGTACGGGGAGCCTCAAATGTCATGATTTTAACATCAAAAGAAATGATAGCATCCCTCTAGAAAGCCTACGGCTACATGTCATGTACAAAATTGCGCACAGTTTAGTCGCAGCTCTCAACGTTTTGGACTCGCATCACTGTTGTAGAGGCAAACTTCCAGTAAGTCTTCATCATCATTCAGTCGTTCCTTTCAAGCAAGATGATTTTAAACTAATAAAAGGTTGAAAGTTTGCCCACCGACGATTGATTCTAGCTACGACAGCGTGTGAGGAAATTCCCGTGGCATAGGAATTTGAGAGACTGCCTTATAAGAGTAAAATCTAGCGGATGTTTAATATATTGGTTTAATTCAAGTAGAATGCATTTTAAACTAATGGAATAGAAATTTGTAAAAAATAATAACACTCGCGCTGAAGAAATTGTGCTCATTTATACAAAAACTACCCTTTGTATCGTAGGTTCTCTAATGGCAAGTCAACCCATGAAGGAGAAACCGTAAGCTTTTGGGTCACTTTGAACTTGAAACTAAAGGTATGTGATAAGTCGATTATCATAAAGTGTGTGTTCCGCGATGTTCTATCAGCTCTCGTTGTCTGAGGTCAGCCTAATCTCAGGTCTCGCGTCTGTTCAGTTCCCCACAGCCTGATATCGCAGACTGTCTTAGGTTATTAATGCGCCAAGGTCAGTTCAACAGCAAAACCGTTAAGCAACGGGAATGGAAATATGCATGTTTACGTTGGTGACTTATATTATACATGTAGCCCATACCTTGGCAATGGGTTCTCTAACAGAACTCAGGCTGATTCGGCTGCAGCTTTTAACCAAGCCTTTGCGGTCTACGTGGCTAACGGCATTAGGTTTAACTAGGTTTCACCCACCCATGAATCTTATCCTCGTCAGGTGCATGTAAGAGGGAAGTTTTTGAATGCGGAAAAGAACTAATTATTTAAATATTTCTAGATCTATTTGATTGCTGTTCATGAAGAAGTTCGGAATTGATCAGCGTTAACATGAATAACTGCTTACAGTACATACCTGCACGTCAGTTGTACAACTGTATATGTTAAACAACACCGTATTGAAATATTTCATCCAAATCTATACATTAAGACCTTGCTTAAGACACAAAACACATGGAATACCAAAGATTTGTATTATTTATTTATTTATTTATTTATTTATTTATTTGATTCGTATTAATTTTAACGCCGCACCGAAGAGTGCTCACACAACGCCGGTTATGCATATGCATATATGGAGGAAACCAGAAAGCCTCTAACAAATCACCGCCCTTCGCCAGGTACCATGCAAACCACAACTAGCATGACTTAAAACCAGACTCGAACTAGCGAGAGGTAGTGTCGAACTCGCGCCCTCCTTGGCCGTGTACCAAATTAATGGCTGCGGCCTAACAGTAGATAAAACAATATATAGCTTCATTCCTCTAGATATGCCGTGCAAACCAAAGAAACATTCCTCTATAATTTACTTTGCATGGAAACCGGATGAGGACATCTCGCCCAGCGCCTCGAGGACGGTGAAAATCGCGCGCGATTTGTGCCATCCTCGTGTCACGGGATCTCGACCCGCGGGGGGCCGCACGAAGGGATGAGCGGACGAAGACGGTAAAATGTCGAGGGCCGCGACGTATGAAAGCCTATTCCATGTACGCCTATGGGCCGATTTCAAGGAAATATCGATTTCAAGAAAATGTCGATTTCAAGAGAACGTCGATTTCAAGAAAATGTCGGGGAGCGGCTAGGGGCATTTTATAAGTTCCTAGACTCGCCCAAAGAGTTCATTTTAGATAAGCTATGTCTGTGATGTGGAGATGTGCAGCTGGAGAAACCAACATAATATGTTGTTTGTCACGCTTTGAACACCCGTAAAGACAGTGTAACAGCTCGTACCCTGCAGGACGAACTTTACAAACCACGTCATCGTATGCTTTATTATTAAAATGTTAAATTAAGACCAACATACTAGAGAAAAAACGTTTATTTTAAGTTACTTTCCAAGGCCACATTTTCATCAAAATATGTGTTGGATCTTTGTGTTTTTTGCCTTTTACTCTTATTCCCGGGAAACAGTTCATAACTGTAGAGTGTTCACATATCAATACATATTTTATGGCCGTATTTTAATAAGGGCAACTTTGTTCACACAACTTGGAATAAAAATAGATTGTCTCTGAATCATGACCAGTATTTTGCGGTACACTGGTACCGAGGGGCCAAAATCGGCGTAGCTTAACCGAAGGTCGTATGCGGCGTCAATGTTTTCGCAAATGTCGAACATGGTGGAAATGCTGCCTACTAAATGTAATCGTGGTGTGTACCCTATGCTTTGTGAACGGAAATGTGTCCTTTGACAGCCAATGAAATATTAGGTTATGTTCTAAGCAAGTTAGCCCCTTAAGAAGGGGATCGTACGCTTCGGTCCTTCTTAACCACTAAAAGCAAGAGGTATGATTAGGCGCTGAAAGTTCCCAGGGCTAGCACTGTCTGTTGCAGACAGGGATGAATTAGTTTATCTGTGACGAATGTCAATCATTAGTTAACTGCAAACCGAGTCATCGGAATTCGAGTTATCCGAAAAAGTTATCGGACGTTACATATAGACTGTTGTTTGGTTTCCAACATTTAATATTTTTCATTGACTTTTTTGCTGTTCTTTTAACAACGTGCAATCTGATGCAAGGTCCGAAGTCGCCTTTTCTAATCAAGCTAATAATTTTCTACTTTACGTTTCTTTAAAATATAATTGTAAACAGAATTGCACGGTGGACCAGTTTTACAGAATGTGAATATAATACAACACATGTGTATCATTGTTATAGGTTAATAATGAAAATAATTCTTTGTAGCAGGTTGAGCCCATACAGCAAAAGTGCTACCTGTGAAGGAAACATGTAGAGTACATAGGAGATTGATGGTTATTTTCATCAACAGTCTAGTTTTTAAAATGTTTAATTCCATGATATTATTACAGAATTGCGTATTTATAAGGAAAACAGTTTCATGAAAATTACAAGACAGGCTCGAACCCAGTATCCCCTAACCCATATCATCATTTGCTAACCTCTACACTAAACTCAACATATGATTACTAGGACGTGCATCCGGTACACATCAAGGTGAAAGATGGGTCGTGCAAATCAAACGACGAAGTCATTGTTTTAACCATGAAGGAAGTGGACCCCAAGAAGATATTTATTATAAAGATCAAACTCAATGAAATACAAGTCCTCGGCAAGTTTTGTTCTTGGACTCCACTTCCTTCATGCTTAAATCGAAGCTTGAATAGGCCCAAAACTGCATGAAATTGACCAAATTGAACAATGTGGCATTTTCAGCTGACTGTAACATTTTCGCTGATTCAAAAATTTATACTATTGTGCCAAATCATGTACACCCATGTATTATATATGTCAAAATTAAAAGAAAAAGTAATGTAGGGAAAAAAATTCAATTTATCGTACTCGCAAGGGGCAAATTTCTCGCCTTATCATACTTCCTCCTTTTACTTAAAGGATAAGACAGCGCATGTTCAAATCTAAGTTTGTCAAAAAGGTTGGAAAGTATTATGTTTATTTCGGTAAGCATTTTTTCTAACAGCTACTACGACAACGGAAATTGACATTCAACCGTGCTGCGTCAGCTAACATGAAAAGCAGCTATGATGTGCGAGCTATGACCTAACTGTTCCAAGTGCAGAAGACTCTTGTCACCTGAGACTGTAGTAAACCGCTAGAGTTGTGGTTGAAACTTAAATATATAGCTAAATTTATAACATGAAAAGATCCAGAAACCTACTTTCACTACAACACAATGGTCTGGAAATACTTTGCAGCGTTGTTCATACATGTACTTGTTATAGTCAAAATATATAACATTCAAACAGTGTCCTGTTTCTGTGTTATTGCATGTTACATTGACAGACAACTCTGAAGATTTACATCACAGCTTATAAACAACTGATATCTCCTAGCTCTCTGACTGGTCAATTTCTCATAAGCTTTAAAGCAATGGCGCCTGCACATCCCCAGTCAGCAGCACAATACTTCACACTTCAAACGAAGATAATTCAGCCAAGAATTCATATAAATTCAAACAGGCTTTTGCATTCAAAAGAGAATTTTGTAGTTTTTTTTAATGAACAGTGCCTCAGTCATGAGCTCTCTTTTAATTTAATATCGAACTAACTATTACTTCAAATTGCGAAAGGATGGATGACATGTTAGTAAGCTTCACAAAAACACGTCAATATCAATAAGCGGAATGGGTTTCACATGACCTACTTCATCACCTAACAAGCAGGCCTACGTGACATCAGCTTTGATAGGTCGCCAGCGGCGGTACCTTCGGTACCTTCGAGGAAACGTTACTGTTTAATTACTAATGATTTTAATAAAGTATATATTGCCTCAGGGTATCTCTTAAACAGCTTCAGTGACGGAGAATTTACAGCTGAATACCTATCCCCTTTCCCTTATGTTTTCTGCTTGGGAACACCTTGTTGCCGAAAATTTCTCGTTATTGATTTCGAAAAAATCCATTTGGTTTATGGATAGTATATGAGAGTTGACAAACACTTGGCAAATATTTAATGGACCTCAGATTGTTTTGTTTATTACGGAATAAAGCTTCTGTGAATACATCGTCGGACAACTGTTTATTTTTTTGATTGAGAGGAAATGGAAATAAAGCCGATAGAATTTTTGCTTCCTTTAGTCAGTGATATTAATTCCAACATATCACACGTCGCCGGTCTAGAAGTAATCAAATTGCAGTGTCGTCACCACATTTAAGAAACAATAACATGAAAACAATGCAAAGGGGCCAGGCCTAGGGGATGACTAATCCACCAGTAGAATCCTGGGCTTCCGGGATAGCTAGTTAACCAACCGAATCTCGGGCCTCCGGGATAGCTACTCCACCAGTAGAATCCCGAGCCACCGGGATAACTAGCCCACCGGCAGAATCCCGGGCCCCTCACCAGAAGGATCCT
The DNA here is from genome assembly GCA_016165875.1 of Acanthopleura granulata. Lineage (NCBI taxonomy): Eukaryota > Metazoa > Mollusca > Polyplacophora > Chitonida > Chitonidae > Acanthopleura > Acanthopleura granulata. The sequence continues at coordinate 9,493,752 of JABBOT010000016.1, forward strand.
GGTTTATGCAGGAATACAATATAAAGGACTACAGCACAGAGAGTAAAGCCAGAACGGCGCCGGCTATGAGAGATTTGGCACACGTTACCCGTGAATAATGAGCGGATCTTAATTTACCAGAGTTAGGGTTTTATTTTAGCTGTTCATGGAAACAGTATCAACTTACACCGACCCTAACACCATAGACAGATGCCCGGCCCCAAGTGCTCTGTATCAACATCACTTAGCCACCGTGGGCCGATTCCACGAAAACAAATTGAAGTTATGTCAAAATTTGAAATTACATTTTAGACACATATTTTTACACCATGTGAGTTAAAATTAAGAGAAATTACATTAAAACAGAGATATCCAAATCTGAACACTTCAGGCCATAAACTGTGTATTATATCAAGGTTTTAAGTTTTGGCCAAAATCAAAAATGTCTTCCTGGACATCCGCTCCAAGGCTTCATAAACCGTTAACACATAACTTACCTTCAAGGCAGTGTAATGACAAGGGGCTCACCAGAAGCAGGGTAACGCAGATAAATAGACGCATTCTTCCTGAAAGAAAGAAATTAAACAAATAAAATGTCATCTGAAATTTTTACTATTTCCATGGTCATATCAAATTAATCGCATACATCCTGTATGTGTCATACTTAGTGTAGCGAAAATCTTTGCTACAAACAGATAGCGGTATGTTTAAATGACTCTTCCCACAAAGGTACTTCTTCCCGTCGGGTAACAAGTTTGAACTTTGAACAAATTTTCCCACATGCTATTGGAAGCAAAGTTGAAGCTTTCTTCATGCTTTGCTCATTCATACAGGGGTTAGTCTTAGATTTCAACCTTATGCCAGAGGGTGAAGTCGATGCCTGTCTGGCCTGAAGGTTGGAAATTTTTTTTTACAAAAGCAAGCGTTCTGTCCACAATACACACGTAGAAAGAATACCTACAGAGATTATCACAAAGACAGCGTCACTGAAATATGAAAGCCAATGCCTTCACAAGAAACCGTCTTTCTTGTTTGTTCTCTAAAGTTATCTTTGAACTAGACGCCCCTAGCCAAACGTCGCGAGAGCGATACCAAATGCCAGGTTGATATGATAAGACAGTTTATCTATATGAACTCGGAGATCACTTCCCCGTCCATAACCCGCTCGTCTCAATATAACTTATTGAGAGCCTGTCTCGCCTGATGAAAGGACCATTTGCAACTGGATGAGAAACCGTCCCTCGACGGTGCAGTTGTGAGGTGTAATCTAACGTACAATTATTGTATAACATCGGTGTGAAAACTAGAGTGATTTGCTTCATACAGTCTGAAAGTAGGATTAAAAGCAGATTTTGCTATTTGAAGACGTTTCACTGAAGGACTTTCATTCATAATAAAAATATGACAGGTATCTAGTTGGATAGTTGTAAATTATTCCAACGTATCGTGTTGGTTCACGCAGTCATATCTTTGTAAATCGAAAAATGTCAAATACTTTCTCGTGTCACTGAAACGGTATATTCAGCATAATAGTTCCTTGCTTTCAACTTGTTGCTCCCCGGGATCCAGAGGTATCTCACGCGGCTAACAATCCAGTTACCACGTGAATTAAAGGGGCCGTATCATGTCATTGTTTACTAACCTTTTTAGTAACATTGATTAAACAATGCAAGAAAGAAGTCTTGTTTGTTTATATTTTGCAAAACTCTGTGTAAATTTAAAAACATGATAAATATGCATAAATATATACATATACTTTCAAAGGAAAGTACAATGCAGCCAAAAGTGTGTACGTCGTGTCCTTGTCAGAGCCATCCGTGGTGCCACGTGTTCGGGAACACGAGCCTACATGTGTTTATCAGTTTATCAAGCATGTTGTACTTTCTGTTCGTCATACAGTTATTTTGTTCAACCAAATTTCTTTAAAATCCTACTTAAAGATACGATGGAAAGAGATATTAGCCGATGTATTTTGAAAAAAGAAACAGTTTAGGCTCAGAATTAATTAGAAATATTTTTAGTTGGCCTATTTCATCGGCTGGATGTGTTATTTAAGATTTTTAACCACACACCACGGAAACCTGGAGATCTGTCACTGTCAGCAAGATGGAAATCGGCCTTAGCAACAGGAGGACCACTTCCCATACAGTTACAAGGTGCCCTTTGCGCCAAGGCTGTGCAGTCTGTTGCTCGTCCTCACCTTTGTGGTAGGGATTTGTGCGCAAGCCGCTAACGTAGCACTCATGTATTACAAGAGAATAATATTCAATTCGGCCTGGGTCCCGTAGCCACTGTGCAGGAAAGGCTACCCCTTTCACTTGTTATTTATTTGCCGAATGCCACACTTAAGACAGAACGCCTTATTCGACGAAGGCAAGCTACCTCCAATAAGCTTTATGTAACGCTACCTTAATTCTCGTAACACACAAAATCCTAACGGACAAAGTCCAGTGACTTTCACCCAGATTGTTTAGAGATCAACCCTGGAAGTTTTTATGTGCAATGTTGGATCGACCTTTTCAGGGATAAAACCATGCACGGTATAATGAGATAGCACGAATGTAAACAAGCTAAAATTACCACATGCTGTATGCTTTGCACATTTCCGTAAATAGTGAACCTGAGGGCATCGGCTGCGGATGATCGTGAATTTCCTCCCACCATAACGCCGGCCGCCATCGCGTAAGTGAAATATTATTGAGTACGGCTTAAAACACCCATCAAATAAATAAATATACCCCAAGGCTTTAAATAGCTCACCCTTAGAGTTTATTACTTGGGAGACCTTCAGGCATGTGACTTCCTTCATGCTCCAATGAAAGAAGTTCTACCTCTGTTCTCTGAGGCCATGGTGGTCAACACCCGCAGCGTCCAACCTGTTACACGAGAACATCATAAATGCTATAAATGAAGAGTGAAGGTAGTGAAGTCTTGAGCGTTAATTAGTGCAAGATGACGGCAGAGAACTTCACAGTGGTCAGTGAGTGAAACGCAGGGGACTGGTGGAAGAAAGCGATAGAAATAGGAAGGAAAGCGTTACACCAAGCACAAAAATAAATTAAGATGTATTGACAATTACTAACAATTAAAAAGGAATGCTATGATGAAGAGTACCTAAAAGACCCAGCCAGCTAGTAACGGAATCATCACTGATGAAATAAAGAACAAAAATTTTAAAATTAAACCCACCAAACAAAGCAAGCAAAGGTCTCCCGTTGAGCTTGTAAAGAAAAGGCTTGTTTTATGCAATCTACCATATTAATACCAATGCTCTTCCAGCAGTCAAGCGAGTTTTGAATGACCCTGCCGTACAAGTTGCTGACCTTCAGGGAAAATATGTTATAGTTCCAGTGGACAAAGCTCCGAATAATATTATCTTTATCTGCGAGAATTATTACTATCTAGTTCTTGTTGAGGAGTTGAACACGGCTACGACAATTGCCGCTTCATCAACGTGTTCTATTACCACATTAACTATGAAGGAATTATTTAAAAAAAAACCATCAGGGTTTTCTCGAAGAAAGGTAAATATTTGTGCCTGATATACTGCCACTCTGCTGGATGCCCAAAATGCACAAATGCCCATACAATGCTCGCTTTGTAGCGGGGACTAGAGTCTGTACCACAAAACTTGTAAGTACCCTCTTATGGAAATGAAAGAGGGTACATACCTATTAAAACATCCCGATTCAAAGCCACAGCGTGACCTCATTGGTGTATCTATATAAGACTTATTGGTTGAAGTAAGGAAAAAAAGGAATCAAAAAGCGCTTCACGCATGTCAACCCGAGTGTATACTTAAATTTTGTTATGGCTTTCTTGAAGTCCGATATCTGCAAATTTACATTCGACCATATTTTCGTTCATGCTATTCAGCCTGCCCAAAGCAGTCCTTATCAAATAGTCCTTATCAAATAGCGATGATGCAAAACATATGTAAAATCATTAGTAATACACATAGACCTGATTATGTGCCATAGAGACAATGGCATGGACTAAAACGTTTAGTTCTCTTTTTTTCACTTTTGCATATAGATGTCCTAATTATTAGCTGCAGTCACAGCACAACTTATTGAGAAACACATTTTTATTACATGCTTGCAATTTATAACCTAGAATTGTACACGTTCTGGATATTGATTACTTTTACGCTCTTTTACAGACCATTCCCGAGTAATGCTCATGTGTCCATCTAGGACATACCACATATCGTGTTCTCTACAATGCGCTAGTTTATATCTGTCCATTTAATTGACAACGGATGTGAGAGACATACGAAAGACTTGCTTTTTGACATACTTTGAGTGATAAAGCGGACAATTTGAAAAGTTCTGCTTGTATGTTCTAGTTCGTGCTGTTGTCTTTATATTAGAAAATAAGACAGAATTAAAACGAATTTAATGAATGTATGTACTTATTAATATATTTAGAGTATCTTATCTATTCTGGTAATTATTTTGTTGGGTTGGATGTTTCTAACCTTACTTTATTGACATACGTGAATTAGTATGGGGGACAAGTTCTTGCATCTTACACCCCTTCTCCCTACAGGGAATATACACATATTTTGTACGTTTTTAATCCGAATGTTTTACAGGAGTAAAACAATATATTATTAACAGCAAAAGATATCAAAGTAAACAGTGAGTTGTGTTAGATATGCAAATGACTTACATAACTTTTGACACAACACAAAGAGAAGAAAAAAAAGGGAAAAAAAACTGTACTCTCAGAGAGCGAAAAAGTATTTTAATATAACTTTGCCAGTCATCTGCAGGTCACTAAAGAGTAAATCTTTTGGTTTCATTTATGCCCACAGGTGCAAAAACAGTTTTAGATAAAGTAGGATCGTTGTCTTTCGTCCAAACCAATTCTTGGGATTTTAAATCATTAGGAAATGTTTTCACCATCCTGGTTCTGCTTATGTTATACAACGGGCATTGAAAGAAAAACTGATCTACATCCTCTGACAGATGTTCACACAGACAACTTGGGTCGGTTGTGAACTGACCTATGTCCTCTGACAGACGTTCACACGGACAACTTAGGTCGGTTGTGAATTGATCTATGTCCTCTGACAGACGTTCACAGAGACAACTTGGGTCGGTTGTGAACTGATCTACGTTTTCTGAGAGATGCTCACAGAGACAACTTGGGTCGGTTGTGAGATGCCGTTGGACAAGACTACATTTATGCCTCATTAGAGTAAGAATTATGCTTCCTTTTCGACTTCCAGTAAATTGCCTTGGTTTAGTTATTCACCTTGATATAGAGTGAATAAAAATTCCCATATTAGTCTTATTCCTAACATCTAATTCAAGGTTATTCCATTCTCGTATCACTGAGAGGAAAACGAATTTAAAATACATTTAATCTTGTCCTAAACATAACGTAAGCTCCATTGTTCTTTAAGTTATAAGGTGTTGTGTCATAAACTACTGGTGTTAAGAGACTCTGTCGATAGAACGGGGCTTCACCATCATTTAATCGGTACATAGGTTTTAGTTTTACTAATTTCTTTCTATTCTCTAAAGTTTCCCCACCCAGTCTCAAGATATACAGAATTTCCGCTGTAGTTAAAAGGAAGACCTGTTACGATGCGTGCTGCAGTAAGCTGTAACTGTTCCAGGTTCCGATTCAGTGACAGTACAACCGTCTCTAACATCTGATCCATACTGTCGTATGAATCTGATAAAAGATAAATATATCTGTTCGAGGGCTTTTGTACCAAGTTGGATGCTTATATGCTGTGTATACAACTTTACATATTTTAGCGATATGGGCGCCCCATTTACAGTTGCTTTACAACGTTTTTCCAAGATGACGACGTTTAAAGGAAGGTTCAATCAAAGCCTCACCAAACACAATTTGTAATTCTGGTCGAATCCTTAGACCGATGAATAGCATTACAACTTTTTTAAGGGCGTTGAGATTGAATAGGCAATAGCTGTATTAAATCAGTACTAATAATGACTTGTGTACCTTCATTAACAGAAGAGGAATATTGCAAAGAAGGATCATCAGCAAAGAGTCGAATGATACTTTGGATATTTGTGGCTATATCATTGATATATATCAAGGATAGTAACAGACCAAGTACTGACCATTGTGGTACACCAGCGAGACAGATTTAGAAACTGATGAAGATCTAACTATCAGAACTTGCTGATCACGGTTGCTTAGATAATTATGAAACCAGCGAAGAGCATCGCCCTCTACACCATATACCTGTAGCTTAAATAGGGAGCCTTTGTGTCAGATTGTATCAAAAGCCTTGGAAATATCGCAGAAAACTACACAAGCATTTTCCCCTATATTATGTTATGGTAGAATACAATAAGCTTCAATACGATCGAGTGCCCTGGAAGAAATCCTGCTTGATATTTATAGAAAATGTTGTTAAGGTAAAAATGGCTATACACATAGCCCAAAGACCTGTAGTTGACAGATGTGGGTCACATGTTTTATAAAAAACGATAACATTTGCGCTTTTCCACTTTCTGGGAAATTGCTTACTCACTGAAAAGATATTTTAGAGGTTTACATGTAATATTTGAAGTGGCTTTGATCATTGGATGACTGTCAAGTCATTACCGACTGCTTTGTTGATTTCCAACGCAGATATTATATCAATTATTTCCTCTCAAAAAATTATATTTCAAGTTTTTCCTCGCATATATACTTTGAAAAATAGAAACTATCGAGTCCTTTATTTGGGATACAGACACAAAGTAGTCATTTAGTACATTTGCTTCTTCGATATCCGAATATATTAATTCGGGCGTACTGTTTACGTTTTGCTTAATAAGTGGAGGAATATCTGTTTATTTATTGTTGTCCATGAGCTTATTAAGATTTTTCCATTAAAATTAAAAAACATATACTTTGTTGGGGCAGATTTTCTACATTACTATAATAGGCGGTCTGTGCATGCTGTTACATATTATTGACTTCATTTCGACACTGTTTACATTTTGTCCAGTCATCGGGTCGCATCGTTCTTTTAGCCGTCTTTTTTAATCGGCCGCGTTTTCTCAATTCTTTTCGTAATTCTGAATCAAACCAGGGTTTATCATTAGGACCTACGGTTACTGTCTTATGTGGTATACATTCTTTGGCTGCTTCAGTGATTAGTCCTCTGAATATGTTTTCTGCTTCGTCAACCTCAGAACAATTGTCTTTTTATTCTTGCCAATTAAATGTCAACAAAAGACGACTGAGTTTGTCAAAATCTACAGCCTTGTACATCCAAACCTCACTGTGGTACGATTGGGAGACGTTAACATATATAGCGAACTCGACATACGGAGCTCTGTGGTCACTCACCTCCCTGTCCACTCTAATAACACCACAGACAAGCACAGTTAAATCCCCACAGATTGCAGTTCGATCAAGAAGAGTGCTAGAACTGTCAGTGACCCGTGTTGATTCGGTACTGCTAGGATTATAGTTTTACCTAGTTCCGTTTTCCAACATATTTTCGTAGGATTTACAAGTTGTGCATGGACTCCTGGGAGTTATATGAGACGTGTTGAGAAGAATTTCTTTTTGTCCTATCTGTATCTTCGCCCACATTGTTTCAAGATTGTTTACATCTGATTCCAATTCCGGTTGACTTTAAATTTCTTACAAGGCACTCCCAGTAAATGGCTTAAAAAATCGAGCAGTATACACTTGAGAAATTACAACTGATTACATGAACCTGATGACTTGGCTTGAAAGACACCAACTGATATTCTGTAGGACATAACATCATCACCCATTGTCTAAGTAGTGCTGACAACAAAATAATGGATATGACGTCTGAGTAAATAAAAAAGGGAAGTTGCTCTGACTTAATACACACAAAAAGTATATATTAGAAAAAATATCAAAACTAAGCTTAAAAATACAATCACTGTTTTTGGTTCCTTTAGTAATGTAATTGTAATGCAAGATATACTTGGACCCTTGAATGTTAGTTAACTGTACAACACTTGCTGTAAATGTTGCCCTATCCTAGAATATTCTGCCGCGCTAGATGCTAAAGAGCATTCATACGAGAAAGTGATAAGCATTTTAAACAATATTGAGGAAATGCCGATAAAGATGCTTGTCTTTTAGCTAATCTTATATTCCTATACCTATATATTATATATACATAATTTGCACGGAATTTATGAATGGTTACATATCTAGTATGTCATATATTATAAAGATATATAAAAAAAATTATAATATATATTATTATATATTATAAAGAAAACGGAAAAGAAGTAAACGGTCAACGGCAATTCTAATGTGTCTCTGTTTATGGTTGTGCTCATTGTGATAGTTTGTCATTTGAAATCAAGTCTGGAATATCGGCAGGGAAGTCAATCCTTCGGACTGGTCTCTGTTCAGAACATATGCAACATATTTTCCCATCTCTGGACAGAAACCGGGAGAAACCCATGACCATCCACAGGATGCTGGCGGACCTTCTCCCGTACGGCCAGAGAGGAAGCCATCATTAGCTGAACTTGAACTCATAGCGATCGCATTGGTGAGATGCTCCTAGGAGTCATTGTAGTGGGCTGGCACGCTAACCACTAGACCACGGAGGGCCCCAAATGAAGCATCAACCATCAACCATTATGGACATTCCAGGTCAATAATCTCAAGACAACGAGCAACACATCCCAAGAAGCTAAAAAGTATGTAAAGTAAGCTTAGACGTAGTTTCGTAAAGAGAAACACGCAGCAGTTTTCTGAACAGTTCTGGGAATATGGTGTTAATGTCCTCCAAAGGATTGCAGAAGTAATCAGTATTCAAATCGTGGACCATGTTAATTTGTAAATGGTAAGCATATAATGTGTATCTAGCTTGCAGTTGTTCACATTTTCAACTTGTGGATTTCATTCAGCACAATGTATATAAAACCATTAGCCTCAGATAAAATCTCACCAAAATGACAGTTCTATTTGTTAAACCTGTACGGACTGAAACAGCGTTTTGCCAACTGAAACAACATCATAACATTTATGATCCTCCCAATAATAGCCGCATTATTTACAAGTCAATGTCCATATACGTACATGTTACGACATTGCGCGACATTGAGCACTGGGTGAAGCCAGAAAAGTCAGTGAATCAAATTTATGGACATAAACGACAACATGTGGCATAGAGGGTAAAACCAGAGCAGCGATCACAGTGTGACAGTTGGCAAATGGTCTTACGTTACCGATGAAATCCGGCCTCTTGTTAATTTATCTCAGGGTATTATTCTGTTCATGTAAGTGCTTAAGATAAAGATTTACTACTCAATATACTAACGTCGACGGTTTCTGATAACCAATTAAGCTGTTAAGATGCACAAACCTGTTACTCAGCTCCGTGTCTCCTGCTTTGATAAGGGTTGGGCAATCCAGATCAGAGCTATCGGACGCACAAGTGTATGGCCACGTCTGCCGGAAGTAAGCTGGAAGAAACAACACACACCAAAATGCTTGTCGAGTTGTCTACATGTCGCAGTCAGTTTTACTCCTACCTCCGCCTGCTTTAGTCATACCAGCGAAAGCCGGGTTCGCATATATCACACTACAGTCTCATTCAGAGACGATACAGTTCCGCTTATTCGGACGGACAGCTGCGCAAGGCTTAATGCCATATGCCCGAGGTGAGAGTCATATGTATACAATGTGACAACAACAACGGTATGTAGCCAGAAGGTCAGGAAAATTCCAGCTGCGCTAAATTGCCCAGGATAATTGTCCTGCGAATTAAATATGGAATTGTCCCACTTGTGCAATTACAGTCAGTCGCAGGCACGGCTTGGGTACATTTATACATGGGTAAATGTCAGGGGCTGCCGACATAGGGAAACTATAGCACGGACTTGATTGATAAGTTAGTAATAATGTCACAGTAATTCGATAAAGTCTCTGATAGCGGAATCGATAAAGTGCTATGCGTACGGAAGGCTTGGAGCTCAATACAGGTAACTTGAATATATCGCAACAGGTGGCTTATCGTCCTCATTAGAAGCAGTATAAGTCTATGCTGGGAACAGTAAATCGACTTTAGTTTATTCAATTTATTTCGACCCAGATATCCCCCCGCTCTCGTCTCCTCTCACCTCCGTAGAATGACCCATTTACTACCTCGGTCGTTAGATAATGCGAGTCCCTCTTTCGCAGCAATACAAATGACTCTTTTGGCCAATTGAGATAACTGGTCCTAACCTAATCGCTGGCTGTCGCAAATGGTCTTGATAGGACAGTCGTTCGGTGGGCTTCCTCTGAGAATATTTCAGCGAGTCTATAAAATACATCATCAGGTATCCTTAGGGATTTGTTTGTGACTCGGAACGGCCTATTGTAAGTGCCTCTGCCCTCTTTTACGTTCATGGTGCCCTTTTAGTCACCAAGTGCTCATGGTACGAGTTCCTTTAGCTTCAGCTACAAAAGAGTTCGATCTTAAACTCCCTTTAAATGCTGAGCGAGCTTGTTTTATACTACACAGCAGAAAGAAAATGTGGCGCGAATACTTTGGAGATTTGTGAGAACGAACAAGCCAGATTGGGCTTTGTTGAGTGGTTGAAGCTGAACCTCTAACGGAAATATTCTTGCATCTCTATATGGATGCGCGTAAGACAGACGGCCGAAGTGTTGTCGTTCTCCACTGGAAATTTTCGGCATCGGTTATAGCTTGAAAGTATTTAGCGATTTGAAGGAAAAAGTGTTTGACGAGGTGATCGAGTGGTGTAGAACTGTCCTCACGTGTCTCAATACAGCAGCGAAGGTTGAGTCCGTGAGGTGGCTATCAGCGAAAAGGATCGCAGTTCCATGATTGTATGGCATATCTTCACCCCATGTTGACCAAAAGTAAAACATGAAAAAGGCCCTAATCTGTAGAATGGGCCTTGAAAACAAGCATACAATGACCACTGAGCTGATAAGATTCATGCGTATAGAGGATTCGTTTTAACTGATCTCTTACAAATTTCCAGATGATATAGGTTGTTGTGGAAATGGGTCTCTGAACCATCGACTTTTAGCGCCTCTAATTGTCTACGGGCAGTGTGGGAATGTCGGATTTCACGCTTAGATTCCACACTGCGTACTTCTGTTCACTTGTGGCAGACTTTCTGTTTTATATGCTATATCATCTCTATATCTGTTTACAGACGATACACGTGACGTTATTACACGCCAGGTACATATTTCTCCCCCTCATTGGACAAAACTACGTTACGTGGGGCTCAAGAATTCGTGATGCTGCATCTTAGTGACGTCGTTTGCGATACAAATGCAATGTATGACGCACAATCGCGTGCTACGTCACATTCATTTGTTGATCACGTGACTGGTTGTCTCCCCTTGTAAACCATTTCTGATGCTGGTTTCCTTTCCGGCCCTACATGGGAAGGTCTGCCAACCTGCTGATGGTCGTGGGATTCCCCTGGGCTCTGTCCGGTTTCCTCTCACCATAGTGCTGGTCGTCGTCGTATAAGTGAAATACCCTTGAGTACAGCATAAAACACCGATCAAACAAATAAATTGTAAGCCATTCTGCTTGTCAGTTTCATTTGTACATTGCATGTTGCAGAGTGGAACATCGTCATTTTCAAGAGAACTGACTCCCACTGCCCGTGCCATATATACACCAGCTGTCTCCAGCCGACAAATCACAATGTTCCGCTCTGTAACATGGAATAGTTGTATATTATCGCTTTATATCATGTTCGACATCAACCTGTACACGTTTTCATGTTGTTCACTAATGACACGCCTGTTGGCATTTCTCTTTATCCAGTAATAGGTATCTATTTATGCTGAGAGGTTTGTTCTTTTCATTGTGTACGTACATAACTTGGAATTCTGCTGCGTGGATTCAGCACCCTCCAGGGATGGTCCTCGCGCATTATATTTTCATACTGTACGTGCCCAATATAGCACTCTGGGATTGAATGGAAAAATAACATCTCTTAAATTGCGTTTAACATCGAAACCATTCATTTGATTTAGCCCCATTCGTTCAAACGTCGTTCGTCATAATTGAAAACTGTTACTTGATTCTTATCTTTACATGAACCCGTCATATTTTTTTTTATTTTACATGCTTTCTTGTGACTATTTAGGGCTGATATACGAAATAAGCGCGTTAAAAACATTTGTTTACTATTTGCTCTGATTTTAGATGTGATTTTTCTCATGTCCAAAAGAATTCATGTGGCGTTAAACAAGAAAATAATTCAACAAGCTTTCGCGCCGAAAGTTAGGACTGTTTGCTGTCTCTGAAATGTATCGTTAAAACACTGCCAGTGTGGTGTTATGACAGTTTTATAGTTATGCGGGCTAGCTGTGAACTGGGATAATAGAGGGCAAGCCATTCGTACGCCTGTGACGTCGCTGCTATACCTCTCCAATGTGGAAGGCAGAAGCGTCGATTCCCATGACGGGAGAGGTCAAATACCGGCAAAAGTTCTCTCCCTTTATCTTTTCACTTCTGAAATCAAATTGAGGCACCAAACTGTACACCGCACAACTGTCCTTTTTATCGTTACCTCCGTTTGCAATTTATGTGATAGTTGTTCAACAGCACATTCCCACCGCTTTGGGGGGGGGGGAGAGGGGGCGATGTTATTGTCTGCGTTGTTGTGTGAGATTTAAGTGAAACCGTGTGCACGCATTGACCTTAGGCTAATCACTTATCCATTTAAATTTTATGATGATTTGGGATGAGGAAATTGTTTTGTATCATTCTTCACCTTTAACAAGACAGAAATTCGATTAGTGCCTCTCGGTTCGCGCTTACAGAAGCGGGATTTTACCGGTAACGTGTGGCCATTTGCTCACCATCGCACTGCCGTCGCTCCTCTGGATTTACTACCTCTGCTGTTATATTCTAGTTTTAACCCCATAAACCAGATGAAATCAGCTTTGTGCCATTGAGGTCTAAGTGATGCGGCTTAGAGTATAACAGTACGGCACTGATTGTGTCTGTCTCTATGGCGCTCGATTCGCTTGGTTCAATTTTACACCAGGTCACACTAAATTGATTCCGAAATAATTCTCCTGCTTTGTTCACTTGCCATATGAAGATTTGTATACATCATTTGGTACATGCATTGTACAAATATCTGAAGAAATTTATTTATATTTGTATTTCATTGTTTTTTTTCTGTTTTTTTTTTGGAACGCCATACTCAAGAATATTTATGTCTGGAGGAAACCACCAACCTCTGGCAAGTCAATGTCGTACTTCCCGACATGGGACGCACTGATAAGGATATAATATTTTTTTGACGACAAGTGGCCTTCATCGAAATTAGACTGCGCAAACGGCCACATGAGCCTCTTCCAACGAATAGTGTATATGGCAGGAAGCAAATTTTACTGCTACAAGGTGAACGATAGAAAGCCGTTTTATCAAACTTTGAAAGCCATCAACGGAGGCAAAAATAAAGGTATACCAACTCACGACTGCGTAACATAAAACATTTTGTTTTATTAAAAAACAAACCAATATCAGTGAAAGATTGTGCAAATAATCCACGCTGTCATTAAAATCAATCAATATGTATTTCATGAGTCACAATTGAGAATTCACGCACATGACCGATTAATGAAGTCTGTTTACAACACCGGTTTTTATATCTATATTATAGTTATATTATTTTATAGTTTTATATTAAAACTACTTTTTTCCATAAATTATCTACCTTTAAAAACATTCTGTAATACCCACGAACAGTATAGGATTAGTTCACCTGCTGTAATTCGACGCAAATCTGTGCCACCGATTACTACATTAACCCGACTTACGAAAATTTGTCTTGCACTTTTGAGATCGTTATATATGTTGTTCACCTTTGCAGTAAATTATAGCCGTGAAATTTATCTCTTTCTAAATATGGTGAAATCCGGAACTCAAGGCTACGTGTGCACAGGTATTAACACTCGTTATATTTTATGGTCATCTGTTCAAGAGCTTGTGACGTAAAATTCGATGAGGATTCCTACTGTATACAGTATCTGCTGGGCATAGCCTGTTAAACTTCTTTTCAGTTATGGAGGCCATGAATGCCATAGCGTCTGTAGTGCAAGGTGTGTGCTCTTTGGTCAATTCCATCAAACACGCCAACTTTGAAGAAAGTGTAAGGTTCCTGATCACGTGACCTGAAGTGACGTCATTACTTGCCGGTGTTGCATGCATTGCACGACTTGCGGCAGTACTGGCGCATATAGCTGGGGTTTTTGTCGCATTCTCCTGTACGACTCCAGTAAGCACAGTGGACATGAGAATCAGCGCAATTCACGGAACCTAGAGTAACACAGAACAAGTTAACGGAGGTATTAATTATGCATCTAAATAAATGGGGGAAGGGGGGACTTACGGAGCTGCTGTCGTATTACAAAAGAACAATAGTCAGTTCGGTATGGGGCCCAATTACCATTGCGCGGGAACGGGTACTTCATTGCATGCAAAATAAAGTAGTGAAGGAAACTGCTTAAATAAGAAGGAGAAAATAGTTAATCTAGTCCACGTAAAACCCCAGTTATTCTTGTGTTGTTTTCGGTATGCAGCATTTTGAGTTTAAACGCCAAGTCTGATTGGATCGCCTTAAACCGCATAAATATTCTAAGACAATTCATTCTGGATGACGTAACTGAATGACAAGTTCATTTATCGCCCACGATAAATTTTGTCCGCAACCAAGATCTTCCTGCAATGTTGGTCAATGTTAGTGGCAGTTATACAAGGAGAGACACTGTTATTTTTTTCCGTTAATGTTTGTGTTGATGATTGCGACACACGACCGGGGTTAGGCGCTGGTGTCAGAACTGAATGCACAGTCTATTTTATCCTGTACAACTAAAATTCATATGAACATACACAAACTTGAAAATCGCACCTAAAAGCTAACCACTGAGGAGTTCATTTTCTTTATCTAACAACATACAACAACAGTAACAACTCACCAGCTCTACCGGCGGCAGCAGACGAGGAAGCGGAGGAAGCCCCGCACAAGTTACACGAGCGTCGGCAGGTCTGTCTCATGTAGTTCTGGTAGTAGTAGGAGTTACAGAAGCCATTCCTGGCCCAGTAGGTACAAGTTGTGCGGAGATCGGTACAGCGCGCTGTTAGACAAATGATGGAGGTATTTTAGGTATACGGCAACTGCCGGCGTGTTACAAGAGGTCCGATCAACGGAACTAAAAAAAGATTCTGATAGTAATAGTTAAGTAAACACAAATCTGTTATCTGATTTCAGAAATAAGCAAAGAGGGGCCGCAGTTTCACGAAATTTTCTAATTTATATCTTTTTTGGTGGGGGAGGGGAGGAGGTAAATAAAGGTTTTGCTTACCCGAGCAACTGAAGTCCTGAGTACAACTTCAGGCTGGACTGAGACAAAATGTTATACAAACCTATTTACTGAATTTAGGAAGTTTGGTATAAGCGAACCCCGAAGAAAAACTTATAGGCGATATGGAAATGATATGAGAAAAGGATAGGCCTGCTGAATTTTCACTTAGTATAACGAGTCGTCTATTCTTCAATCGAGAATGATTAGCCAGTCACAAATCCAGTGTAAGGAGGGCAAAACATCGAAGCTTAGCACTGGGGCGGTAAAGTTGTAAAAAATACTTAGCAGCAAATCTGTTGCTGGATCAAGGTTTACTTACTGCTTAGTGACTGGTTATAATGAAAAATGACACTTGTTTTCAATATTGCACCTATCTGAAGGTCGTAGACGATAACTTGTACGATATAGATAAAGTGTATAGGAAGAGCACACCGGGCCCAGTCATGCTGGTGAAGCCAGTTTATACCTCTTTCGATGTAACGAAGACTGGATTCAAACAGAAGATTGTGGTCTTTACTGGCACAGCATATACACTGATATCAAAGTTAGAGAATAACATTTAGAGTTACTTACGGGTGATAACATTCCCTCCTCCGCACGTGTTACACGACTTCTTGCAGTAGAGCTTCATGTAGCCAGGGTTCTTATCGCACTCTCCTTGTGACGCCCAGCTGTTACAGTGGCTGTTTGTGTCGATACAGTTGCCCGTGGGGCGCTTGGTCGTGGGGCGGGTAGTGGGGCTGGTCGTGGGACGAGGGGCTGAAAGCCGACAAAGTACGAACGCATATTGTTTGTTGACGATTGTGATGAGTGCTGTGGACCACTTCGAGAAAAGAAGGCGTTATTTTCTGCTTTATCACTAAGCTTCCTGTTTCTGTTTGTAGCGCACGCGTGGTGTGTGCGGTTCGTTTGCTTTCTGGGAGAAGGTTGTTCATCACAGAACTGTTGTTGGCTTTGCCTTACTGATTAATTTTAACAGAAACACCGAATTTATTACCGATTAATCACATTGTGCCCGTAGTTACAGCACAGTGCCGTTCTTTTGGCTTACTAATATCATTACCTATTGTAATATCACGTCAATGAATTTTTAAAACAACCTCAGAATGACATTACCGATATGCACACATACATCATCGTGAGGATCATTAAATTCCTTGTTTTAAATAACGTCAAAACTTGAAAGAAAATCAAAGTAATGAATTGTGTAGTTTAAATATACTTTTGACAAAGCGTTGGCATTATTCCAGTTCGTGTTACTATTTACATGTATACATTTGAATGAATGACGAATGTTCACGAATATTAATGATAAAGTTCAAAACATCTGAATACTCTTATACATGTCGTTTTAAAGGAATCGCACGTGAATCGAGTTAGGGTGCATTTCGATCTTTCCATTAAAACTTGTCAGGTCAATTTTCAAACATTTCCCTGTCTAAAATACGGCTACAACTTGCCTATCGTTTCTTTCAATAGATTCTTCTGTATTAATGACAAACTCTTTACTCATTTAGCATCATTCAATACGCACGTGTAAAAAATGTTCACGCATACCCCAGTTTATAAATCGATTTGATTTGTTTAAATGTTTTTATTATTTGTAGCTTATGTGATACCCTCCTACGGTGCAACCGGAGAGGAAGTAAGTATCAGCTGGACCGAAACTCACAGCCCCAGCATTGGTGAAACGTTCCTTGGTCATAAGAGTTGCACGAGAGAGCTAATTCCCTCGGTCACAAAGGGCCTCGTTTGAATTATATAATTTTATTTTAATTCGTTTTTATGAACACAAATGACGTGGAATTCATGCCTATCGTGTCCTTACTTGTGACAACACTGCCTCCGTCACAGTCTTTCACGGGGTTTCCGGGACACCAGCACCGGCAGTCCTTACCCACAAAACCCTCCCCCGGGCAAGACTTAGCAGGACAGTTTTCTGTGCAAATAAAGAGAAACAAACCAGTTT
The DNA here is from genome assembly GCA_016165875.1 of Acanthopleura granulata. Classification (NCBI taxonomy): domain Eukaryota; kingdom Metazoa; phylum Mollusca; class Polyplacophora; order Chitonida; family Chitonidae; genus Acanthopleura; species Acanthopleura granulata. The sequence continues at coordinate 9,511,036 of JABBOT010000016.1, forward strand.
AGAGCAAATTACTTCACGATATAGCTTCAGATATGAGTCATGAACGCAATATTCACGGCTCTAATAACTATTTATACAGATATTCACCCATGTTTTATATGGTACACCTGCTCAACATAAATATGTGACCTGTAAGTTTCTAAACTATGTATCGAAAACAAAGCTCAAATCTGAACCCTTGAAAGATTCATATCTCCCGTATGGAACAGATTTAAGAGTGTATGGATGTATAGAAAGACTTGAATGTGCAGTACATGTATATTTATCATCAGGAGAAAGAAAGAAGTTACTTCCACACCTGCGCAATTGTAGATTGTGCTGGCCAGTTTTATATCCCGGAAACTGAGTCCTTTTCTGTTTCCGATGACGTTCTGGTAGCTGGGATCCTTTGTGATGATTGTTCTCCGACCGTTTGTAGAGAAGGCCTGGAGTTTGGAAAGAGTAGTGGACTCATAAAATAGCATGGCACATGATTGGGATACTGGTTCTCTTTAGGCTTCAGGGGACACTTTCACCAAAGGTCGCACGATATTTTTTGTCGTGAATTTTATCGCACAACGTGATGTACGATAATTTACGACGCTGCCCGATTTCACAAAGCATGTTTTATGAAAGGAACGTAAACGATATCTTACTTAATTGTCGTACCGTCAAAATTATCGTGCGCGTAGGACATTTTGATGAAAGTGGCCCCTGGAACATATTATGAATCTGTTGACTGCTTCTCTTTACGTAAAGCCATCTTAATTTATATCCTTCCTTGCGTCTTTGGTGGTTTACATTGGGCGCTATTTTGGAAGTTGTAATTGCGATTATTAACTTGCAACGTTTAATATGGTTGCTAATTGGTATTCGAAAAAGAACGATCCAAATCTCAGCGCCATCGGAGATCTTGAAGCGTTCTCGCACTGATTCTTCTTCTGATTAACGCAACACATTACATGAGATGACTTCAGATGCCACAGAAACAGCTTTTCTTCATAGTCTGCATTGTCATACGAAACATACAAACAATGGCAGGTTAATCCAAATCTGAATTTTGGATGGGAATGTTTACACACGTTTGATCAGTCCAACTGAAAAAAAATTCAAAAATATCTTAGCATAAAACATAATCAAGATTTTAATGAGATCATTTTATCGGTTTTTGCTATGTATGTTTCCACTCAAGATGAAATGGAATTTTGCATGTTCATACCGTGGCACCATAATGCATTATACTCGTGTAGTCATATGGGACAGAGTATGTGTTGATAACGCCCGTCGAGTACTTCTGGAAGTTGAAGAGTACACTCGGTGGGATGTTCTGGCGGACGATCGTGACGTAATTATCTCTGTCAGGACGAGTCTGCTCGTGATGGAAGCCTAGCGCGTGACCCACCTCGTGTATGACGACGCCTTTCTGAAAATATGACGTCAGGAGAAAACTTAAGGGCTCTACTGAATTTACAAGATGAAACTGTCCATAAATTACGCTCTTTGCTAGGAATATGCACAAATCATTAAACCACGATATTAAAACGGACAATTCAAACCATTTATGCCTTTGCATACAGAAATACTGGAACATAACTGTAGAAAAGACAAAGAAAAAAAAACGTTGAAAAATCAATTATATAACAGGAGAAAAAAACTCACATGTCGGCAACCGCGTCCAAGGGTTACGGGTTGCGAACCACGCCCCAACATACCGACAAAAGAGGAGCATCTAGAAAAACACACCGAGTAACATTCAATAGAAATATGTTGGGACGCTCTTGAGACGGTACACAAGGCGGGACTCCTAGCCTTTTACAGGCTACCACTATATATATCACTTCTTTATATATTCCTTATCGAACCTTGTGTAGTGGAACACGTCTGGCGATTATTCACTACAGGTGTGGTATACAAATGCCGGTTTCGACGCCTAGTTTCAAGCTTAGATTCATAATATTATAGACAAGATAAATTTTGAGTGTCACTATTTTCAAGCACACGTACAGTATACCGGCAAGAAAGAGGTTTCTGCTAATGCATTGTGAGTTAAAAGATACAACTTACCCTCCGCCATTTCGGAATGTAATTTTGTTGTTATCGGTACGCTGGGCCGGCCTGAACCTCACGCATGTATACCTCATCCATTCCCCGAGTGCTGACTCAATTACTTGGCGATCCCGTCCATCTAAAAGTTGACATAATGTATCTTGTGAAATAATGTCTAGTCTTGCTGATATAGTCCTTGAACAACTACCCTTTTTAGTAGAAATTAAAATTGAGAAATTCTTCTCCTTACCGAATAGAAATCCTTCCAAGTGGATGGCCTTTTCTTTTTTGTTTGCAGGAGGATGTATTTTATACAAGTGTGTCTGTGTATCACTTATTGTGTTTGTAAATGCCGAATTCTGTACCACTATGTTTGTGTATGTGTAATTGTAGACGTTTGTGTATGCCTGATTCTATACCAATGTATTTATGTATGCAAATTGGGGTTAATATACCTTGCCTTTATCCACTATAATTTTTACGGTAACATTTAAAATGCACCACGTGACAGCGTAGTCAGATTTGATTAAACCATTATCTTTATTTTCAGTGCTAAAGTTTGACTTACAGAATTGATTACTGATGGTATACGGAACAGTTTTCCCCGTCCATCTGTAGTTAAGAGGTCTGACAGCTTTCCTCTTGGCCCTGATGTCTTCAATATTCGTGTTGTTCCTGCGATAAAACAACAATTTGTCACATTGTTGACAAACTAAGGAAACGCCCCCTGCTACTGGTCTTATGATTTTGCTCTTGTAAATCAGAAATCACAACATTGAAACCGATTGGGTTAAATGACAGGTATATGTGAAGAGTTAAAACTGAAAGTTTTGGGCGGCAGGTTGATGGGATTGACTAACAAAAGAGGACAGATGTGACAGGCTGACACGACTGGTGGAATGGAAATCTGGTGATTTAAACTACTTTAAACCGCAACGAAGTCATGACAATTTCACAAACGACTTTAATGTGTGTTTTTTATTTGATTGCTGTTTAAAGCCATTTCTGCTTAACACATTTTCGTTCAAACGCTAGCCGCAAGGTTTACTGGAGGAGGAAATCTGAGTGCCCGACGTAAATCACCGACTTTTGCAAGTTACTGACGGTGTTTGTTACATATGGCGTACAGATTTGATTGACTACTGTTTAACGCCGTACTGAAGAATTTTCCTTGGGTGCTGGTGTAAATCACTACACTCCGCCAGATACTTGACAACCTCCTGCCTTAAAGCTGGAGCACACACCGTACAGTTCACTTTATCTTTAGCCTTTGTGATAATTATTAAGGTTTATGACATGATCTCTTTGTTTCTTATAAAATGAATGCTTACAATTTCTGGATTTCCCTCCACTGGTCAGCTGTAAACAGCATGTCCAATTCCACTTTGACGGTTCCGACATCATCCTGCAGAAATGCGAATGCCTCGGCTAAGGAAAAGAATTAAAACGTATTCTAGTATATACCTGTAATGTCATGGTCAATCGCTGATTCTCTTTCACGAAGAAAGATATGAAATATTACAAAAGTGAACATGTAATTAAGCAAGTAATTAAGCGCGATATATGTTTTGGTTATGAACGTGGTATACTGTGTATGCCTTTTTATATTAAACTCCGACGGAATTCCACTTCCGATGAATTAAATATGGGAAGTGTATTAGCATAGGAATAAAATTTTTATTTCCTAGGAATTAGGAATGTCAGGTGCATAAACTGGGGCAAAAAGAAATTTTGACATTACCAGCACGTCAAAGTGTATCGTTGATTTGGGAACTATTATTGACATTTGTATGGGGAAAAAGAAAAACAAACTTTAAGAATAAAAAAGTCCCAAAGCAAATATATTTACACTTTTTGTGTCACAAGAAAAACTCTTGAGATGAAACCAATCACCGAAGTATTTCAATTCTGTCAGCAATAATGACAGTGTGGGTGGTAATATTAGTGACAGAAATATAAATGAAGTGAAGAATTGTAGCAGCAAGAATGTCAACGGAAATATAAATGAAGTGAAGAATTGTAGCAGCAAGAATGTCAACGGAAATATAAATGTTCAGCACATAATACAATAGATTCAGGCCCGATTTAATCATCGAGATTTTCAGTAACCTTTGACCTGAGTGGTCGTCGTGATATACAACTTGAATGACGTGTGTTGGCTTTTAATAAGGGGAAATGTTATCATATGTTAAACATATCTCTGGTCTGTTGATTCAGTTGCCGAAAAGGCTGATTACCATGTATTCGCTCTACAGTTTGTAGTTGGCAAAGACACTGTTCTATAACTTGACCGATTGCTGTTAAGTTATCCCCAAGTGCTAAGTATACAGATATCAACAAAATGGGGGTCTTCGGTGAACATAAGACAAAGGAAACGACCAGAAGTGCGTCGTTGAACGCTCATTTTCGCCAACGATCACAAGCCATGGAAGGGGAAATTGCAACATTTAGCAACGGATGTAGTATTAGGCGCTTAGATGTAGTATATTTGTGTAACAGAGTGAGTCAGTACAAAACAACGAGAATAATAATGGAGATTCCCTACTACACAGGCATTTCTTGTTAGTTGTAACTTTTTGTAAAAGCCTTCGAGTAAAACGCCACACATTGCAATATAGCCACACCCACCCACCAAAAAAAGAAGGAAAAAACAAACAAACCAAAACAAAAAAGAAAATCAGAGACTTGGGCCTGGTTGTTTGGCATCAAGACCCGTCATGCCTTTTTGTCGTCACATTTAATAAACAGTCACGTGAAAGCAATGCAAAGGCACACTCACGACTTGTGGCAGCCTCTGAGATGATCTGATCGACAGATGCTGATTGGACGAGTCCAACGCTCTGAAAAGTAACACGGCCAAATTTAAATCAATAATACATCCAATTAATCCTATACCAAAAACTATATGTCATGGAGCGATTTGATATCAGTGTTGTTGCGATATGTTCAGTTACATATTACAAACTTTAATACTGATCGTATGCTTCTGAGTACAAATTTGGGTTTAGGAATACGGATCGTGCGATATTTTAACACACATTAAATTGTAGAACCTTACATACACACATTTGACCTTATGCAGATTACATATCTGTATCTCGCACATATGAAAGCTAACTACCGTTCTGGTATTACCCCTTATTACTAACCCAGGGTGATACTATGATATATTTTTTGGAGTTGATCTTCTATTACCCCACGGTGCCTGTATTAGTATCTTTTGTCTACGATCAAGGTCTTTCACTTTTAAGTGAAAAAAAGGATAAAGAATTTCGCTTTTCTTTATTCCAAAATATTCATTCCTTTTATGTGCCCAGTGTTAGTGAAGTAGTAGTATTGAGTTGCCGTTGTTTTAAGCAAAAGTTTTTTGGCTCTCTGACCTCACGACAAGGGAAACGAAATACATACATGTGTGTCAATCCGAAAGCAATCACCTACGTCTGTACTAGATCAGTTCTGATATATATTATATATATTTTGTGTCACCCAAATGATTTGGTGACTTATAGGTCAAGTTTTTTATATTCTGGATATCCCAATACCTGTTTACCGAAATAAAATGATAGACGCCATGTTACTGACAACTTTGTAAGACAGCTAAAGGTCTATGGAACAGAAAAATCAGGGTTACCTTTTCTGAGATATATTTATGTAGCAACCATTAGGTGTCATGGACTTTTTTCCATTTTAAATTACATTAACCTGTATATCTTATGCTCAGTTCAGTCATACACTGGATATATCGGGTTATCGGACTTAATAGACCAACTAAGGTCACTTAGAAAACGTTACTTTTCATGGAACAGGGACCTGGAAAACGCCTGGGCCTAATCTGAACTTCACTGTTGGCCACGTAGATAACTTTAGTAAGTGGAGGCAAGAAAAGACGTCCGCTGGCCAATTGCTATGGAGGGCCTGCCCCGCAGAAAACGGCTGGTAAGTATTTTGACCTTCTTATATATTATTGAGCTTATTTTATGATTTGATTATGAACCAAAGACAGATCTACCATACCACATATAATTAATGTCACCTAAGTGTTGCAGACTTGCATGAACGCTCTTGGTGTTTAAGTTTGGGTGAGGCACGAAAAATGTATATTTGGAAATAACAGTATTAAGGGCATAAAAACCTTGTTAGTGTTATATACAAATGAATGGTATCAATTTTGTCCATAGACGGCCCTTTAATTAACATTGGTTACGAGTATAACGAGGTGTCACCTAACTGTTGCATTTCAAAGCGTGTCACCTAAAGGTTGCTTTTGCGATTATCTATCTATATATCTATATATATACATTTTAATACACAATAAAGTAAAAACTTACCAATAAGACAACCAAAACCATGGCAGGGATGCACAATCGGAAGGTCTCCATCATAGCGATTCCTTCCAGATCAGAACAAGAGAATTTTTCTTTGCCAGTATGACGATTGTGACTGAAGGCCTGAGCTTATATAGGCACACATCCAGTTGCCCTCATCCCGAGCTGGTATCAATTACCCATGTTATCGCGTCATCGTGACTGGACGGATGTTTGAAGAATGGTCATTCGTCTGTTACGGTGTAATCTGCCGTGTATGATTTCAAACTGACCATGGGTCATTTGATGTCCCGATAAAGGCTCATTGTCCGAGTATTTCTCTACCCACATCATTTTAATCTGGTCGTTAACTTACTAATCCACCGTATCACAGCCCCCATTAATTGCCCCCTCCCCCCATTGCAAATCGTCTGTCAGCGGCTGCTCGACATCTTCCACTGGTTTCCGTCCATTTCCGGAACAATGAAGAGCTACTTTGGTAAACGTGAAATCAGGCGTGTGAAATTTCTACTGTCATGATCGAAATATGCTGCGACGGTTATGATGTCATCCTGTTCAATTTAGTACTATTTGGACTTGAATAAACTAAATAACTACAAAGGATATTGAATGCAAATAGTTGATGCTCAGATGTGCTGATGTACCAAATGTGTACCAAAAAATGCTAATAAAAGCTGAATTTTAAATATCATAAATTACGTAAATGTTATATTATTATTTGAATGCTCTTTTAGTGTCATGTCCCGTCAGAGCATTGTTTATGCGCACGGAATGTGGAGGGATGTATTATTTTAATACATTTATATGTAGAAATGGAGCCTTGTAGAACAAGTTTATGTTACATACTTTGTATGAATTAAAAATAATACATAACATTTATTCTTATTTTCACAAACTATAAGATATTAACACACACATTTAGCCACAAAGTTTATGGGAACACGCTTTGTGTTATGTTCTGTGAAGGACAGTATCTGAATGCGTCATGTTACCTTTGCATGGCCTGAAGTCATATGTACTTCCTATGTAAATATTTGAATCTATTATCTGAGATCAGATTTTGACAGTATGGTGCTGACCATATTAGGACATCGATGACCCCTTAAGGCTTTGACCCTCATCCTCACACCCCCACCCACGTACCCGTATCTCTCCAGGGAAATGGGCTTTTTACCAGTAGTAGGTGGGTGGAAACTGGGGTGGGGTCCTGCAAAAAAGCAACAGTAAACCTTTATCAACTGTAAACCTTTATCAACGATGTCAAGGCACTGTCAATCATAAAACACGTGATAAGTGAAATACATGTGTCAGAGAAAGCAAACAGATGGGTTTCGGAGACAGACTTGTTTGATTTCAGTATGGCCTCTTTTGTTATTATGTATTATATTTCTATATGTATAGCATATATATTTGTTTGATTTATTTATTTCTTTGATTCATGATCTGCACGGCGTTGTTTGATAATTTACAGCAATTTTAAGAGTAGTGAATTCACTACTGAGTCATACTTAAGCGGAATTCGTGGTTTATATATGGGCCTCCCTCCTAGGCCTACATTCGCATGACTTCGCTCTGTATAATCAACGTAGCCACGACATCTGACAAATAGCCTATATCTACAACCGCAGAGCGCGTCTCCACTTCACCCTGACTAGTCCGTGAGTAATACCACATCCGCGACAAAACTTAGAGTTGTTGTTGCTGCTCATTTCCGTGATTTTTAATATACCTTCCACAAACGGTTGTGACATATTTCTTTCATAGAGTTATTACGGAAAAATAAAACATATAGATAATTGTATACTCCAGCATGATATTATTGCATCTGTCCATATAAAACCGCGGGTCATTTTTTACAGAAAACTGTAAATGTTTAAGTGAATATACATGATGCGCATTAGAACCGTGTGTACACTGTTAGAAATGTCCTTGTTTATTGCCACAACAACTCCGGTATTGGTACGAGAGTTATGCCACTGGTAAAACTAACGGAATAGGAGAAACACGGGACCTGTGTGAGACTGACATATAATTTCACACCATAATATTACTCCCATTATGACCTTTATTTTATAGTGAAAACACCTGGCAGCTTGTTGCTGTTTTTTTTCTACCCGTAATTTTATGAACCTTTTATAACAGTGTATAATTAATCATTCCTTAACGTCGGATAAACATTTCTACATTACTCATGGGCATCATCTATGTATCACTCGATCTACTCTGCCCCTCTACATCTCGTTCCATGTAGACAATCGCAAAACTAATGCTAAATACAACATTTATTACCAGGTCTTATGTTGAATGCAAATAAAGAAACATCTATCTTACTCATGTCAGGGCGAACTGCCCGTAATTCATACTTAGATGAGATTTGTATCTTTTAACGCAGGGATGCTTAAAAGGTTTATCTCAAATAAATACATCTCGATATTAATTGTTTTAGCTGAAATTTTTGAAAACGTTGTAATGCGATAAACACTGAACTCCGTGGCTCAGTCGGTTAGCGCTCTATCGCAGTGTAATGACCCGAAGCCTTCCATCAATGCAATCGCTGTGGGTTCAAGTCCAGCTCGTGCTGGCTTCCTCTCCGGCCGTAATTGGGAAGGCCTGCCAGTAACCTGCGGGTGGTCGTGGGTCTTTGCCGGGCTCTGTCCGGTTTCCTCCCACCAGAATACTGGCCGCCGTCGTATAAGTGAAATATTCCTGAGGACGGTGTAAAACACCAATCAAATAAATAAATAAATGAATTGACCAGATGCCATCTGCTTGCTGCGGGTTATCTGGGATACACTTCGTATCAATCCCATTCGATAAATTACTCGTAACGCATCACATAGGGGAAAAAAATGTAATTAATCCGTATAAGTATTTACGAAGAGATATAAATGTAAAATGGTTATCATCTCGGTTATATTGTCTTATTTCTTTATTTATTTATTCTTTTATTTATTTGATTGGTGTTTTACGCCGTATTCAAGAATATTTCACTTTCACGACGGCGGCCAGCACCCTAATGAGAAAATATTGTTATAAGCGCCATGTTTAGTACACAGTGAGTAGACAAAAGGTTATGATGATGAGCTTTTGACAGGGTCTCAATTCTAACAGCGTTATCATTTAACTTGCATGAAACTGCCCAGTTTACCACACTTAACAAGCATTCTAACACACAAAGGAAGGCCTTCCGAGTCAACAATCACAAGGCCAGTTTCCAAAACAACGTTTAACACAAAACACAACCCGAACTGAGATAGTATAAAAAGAGATGGGTTGGATTCATGAAAAAAGAAACACTGAACATTTTTCAATGATGACGAAAAGATGCAGTGGATGTTGTAGGCGGATGGGTAAAGCCAGTATCCAAATCGTGTACCATGCTTCTTTATATGTTGTCGTTAATCAAATATGTATCTCTTTTTGCGCTTTGATTAGCCACTGTTCATATGTATCCAACGTGGCGATCTTATTCAACACGACGAAAATGTACAGTAAGTTATGATAAACATGTCTTCTTACACGAAATACGAGAATATTCATTTGTAACAAACCTAAATCCACTTATGCTATGAGTTACACATCTATCCTTTCCATTGCAAAACGTACCAAACCATGTACCTACCTGCCCTGGACGTTAAAGGGTTTAGAGGGCCAGTATAAATCACCCATCTTTTAATCGATTTTTTCGATATGTGTAAGTTAAGCCGCGTGCAAGTTTATAGATAATTCTAAATACAATGAGGGTCTAAATACTCTGTTAACTTTCTTATCCAACCTACTCTTCGAAGTCCTCATTAATTGTATACATTTTACATTTTGATTTTTTGGTAATTGTCAACAAATTGCTTAGATTCATATTTGCTTGTGGAGGGGATAAGCAGACTGAGGCTATAATTATTAAAAGAAAACATTAAATCTATTTAAACAAAGAGACTAAACGTATCGCTCTTGCAATACATGTGCCCTACCGCTTTGGTCGGAAAAATTACTAGCAATCTAAAAACTAAAGAACGTTTAGTCCAGTGTGTAGTTTTACATATATATATATATATATATATAGATATAGATATAGATATATATATATATATATATATATACCCCAAAAGTGCAGGTCGATTTAGAATATACAAATCAGAGCGAAATCCGAAGGTGAAAACTCTTACCAGGTTTCAGTTCCAAAAAACTGTTAAAAGTCCAAAATAGAAAAAGAAATGGCTCTACTACTTTACAAAATAGATGTAACTGTGAGAAACTCGTGTCGTACACACAGAATTTAAACTTATGCTCTTCCCACCAGTACTGGTACCGGTAACGGTTTGATACGCTGATTCTATAGACAAGAAGCCTTATATACAACTCCACATATTCCACATGTTTCACACGCTCTCTGAACAGTCTTACAGTACATAATACATTCGTACAGTGATAATACATTTTACGTGATGCAGGTAGTGTAACTCGGCAAAACGAAGACTTCCCTGTGGCTCAACATTTCAGCATTCTATTCTGTCGTCATTATATAGTGGTGATAATGACAGTGCGGGAAAAATACAAAACCGAACAATGAAGTTCGTTGTTTTTCTGAGTTACACTATACTCGTGTACAACATCGCTGTTGTAGAGAAGAACTCTACAAAGTTTCTTATACAAGGCGGTACACAGTTTATATATTTTGTAAGATATGGTTGTTTAAACACCGTTTAGGTAGTAGACATATACGGCAGCGAAACTATATGTTTCTACCCGTGTTTGGACAGTTTTTACTAGGCCGTCAGTTTACCGTGATCCCATTAAAAAACCATTTGGCTAAATGTTACGCAACACCATTACACAAATTCGTGCTGAATGATGACAATTGTGAGAGACTAGTGTTGCTCGTTAAAGCGGGAGCATTTATCTTTGTGAAATGCGGGCGGTGGGAATGTTCCGAAGCCGTTGGCCAGATCTGCACTGTCATGGCAATTGGATAAACACCGTGTTTGTTCATGGCTAATTATGCGCTTAATAGAGAGAGATGTGGCAAAGCAAAGATGTCCCTGTTATACCATTGGGATGACACCGTAAATTAAGTCATAGCTCTCTAATCCCCGCTGACAAATGTTAATATACCACCAATGGCCTCCCTTCTCCGGAATTTAACACGGTTTTTGACGATGAATTGAGTGTATTACCGCTCGCTGGACGGCAAATCCAGCCCCACATAACCATGTATGGGCGGTGACCACAAAGTTCTGTTATACACTGATTCTTGCCTCTAAATTTCATTTTGTGTCCAACTTCAAAGACATATTATATTCTACGACTCGCGGGATAAGATAGCTAGCCTCTTCATTCACCTCATTTGGCACTTCAGTAAAGACTGTACCTGTAGTATCGTTTTCAAAGCATTTAGATTAAACGTACCGCGAAATACGCGAAAGAATGAATATATCAGCAAGAAATGTAAGAAAGTATGTAATACAAAGTGATGAAAATAAAATGCGGGAACCGTTTCTTTAACAATACATATCTTGATATCAGATGAAAAGCAATCAGTAGGAAGCTGAATGTTACTGAATGTTATAAGGCGACCACGAAGCGAGGAACAATCTTCATACGACACCAAATATTTCTTGCCAACAATTGTATTGACCTTTAAATTAGTCATCCTGGATCAATAAAATAACCCGTTCTCATTACCTAGCGAGTTCAGGCATTTTGCACGAAACATCATTTGATCCATTGTGTAGCTGTGTGATGATTTCAAGCATCGTCTCAAGTTACAACTGCAAAAACTACTGTGTCAAAGGTATCCCATCACCGAATGCCTTCGTTCTAAGTTTCTTAAATTTTACAATGGGTACATACAGAAGGAGTGCCCAGAATCTCTCGACTCATAATCGGGTCTTATTCCGCTTAACCAGGGACTAGGGACCGTATTTATTTATTTATTTAATGTTTTACCCCGTACTCAAGAATCCGCAGGTTGCTGGCAGACCTTCCCACGTACGAACGCAGAGGAAGCCAACATGAGCTGGGCTTGAACTCAGAGCGACCGCATTGGTGGGAGGCTTTTAGGTCATTGGGCTGCGATAGAGCGCTAACCGACTGAGCCATAGAGGGCCCCTAGGGATGTTTATCGTGTTGAGTGTGATCGCCACGTTGGATATATGAACAGTTGCAATCAAATCGCAGCTGAGATATATATTTGATTATGTACACCATATATACTAAATGGAACACCATTTGGATACTAATTATATTCATCCGTCTAGAATATTCGTTGTGTCTTTCCGTCATCACTGAAAACTATTGCCTGCTTCTCTTTGTATGAATCCGTCCAAATTTTCACTTTATATATTTTCTTCTTTCTTAGGTGGTTTTTGTTATTTGTCGTTTTGGAAACCGTGCTTGTGATTATTGACCCGGAACAGCCGTTTGGATTGACGGCTTGTATACAAATGTCGGATGACTCAGTTAAGACTAATTGATTCAAAAGGACTACATTGTCTATTTAAGTTTAGGTTCCTGCTGCAACGAGACGGAAAACAGGTTTGTTGACATCGTGAAGTTGATGTTTTAGTGCCATGTCTTGGTAATAAAGATATGGTCACATGCTTTAAGAACTGGTATTCGCCAACATTGTGGAAGCCCCACCCCCGTCTCTCCCGTTTCACTATGGAAACAAACCGAAGTGTGGGGAAAGAAATACATATACATATACGAAAGAAAGGGTATTTTTCTGTTGCGGAGTGTATATGGGCATGTTACCAGGGAATATCAAGTAATCAAGTAAGGACATGCAACAGACGTTGTGAACACGAGAACTATGATATTAATCATTGTACACACGTTAAACCGACAGTGTTTTGTGACAGCTGAACGGAGTCTATATAGTTGTACTGAAGTGCAACCGAAAACTGATTGGTAAAAGCTGGTCAGTAACTGGAAGGAAACGTGGGAAAATAGTTGAAATGCGGGAAAGGAAAAAGTCTAAACAATGGACGACTATCATACAAAGAAACTTATATACATGGCAGATTGTAACTTCATACTTTCGAAAACTACGACAAGCAAGTCATGCGTCACGTCTAAAGCTGGATGCTCAATATCTACCCAACTTGAGTCATGTCTAAGTAAAGGCTTCAAACTTCAGATATTTAGCTCCCCCACACGCCCAAGTACGCCATTAAATACGAATCATACAAAATAAACACAGCGCGCAAACGCGGCGTTATGACCCCGTGCCTCTTACCTCTTACCGCCGTGCCGTTCAAATCCAGTTCATGGTGGCTTCCTCCCCGGCCATACGTGGGAAGGTCTGCCAGCAACCTACGATGGTCGTGGGTTTCCTCCGGGCTCTGTCCGGTTTCCTCCCACCATAATGCTGGCCACCGTCGCATAAGTGAAATATTCTTGAATGCGGCGTAAAACACCAATCAAATAAATAAATAAATGAAATGAAATAAACACGAATGTACCTGTATCTCAAATGACACGCATAAATTTACTCCACGATGTGAGACTACGAGGGAATATTGTCATGGATACATCTTGTGTGAGCTTGTTTGTGACTGTACCCTTTTCTGTAGCAAGATGCCTCTGTTACAGTTACGAACGGTGTCCTACGTTTGATCTCACTTTGTACGGACATCGGACCAAAGGTAAAGTTACACTCACCATCACTGGTTACTCACAACTGTGCAGTATTGACGGATGTTTTGAAAAAAAAAATCCACAGTGAAGACTTTTCACTTACTATATAAGGGTAGGCTTTTCAGGTAGACGAACCCGAAGAGCCTGGACAAAACCACCGACTTTTGTCTACTTAATGACGAACTTTCTCAGTGTGACCTATATACATGCACACCATATTGGTGGAAGAAAGTGGTCTTCAACGACAATGAAACACCACCAGCCTCCACGCCTGTGTTGTCGCTCACGTCTTGACACCAGGCTCCCTCGGACATCTCGAGTGCTGATATGATCAATAACATGCCTAAAAGTGCTAATGAAGGTCTTGATTGTCTCGGCATTCCGCAGAACACAATGCAAGAAAGTTTCGTGTAAAAATTAATTCTAAATTATGCCGTATATGTCATGTGTTATCTGATGCATCGGTAGTCGATTTAAATTTTATTCCTTTTAGTGTTTTTTTTTCAGCAGGTACAAGTAATCATTCATTCAGACGTTTGCATTGATCAACACAGGACCCTTAAGTAGACACTTGGTATACAATGGTTCCGCATCTTGAAATAAATGTATATAAACCTTCACTTTTACGCTATACTCAAAGTTGTGAAAAATTATTGAAAATATCTGCAATATTGACAACTGAGTGAAAATTTTCGCCTGAGTAACAAAGCTTTGGAGTTGAGCGTGCCTATAGTCATTATTTCACAATAACTTGATTTACAGGTATTTAACAGTTGTTACATCCGCTAACAAAAACCGCATGACTTTTTACAGCTTCGGGCCATGTAGACCCTACTCCTGGTACAGTATCCCGACTGGGCCCACTTTGGACAACGACTTTGTTGGTCCACGCAATCCTTTTTCTTGGTTTCTGGTAAATGAAGAGAAATAAACTTTTTAATTTACAAAAAATTCGTGATTTAATTGGTGACATTTCTTTTTTTAAAATTGCTGTTTATTTGTTTCTTTTTTTTTTGTTTGTTTTGTATTTCTTTCTTTCTTAATCAGGCTACATACATTCATATTAGAAACAACAATGGTAACAAAACACATGTATCACATGTAATGCTAATACACATATACATTATGACTACCGTCGTCTTTTAAAGACGATTTTCTATTTCCATCCACTCTGGGGATGCAACATTTTATCTTTATGAAAAACTGCACCATTGTAACAAAAATCGCCGCAAAACTCTACGATACGCTTCTCTGTTATAAAGTAACGAGAATAAACAAAGTAACGGGAATAAACAAAGTAACGGGGGAAGAAGTAACAGAGGTGAACAAAGTCACTAGGATGAACAAAGTAACAGGGATAAACATAGTAACAGGGGTAAAGAAAGGCACGGGGATAAACAAGGCAACGTCGTCTGTCAAAGACAACCAGAAAGCGTTTAAGCCGGAATACAGTAGCCAGCAGGACGGAGGGTTTTCAAAGGAACAGAAACCGCGTAAATTATCTGACAAACTCTTACCCGTCTCGTACAGGTTGACCACGGGGTGCAGGTTGTTCTCACTGGGAGTTGTAGTCTTGGTGTCCTCACAGGTTTCGCAGGACTTGGGGCAATAGTTCTCTAGATATGTCTTGTACAGTTGGTTAGAACAGTAACCACGGGACTTCCAGAAGCGACAGTTCTGGTTTAGGTCTTCACACACCTCTACAGGAAAAGAAAACCTTTACAGAAAAAATTTAGTACCTTTCGAAAGATTAGTATAAAACTGTATCAATATCCCAAACACAGTTATCAGCTTCAACAGTCAATGATTTTGCCATCGTCATATTGGTGAGCTATAGTTTTGGTTAAGATCGTGATAACACGCTTGCTGCATCGCGTGAAATGAATTCTTCTCTGCCTGTTTCTGGTTTACCTGCGCTGTGCAGGGTAATGCATCGCGTTATAAGTGCAATTAATTTGTCCTTCTGGTAACCTAGCTTAAACCTTTTTTGTTTTGCCTTGGTGTGAATCATATTTCTAATGAATGGAACACGAAAAATGTAACATATGTGTGCCTGTCTGGTGCTGTCGATGCGGCTCAACTTAGCCTATCTGGTCGTGCGCAGTTGGTCCCAGCCGTAATACGGTTCAATCGTGTCGTGATATATTGTAACACTAATTCCTTTTTTCCTTTGGTGTTGATCTACTTCTTAAAACAAAGAAAACGCGTTCAAATCGCTGAATGCAAAGGATAAGTAAACCTGCTGCTTTCAGTAATGCGTTCGTGATGACAACTGTAGCTAACATATCAGATAGAGAACCAGAGGCTAAGGACTGTGAAATGGTTTTCTTGCTCTTCTTCTAACTTTATTCTTAAAACATCACATTAGTTAGCTAATATTTGACCTTAACACACGGACTATTTCGTTACACGCGCTGAGACTAAGTACTTCTGTGCAACTACTTCCGGAAATTTCTCCACATTTTTTCATGTCTCTCTAATGGGCCTCTGACGATTCTCACCAATAAAGCCATAAAAATACATCTCGAAATACATCAGTGAGTCAAAATACAGAGTAACTATTTATTTATCGGATTCGTTTTTAACGCACTGTTCACGAAGTTTTCACTTATACGATGACGGTCTGATTCATGAAGTCAACCACATGGTATGGCATCCAATAAATATTCCGACTTAAAACTGTCTCAAAACTAGCCAAACCTAGATCCGAGCCTGCAAATTCGTTAATTAGTTGCCGATCGCGTGCCTCGAAAACAAAGGTTTAGCGAAGTTAGCAAGCTAAAGTCTTAAACAACAACTATATCGCCTTACTTTCTATCCCGTTGTCCTCACAGAAATCACACGACCTCTTGCAGTAATATCCCATAAACCCTTTATTCCGGCTGCACTCCCCGCGTGCCTTCCAGTATGGACAGCGGGGGTTCCGGTCTGTGCAGCGCGTGACAGTACGTGACGTAGAAACACGCGACGTTGTTGTTTTCTTCGTAGTCGTAGGTTTTGTTGTTGTTGATTTGGTGACGGAATTCTCGTCATCGTCGCAGACTTCAACGGGATTTCCTGGGCAGTAGCAGCGACAGTCCTGTCCCAAAAACCCATCCCCTGGACAAGTCTTCTTCGGACAGCGTTCTGGGGACATACAGAAGGAGATATTGATGCAGGACTGGATGCAATTGGTAAAATTCACTGTGCGCTCAGTTTATAAAGCCAACGCCGGGGCCCCGAAAGCTGTGTCGTATTGTTTTGATCCAATACTTGGAAGAGGAACAGGGTAAGTTGAAACCGCCACTAAAATGGCGAAGACTGAACTTGGTCTTGACACGCTATTGAGAACAACTCGATCGACCACCAATATATGGCCGCAATCTGCAAACAACACCTGACGACTAGCATATCATATCTGGGGTCTGAGACTTGCCTGTTTAGCCTCGTGGTGTATCGACCAGATTTGTGGTCTGCTGTAACCTCCGTAAGAAACTTTATTTGGTCATTGTTTGTGTTGTTCTAATTACTAAGTTGTATTACTTAAATTGGTTTATTCAGTCATATGTGTTGAAAGTATAAGCCTTCGGGTTCCTTTGTTAGTCATTGTGTAAAGCTTTTTACTGAGTGGGAGTTGAGCAGATTATCTATTTACTGTTTTTACTCCTAGACTGGTGATATCCTTACACACGTCTTTACATTGTTTTCATGTTATTGTGTACTCGAATTAGGGGTAATGGGGGCGTCCGCATCGAGATCGGGAGATCCGGGATCTACCCGGGTCGGGTCATACCAAACACTTTAAAAATGGTACTTGTTGCTGCCTCTCTTGGCACTCAGTACACAGAGGTTAGAGCAAGGAAACAGGGCTGGTCGGCCCGGTGTCAGTGTAATGTGACTGGGTGGGGTGTAATGTCTAGTGTCTTTGGCATGATGTTCTAGTAGCGGCAGCACTTTGACGAAATGAACTCGCCCTGCCACAAGAAGACACAGCATATATACATTCTAAAGACTCCTCGTCGCCATATGACTGAGAAATTGTTAAGTGCAATATAAAACACCAAGTATACATACTTACATACATACATACATAAATTACATTTAACACCACTTGTTTTACATTATTTTGCTGAAGCCATGGTTCTATAGGGTGTGTAAGTTGTTACTTCTTAAACACTTACATTAACAGTTAGAATAAAACCTTAACTGCGATAAATTGACAAAAGGCCGGATTTCGCTCGAAAGTTGTGAGGTTATATTAAATTGTTTGCATACCCTCGGGGGCCTCAGTGGCTCAGTTGGTTAGCATGCTAGCGCAGCGTAATAACCCAGGTGCCTCTCACCAATGCGGTTGCTGTGAGTTCAAGTCCACCGCTAGCTGAGGTTCTCTTCCGCTGTGCGATTGACAGTCTGCCAACACCCTGCTGATGGTCATGGGTTTCCTCGGGGCTCTGTCCGGTTTCCTCCCACCATAATGCTGGCCGCAGTTGTATAAGTGAAATATCCTTGAGTGTGGCATAAAACACCAATCAAATAAATAAATAAATAAATAAATTGTATACCATCTTCTTGGCGTTTGTTGTTCACGGATGGACTAGGAAATTGAGTTTAATGGTTTCTGTCAAATGTCTCTGCATACCTGCTACATACTCTAAACAAAGTGTCAAACCATAAGATAAGGAAAGTATTGAATATTCAAAGAAAAAGGAGAACCAAAGACACAAAAAAAGATTCTACCACTAGCGCAGAGGTATAAAGCGCTTGTTTTTCACCCTTTTACATTAAACAAACATATATCGGCCAGAAATTAACCGATAAGCTTAGCTCTTGCAGCGTATGCGTATCTCCTTATGTTATTAATAAACAACAGAAGATTTAGTAAGTTTCTCTACATAAAGCCACAAATCCATTTCCTGTGTACCTGCGCAGTCGTACATAATATTCGCCAGTTTGATATCCCGGAAACTGAGTTGCTTCGCCTGTCCCATGATATTCTGATAACGTTGGTCTTTGGCGATGATAGTTGGTAAACCGTTCACGGAGAAAGCCTGCAACAAATTAACTGTATCGTTATACGACATTATTCTTATGAAATAAGTAATTAACTCAAGTCATTTAGTGCATATTAAAATGATTAGTTGTAGAAATCGACATGCCGCGGTTGCTTGAAATCAAGACTGATATACCCTTTGATTCAAGAACATTTTCAACCTTTGACCGCTATTGCTGATTAACCGTTTGATTTTACTTTCTTTTGAACTTTAACACATGTGACTTACAGGCCAGTACACAATATTGGCGGAAGACAAGTTGGCTTCAATGAATGTTGAATTGCGCAAAACGGCCGGAGGATCGATTTAATTTGGTGATAAAATGATGACTAAATGTATTGAAGTCCTGCCATTCCAACAATGTATAAGAACGCTTGCTTATAGGCGTACAAAATACATTCATCGATTTATAAATCCATATGCTAATAAATTACAGGGCGCAAAGACAGTCATAGAAAACATATTTGATTGGTATTACAATATTTCAGCGATACTCGAAGAG